>CAMZMU010000104.1:19985756-20585756 GCA_947311845.1 Poa pratensis
GCCATAGGTATGGCTAAGATGGGGCCGAATGGTCGTTGGGGAATCCGGGGAGGGTTTATGCACTCAAGAAGTGCACACGCAAGAACACGCAAGAACACGAACGAAGAACCAAGAAACAAGAACACAAAGCACACCACGATGTACCCTGCTTCGGGGCCCTCTTGGAGGTAACACCCCTACTGCAGCACTATCCTACTCAGTGTATAGCTCAAAGTGACAAGTACAAGCTGCTCCTCGAGCTGTATGATATACATGGTGAGAACTTGAGGTAAAAGATGGAGCTACACGGGAGGAAGAAGGCACTCCGAGCTAGATCCGAGGTGTTTCCGGGGTGTTCCGAGGTTCCTTTCTCTCTTTCTTTCTCTGTTGATCGATCTCTCCGTCCGGTCAAGCAGGGGGGGTGAAGCCCACTATATAGGCCAGCCGAGTTACCGTTGTGCCCCTCGCTGAACACTGTTGCCATGCCTCTGCACCGGTCACCACCGTACCTCTGTCAGGGACAAGACGTGGCTGCCCATCCCTGTTGCCTAACGCAGAACAATGTCTCCTCTGACAGAGACAGGACGTGCCACGCCGCGCTACCTCGTAGCCTTTTCCCGGATCTCGCGTGGTCAGCGGTCAGAGACGTGCAGCCCCGCCGAACCCGGGGCACGCCTCTGCCATGCTCCGTGACAGACGCTCCCGCGTCAGGCGCTGTTGTACCAGGCTGAAGTGACAGGAGCATTGACTCCTGCCCGACCTACGCCTCTGCCTCGGTTAGCTCGGGTCTTGCTCGCTCCTACCTCGGGTTTCGCTTGACTCTTCCACAGGTCGGATCTTACTTCCTTCCAACAGCTTCTCCTGCTCTCACCATACTAACCATAGCACCGAGGTAGTTAGGTCGGCTGAACATAGCTCGGACAGTGAACCTCGGCCCAGGCCAACGGGATACCTCGGACCCCTCTGGGCCAAGATAGGTCGGCCTTTAACTCTCCAGGTCAAGATGAAGCTCGGATTCTCCCAGGCCCAAGCAGGTCGGCCCTTTCCGTACCTCGGCATATCTTTAAACTCATCTTTATGCCAAGCCTTGACCCTACCCGGGGGTAGCCCCCCGACATTAGTCCCCGAAGCTGGTGCGGTCCTACGACCTCGGATGGAGGGCCGTAGCAGGTTCAAAAAAGCAAGGCACCACCTCTAAAACCGACCTTAAAATAGCTCCGCCGAGGTACTTCCCACAGACCATAATTAATCCGAGGTTGATCTGCAATCTGAACTTTCCGAGCTGTTTGACTCAGCACAATCTTGCCCAAGATCTTCCGAGGCACGTGGCGAAGAATCTCTGCCCGGACCTCGAAACCCGGACCTCTGAAAGACAGGTCCTGACCACACGCCGCCCTCGTCAGCCGGACCCACCAAACAGCGCACCTGCGCACTCAAGTGCGAGACCAACTTGACCGCCCCGACTCCTCGATTCTGCGCTGACGCACAGGAAATCCGAGGCTGGCGGTTGCCACTCTGCGGCCCACGATGTGGCCGATCGTGCGGCCACCAACCGCGCAACCGCTCCTCCGCTCACACACGATCCCACGCCTCCGCGGTAACCGCGCGGTAGTGCGCAGTTACCGCACGCCGTTACTGCACGCCGCTTATAAATAGGGGCCCAGGGCAGGACTTCGTCTTCTTCTTCCCCACTTCACCGCTTCGTGCCTCTGCCTCCAGCGCCGCCGTCGAGCGCCTCGCCGCACCGGAGTACGCGCCGCCGTTCTGCACACGTTCCGCACCGCCGTCAAGCGCCTCGCCGCACCGGAGTACGCGCGCTGCGCCTGGCGCCATCGACTCGCCGCCGATCCCTCGCGTTCCTCCACGGTGAGTTCCTTGCTTCCCCTCCATTGCCGTGGATGAGTTCATCCTCCGATGAACTCGAGGATCCTGATGAACCCTAAGATTGATGAACTAGATGATCCCCTCGAGCCCTTTTAGCACATTTTAGATCTCACTTAGATTTGCATCAGACGCCCGTAGCACTGTCCTTTTAGGTTTGCCCTGATGAACTTGAATTTATTTCCCTTTTTAGCTCACGGTAGATCTTTGCTAGTATCTCGCATGGTAGAAACATGTTTCCCGCCTAAATCCTTTAGCTCGGCTGTTTTGAATGATCCGAGGTATTTTACCCCGGCTATCCTGAACTGTCCGAGGTACTTACCCCGGTTGAACCTCCCTCTTCTGCAGGAAAGCGTCAACATGTCTTCTGCCTCGGATCCCGCCGAGGAAGGAGCATCTGGAGAACGAGGTAGCTGGGAGGGATCCGATGTCACGGAGGTCGACATCAAATGGCTCCGAGATTCACGGCGGATCCCGGCTAAACTCATCTGCCGGTTCCGAAGAAAGGAGACATCGAACCCGAGGTGGAATCCGGGAGAGGGTCGTCTTCCTGGACCACTTTGAACGTGGCTTCGGGCTCCCGGCCGGGAAATTCTTCCGGGATTTCTTGAACAAATTTGGGCTACAGCCACACCACCTGCCCGCCAACGCCATCCTCCAACTTTCGGCCTACGCGACCTTTTCCGAGGGTTACCTCGGATTATGGCCAAGCATCGAGTCCTGGGCCAAGTACTTCCAGCTGAAGAAGCAAAGTGTCCCGAACAAGAAGGTCGTGGACAAGGAGATGACCGCTTGCGGGGCGGCCTCGATTTCACCTCGGCGCCTTTCTGAGTTTCCTCGGATCAGGGCCTGGACTCCTGCCGCAAATGGCAACGCTCCTTCTTCTATGTGAAGAACCCGGGCCGAAGACCTCATCAACTTGCCGGAGTTCACCATTGGAACCCCCGCTGCCCAACTCAACTGGGATTATGAGCCTGCACCCGACGCTCCCGAGGTTCTTCTGATCCACCAACCATGATGTCCTCCAGGAGAAAAGCTGGGGGCAGATGACATCTTGCGCACCATGATCACCCGCCGAGTTAGCCCTTTACAAGAGCGGGCCCATAAGATCTGCCATATGAGTGGCCGCTACGACCCCACTCGCACAGCACCTTTGAACTTGATGACTCCGAGGTGAAGAGGCGCATCCGGCCATCGCCAAGACCACCATGCCCGACAAGTGGAAATGGGGTGTCAAGCCCTATGACCGAGATCACCTTCCAGCTCAAGTAAGTGTACTTTACCCGACGTAAAATATTCCTCGGTTTCATTTTCACCCCGGCCTTGTATTGATTCTTGTGCTAACTCGGTTTTACCTTGCCACCTCTGCAGAAGTTCACTCGACAGGAAATCGAGGATGGCCCCCTTTCTTCTAAGGAGTGGACTCCCGACCTGCCTGTCCCGGCCGCCGCCGAGGTTGAAGATCCGGACAATGAGGATCACCTCCCCATTCCCAAGGCCACCTCGGGTAAGACTCGTGGTTTCACCTCGCACCGCCCACCAGTTCGATCGTCTATCCAGGATTGGCCCGATGATGACGATGATGATTGCCAAATTCTGGAACCTGTCAACGTTATTCCCATTTCATATGCTCCTCCAACATATAAGAACTTTCATCCAGCGTCTGCAGCTTCCCGGAAGCGCTCAGGACCTGGTACCTCGGATGCCGAGGCTTCCAAGACCTCGGAGACTGCGGCGCCCAAAGCCAAGCGTGCCAAGAAGACCTCGGCGAGGCACAAGAAGCGAGGCCCCGTGGAGAAGATGCGTAAGTCACCTTGCTCCTTTTTACCTTTCACGCTGTTCCGAGGTTAAGTTTTTTATACTCTAACTTAATCTTTTCTTTTTCGTCTAGCCCGGCTCGGCAGATCAAGCAGAGCCATAGCTCGATACATCACCACTGCCTCCAGTGGTTGAAGCTCAGACACCGAGGTCGAGGTTAACCTCGGCAGCCCCGCCAGAGCCTCTCCTCCAGAACGGTCCATTGACCTCACAGCCCGGAGAAGACCATCTCCTCCCCGGTGCGTGTCTCCTCCGCCGAACTTCCACCGCCGAGCTCTGACTCCGGCCTGGGGCACTCTGCTCCCCGCCGAGATCAGACTCCTCCGCCTCCTCAGAAGGATGCGGAGACAGATCGCGCCAAGACTCCGGCTAAGACCGTGCAGGAGCCTCGGCTCTCCCCCAAGTCTCAAGCTGCGCGCAACCAGCAGCAACAGCAGCAGAAGAAGCAGAAGAAGCAGAAGAAAGATTCAGCTCCAGTTGTTGAGCCCCCCAAACAGCCACAGCAAACTCCAATGCCGCCACCGCCACCGGGCCCCAAGGCTGCGAGCACCCAACTGGTGCCGCATGTTCCCGCTTCTGCGCCGAGGTCCACCTTGATCAAGACCGCGCCCTCGAGCTCTCAGGTCGCCACCTCCCGAGCTCTTTTGCTGCTACCATCCAGCCGAACATCAGCAGCTGGGAGGTCGGGCAACTCCGGACCAAGAGCGGGAACAGCTTAGGCTCGGAGAAGCACTACGATATGGACTGGAACTCGGCTGACACTGCCGAGGTCTCCTCCAACCCGAGCTCTGAGCATCCAGTTGGACCTAGCGCCGTGCTCCAATCTATCTACAACATGCAGACTGCGGTCCTTGATTGCAGCAAGAAGGCCTCGGTAAGTTTCTTTACGCAACTCTCTTTCTTCCTTTGAAACCAAATGACAAACATACACTATTCCCAGTCCCCGAGATTCGGGTTGAGCAATTGACACTCCACCGAGTTAAAATTGCTCGGCTTGAATCTCAAAAACTTGTCATTTCTCCCATGCTGAGTCCCCGAGGCCAATGCCAAGTCCCCGGGACTCAATTGGGCCTCGGGTGCTAGAAATACCTCGGATTTCTCGAACTGATCTCTCTATTTTTTCAGGAGTGCAACAATGCTCGGACAAAGATCTTCAAGAACCTCCTGCTGGATCACAACAGATGAAGAAGTCTCACCGGACTCTTCTATCCGCAAGGAGCAGAGCGACAAAGATTACGCCTCCAAGTTGAAGACAGCCGAGATGAAATAGCTCGGCTGCAACAAGAGCTGAACCGGGCTAATGAAGCCAAAACTGCTGTGGAGGACGCTATGAAGGTCAAAGACCAGGCCGCCGAACAGCAGCAAGAGCTTGCCAAGACCCTGGAGAGCCGCGCCACCTCGGCCGAAGCCGAACTTACGCCCTCCGAGCTATCTCGAAAAGCTGGTTGTCCGAGCTCGCTCGGATTAATCACCAAATGGACAGTAAGTTTCTTCTCCCCTTTTCCTTATTTTCTGCCGACCTACACCCCGTGCCACCGTATGCCTTATTTCAGCGACAGCCTTTTTGTCTTCTTCAGAGAACTTCGAGCACTCCAAGGACAAGGCTATCCGCGAAGTTCAAGCAGCTCGGGCAAAGAGGGCTGAGACAGAAACCCTCAGCGAAAGCTGGGATATCCAGGACCACCTTGTTGCCCTTAATGCTCGGATCAGGCCGCTCAGGGCCATTGGAACCAAGCTGGTTGATGCTGCCATCGAGGTCCACCGTGCCCTCTGGCCCAAGGTCAAGACTCCCACTTGCATCGACGAGCTCGCCACGAAGCTGAAAGGAGCCGAGGCTAGACTTCGGGAGTGGAGATGCTCATCAGCTCGGGCTGGAGCGGACAAGGCCCTGGTGTTCGTGCTGTCCTGGTATGAAGATGTTGAGATCCACACGGTTACCTCCCTGCGCAGGGGCTCTCCTTGGAACTCCACCCCTGATGGCATTGCGAAACGCCAAGCAGCAGCCGACCGCTTTGCTAGTTATGCAAACACCCGGACCTTTGATGACGGGCCTCTATTCTGAGGATGAAGAGAGCTCGGACGAGGAAGCAGAGTCCGGTGAAGAAAGTTCTGACGGCGAGGAAATTGACTTTGACGAGCCTGAGAGCTCCAAGGGCAAGGCCGGCAAAACAACCGAGGTGGCTGAAGGCTCTGATGATGACTTCAGCTTCGACGAACCTCCGAACTCCAAGGGCAAGTCCGGCAAAGCCGTAGCCACCGAGGTGATCTCCCCCGACGTGACGGACACCCCGGCATCCACTCCAACAACCGAGGTTGCTTCCGCGACCGAGGTTGTTCCTGCGCCCGAGGTTCCTGCGCCCGAGGCTCCTGCGCCCGAGGCTCCCCTTCCGAGGCTCTTTCCGAGGCCTGAACTTGTCTCAACAAAACATTAAATCCCCGGTATGCCGGGTGCAGATGTAACAGACCTTAAGTAGTTTGCCTTGCTACCAGTACTATTATCTTGCTATCCGAACCATGCTTTTCTAAGAATTTATGCCGAACCCTTTTGGAACGAGTCCCCGAGTTCACTTTCGTGTTTACTATACTTGGCATTCTTTGCTCTTGTCTACCATTTTGGCGTTCGACAGTCGAGTCACAAGATTGTTGTTTATAGCATACAGTACTTAGCAAATGTCGAGGTGTGTTTCAAAATCATCCGACATAAACGAAAGGTAAAGACAGGGGTTAGTAAACGACACATGCCGAACTATATTTTTGGACCGAGTCCCCGAGTCCATTTTCATGTTTCCCACGTTTTTTCATCTTTGCTCTTGACTACCATTTTGGCGTTCGTCAGTCGAGTCACAAGATTAGTTACACAGCATACATTACTTGAAGTTTGAGACGAGGTTCAAAATAGTTCGGCATATGAACGAAATTGACAAACAGAAATAAAACACAAGCACAAGAGCGAGGCAGTCCCCGAGCTTCAACCTCGGAGTGCCGACATTTCATTAAGGATTAACCGAGGTACATACATTGCGCCCTTCATGAGTAGAAAGGTCGGAGTAGAGCTATATTCCATGGTCGCCTGACCTCTGATCCGGGGTTGTCCAGCCCATCTTCCCTTGGTTCCTGCGCATCTATTAGATAGTAGAATCATTGAGCAGAGCTCGGCTCACAATGAACGGTCCCTCCCATGGAGGTGACAACTTGTGCCGACCTTTCTTGCGCTGCACCAACCTCAGCACCAAATCTCCCTCGTGAAACACACGAGGGTTGATACTCCGGCTATGATAACGTCGGAGACCTTGTGGTATATTGCTGACCGAGATGAGGCCAATCTCTAGCTTCCTCAAGCAGATCTACTGCATCCTCCCGAGCCTCTTTTGCCTCGGCTTCAGTGTACATTGCCACTCTGGGCGCATCATATTCGATGTCAGTGGGTAGCATAGCTTCTGCCCCATAGACCATAAAAAATGGCGTATAGCCAGTTGATCGATTTGGCGTGGTCCTTAGACCCCACAGTACTGCTGGTATCTCATCTATCCAACACCCCGGCGTTTTCAGCAGTGGTTCAATGAGCCGAGCCTTGATGCCGGCCAACACTAGAGCATTTGATCTTTCCACTTGTCCATTAGACTCCGGGTGTGCCACCGAGGCTATGTCCAGCCGGATTCCCTTGTTCATGCAAAACCGAGCAAATTCTCCAACAGCAAAGTTCGTGCCGTTGTCCGAGATAATGCTATGGGGGTACCATATCGCAGAATGATCTCCTTCAAAAAGTCACTGCTGAATGACCATCCAACTTCCGGATTGGTTTCACCTCGATCCACTTGGTGAACTTGTCCACCATCACCAGTATGTGCGTCATGTTACCTCGGGCTGGTTTGAACTCTCCCACCATATCCAAACACCATACCGCAAACGGCCAAGTGATAGGAATTGTTTTGAGCGCCGAGGCTGGCATATGCGTTTGCTTGGCAAACCTTTGGCATCCTTCACATCTCCGGACTATGGCCTCTGCATCAGCAAGAGCAGTGGGCCAATAGAACCCATGCCTGAACACCTTGGCCACCAGAGCTCTTGTGCTGCAATGATGACCACACTCTCCTTGGTGGATCTCCAAAAGCATCTCCTTGCCTTCAGCTGGCTCGACACACCGTTGCAACACCTCGGTTACGCTTCTTTTATAGAGCTCCTTGTTGATGATGGTGTACGCCTTGCCCTCCTTTGATTCTCCTAGCCTCGGTTGTGTCACTTGGCAAGCTTCCCTCCGTTATGAACTTCATGATTTGCTCCGCCCACTCCGGCACTGGGTGCAAAGGAAAAAATTCTCGTCCACCTCCATTGGTTCGGCCACCATAATCTCCTCCATTATTTCCTCCACCATCCTGCGACCAGTCCCCGAGTCTTGATGAGCAGTCCCCGAGGTTCGGTGCGCAGTCCCCGAGCTCTGCCACGCAGTCCCCGGGTCCGACCAAACGCACCCGACGTCTACCTCCATTGGAACAGGTCCGGGCTCTTGCTCCGCCGGGATGAAAATAGATTCGGATTCAGGAGAAGGTTTGATTGAAGGAGTTCTCAAGTGATTCAGGGCTACCCCTGGTGGTACTGCCTCTTTCGATGAACCGAGCTTTGACAACACGTCGGCAGCATCATTTTCTGCCGAGGTATATGCCTGTACTCACACCCTTCAAAGAACCCGGATATCTTTTGCACATGGAACCGATATAACGCCATGTTGGCATCCAGAGCATCCCAAGTTCCAGAAGATTGTTGCACCACCAGGTCGGAATCGCCGAAGCACTCTACACGCCGGATACCGATCTCCTTCGCCACATTGAGGCCATGGATTAAGGCCTCATACTCCGCCACATTGTTTGATGCTGAGAAATGAATCTGCAGCACGTATTTCAGCTGATCTCGCTTTGGCGAGGTGAGGACTATTCCAGCCCCCAGCCCGATCTTTGTCTTGGACCCATCAAAATGCATTTTCCAATAATTATAGTCCGGCCTGGGTGGCTCATACTGCATCTCGGCCCAATCACAAAAGAAGTCCGGCAACGCCTGGGATTTAATTGCATCTCTTCTCTCATAATGTGGTGCATATGGAGACACCTCAATCGCCCATTTGGCAACTCGGCCAGTTGCATCTTTGCACCCGATGATCTCCGAGATTGGAGCTTCGCACACCACCGTCATGGGATGCTCCTGGAAATAATGCTTCAACTTCTTGACCGCCAGGTAGACACCATACGTCATCTTCTGGTAGTGAGGGTAATTCTGCTTCGAGGTAGAGATCACCTCGCTCAAGTAATACACCGGTCTCTGCACCGACCTGCCACCTTCTTCGCGCTCCACCACCACTGCCACACTTACAACTCGGTTTGTGGCCGCAATGTAAAGTAACATCGGCTCATTGTGCAATGGTGACGCCAACACCGGGGCAGTGGACAACATCTTTTTCAGCTCATTGAACGCCACGTCGGCCTGCGGGGTCCATGTAAACCCGGTACTTTTCTTCATGAGCTGGTACAAAGGTAAGGCTTTTTCTCCTAGCCGACTACAAATCGGCTCAACGAGGCTAGGCACCCTGTGAATTTCTGCACATCTTTCAAACACTTCGGTAACTTCATGTTCTCAATAGCTCGGATCTTGGCCGGGTTAACCTCGATACCTCGGCTAGACACCAGGAATCCGAGCAACTTTCCAGCCGGGACACCAAAGGTGCACTTGTCCGGGTTAAGCTTCAACCGATATTTTCTCAAATTCACAAATGTCTCCTCGAGATCCTCGAGGAGAGTACGTTTCTCCTTAGTTTTGATGACGATATCATCGACATACACTTGCACATTTTTGCCCATTTGAGAGTGCAGGCATTTCTGCATACACCTCTGATAAGTTGCCCCGGCATTTCTCAGACCAAAACACATGACACGATAGCAATACGCCCCATACGGGGTAATAAAAGCAGTCTTTATTTGATCCTTTGGGTTCAGTGGTATCTGGTGAAAACCAGAGTACGCATCGATAAAAGACAACAGTTCACAACCAGCAGTGGAATCGATCACTTGATCAATCCGAGGTAATGGAAATGGATCTTTCGGGCACGCCTTGTTGAGGTTAGTGAAGTCAATGCACATGCGCCACACCTTGACCACGGCTGGCTCGTCTTTCTTCTTTTCCACCAAGACCGGATTGGATATCCAGTCCGGATGCAGCACCTCCATAATGAACCCGGCTGCAAGCAACTTAGCCAGCTCGTCCAGCACCACTTGTCTTCGGTCGTCTGAGAGACGACGGGTCGGTTGCCTCACCGGTTTCACCTCTGGCCTGACAAATAAAGAGTGCTCTGCCAACTCCCTCGGAACACCAGGCAGGTCCTTAGCCGACCATGCAAAGATATCCCGATTCTCACGGAGGAAGTGACAGAGCTCGCCTTCCTATTTCTCGCCCAGCCCGGTCCCAATGATGGCCATATGCTCTGGGTGCTCCGGGTCAATGGGGATCTTCTTGGTCTCCTTGGGCACCTCGAATGCTGCAGTTGAGTCCGGGCTCATCAGTCCGGACATGCCGAGCTGTGTTGACTGCGCCATTGCCACCACTTGATGCAGCTTCTTCTTCTCAGCTGCGATCACCAAAGACTCGGCCAGATTAGACCCCGCCGAGGCACACTGAATGGCTCGCTTGTAGTCACCCGAGATGGATATGATCCCATTAGGCCCTGGCATTTTCATCTTCAGGTATGCAACATGGGTGGAAATCATGAACTTGGCCAGAGCCGGCCTTCCAAGCAATGCATGGTATGCACTCTCCAAGTCCACCACCTCGAACTCGATACTCTCAACTCGGCAGTTATCCTTGGTTCCAAATGCTACATCCACCCATATCTTGCCCATGGGTGCACAGGAAACGCCAGGCACAATCCCATGAAAAGTACAACTGCTTGGCATCAACTGATTTGGCGATATGCCCAATTTCACCATTGTGTCTCGGTACATGATGTTGATGGCACTGCCATTGTCCACCAGAACTCGGGTAACCTCACATTGTTGTAGGCCCACACAACGTCGGATCTACCACCAGGGCATACTTTCCAGGGCTCGGCATGATCCGAGGTGTGTCTTTCCTGCTCCAAGTGATCTCCTGCTCAGACCAGTTCATATAGGTCGGCACCACCGGCATTACTGCATTCACCTCCATGGCACGCCTCTGCACGCTCTTCTTGTCAGTTGGCTCGGTCACAAAGACCACATAGCTCGCATGAGCCTCTCTATAGTCATTTCCGGGGTATTCATACTGCTGACTTGGTCCGGCACCATTGTTTTGTTATTACCTCGGACATTCACAACATTCACGGGCCTTGCTGCTGCAGGCCTCGGAGGAGGTGCAGTGGTTATCGGGGTAACATTTGCTCCGGACAGATTTGGGTGGGACCTCGGCTGAAATCTCTGAGGTGGTGGTCCTCTCTGATTCCTCCGGCCTTCGCCCCTTCTTCTCTGATTCTGCGGTTCCAGCTGCACTGCCGGGTTGAATGGTTGGCTGGCTTGCGCGGGTCGGTCGTATGGTAACAGCAAGGACCATCTATCATTGATTCATAAGTCAAGGGTGGCTCCGGGTTCGGACTAAATGCCGGACCATTGATTTTCGGCCTCTGGACACCTCCAGCTCCGGGCTGATCCGGGTTCACCGCTGCAACTTGGTTCGAGGTGTATGGGTAGTCCGGCTCCCTCCTCTTTGTCCGAACTCTTGGCGGTCATTACACCTTGGTCCGAGCCGGTTGTTTATTGGCTCCCTCCTTCTGTTACGTGCCACTGCCTCTGCTGCTGGCTGCATCGGATCACCCAGAGCATAAGAATCTGCAATCCGGATTGTTTCTGCTAGGGATTTCGGCATATCTCTTTGGAGCCTCTGCCACAGCATGCTGCCATGTCGACAACCATCTGCAAACCAGGAAATGGCCTGTGCCTCTACAACTCCTTCACAGGAATTCCGAACATTGCTCCACCGAGTTAAGAATTCTCGGTCAGTTTCATGATCATCTTGCTTACATGCTGCCAGGAGCTGAGGTCGGTTTGGCCTCTTGTATGTACTAGCAAAGTTGCTGTTAAACGCCAGCTCCAAGTCTATCCAGGAGTTGATACTATACTCCGGCAAATTATTCAGCCAGATCCGAGCTGGACCTTCCAACATGTGCGGGAGATACCGGACCGCCCATCGGCGATTGCCCCCCGCTATGTGCACCGAGGATACATAATCTGTCAGCCAATCTTGTGGCTTGGTGCTCCCGTTGTATGGCTTGGTGTTCCGACCTAACTGGAACTGAGATACTGGCGGTGGTGGCTCCTTCATGATCCGAGGTCCAAAACACGCCGGACCAGGAGGGCCTTCCTCCTCCAGTTGCTCGGACAAGTAGATTCTATCCAGCTTGTTACGAACATCGCCTGGAGCTAACATCCGACCTCCTATCCGAGGTCCCAACGCCCCATCCACTCTGTGGTATCCAGCTCGCGCCATGGCCGAGTCTCCATCATCATATCGGTCATCGCCTTGACCGACATTCTGAGGTTGCTGAACATACTCCGGCTCTCGCTGATATTGCCCCTGCGGCCGGGTTGTTGCTGATACCTCGGGGGCGGAGGTGGTTTACCTCGGCCAGCCGACGCTGCTTGCCCGCCATTCTGATTTCCCTGACCGGAGTTACCCTTAGCTCGGCTTGCATTACCTGGGCCGGGGTTTCCCTTAGCTCGGCTAGCATTGCCCTGGCCCACCTTCTGCTTTGCTGCTAACACCGGATCATACATCTGCAGCTGCTTGTTCTGACCCGAGGTGACACTCCGGGCTCGATCGGCTCCTCCGACGAGTGGAGACGAGGCTTGCCCCTTGGACACCTGACTAACTGGCCTAGCTGAATAAACCATCTCTGAATCACCAGCCCCGGCATATGCTCTGCGGAGAGCCTCATTCTGCTGGTTAGCTACATACACTAACTCATTGACTCGCTTCTGCTGCGCACGCCATGCATCTCCAGTCAACCCGGATAGCTCGGCCCTGCCTGCCTCGGCAGCTCTGAGGTTCTTAGCAGGGGAACTATATACCGGCCTTCCAGTCGACACGCGACTCTCACTCCTAGCCGAGGTGGTAGGTCGAGCCTCCCTGTTTATCTCATCATTGAGCCCCTTGCCTCTCTGCCGCACCTCGGCTCCCCTATGTGTATCAACTGCTACCGGGGTGAAGCCATTCGCTGCATTGTACTCACGCAGATCTCTATTGAACTCATCTCTAGCTGTTATCATTGCTACAGCCTCCTTTGCAACAGGACACGCTTTGCCTCTAGGTCGGCCACAGTCACCACTACATCCACTCCTGGATTTACTGGGTCTGCCAGTGTCTCCACTATCTCTACCAGGGTCGCACCTCGGCCCTGCACCTCGGGGGCCAGGCAGCTCTTTCTCTAGCCTGGGCTTTGCAGATCTCACCTTAGCAACCTCGGCCGCCTTGGATTTGCTGGCATCTACTTTGCCAGCGGCATCAACCGGACCGTCATCATCACCTCCACGCAGCTCTCGGGGCGAGTGATACGCCGACCTAAAGCCGCGAGGAGAGGAGTTTCGTCGTCCACGAGCACCTGCTCCGGGTACCGCGAACAACCTCGACAGCAACGTAGTGACGAAGCTGCCGAGCATCATGGTGAAGCCGTGCTCGGGGAAGGGCTTGCCGGCGAAACACCCCGCGTTGTCGCTGATGAAGGTGAACTCACCGATCTTGGCGATAAGCCCGGAAAGAACACGCTCGCCTGAGCCCGTCCGGATGTAAACTCCCTCCAACGCCTCAATCTGCCCCACGGTGGGCGCCAACTGTCGTGGTGGGATCACGGCAGATGCCATAGGTATGGCTAAGATGGGGCCGAATGGTCGTTGGGGGAATCCGGGGAGGGTTTATGCACTCAAGAAGTGCACACGCAAGAACACGCAAGAACACGAACGAAGAACCAAGAAACCAAGAACACAAAGCACACCACGATGTACCCTGCTTCGGGGCCCTCTTGTGGAGGTAACACCCCTACTGCAGCACTATCCTACTCAGTGTATAGCTCAAAGTGACAAGTACAAGCTGCTCCTCGAGCTGTATGATGATACAATGGTGAGAACTTGAGGTAAAAGATGGAGCTACACGGGAGGAAGAAGGCACTCCGAGCTAGATCCGAGGTGTTTCGGGGTGTTCCGAGGTTCCTTTCTCTCTTTCTTTCTCTGTTGATTGATCTCTCCGTCGTCCAGCAGGAGGGGGGTGAAGCCCACTATATAGGCCAGCCGAGTTACCGTTGTGCCCCTCGCTGAACACTGTTGCCATGCCTCTGCACCGGTCACCACCGTACCTCTGTCAGGGACAAGACATGGCATGCCCATCTCCTGTTGCCTAACGGCAGAACTAGCATGTCCCCTCTGACAGAGACAGGACGTGCCACGCCGCGCTACCTCGTAGCCTTTTCCCGATCTCGCGTGGTCAGCGGTCAGAGACGTGCAGCCCCGCCGAACCCGGGGCACGCCTCTGCCAGGCTCCTTGACAGACGCTCCCGCGTCAGGCGCTCTTGTACCCGGCTGGAAGTGACAGGAGCATTGACTCCTGCCCGACCTACGGCCTCCTGCCTTGGTTAGCTCGGGTCTTGCTCCCGCTCCCTACCTCGGGTCTTGTACTCAAGGTCCAATCACCTCGGATATTACTTCCTTCAAACAGCTTCTCCTGCACTCACCATATAAACCATAGCACCGAGGTAGTAGGTCGGCTGAACATAGCTCGGACCGTAAACCTCGGCCCAGGCCAACGGGATACCTCGGACCCCTCTTGGCCAAGATAGGTCGGCCTTTGAACTCTCCAGGTCAAGGTGAAGCTCGGATTCTCCCAGGCCCAAGCAGGTCGGCCCTTTCCGTACCTCGGCATGTCTTTAAACTCATCTTTATACCAAGCCTTGACCCTACCCGGGGGTAGCCCCCCGACATGCAACTTGCTGCATGCGTATGCGTGTGTTGAATTTTTTCTACTGTTTTTAGTGTTAGCTCGGTGTTTGTTTAGACTGAACTTGCTGCATGCGTATGCGTGAGTTGTGTATGTTCATAGTTTTCCTTTCTGTTCTAGTTCAGATTAATGCCGAGATTTTAGCATGAACGTTGGTAAATCGATCTGCTAATTGATTGGATTCAAGGTTTGGTTCATCAATCTATCTACCAATCTGTATGTCGATCTCCTACTTCCACGAATGACATTTCTGTTATGCTCGATTTTGTAGGGGGCGCCTTTGCAAAACTGCCAGTGTGAAAAAATGGCCACGTGTCAAGTTTTGGTTGGATTTGTAATGTACAAGTTTGTGTACCATTTGATCACACTTTGCAAGTTTTTTATGAAAGTGCAGCTAATGGATAAGTTTATGTATGAGCTACCCATAGTGGGAGTAACATAGGTAGTAACATAGGTGCCACATAAGAAAAAAAGATGATGTGGCATGTAATTAATGAAGAAGAGGCAAATGGAGTAACATAGGTAGTTATCCTAACATCACATATTCCAATGCAATATGAGTCTATATGCTAATAAATGCACACTTGCATGACACCACATATATGTTATTACCCACTATAGAGGTAGTAACATAGACTAGTAACATGTGCATGTTACTACTCTATGTTACTCCCCACTATGATCAGTCTTAAGTCGTATTGGATGGTTATTCAATATTCCAGCATATAGTAACAGTCCAGGCACATATCCCAAGCAGAAAACGGACGGCACTGATAACGAGAGCCAAGGAGCTCGGGAGCCAAACCTCCGCTTCCCCTCTTTCTATTGGAGGAAAAAACGCTATCTTCTTTTATTTTGAGTTTCTCACGCAATCATTAGATCATCTTTCTATTTGTCTTGGGGTCATGTGCTGTAATATCAAGAAAGATAAATCGAGCGCCATAATTGAAGGTGCAAAATGATTTTTTTTTAATTGGGGTTAAAAGATTTTACTTAACTCGTTAAGGAGATTTCATGAGGTTTGGCATTAAAAAAATAGTTTTCAAGTCCAACAAAGGCCGATACAAGAAAGGGACTAATCTCCCGGCATAAAACCACTTGAGTGTTTTGTCCCAACAATGACCTAATTCTTGTCCTCGTCTTTGATCTTGGTCATGATCACCAAAGACATGGAACTCTTGTTACGGAAGACCCGCCCGTTTCTTTCTTACATATTATTTCTTCATCGATTCCTTTGTTCAGAAGCATACTACAGTAGGACCGAACTATCACAAATGTAAGTTGCGGCGTCAAATTTTCTCAACGACTAAAACAGAAGAAACGAAACGGAACTGCACTGATGGCAAAGCAAGCAATCGTCACACTAGTAAGAGATGAGCTGGTTTTATTCATGGCATGGCACAAACCTTTGCACGTACATGATCATTCGCTGGCAGGCAGTGTCGCAGTGACTAAAGAGCATCAACTGAGTACATCAAGGCAAGGCAGCTTATCCATCAACAAGGCAAGTTAATAAAACTAAGACCGATTTTATTATCACAACAAACAAGCCAGACCTGAAGCAATCTGACTAGGCAACTAGGACAAAGACAGCGTAGATGATGCCGGGGATGTAGCCCAGCAGGGTGAGCAGCAGGCAGATCCAGAACTCCACCTGCATGCATGATGCATCAGCCGTCAAAATCGATCCGTTTTAACAAATCTGTCCCTTTTGAGCAACTAAAAACATATATGGCCTCTTCTCAAAACTATTTTCAAATCTGGCCTTGTCGGCGCCAATGAGGATGGAGCCGAACTTGTTCAGTTCGGCGCCATCCAGAAAGTCACATAATTTTCCTAAGAATTTAGAATTTTAAAAACAGGGGTCGGCGCCAACGAGGATGGAGCCGACATGTACAAGGTCGGCGCCATCCTCGTTGGAGCCGACCTCAGGGGCCAGATTTGAAAATAGTTTCGGAGAGAGGCCAGATTTGATATTAGTTTCGCAAAAAGGCCATATTTGGCAAAAAATACTCATACATGTAACCAGTGGTGCATGGCAGCTCAAAATAACTGAGATGGATTGGCAGCTTACTCCGATGCCGAAGCGGAGGAAGACGCCGAGAGGCGGCAGCAGGATGGCCAGCAGGATCTCCAAGAACGTCTCCGAACCCATTGTAGCTAGTCTCCCTGTCGATCAAAGCTCAGTTCCTTCTCCCGTTCTCTGGCGGTGCTATGCGAGAGCTTCTTCATAGAGAAAGAGGGATCAACTGCCGAGTGAGCATCTACAATATGGGAGGACAGAGCTCAGGTCAGCGAAGGGAGACGGGTCGACGTGGCAGGGGCGTGGCTCCTCTGGCGCGACACGTGGCCCATGATCGGTGGACACCTGGTAACCTGGCTCTCTTTGCGCCGAACAAGCTCGGTTTCCTTTGGAAGTTAGCTCCTCAAATACGTGTTCGTCTATAGTTGTGCCCGCTGCTTGAATATGACGAAAGTACAGAATCATCATCTGAAGGCTGAAGCCCGGCCAAACCTCAAAAGCAGAGTGAATTAAGCTCTGTCAGCATTCCTTCGTTTTTTGCTGCATGCGTTTTCTTCAGTCAACATACGCATGTATATCTTGGAAAGATAACATCAGCTAGATAACATCAGTTGCAACACACTACCAGCTTACTACTTCGAAAACCTTCAGTTTTAACGTGACCTAAGTTAAATTATAAGCACCAATTATTCCAAACTTTTTTCTGCAACAAAAGCAGACCAGCAAAATTCTTGGCATCTCACTCCAAGTTGGCAGAATGCGGTAGCAAAGAAAACATCAACGCAACTTATGCTGATCACACTCAACAGAATGCGATCGTTACCAACCAAACCAATCAGTTAGGTGCATCTGACTACTACATCAGTAACCTATAAATTTCCATATGGGGTATACGATAAGGAAACAAAGGACTAGCAAACAATATCCGTACATTCCATCGACCATTATACACGCGGACAGCAGAAACTTCAGTTAAGATTCTGTTCACGGCTGGCTAAGAACAGAAATACAAGCAAGACGAAGCCACACAAGAGTTCCAGGGGGACCTTCCTTCCAAAGAACACACTAACAAAGAGATGGATTTCATCACGCTGCATATATATGGATGTTGGGCTCATCGATTACCACCGCCATTGCGGCCACCATACCCTCCTCTGCCTCGTCGCTGCTGCTGAACACGTCGCTGCTGGCCCTGGGCAGTGTTTGATTGCTGAGATGGCATGATCCTCATCCGCTGCTGCTTCATCTGTGCAAAGAGTGCATCCATTGTCCTTGGCTGCTCTCTCTGCATCTCCTTGCCCTAGGAAAAGATTAAAACACATTTTAATAATTTCTAAACTATGCACTATGCTAAAAGGCTAAGAAAATATTTAGGTAGGTTTGCATGCATTGCAATTTTGCAGGAAATGCACCCATGAAAATACTTTCCTAATGCAAGTTCCTATATTCGTCTCTGGGTCAATATTGCAAAGAGAAAACTTGAAAAACTAGAGTCAACACAAGACATAGGACACTATGTCAGAAACCAATATAGATGACAGCAGAAATGGTTGCCCAAGAAATAAAAGTATACTGATTAGGAAAATAAATGGTTGTCTACATTTGAAGCCTAGAAATCGTCAAAATAGGAAGAACACATGAATAAGATATCAGGAACTATGGGTTCCTACGTGATCTCAGACATAAGAAAATTAAGAGAGAGCATTTGACTTCGCTAGGAAAAAATGTTAGCAACCTCCCCTACCCTCCCATGGGCTGGGCCATGGGCCGCCACAATTGGACTTGGGCTGCTCAGGAAGTCACAGGAGGCAGCAGCTACAAATACAAGGGAAGTGGCTACGAACAACTGGGCTTGGATTAGGACTGCTTCGGCCTCCTCACTTCTATCTCCTCTTCCTCATGTTCGTGTTCATCTGCTCCTCTGTAATGGCTTGAACCTCTGAATCTATGGCTTGTAGTTCAAATAGATGAGGAATTTATATATGTACTAGTGTGCTGTTAACATTTGGTAACCAGAGCCAATTGTTCCTCCACATAAATGCACAAAAATGTCTACTCAAAATTTCCCCACAATCCCCAAATTCAATCCAGCCTATTCCAGCCATGTTGCAGGGAGCAGCTTGGGCTGCCCACCGAGATCGGGCGTCCGCGTTGGTGGAGGACCGGCAGCAGCAGCGACTTGCCAAGTGGACGGACCAGGGCTTCAGGCGTCGTATGGAGTGGGAGGACAAGGCGGCACGGCGTCACGCCGAGTTGACCGCCCACATCCCAGTCATCACGGCGCAGGTTGTATTGGAGGTGTCTGCCGACATCGCGGCAGAGGTGAAATGCAAAGTGCCGTGGCCATTGCACCACAAGGATCTTGCCTGCTCGACCGAATGCCCAGGAAAAGAGAACGGTGCAACAGGGGCCATGACAGTGCCATCGGCATCCCTGACGAGCGGCGTTCCTTCGTTACCACTGTCTACGACCATGCCTGCGACCTCGGCTGTGCCTCTCTCTACTGCTATGGCGGAGTATAGAGCAGCCATGGCGAGTCCAAGCACGCACATCACGCTCGGTCCTAGAGCGAAGACTTCAGCGACTACCAAACCGGTGGCATCAACGACGCTCGGGTCTGACCTTATCATGGCGCCGCCAGCGATCAGATCTGCACTCAATATCGTGGACTCCAGCGGCTCCGGTGCATTGGTGTCCATGTCGGCACCGTTTCACAAATCTGAGGACGCTGACACTGCTGGGACACATGAGGATGATCAGCAGCTGGCTTGATCGATCGTGGAACGGCCATTCGCACTCACTGCTGCGAGGGATGTGTTGAATGATCACAGCTTCGTCACCAGTACGCCTGCAATGCCACTCACTCTGGTCGCACTCGGTGTCGAAGACGGCCATGCCGACAACTCATTCGAGGTCCATTTGCCGCTCAAGCTGTTAGTGCCGTTGTCCAAGAGCAAGGAGATGTATGTGTCACCTCTACTGCCAGAATGCACTCAGGTCATGGTCACATGGAGCATATCTTTGAATCAGCTTCGTGCAAAGCACAATGGTATGTGTTCTGCTCTTGGCTGTGCCAGTGTCACGACTTACTTAACTTTCTTGCTGCCATGTCATCCGGGAGAGAAAACAGCGGTACTGACAGATTCTGCCTGTAGCAAAGATATTGCTTGGGTGCATGTGTTAAGCAATTGGGTGCAGATTTATCAGGCAGTCTTGACCATGATCAAAAGTCAGGGTATGCAAATACCGGACATATTTGCATTGGTTTATTCAATTGTCTTGTTCAAGTGTGAACGCGATAGGCAAGTATTTCTGTCAGTGTCAGGACATCTACATGGGATTGCTCAAGTACCTGTTCGACAGCTTTGGCCCTTTCTGCAAACAATACATGGAAAGTCATGTTTTTGTGCTCCTACATATCCTGCAATTTGTGCTGAACCAGTGGCCTTTGAGGACTTCCTGTTAAGATCTGTTTGTGCTATTCTGAGCAGTGTTCACCCTCTGTACCCTGAAGCGTCAACGTTTGTAGCACGTTCAGTACCTTACCACTGTGCATTGTTACTGCTGGAATGGTTTTTCCTTATGGTTCTGTTTCTCAACCATGGGACTTCGCATGGTCCAGCTTGTTTGCCATTTTGAGGACCATTCAGAGCACACCTGAGTTTTGGTCATGCAGCTTGTGGTCACGAACTGCAGTGTTACTTCTTGTCTATGGAAATTCAACATGGAAGGGACCAAAGGAGCAATGTGATCCAGGCATTACAAAGACTGTTGATATCTGCACTCAGTTTTGCCATGTTTCATGTCACCTTAGCTCTACTGCAGTTGCAAAAGAGCTAGCACACAGCCAATTACTTCATAGTTTCAGCTATCCACCACAAACTATGCTCTTCTACATGGTCATCCACATATCCAGGCAGCAGGTTTCGTTATGGACAGAATTAGTCCCTCATTATTACTTGTTGCAATCTTGTGATGCTGGACATTTATATTGTGGTGGTTCTGCTTCCTTTTCCGGTGAGGTGCTTGCCAATGAAAATCCTGGAAGGCCCTTGCTCTATGTGCAGTCCTTTCTTGCCATGGGAATACTGAGGACAAATCATAAGCTCATGGCAAATATTTTTCATGTTGTGAATCTGCTATCAAGAGTGCAAGATGTTCAATTACTCCTGAAACTTGTTAGAAGCAGCAAACAAGGTGATACATTCAGTGACTCCTTCCTTTCTTTAGTCTCATTGGTACTGCTTCGTGAAGAGCTGCTGTTATCTTTGGATCCTGGTGGCCGAAATTCCTTCGGACTATTCACACAAGCTGAAGCAAAAGGGAGGAAGAATGCTTCAGCTCCAGTCCACTACAGCTTCCACTGCCTTGACCATGCTTACTACTTCGACAGAGATGTGTAGACCAAGACTACTATCTCGACTTCTTCTGTGACCAAGTGCACATCGGCCACGACAAATACCTTGGCGTCTTCATTGAGTAAGTCGGCATCGTCTGCTACCTCAACCTCGTCAAGATCTGCCTCAATTAGAGCACCCATCACGACCTCGGTGAAGTCATGAAGCATCAGGTGCCGTGGGATCCAGGCAGTTTGACATGGCATCGGCTTGAGGTCAAGCCAAAATTAAGGAGCGGGGAATGTTAGCGACCTCCCCTACCCTCGCCTGGGCTGGGCCATGGGATGCACCATTGGGTTTGGGCTGCTCAGTAAGTCACAGGAGGCAGCAGCTACAAATACAAGGGAAGTGGCTATGAACAACTGGGCTTGGATTAGGACTTCTACGGCCTCCTCGCTTCTATCTCCTCTTCCTCTCGTGTTTGTGTTCCTCTGCTCCTCTGTAATGGCTTGAACCTCTGAATCCATGGCTTGCAATTCTAATCGATGAGCAATTGATATATGTACTAGTGTGCTGTTAATACTAAAGCCAGTGAACAAATAGACCAATAAGGTTTACATACTAGTAGCTAACAGCAAAACTAAAAAGATTATCACCAAATACTATAAAAACTATGATCACAGTTTGTATTGGTACTCTACTTAAATTCCATATTAATTTGTACCTTGCTGTTCTGAGGTTGATCACTTACAGGCCTCCTCTGAACTGATGTTGATGGGGCACTGCATCCAGAAGAAAACATTAGTGGCTCACATATGCAAGAGTTATCTCAAGTACCGATAATCATGTGCTACAGAGGACCAAAAGCCAGATTGTATTAATAGTCTGTGCTTCATGGTAAGGTGAAGCACGCTTACCATACACCTTCAAACTAATAATTCTCTAATTTTTAAATCGGGTGCACATACCATGTTTTCGAACAAAGTCAAACAGAAACAATAAAGTTATGGTTACATCTGATCAAATACTGCATATATATAACAAATCCTCTTGATCCATATAGCCCTCAACATCCTATGTTGTTACATCCACCGCATTTGAGTGCAGATGATCCGACAATTTTCCAACTGACACAATTACTGCTTGGTTGAACCGATGAGCTCATAATTCACAAGTTAGACTGCTGAGACAGAACCAACCCAAAGGCATGCAAGGGATCGTGAAAAGTGATTCCATCAGTTGGCCCTGAAAGGGTAGCTTCCGTACAACACAACATACTGGGACTGGGATGATTCTTAACAAGATATTCAAGAGATACCATGATATACTAATTACCCAGTTGAACTGTACAAACACGCCAGTAACATTGTTGCTGAGAACCAGTGAACAATGTAAATATAGAGCACCTGCTGACTGAAATCCAAGATGATGACGTTCGAAACAATGGACACCACTATGGATACAACCAACTAGGCATATGACAACAGCAGCAGAAAATTTCCAGAGAAACAGCATACCACAATTTTTCCTGTGTGAACCACTAGCCTACATTCACAATGTTTTCATGAAAAATAATATCTTCTGCACTACGGAGCTAGTGGTCAAAACCACTTTGACTCTGGCATCCACAACTCATACAAAGAATCTGGGGTGTCCTGTGAGCAGTGATTGTGATGCTAGAAAGTACCATATCCAGTTCCTAAAGTCAGCAAACGAGAGCAAGGTACCCGTCCCAAACAACTAGTTCTGACCTCCCAAAATAGCACCTCTCCAACTGCTAAAGTTACATCATAATTGCCTTATTGTATGTCAGGCAACAACAGATGTACATCAAAGGTGCTCCAGCAGCCTCAATAAATTTTGATCATGACAACCATAATATTATTTATGTGTAGCTTTGTGAGGTTTAAGGACCATATATAACCGTGCAATTCAACATGATCTGCTCGGTTTACTGCACCTCTTATTCATCATCTATTTCATGCAGTTTCAACCAAAAAATAGGCCTTGTGCCACAATAATACGAACTTGGTTGATGTTTAGACTTCCATATGACCCAATGGAACACAGATAGCAGCAAAAGATGGGTTCAATGAAAACAACAGCACCATAACCATTCTCAGCCAATTCAATCCAAGGCGGTTGAGTCAAAGTATAATGGGTGCTTGAATGCAGTAAAACTTCTCATGATCAATAAAAGAACCTTGTTTACCTGTTCATTTTTTTTTCAAATAAAATGATTAGGGTGACTGTACAAAGACAAAGATAACACTGTAGTGATAACAGTGTAGTGATAGGTTGATGATACCTTGTCTTGTTCCATCTGTCGGCCCTACCACGCACTGGCATTGTAGCAGCCTTCTTTGCAGCCTGCTTTGTGATTTGGAACTGATTTCCGTCAAGATTTGTCCTCCTTTGTGCAAGAACACCCTAAGAAACCGAACCAGCATTAGAGAACCAAGTATAAGGCAATCCATAAAAACAAGTGACTTCGAGCAGGGCAGCAGGCACAGCATACTTGTCTAATAGATGATCTAGACTCGATAAACCGCTGAGCCTTGGCATTCCCTTGATTACCGTTACCATTCTGGAAAGGGTGCTTTTTAATCTGCGATTACATAAGGCACAAGGTAATCATCAAAACTTGAAGATGCTTTAGCCAATGTAAGGAAACAGGGGCGCTTCAACAGATTAGAATGCGTACCGGCTGCCTAGGGGCTTTCTTGCCTGCAGGGACTTTTTTCTTTGACATCTTAATAATATCCTCTGTACAAACACAGAACAACAAACCATGAGCAAAATAAACTCTGAGATATGAATTAGCATCGCCGAACAAACAACAAATAGCATACCCAAAGTCATGTCCATCTTTTTCTCAGTAAAGGCAATAGCTTCAGCAGTGAGTGGCACTGACTCCATATCTGAAAAGAGCCAAATTACAAGAATTAGGGCAAGAACCAATCGATCCTGATAAGGTTCATCTTGTCATGCGGTTCACGAGGTTGCAATTCATCATAGTCGTCATTAAACTTGAAAGCAGTGCATTAATAACAAATTATATCTGGCATCCCCAAATAATTTGCACGCCGAAACACGCTCTCGGCTAGCTGGAGGATGAAACTGACAAAGTGAGGCGGACGAACGACACAAACCTATCCAGCACAAACATCCGCAGCCTAAGATCAGTTGCTAACGAGACGTGCACGCGAGTATCGACAAATAAACAACGGTTATTCCACAAGGGCTGCAAACCGATCTGAGACAGGGACCCCGGTATCCTAGAATTGACTTGTGCCTGAACAAGTGAGCATCCTCGTGAAATTCCTAAACCTAGCGTCTACCGCGGGCAGGAGCGGGCGAGAACCAACGCGCCCGAAATTTGTAGAGTCTAACTAGTTTGGATTCCAGTATAATCAATGTCTGACTAATGGCTCATACCTGATACCAGTGTCCAGGAGCGGGGGCGGGGCGGAGACAGCACGGACGCGACGAGGTAGAAGGTGGAGCGACGGCGAGGCGGCGCGCGGGAGAGGTTCGAGGTGTCGGCGGCGGCGACGTGGAAGTACGGCGGCGGCGGCGGATTTGAGGCTGGGAGCACGGGATAGGTCAGGACTGGAGGGGAGGAAGAAGAAGAGGTCGGATCCCCCCACCAGAGTTTGGAACCGACTCGACGCTCAACTGAAGTTGTGCACATCCGCCTTTCCTATCCTCCAAAGGCCCAGATTAGCCCACGTAGCCCGTATCGTCTCGTCTCGTCTCAGCACACACCCACTGAGGGGCTCTATGATTCAAACGATTTTAAAAGTTTTGTGTAGGATTTAAATCTTATATGTGAATTTTTCTACTGAAGCCGTTTGATTTCTCAGATAATGCCTAATGAAAATAATCCCATATGAATCTTGTAGTGCAAACTTCATAAAAAAAAAAGAGGTCTAACCGAATGAAAAATTCATTCACCACCCCTCTTTGCTTCATAGGATTTGGAAACACACGGGACAGGAATATTGCAGGAATAGTATGTCACGACACTTAAATTTTTACATGAACTAAAAACGCAGGAATCATATGTTATTTGGTTGCATCGCAGGAAAAACGTTAAAAAAAAAAGTAAAAGGTTGAGTGGATGCCGTAGTTCTCATAGACATACAGATTTTTTTTCAAGAGGTCTCACCTCTTGATAGAAATCCTATAAGATTCTAGTGTAGGAATCCATAAGAATTTTGAACAATTCAATCCTTTGAACCAAATGAACTATATATAAAAGTTCTATGGATGAAAATCATATACAATTCTTTTGAAAATCCTTTGAACCAAAGAGGCCTTTAAAGGAACCTTCTCTTACTCTAGGATTCAATTAGACATGCCTTTTCATCCTATGTTTCATATTTTTACACTTTTCTTATCCTATAAATCGAAGGAGCCCTCTGTGTCAATAATCCTGGACTATCGAGACAGAGATGTCCCACATTCACCACATGACTTGCTCGTGCTTGTGCCGCCCGTACAAAATAGCAACTTCAAATGGAAATTAGGAACACCACGCGGATCTTCAGCAACCAGAAAATGTCAATTTTAACCTTTAAACTCGTAGGGTAGCTGAATCAAACCTTGGAACGGCTTTGCACGCCACAAAAAAATTCTCAAAGGGGACAATTGATATTCTTATTGTTCAAGTTAGCCCAAATGTCATATGTATCTTCAACCTGTAGTATCTCTTCTAGTCAATTTCTATCTCTAATCAGCCGCAAGTATTGGTCGCACACCGCGGTGACGACGCGCTCGGGATCCATACACCCGCCCCATCGAGCAACACCGATACCTCCATGTCATTGTCCCTCCTTCCAAGCATAGCCACCAGCTCGTTGTTCCCGAACATAAAAGCAAGCTCGCCGCGACTAGACGCATTCCACCTGAAATTTGTCTCCCTTAACAAGGTCGCCCGCAAGTTCTTTTTTCAGTAGTGATGACCCCGCGACAGTACCAATCTCAATTAACACATGATGACGGTGAGTTCTTGCAGCGTTGGTGACTTTGCATGACGTAGGCGACGTCAGAGAGCACGGGTAAGAGAAACGATAGATACAGGAGGGTCACAGGCTCACCGGGATCACACTGGGATTCTCGTTGGAGGTAGAGGGGCTCGGGATCATTGACATGGTCAACTACGGTGGCGGCCGAAAGGAGGTTTCATCGGGAGAGTGCTCGGGGGCTCATGGCTCCACAGGGAGGGCTCAAGAAGTACATGTGGACTATGTGGTGCTCCAAGAACGGTCGGCAAAGACCAGGACACGACGGGGGAACGAATTGATTGTGGTGGCCGACGAACGGCGTCAGGGGAAGAAGAGGATGAAAGCGGGGTGTAGAGGACGATGTGGCTGGCGCTGTGTTGGGTCAATCAGAAAGTGAATGTAAAACAAAGAGGTAGGGAAAGATGATGAATATGACACGGTGCGTATGAAATGAACTTTATCCTCAGCAATCCCAACTGGTATTCAAAGTTGAGAGTTCGATTTAGGTAATCCACAAGTTTAAATTTTAAAATGGACTTCTTCCTCCGCAACCCCAACCGTGTGACAAGGCTGAGATTTTTTTTTTTTTTTTGATAGGGTTACAAGGCTGAGATTCTTGGCACAGAAAGCACATGGCTTTGGTACAAGTTTTCTCAAGAGCCCGGCTGCACATTCGTCTCATTTTTGCCTGTAAAACAAGTACACGCAATACTATGCATAAGCAAGAAAAACTTTATCCGAAGCCCGAGGGAAATCTACAGATGCTGCTGCTTGAATATGGGGCGGTTCATGCAGAATCTTTATCTCAAGCGAGGCCGGTCGAGTGGATTAAACTATGTACGCAGTAGACATTGTTGTCCAACGCTGCGTCAGTACCACGCACGCATATTGCTTTTCTGGCTTGATTTACTCCAGTGTTTATCCCGACGCCCCCACCCTGACACCGTGACACGTAGCGGGCGAGGCTGACGCAGGTGCGCCGCCGTGTCGCCGTTAAGTCACGCATATCCACTAGTGTTCCAAGTCGGCACGGTTGTACGGCTGATGCATGACTACCCTCCCCCCTCCCCCACCAGGCTAAACAATCTGCTGATAAGTAGAAAGTGAGCATATTTCTTGTACTGCCCGGTTAATTAAGTAGAAACTAACGTTTTCACGGTAATTTAATCGCCGCCAGTAATTCATTGTCATCACTGTTTTATCATTTCCACAGGCACATGCATATGGCCGGTGTATATATATAGAGAGAGAGCGCCAACTATCCGAAGTGATGATTAATTATCTGATAAACCCGCCATGAACTCCATTAATCTGAGATTAATCAAATGGACATGACATCGTGGTTCCTAGAAAATCAGGAGCATCATCTGATGATGATCCATGTTACCACCTACTGCTTTCATCAAAGATCCACACGACAGTGAGACTCCACGATCTGCGACCTGGGTTGTTCTGCCATCACCCTTGTCCTGACTCTGGATTATACGACCGACTTCAATATTTTTATTCGTCCCGCTTCATCAAATCCAAAGGGCAAAGGGATGTGACTCACGCGCTATAATAAAAAAGATCAGGCAGGTGGGTACCCTATCTTTTTTTGGCCGAGAAGAACCAACAAAACTTCATGGATCATCATCAACGGGGCCCACTACTTTGCCCGTTCGTCATACGGATGGTACTCTGCCTCATAGGACGGCTTTTGTCCCATGTTCTGCCCACGATATCTCACTCTGCATCATAAGTCATGAGCCGAACAAAAAATAACTATTTCGGACAATTGAATCATTAGTCTTAACAACTCTTCGCTCGTTCTTTTAATTTTAAAACCCTTGACTGGCCGAACTTGAGCCACGAGGGGAAACGTCAAAAGCATATTTGATCTCTTATACGTGCTATTTATTTTGTTTATCACCACTAATATAAAAAGAGCGAGTGGGGCAGATCCAGAAGATCATGACCTTCTAACCGAGATATCCAACGCTGCATGTCGCTCCCGCGTTTAGTTGTAAAACACAGTCCGCTCTCCGCCCCTATGCTACAACAGCCCACGCCGTAATTATCTCCACAACTGTAGACGGCAGTTTCCATTCCCCTCTCTGTCGCCTTCCCTCACGAGCGCCGGGGGCGCGACAAGCCGTCCAACCCTGTGCGCCACCAGCCAGCTCCACGCCTCGGCCCCTAGGCTAGCCCACGCGGCCACACCTGGTTCGTGCTGCAGTCACCCCTAGACTACAGTAACCCCACGCCGCACATAGACCGCGTCGCCGCTGCCCAAGCCCATGCCGTCACCTTTTATCTCCGGGACAAGGCCATCCTAGGCCGATTCCCGGTGCCATGGAGTGCATACCGTCGCAATGAGGTCAACCCCTTCGATGCGAATCCTGCTCGCCGTTGCGCCGCAACCGTCGGCATCTTCTCCGAGTACGTCCCTGAGCTCCTCCACGCTGCCATCTCGCATCGATTTCGGCAATGCGTGAAGACGCAGTGAAGACAACCCCACCACAGCGAGCATTTTTAATGTTTAAGATCAAGATTCAGTAATAAGAATGGTCCCAATTTTTAATGTACTCAATCGTTATGATCTTCGCTTCTGATTTCAACCTTTCAAGGTTTGTTCTGTTTACAGTATTCTGGAACCTGGAGACATGGATAACTAGACAATCTGCCTAGGAAAGAAATGGCAATCCTTGACAGCCTGCTGACTTCTGATTTGCAGGTAAATCATGAAGCATTCTTACATTGCTCAAAGTTGTTTTAGTAGGAAGTACCATTCGTTTAGGGACCTCACCACATTGTTTTTTTTTTAAATTAGATGCCAAACGGACGTTTGCTCGAAGTGTCAAGATGAACTGCATTTTCAGAAAAAGGATTTCAGCCGGCATTAAATTAATAATGCCCTTAACGGCCAACAGTAGAAGGATGCTGGGGAAACCAGCTTACAAATATAGCACACTCTATGGTGCCAGGAAGAAAATCAAGTTTGATGATTATATGTCAAATGGTGATGTTTTATGCAATGGTGCCCAGTTTGACACATCTCCTACACTGACAGCGCGGACCCACGCTGACGTTAGCGTGACGTCAGACGTGGATGGACTGTGGCGCTGCCGCGGCGGCGTGCACCTCGCCGGCGGCGATGCAGCGTGTGGTGGGATGCGTGCGTGGGTGCGCCTGACGCGCGTGCTCGCGGAGCGCCTGCAGCTGGCGGCGCCGCCACAGTTTGACCGCCGGAGCTGGGCAGGCGAGGAGCAAGCGCGGCGGCGGGACAGCACGCACGGCGGAGTCGATTCCGCCGCGAGCACTGCATCCTAGCACGCGGCTCTTGGGGAGGCAGGAGAGGGCATGGCGGCGAGGGTCGCCGTGTCCGGTGATTTGAGCAGCGAGCGGCGGAGCGGCGGGCGCGCGTGTCGGCGGCGCCGGCGATTTCCGGCTGCGCGCGAGAGAGGAGGGGAGGGAGGGGGCTGTGTGCGCATTTTGCAACGAAGCCCCTGAGGTTACTGGAAACTTCAGATAGGTCCTTCGTATTTAGGAGATGCGGACTGCGGAGCAATTCACAGAAAGCGTAGGTTCTTTTTTGTAAAATAACCACAGGGACCGTCGAGGACCGTTGGATTGAGGTGATCGGACGGCGCGGAGGCGTGCTGGCACTGTAGCGGGGCACAGCAACCCGATTTACTGTTCATAGGAACAGTGAATCACTTTACTGTCCTAGGAACCGTGAATCGCTGAGAGGCCGCCGATCCGGTGAATCTTAATATAGTTAGGTAATAATAATGTAGCCGATTTTCGGCTCTATACGCATGCCCATGTCACTTAGCGCCATCACTTAGAGCCGAAGAAGTATGTAATAAGCTGACTTCTATTAAATGATTAAATATTTAATTAATGAGTGCATGCGCATAGATATGCTTTGCATGCAAGACCAACCGCATGGAGAGCGCCTCTCTAGCGCCAGTGTGCAGGGTGTATGCGGGCTGTTTTCTGTGCTGTAGCTCGGTGACACACGAAGTGCCCGCTCTCTTCCCTCTCATCCTCCCTCTCCTCCGACTAGTATTTTGCTGACATATACTCCCTCCGTTCCAATTTAATTGACTTGTCATCCACCATATGTGGATGTATCTATATGTATAGATACATCCACATATGGTGGATGACAAGTCAATTAAATTGGAACGGAGTGAGTAATAGCTTGTAGCCAACTGACTAGGCTCTATTATACTTGCTCTAAGGAAATCAAGGGATCATGGGTGCGCAGCGTGCACCTATCCGGCGTATCTTAGATCTGAAAACGGTTGATATGCAAATCGAAGCAAACCGGCAATCATGGATCACGCCACAAAACACCCGCTTTGATATGTAGCTGGGTTAATTTGTTTCGGAAACAGATCTTGGAAGCAAGTCGCAAAGAGGGTATCGCAATCAATCAGTCAGTTAGACATAATATTATTTGCAGTAATGGTGCATCCACCCCGAACTCACTTGTGGGGACCCCGGACTAGCTGTCCGAAATACCCGATTATGCTTAACACAACGATCCCGTGATCAGTCTGTCGTTGCACATAATCCGAATTGAATACCAAAGTTTGCATCCATTGCAATACCGAATTAAAAGTCTTACATAAAAGGTCATTTAGACCTAGTCTTACATAGGTGCCTTCATGGGCCAAACCAAAATATATCAGCGGAAGCTACGGCGTAGTAGACATCAAATCCTAACGAAGACGACCCGACAGGCAGCTGACTTGGGGAGATCCTTAGTTCGCGTAGCAGTCGTCATACTCCTGCTCGGCGTAGTGCTCCTCCTCGTAGTCTGGCTAGGTCAATAGCCAGGGACGAAACCAATATGAGTACATTTGAATGTACTCGCAAACTACCCCAACATGAGTATGCACTAGTTTTATTTTAGTTAACAACTTTTATTTAAAACATCTCTATATCTTTATTGAAAAAGGTAAGAAGAGTTTTATAACTATCTTTAAAGAAGTCATCATTTTATCTGTTTCTCCAAAACTCCTCCTTCTTCCGACCATAGCCCGTCATGGTCCACTTTCATCCAACCACCTCATACCGATCCGTTGGTATAGGTGTAGGAACAATCTCCACTTCATTTTTCTTTTTAAAACTCAATTCTTTTTAAAAACTTGCACATGGTCAAAGTAGGGCCTCCCAACTGTCCATATCCGAGAACTCGGCTATTCGAATAGTTTTATAACCCTCTGCAGAGGTAGCACACTTTTCCCACATCCATCCGGCAGCTCATCGTGTCCGCCACGTCTCGCCATACAGGTTGTATGCGAAGTAAGCCGCCGACCAAAGCCTCTCCTTTGCTCATGCTAGTATAGGACCCTTCCATATGATACCTTTCCATCCACACTTAACCCAGCCCGTCGGAATCTAAGTGTGAGGCCTCATAGTTTTGTCCGGCGGTTTATGGTGGAACCTTCTATCCTCCTCCTTATCTTTCAAAAGAGTTTGAGCGAGAACCCGGGTCAAGGTAGGTCCTCAGACCATCCCTTCATGCATAACGGAGTTATCTCCGTCGATGAGGTATCCCATACTAATAAGAGCAAATTATCTGACTAAGCCTTTTCCCATATATGGTAAATGTGGTCGCACAGGGTAAGATTGGTTGACGTAAGTACCAGGACACTGTGCATTTTTCATAAAAACATCTCCATTTTCCACATCTCCATTCCAACACCGACATCTCGGCATCTCATATCACACAAGTAATTTCAAAGGAGTTTTGAATAAACAACATTTATTTTTCCCATCCTATAATTTGATATAATTTCTACATAGGGTGGCAAAATAATTTTCATACACTTTGAAAAGGGTTTTATAAATCTTTGCCTTTTAAGAGTAAAACATGTGATGAAAGTAGATGCATATGTAGATAGGTGCAAGCTCAGGGAGTAGCTTGCCTTGCTGGGCAAAGTGGCCTTGGTCTTGATCTTCAAATTCAACAGAATCCCCTTCTTCGATAAATCCGGCAGTGTTCTCGTCTAAACGTTTAAACAAGCAAAACAAACAATCACTAAACTATTCAAACAATCAACTCATCATAACAATCATAAACATCACAAATAGCTACTGCACACACCAAACAATACTAATTGGTTTCAAACTAATTGAACTAACAACTATTTATTTAAATCAAAAGTTATGGCAGAAACTTGTTGAACAAGCTAAATTCCATAACTTGAGTTCTGTTGGCCACAAAAATACAAACTAAAATTCTATAGAAATCTACTTATGTGTAGAACACAACACAATTTGATTTGGGTCAATTGGAGTTACTAAACTCCCTACACAATTGTTTGAATCCAGTAACTTAATAATCAAGTTTTGGCAACCAACTATGTTCTGTTGTTCCAAAAATTAAATCCTTTTAGGGGTAAGTAAAAATGGCTAAATGTGACCTAACAAAATTGGTTCTAAGTCATTTGGGTTAACCAATAAACATCTAAAAAGAATTTGGTTCAGAAGGGTGTTCAAACTTCTACCTTATACTAAACAATTACCACTACACAAATAATTCCACCAAAATTTGGGAAGCTTATAAATGGCAGTACTAAGCTAACAAAATTGGTTTGGAATTATTTGGACTAACAGAGTATCAGAAACAAACAAGTTTAGATTTTAAACCTTCTGTAGTATTTTTAATAATACTTTTTAACTATTTATTTAAATGACATGAGACCAATTGGGTTGGTTAAACATTTTCATAAGATTTTCAGAACAATTTAGTTTGATTTATTTGGATTCCTAAATCTCAAGATATTGAATTTACAAGTTCATATTAGTACTGAAAATTTCAGAGAAATTTAATTAGGAAAATCCACTGTTGTGGATAATGTTGAAATTGCTGACATGGGGGACCCACTGGTCAGCGGCTCAGGGTACGCGGGGAAATTAATAAAACCCTGACGAACGGGGCCCGCTCGTCAGTCTCTCTCTCTAATACACGAAACGGTACGCAACCGTTGGATCGAGATCCAACGGTCCACGTGCGACGCGACGACGGCGACCATGATTTGGCGGCGCTGCCGCGCCGGCGGCGATGTGGTGGACGGATTTCTCACCTAGGGGGCACGGGAAGGCACGGCGATGACGCGTAACGGCGGCGGAGGCTCGGGCGATCGTCCTGGCTGAGTCCTGCTTGCTGGGACGGCGTCTAGCTCCGGCGGCGTGTCGACGAACTTCCCACGGCCACGGCAGCTACTCCGGCGAGCTCCCTACGGCGTTCCTGTGCATGATCCAGAGGGAAAAAGGGTCGGGTGAGTGTGGTGAAGCAGCGGGAAGAGATCACGGGCCAGAGGGGAGAGAGTGGAGCAGAGAGGCGCTGCGGCCACGACGGACCTCGTCGGCGGCAGAGCTTCGGCACGGCACGCCCTTCTGGCGGCTCACGGTGAAATTGGAGAGGGGGAGTGAGGGAGTGGGGTGGTGTGCTCCTTCCAGAGGGGTGAGGGGTGGTTTTATAGCGTAGGAGGCGGCGTACGGTGGACGGGGTGCAAGCACGTCCGCGGCTCGCCGGCGGGAACTCCTCTCGAATTCGTGGCCGTGAGGGGCGAGGCGTGGCAATGCGAGGGCGAGCGGGGTCCGGGGAGGTTCTAGAAGGTTTCGGGAGCGAGCAGCGCGTGTCGAGGAGCAAGGGGGCGGGCCAATTTCACCGGTGCCGTCCAAGTGCTACTGCGGCGGCAATGGGGGACAGGGCGGCGAATTCGGCAACGGGGTGCTCGAGTTCGTGCAGAGGGCGCAGAAGCGACGACCGTGGACGGCTGCGAGCGAGGGGGGGCCTGGGGGGCCGGGGAACGGCGACGAACGGCTGCGGCGACGGCGACACGCACGTACACAGTGAGCTAGGGGAGGTAGACGACGACATTTTCGCAGAACGCCCCCTGGACTTTCTTTTCCATTTACAACTAGGTCCTTCTCTGCTTCTTTTTCTTCTTTTCATTTCCAGCAGCATTTTCTGGATTTTATTTGGGGTACTTAAACACTTTAGAAAAATTTGCAAATAATTGTGGGGCCTCCCCATAACATGTAGAAGCTCCACAAAAATTGGCTTTGCAAAATAAAATGTTTTGAAACAATTTCTTTCATAGGGTTTTAATTATGGCATTTTGTTTTATTTCAATTTGTTTTTACTTTTGAATTTTAAAACTAGTTCAAAATAATATTTGAGAGAGAAAAGTAGTAAGAACAAAAGGGGGAGTGTTTACATTACATCTCCACTGGCTTTGGTTTGAAATCATTTGAGTTTGTCACTTTGAGATTTTTAAGTGACAACTTGTCACTTTTATTTTCTTGCTTTTAAATTTGTATTTTGTTTTCTTTCTTTCTTGCTAGTGTTCACTAGAGCAACAACACACAACCAGCAAGAACAACACTCAAGTAACAAGAATTAATTACCACAAGCAACAATTTATAAACAACACATAATAATCAACAAAAGTTTTTGTTGGCTCTCATTTTTGGAATAATAATACTGATAATATTTTTTTGGGATGTTACATCACTGCTGAAATCGTGCATAACGCTACTTGTGCATTTTTTTTTCCTACTCCCTGCTTGATAGTTGAGGTTCGCAGCACGGAGAAAATGTATGCACCGTCGGAACAACGCGTCGGTACCACTATACTCTCTCCGTTCAAAAATAAGTGTCAAAAAGTGAATGCGGACGGAGAGAGTACTACTCGCTCGAGCGGCAAGCATCGATCGGGGATCGTCGGTGGACCGTGTAGATCTTCGAAGAGAAAGATGTCAAGTGGAATCAATGCCGCTTTAGAACATCTTCACCGGGGGCCTCCAATTGACTCCCCCAAAGGCCCATTGGCGGTCCGGACGGCCAAAAACGCCACCAGCGGCACCCCCAAAGGGTCGCCCCGAGCAAAAACATGTCCGGCACCCCCCAAGAGGCCTCCAAATTTGGAGGCCCTCTCGGGGGTGCTGGACATGGGGGCGGACATGGCCCTGACAGGGCTGGCCCGCCCGTCATACGCACAGCCGCGCACAGGCGTTATTAATCACGCCGTGCAGGAGGCCGGTGTGGCCGCGTTAATGGCGCGCAGTCGTAGGCGGTTTCCAACGCGACGCGACTGGACGCCGGTGCTCAAACCTAGGGCCGTTTGGGGGTGGGCCTTTGGGGTGTGCCGCTGTGGGCGGCCTCCAAATCTCGGGCGGACATATGTCCAACACCCCAATTGGGCCTCCATTGGTGAGTGCCGGACACAAATTTGGAGGCCTCGGTGGAGATGCTCTTTAACCAGTAGCCAGATACCTCGGACACCGTCTGGAATCATCAACACGCGCCGACCATGACAGACACGCACACGCACCCGTTGCACAGCACTGCAGGCGACCCTCGTCTATGCAACAGCCATTAATCCTCCAGGCTCCACCTCCTTTTGCAAATTAAAGAGAGGCCGACATGGCACACGTACGAGGGCACGTACGAAATGGATATCCTTCGCACGTGTGGCACTGGCAGGCAGGCACCTCTACTCTCGCAGGTCAAACCGTGATGATGTTGCCGCATCGGTCGATCGGCACGACGACACGACACGTAGCGAAAGGGGCGAGGCGCACGTCCATTTGCGGTCCATGTCGGCATCTAACTAGTACGGCCGCGCGCCGATTGGCGGCTACGGTAGTCATCCACTTCGACAATGTACTTTTTCGACATCGACTACCTCCTCTTCGTTCGTCGTCAATACCGTGTGGCACTGCTTTTCCCTTGCGTAACCGGTTGCATTTACGTGCACCCGCAGGTTCTGCCAAACCTACGACCACATCGTCCTTCACGCCTTGGACCGCATCGGCATCCACATACTCGATGCAAAACATTATTACAGTACGATATGAACATGTTTAAGACATGCATGTGTGAATAATTTTTTAACGTCGATTCGGATTTTTCTTCTTCAGTATTTCACTATTTTGACTGAAATAATATGCCGTATGACACTACAACAGAGAACTGGATATCTCCCGGACACAGCGTCTTGGCTAATAGGTCTATATGCACCCATTATGAAAAATATATTTTAAAATATCGATAAAATCCAAGCAAAAATTATACCAGACATTTCATGTCCACACGAAAAGTTTCGCAAAGTTGCACCCCGAGAGGTCTCCAAAGTGGGGGGCCTAGTCGGGGTGCCAGACAGAATTTGGATCAGGCCGGACTGTTGGGGGGTGCCGGTGGGGCGAATTTTCGTGTCCGACACCCCGGCCAATAGGCCTTTGGGAGGACATGCTCTAAATGAGGGGTTTTTGCATAGTGGGTGCATGTGCATGTGTCAAAACAGATATTCCATATTTCTCTACCTTTTTCATCCGGTAGCCAACAAGATTCAGGTCACGCAACAATTAACAATAATATATCGGCATCATTAGTCACATGAAATCATTAATTTCCAGGTGAACCAACTGAATAATCCAAGCTGGCATCATTTTTTTTTGAAAGAAAAGCTCGCATCACCTGCCGACCTAGAAACCAAAGCGAAATCACGGAAGCATGCGTGCGTATATTCCGCGTATCTTAGCATGGACCTGAAAGATCTTTAAAAAAAGCATGGACCTGAAAATGAAATGGTTGATGTGCAAATAGAAGCAAACCGGCATTCACGGCACGAAACACCTGGGTTCGTTTCGGAAACGCAAAGAGGCTCTCGCAATCAATCAGTCAGTTCGGACATTATTTCCAGGTTTACATGGTGCCTCCAACCGAAATTGATTGCTAAAATCAGATGTACGCACCGCACGATCACCTGTCATGTAGAAACATCTTTTCCGAACACCTGGTTTTTTGTTTGGATCATATTTGGCCGGTTGTCATATTTTCTTCGTGTAACTGTAACCGACGAGTCCACCCATCTTTTCGTTGTCGACCACCACCGTACGTTCATTTCTTTTTTTTTTTGTACAAGGATTGGGGTCAAAAGACCCCGATGCTGCATTTCATTCCAACACGTGCCAGGTACAATTTGCACTTAGGCCCTTTTCGTTTATTGTCCTAAAAGACCTAGAATTCGAAGAAAGGGCCTGAGTTCTTACATAAAACACCCCAGAACAAAAAGAAGAAAAGCAATTAGGTCCTCGTGTGTCTCCGCCACCAGTCGCCGGCGACCTCCAGGCACGAGAAGCGCCGAGATCGGAGTGCAGAGAGAAGCTCGGTCTCTCCCTGCCGGCGAACGACTGCTGACACCGGCAATCTCGCCATAGCCGGGGACGAACCACTTGGCTGTTTCGAGAAGCCGAGCTCCGGCGCCGGATCGAGATGGCGATGCTCTATCACCGGTGTCTTCGGTGGCGGTTGCAAATGCCTCTCCTCTTTGCTTCTTCTTGCCGCTTAGGAAATTTGGAATGAGCGCAACGTGGGGGTTTTCAACAATCGCGAATCTATGCTTCCTTTATAATTTGTTCGATTAAGAGAAATGGCTCCTGTTGGGGGCTAGCGGGGGCGAAACGCTTGAGCGTCATTTTGCCGCGAGAGTAGGCTTTCGTATTAGAGCCTTAATGGCTCGTTGTGACCTCTAAAACTCCTTTTTAATCGATGAATCAGGCGAAACTTTTGCCTTGTTTCAAAAATAAATAAAACTACGGAAGGTGGACAAATTTGTCACTGGTGATCAAATTGAAGATGATACTATGGAACCTATTATAGAGTTGTGCATTATTGAAGAAGAAAAAAAGGACTGCATAAAAGTCCAAGCATATGGTACTCATAAGATAGAGATTCATTTGCCATGCAGAATAATAATGTTGCCTAAAAGCTTTAGAACGCGCGTGCGTTAACTTGTCGAACGAAACGGCCGGTTGCGCGTCGTCCGATCAAGCTGAGCATCGCGCGATCCCGCACCGTGCGCGGAGATACGTGCGTCAGGTGCCACCTGGTCGGAGACGCGCTCGTGCACGTCGTCATCCATTTCTGTCTCGCGCACGGGAACGTCAGAGAGCAGTTTCTTTCCTCCCACCTCGCGCGCTCCGCCCCGCATTCTCCTCAGTCCTCTCTTTTCTCCTCAGTCCCGCCTCCCCGATCTCCCCCGTCCTCGCGTCTCCCTCTCCCCGCCGGATTCCCGCGCCTCCGCCAAGCCGTCGAGGAACTCCCCCCGGCATGGCCACCAACAAGATCCAGATCGGCTGCAGCTGACCAGCCGTGGCTGTCCATGGCGCCCAAGCAGCAGCACCAACGGCCCAGGATGAAGCCGGCGTCGCACTCCCTGTCCCCGGCCACTGTAAGATGCCCAGCTCCTCTCCTCTCCCCCTCCAATCCTCGATTACATCCCGCTCATGCTCCTACTCGTGCCCCTGCCCGTGCAGATAAGGAGGAGGAAGGACATCCAGTCCGGCCACCCGCCAGCTCCTGCTGCTGCGTGCTCGCCTGGACGCCGACGGCAACGCACATGGCTCGACCAGGAGGAGGATGAGCTCGCCCAGCCACCATGACGCCCACCAAAAAGGTCCTTTTCTTTTTCCCCTCTTTCTGTTGCCGTGCTCCAGCCGAGTTTCATTCGATTCATCCTGCTGCAAATTTAGCATTGTTTTCGACCTAGTACTACTTCTGTCCTTGTTGGACTCACACTGTACTGAATAATACTCGATATGTGCATTGGCAGACGGGATACTATCCAGGTGAGGTGACCAAGGAGTGCCGCTGCCATGAATGTCTAGTGCAGAGCGTTACTCTGCATCTTGCTGGATCTCAGCTCACCAAATGCAGACTTATGCCGTGGTGTCAACGACGGCGTCGGTAGCAACCCCTAGCGGTAGGCCGCTTTCATGTGACAGTGGGGTGCTCCCACTTGGAGCGTTTTAGGCAACTTAAATCATTGTTTACGCCTTTTTTTAGTGTTTCATACAACAAAGTAGTGATTTCAGGCAAAGTTTGGAGTGTTTCAGGCAAATTTAATCATTGTTTTTGGCAATTAAGTAGAGTGGTTCGGGGCAATTTTAAATCCTTACTTAGGCATTTTTGTAGTGTTTCGGGCAACTAAGTAGTGTGTTTCAGGAAAAATTTGGAGTGTTTTAGGCAATTTTGATCATCGTTTTAGTCAATTAAGTAGTGTTCGGGCAATTTAAATCCTTGCTCAGACATTTTGTAGTGTTTCAGCTTTTCAGGCAACTAAGTAGTGTTTTCTAGGCAAAATTTGGAGTGTTTAGGCAACTTAAAACATTGCTTAGGCATTTTTGTAGTGTTTCATGCAACTAAGTAGTGATTTCAGGGGAAATTTTGGAGTGTTTCAGGCAATTTTAATCATTGCTTATGTAACATTTTGTTGGCTTTTGCAATCTGATTTGCCTTTTTAAAAGGATTTTTAGGCAATTACAATAATCAGTGAGGCAAGTTTATTGGTTATGTAGGCATTTTTTCATTGTTAACTAAAATAGGCCACTACCTTTTTCACTGTTAACTAAAATAGGGCAATTACATGTTATTTTGCTATCGTGGATAGCTCACTTTATTTTACAAGCAATTATGTAAGAATGCATGAATGGTATTAGCTGCTTTTCCCCCAAAATGTTGTTAGTCAATTTAAATCTCTTTTTTGCTAGGAATGCTAGCACCAGCAACTAACGACGGAGAATCACCAACGCCTTCGAGCGTGTTGTACCCTCCTACCTCCTACCGACAGAATCTGCGTGTAAAACAGTGGGCAACTCCTTTTGACATCATCAGCAAGCAAGTTGTGTTCAGGCAAACTTTGGAGTCTTTTAGGAAAATCATTGTTTAAGGCAATTAAGTAGTGTTCGGCAACCTTTTTTTTTTGCGGTGGAGTGTTCAGGCAATTTTAAATTCTTGCTCAGACATTTTGTAGCGTTTCAGCTTTCAGGCAACTAAGTAGTGTTTTCAGGCAATATTGGAGTGTTTTAGGCAACATTGGAGTGTTTTCAGGCAATATTGGAGTGTTTTAGGCAACTTAAATAATTGCTTATGCATTTTTGTAGTGTTTCATGCAACTAAGTAGTGATTTTAGGCGAACTTTGGAGTGTTTCAGGCAATTTTGATCATCGTTTAAGTCAATTAAGTAGTGTTCAGGCAATTTTAAATCCTTGCTCAGGCATTTTGTAGTGTTTCCGCTTTCAGGCAACTAAGTAGTGTTTTCTAGGCAAAATTTGGAGTGTTTAGGCAACTTAAAACATTGCTTAGGCATTTTTGTAGTGTTTCATGCAACTAAGTAGTGATTTCAGGGGAAATTTCGAGTGTTTCATCGTTTTTTCGTTCGCATGGGAGGTTGGGTAACTGCTAGTTTGCATGGCTAGTAGTGGGAATCTGTTTGATTTATTTTTAGCGAGGTACAATATGAGAGTTGCCCAGAAGTTCGGCAGGAGTTGCGCATATGCTTAGGTCGATTTGCCCACATGCCCAGTAGTAGTTGCCCAGACATTTTGGCAGGGAGTTGCGCAGATGCTTAGTTCGATTTTGCCCACGTATCCAGTAGTAGTTGCTCAGATGTGTAGCAGGAGTTGCGCAGACGGTTAGTTTACAATCTTGTTGCTCAGATCTTGATCTTCTGTCGAGGTCGAACATCTGTCAGTTTGTTGTCGATCAGACAAAGATTGCCTTCTTAGATCTTCTGTCGAGGTCGAACATTTGTCTCCTTTTTGCACCATCTCTTTATCTTGTTGCTTAAATCAAGGCCTGTAACAACAAAGCAACTCACATGCTAACAGATAACAACTTTGTCCTTACTGCTGTCAATACATGTCTTCTACACAAATTTTGCTATTCTGATTATGTAAATGCATTTTTTAAGGGTGCTGTACTTAATTGCTTATTTTTTCTACAGGTGGTGGGCGTGGGGACCAGACAAACAAGTACAAAAAGAAGACCCTGTGCGTGTAGGAAAGATCATTTTCTATTGTCAAGTCCTATAAATGGTCTTTGTACGTTCTTGGCAACTTTTCTGGCTACATTACTCAGACTGAGCACTTTGTTCATTTTTGCTTAGACACTGGAACTTTTTTTCATGCAGTACCTGTGTATACTTTTGCATACAAGTATCTTTTTACTAGTTGAGTACTGACTCTAAGTTGCTTAAACCATGGATTTGAGTACCGACTCCAAGTATCCAAGTATCTCTTTCTGGAGTACTGACTCCAAGTATCTTTTCTGCAGCACTTTTGTTCATCTTTTTGCATCCAAGTAACTTTTTTGCCCAGTACCTAACACAGATTTGCACAGTATTTGTCTCTAAGTTGCCTAAAGCATGTCTCAAAGTTGCTTAACCCATGCTACCAGGATGCTACTTTGTTGTCTAGTATGTTTTTTGAAAAAACCAGGGGCAAGGACCGGTCTAATTTGGGCAAAAAAGGTCGGTCGCCAGGCACATGGAGGGGGTCCACGGGACCATGCCCTTTTTCACCTGCGTACTGTGCTGGCATGGGGCGGGCCATCTGTGGTCCAGTCACGTGCACGGAACGGCCGTTGAAAACAGCGAACCAACGGCCACCGAGGGGAAGCGTTCGCGCACGCATTGGACTGTTTCCCTTTCTGATCACGTGGGGACAAAACCTTTCCTTTTTTGGGCGGCCGTTGGAATCAACCAACCAACGCACGGCCGTTGGCTAGCCACGTCCTAATGTTGAAGCCCAGCCGAACCTTGGAGTATGATCCCTTTTCCAGCCTTCCTTTTCGCTGCGTGCGCTTTGTTCAACACCGCGTGAGTACAACGCGCACGCATATACTACTACTCGCTACTGGGTGGAGTATATCCCGATCGACGCGCCAAGCATCGCATCGCAAAACGTACAACTCGCGTAGTAGCCAGAAGCTCAGCCACCGTCAGGAATCACCGACCATGGCGAATCTGGTATCTGCAACAACAATTAAGAGGTAATAATCCGCGAGGCTTCACATCCTAATTAATTTGTTGGTCGTTGACTGGCTGTAGCCTTGGCCGGTGCTAGGAGTCCGTACGTTGCATCCTTCTCTAGTCGATTGCCACGTAGGTCAACTCTGTTACAGTACGTACCTTGTACTACTACCGCATGCTACTCGTTTCAAACAGACAGCAACGTGTACGTACGCTCAAGTTAATTATCAAGTTAAGAAGATGGAGATCTGCTTCTGGATGCCGACATGGCATACGATCGAGGACGTACGAAACGGATAGGTACGGGACGACTACTACTCCTTCACTCACACGTGTGGCACCTGCGGCTCGTGCAGGTCAAACCGTGATGTTTAATTTGCCGCATCGGTCGGCACGACGCACGACACGTAGCCAAGGGGCGCGTCTCCGTGTCGCGGTAGGGACGGCAGCACGTCCACTGGTGGTCCATGTCGGCACCTAGCTAGTACGGCCGCCAAATGGGTGGTGTGTAGCTGATAGGAACACGTAATTGTTCTAGATACATTCTCCCTCCGTTCCAAACTAATGTACTCCCTCCGTTCCAAATTAGATGTCATCCATTTGCCCAAAAGTGGATGTATCTTCTATGTACATGCTAGACATGTTACAAGTATAGATATATGCACACGGAGGGAGTACAAATTTAGACAAAATTGAGACATCTTTTATAAACGGAGTGTACCACTATTGGAGCTCATATTCACACCGTCCCTATTTAGCGGACTACAACTCTGCTGCCCCGAGGGTGTGTAACCGATTTTTCCTCCTGTATCCGGCGGTTCTGGCAAAACTGGACTATCCGGACTAGGAGGCGGCGATTTGGGTAGTGGGTCTAGATGCACCCATTAGGTAATTTATTTTTGATTTTTTTCAGAATGTCAAAAAATTCCAGAAAAAAATCCGGATAGCGTGATGTGTTGGCACAAAAATTGGCATGGTGAAATTTTTTTTTTAGCAACCTGTACAAAAAAGACAAAATTCTGACACGTATATATACATTTCGGTATGTCCGAATTTGTCTTTTTTGCACAGGTTGCAAAAAAGTTTTTTCTTCGTGTAACTTTCTGTGCTGACTTGAATTGTGTTGAACTACATGCAAAAATTTTATTTTGAATTTTTTGACATTTGGAAAATTGTTTTTTGGGTAGTGGGTGCATCTGCACCCACTACCCATTGTGAATATCCGGACTATGCATGGCTTCTTTCCTAAAGCGCGTCTGGTTCTTGCAAAACTAGGGCCGCAACTCGTTATTGACGATTCGGACTGTGTCGCTTAAGCTCGCTTGCACCGTGCATGACCCCATCCACGAAATTCCCTCTACGACTTTGGAGATGTCAGCCCACTAATTTCTAGCTCAATTTCTCTCTAGTCATAGTCATAGTACTTTGGTACGTACAGTAGTAAGGTTTCATATCCAAGTGTTTTACCTCTACATACTTGTTCGACGGAGTAAATACAAATATCTAACGCCTTATCGCATGCTCCCTCTATCCAAAAAAGTGTCTCAAGTTTGCTAAAAGCGAGTACTATTTCGCTAAATCCTCTCTTTGGGAGACGTCTCACGACTGCCACGACGACACACACGTGCCAGAGAGGCCGATAGATGCACGTTCTTGCCGTGTCGCCGTAAGGAGTGAAAAAGATTAAACTTATATTTCTGTTAAGTTCAGCACAAATAACCTTACCTTCAAATTAATTTCAAAACTGAGCATCTGTCATGACGGCGTCATGCTCTACACCATGACTTTATGGTCTACAGCGTCATGTATCAATGTTTATATGCTTGAACATCTAAGATCTAAACTAAGTCACGCGACAACAAATTAACCGTGCCAAAATAAAAGTTGAAATGTCAACATGGCCCATACCCCATATGTCATATACTAGTGATTTTTTTTTTGCCAAATTTAACACACCTTGTGAAGCCTAATTTCTTGGACACATTTGTATAACCTCCACACTTACCCAACTTAGATTTGTCAACATGTGGTTTAGAACCAAACAAGCCCGCGAGCACTACCTCGTCATCATTTCCAGGTGAACCAACTGAATAATCCATGTTCGCATAATTTCCTACCAATATGAGCGACGAAGCGTCCATGCAAGAGAGATCAAGGAATCATTTCATGAGACGCACATGCCCCCGAGCGCCTATTCCGGGTATCTCAGCATGGACCTGGAATGGTCGATGTGCAAATAGAAGCAAACCGGCATTCACGCCACGGAAACACCCGTTTTGATACGCAGGTGGGTTTTCTTTCCGGAAACAGATTTTGGAAGCAAGTCGCAAGAGGCTCTCGCAAGTTGCACATTATTTCCAATTTAGCATACTTTATTTGACTTGTTAGGGTCCATGTTTGGGAGCAAAGAATTTTTTAAATTATTTCAAGAAATCTACGGTTTCTGAGTTTGGAAGCAGTGTTTTTTTTTATTATAGAAAACTCAGTATTCTAAACTATGGTTTCAATACCATGATTTTGTTGTGTTTCTTAGTTTTATAAAAGAAAAATGGTCCGAACCTCATTTTAGATTAGAAACTGCAAAATGGTGTAGTATAGCAAATACTGCAGTTTATAAAACTACGGGGAACCGTCACGCAATTTTTTTTGTTCTGTCGTTCTAGGTCTGGCGGTATTTGCGTGTCGGGGAACCGTCACCAATAATATTTGTGGCGGTTTACCCCTTATAACCAACAGGTTTTCACTGTCACTATTACCTGAAATTCTAGTAGTGAAAGTATTCAAACCATGCTATTTTTAAAATCTGTGATATTCTAGTAATACTTGAAAAATACTTTAAGGTCAAACACACCCTATGTTTTTAAATACTTTGAGTTGTTTGAATTTAGCAAAAAATATACTACTCTCTCCGTCCACAAAAGGATGTCTCAACTTTGTCTAAATTTGTATGTATTTATACATGATTTACTGTGTACATACATGCACATTTAGACAAAGTTAAGACATCCTTTTATGAATGGAGGGAGTATTATATATTTCAATATTTACAAAGGCGCACTAATTTTGAAGTATATAAAAAGAGGTCCAGACGGCTCGCATGACACCGGACCTAACACGCCTCCCATTTTGAAGTATATCTAGATTGCTGTTAAGTTTATAAACTATTGTGGTAATGTTGCTAGACTGTTGTCAAGTTATGAAGCTCGTACTATCTTGTTTATGAACTATTGATGTTAAAGTTGATTTGTTTTTTTTGTATTTTGGGGTCTCCGTTGGAGCAAATCCGCTAAACTTGTATTGTATTGGAGTTTTGCGGAACAAGTTTAGCGGATATGCTCAAGCGGAAGCCCTGACATATCGTAAAAACTATTAGGCCATAATAACATAATAATACATAGATTCAACATAGAAAAGGAGAGATAATTTTTTACATCTCCCTGACCCCTGCCTCTACCCATGCTTACACTATTATTAGACGGAAGGCTCGAGATGAGCCCAGCTTTGAATTAACAAAGCCATCAACCGGCTAACAGTTACAACTTACAAGGACCCGCTGGCGAAACCAGCTACAACACACCCACACAACACACACTCCTCACAAGCAACAGAGGCCACAGAGGAGATACACCAAGCAACTAGCTTGATCCACAGTAGGCGCCTGGGCTTCTGTTGCACGGAGACGACGTCGGCGATATCAAAACCAACAGACCTCCACCACACCAAGAACACCACCACCAAGGGCACATCGTCGAGGAAGGGGCCTAGCAGTGTTTGGGAATCCAAAGGCAGGGGCTTGCAGCAACGCCTCCAAGAAGGTGAACGGCGTAAAGACGTCGTCGATGCCGGCAGAGACAAGTCGTGCAAAGCTTTCGCCAAAACCCGAGGGCCAACCCTAGAACAAATCATAGGGCGATTCACAAGCCACTACACGGAAAACCTTCACCGGACACACAGTGCCAGGCAAGCGGGGTGGTACGGAGAGACGGTGTCCGAACGTCTAGAAAGAGGAGAGATCTTCATGACGATGTCTTCAACAGGGGAACAACACCCGAAGGCGTTGTCATCGTCAGCACTGGACAACTCCAGTGCACGGTTTTCACCGAGACCTGTCCAAACCAGACGTCGGCCGCCGCCACGAGGACGCGGAGAAGACATCAATGGACGCCGCCATCAGCCTCCAAACCTCGAGAACTCGGTGCACTGGACAGAACTCAGAGCACCGAAAAAAGCACGTCGGAAGTACCCAAGACCAACGGGAACTTGGGTCGGCCCGACCCAACCCAGATCTGGCCCAATGGGCCCTGGATCTGGGCAGACTCATGGACCACCATGGTGGTCGGGCACCGCCGGCACGACCACGCAGGGGCGACTGCCGGCGAGGCGGCATACGCCCACGGCCGGCCGAACGCCGGCAAGGCGGCGCACGCCCTCGGCCGGCCGCCCGTCAGATCCAAGATCTGGAGGATCCCCGCACCAGGGCGGAGAGAGCCTCACGGGCGGCGCGGCACGGCACACTGCTACCAACGGTAGCAAGCGGACGACGGGGGGCAGGGCGACGCCGGAGCTCGGCCCGAGCCCCTTCGAGGAGAGGCGGGGGGGGGAGCCATGGCGCACCATGGCTGCAAGGACTGAGGTGGGGATTTGGATTTTTGGGGAGGGGAGCGCGCGGAGGAGGCTCCCCGCTGCCGCCGTCCGCCGAGGAGCGGCCTCCTCCGGCAGCAGCGGGGCTCAGAGGGCGCGGCGGGGCTGGTTTCTGGCGGCGGTGGTGCGGGCGCCTCGGAGTCGCCCGAGAGCGACCCGGAGGCGGGGTGTCGAGAGGGGGGGGGGGGGGGGGGGGGGGGGGGGGGGGGGGGGGGGAGCTTGAATCTATGCTTACACTATTATCCCGGTTGTCATATTTTGTTCGTGTAATCGACGTCTTGTCGTTGTCGACCACCGTGTACATACGTTGACACAGAAGCAAAGCGTTGATTTCGCTACGGAAGATGGACACATTTGTCACCGGTTTTGAAATGGAAGATGATGCTCGAGAGCAATCATAGAGCCGTGCAATCATCGTATTGTTGAAAGAAAAAATGAACCCTATAAATCTCTTAAATTAGATTCAAGCAACACTCTCCAAATCACATCACGCTGGCAAACCAAACCAGATTAAATTAATATTACTATACGTAGACGTAGACAGTAGACCAGAGTCCCCAAGCCGTATACACCCGAGAGCAACCGCGCAAGCACTGGATATACAAATACGCTACGTACAGGCGTACACACGTGACGTGCACACTCTGCTTCCACTCTGCTTCCGCTGCTGCTGCTGCTGCTCTTCAGCTCGCTAAAGGCCAGCCCAATCGCCTCTGCTCCCCTCTACCTTCTCTCTCCCACGCGCACACCAAGCAAGCAGCAGCAGCAAGCATCCGAGAGAGAGGACAAGAGGAAGAAGCAGAGCCAAGAAGCAGAGGAGGAGGAAGAAGGATCTTCGCGCTCGTTCGCTCGCCAAGATGCAGCACGGGGGCACCAGCATGCTGGGGATCGTGAACTTCATCACCTTCCTGGCGTCCATCCCGGTGCTGGGCGGCGGCATCTGGCTCGCCTCCCGGGCCAACTCCACCGACTGCATCCGCTTCCTGCAGTGGCCCATCATCATCATCGGCCTGGCCGTCATGGTCGTCTCCCTCGCCGGCTTCGCGGGCGCCTGCTACCGCCAGACCTGGCTCCTCCGCGTCTACCTCTTCGCCATGTTCTTCGTCGTCCTCGCGCTCCTCTTCTTCATCGTCTTCGCCTTCGCCGTCACCGACCGCGGCGAGGGCCAGGTGGTCATGAACCGCAGGTTCCTCGAGTACCAGCTCTCCGACTACAACGGCTGGCTCAGGAACCGCGTCGCCGACCCCGAGTACTGGGACACCATCGCCGCCTGCCTCCGCGACGGACACGCCTGCAAGACCATGAGGAAGTTCGCGCGCGACCCCAACACCGGCATGCTCGTCCCCGAGACCCCCACCATGTTCTACGGCCGACAACTCTCGCCGATTCAGGTTTGTCTTTCTCTACCGACAGACTCACTTCTTTCTGTTTCCGCTGCTCTTCCCATGGAAAAGATTACAACTTTGGGCCTGTCCAGCCAGATGAACCACGCGGCTACAATTATTCATCGATTCTTCTTACCAAAGCCCCACTGCCAAGCCTGCCAGTAGGAAATTTGGGGAATTTTTCTGCTCAAAAACATTTTTTTGGGGATTTCATTGCAAAGAGGATAAGTGAGGCGATTGAGCTTCATATGTCTTCAGCTCAGCTCTGCATTCATTAGCAATTATTGGAATTATTGGCTGTCATTTTTCAACACGGCTTCCGGATTGCTTGCAATAACTTTAGGATATTCCAGTTTACTGCTACTTGGTACCATGTGGATCTCGAGATGAGCTTTGCTCCCCCGTTTTAGCCCTTTTGCTTAGCAAGTCATGCATGACCTTTGAGAAAAGGAAATTGTTAATCCTGCATCCTTTTTGCTTCTCCCTGATTTGGGGCAAAACCAGCAACAAGAACGTGCCACTGAACTTTAGCACCCTCCCTTCCGATTCCATGAAACACCTTTCTCCAAAAGCAATCTCTTTTAGCCTTAATTGGTTCATGGAATTGCTTGACATCACAAAAAGGAATTGCGCGCCGAGATTATACGATGCGTGCTGGTAAGGACAGACGCATACCACGGGGGTGATTTGAGATTTCATACATCAAGAATTATTACCACCGGGATTGGGTTGGACAAAGTGTTTTAGGGATGATTTTTTTGGCTGATGTGAACAACTAACTCAAAAAGTAGGAGTATGCTTTTTGTATGGAACAAAGCATGTAGTGCCTTAAGCAATAAGAATTGACTTGGTGGTCAGTTTGATTCCTGGTCTTTGTCACTTGGTTTCTCTCTTCAGTATCCATGATGCTGCAAGGAAAAGATAAGACACTATTGCAGCGGTAATTAGTAGAATCTCCATGTGTGGTGGTGATGCTAAGGATAAGGTCATTTTCTTAGCTTTTTTTAGATACCAAACGAAACGTAGGACCGAGATATTTGTATGATGAGGGATCAGGACGCCCAAAGCGTGACCAGGACAGCCAAAAGCCAGATGCGATGTGCCACATTTCAGAGTTGTAATTGGACCATGGAAACCTTGCCCAGTTGCCTTGCTTCTTGTCCTGATGTTCTCTGTGCTGTCTCCTCTTAACTACCAGCCTGCTTGTTCTTTTCCTCGGCTACAATCTAACTGCAGAGCACTTGAAAAATACACCAACTGCCCCTGTGATTTATTTTTAGATAAAGTCTATATTCTAGTGCATCATGGGTTGCATCTTCTGTATTCTAATGCGGGTTAGCTAGTGCCCATGTCTGCATAGATCTAGTTTTATGGAGAAGTAATTGTTGGGTTGTGGAATCAAGCTGTATGCAGTTCAATGCACATGGGGATATATAATTTGTAGGAGATATGCTTCCCATGAAGGCATATCTTGGGGAAGGTTCATGGTTTTCTGATAACAGGTCGGATGGCTTTGTTTATCCTGGTGCACGCACACATTTGCATGTTATGGACTATCTCATATGATAGGCTTTAAATTGAACTGATGTGGACAATTTCGCTTTCGGTATAGGGTATGAAGATCAACATGATTAAATATGTGTTTGTGCTTGTCATATATTTGTCTTCATTGGAGGTGGAGGCTTTGCTTGGGTAACAGACAAATGGGATAAATAATTAAATATGGTCTCCATACTGACCCAACTGTTGCCACAAGTTTCATGGGGAACTATGCTTTGTTACTTTACACTGCTGTGGTAGTTGTCTTCGTGATGGGTGTACAAATCATGCTTGTAGATAAAATATCTTCTATGTAGTTGAAACTCATGATGGGTATATAAAACATTTCAGTGACTTAAATTGAGGCATTGAGCTAACAGCTTTGTAATTGAAACTCTTTCATTAATGTACACAAAGTAGGAATGAACTTCAGTAAAGAGAATTGAGTATCTCAGTTTAACAATCTGTCCTCAGGTTCACCAACAAAAACTTATAATTAGGTTTCATGTCAATGTATCCATTTGGGATCTCAAAGTGTCAACCCAAGTTGATGAACTGTAATACGGAGTGTTGCATATACACAACTGAACGACTACTATATTCCATACAGAAATGCATTTTGTTGTGAATTTCATTTTCTGTTCTGTCCATTAGTAAGTTTGAGTTGCACAGCTAAGTTTGGATCTAACACCATTTTTGGAACTGACAATCGCAGTCTGGGTGCTGCAAGCCACCGTCATCATGTGGATACGGCTACCTGAACGAGACGTTCTGGAACACGAACACTGGTGTCTCTAATGGCGTGGTGACCGACCCTGATTGCAGCAAGTGGAGCAACGACCAGCAGACCCTCTGCTTCGGGTGTGACTCGTGCAAGGCGGGCGTCCTTGCGGGCATCAAGAAGAGCTGGCGCAAGGTGGCCATCATCAACATCGTGGCGCTGATCATCCTCGTCATCGTCTACGTCGCCGGCTGCGCCGCCTTCCGCAACGCCAAGAGGATGGACAACGACGAGTCGTACGGCATGGCAAGGATGACCAAGTCCCGACCGAGCAGGTTCCAGTTCTAGGCTGCTGCGGCAGGACCGGAAAGACTATTCCCTGTACAAAGTGCCACTGTGGGGGCCTAAACTATACTTCTTGCTGAAACGTGGGGTGAACAAAAGTTGATGTTTGGGTTTTGTGACTGCTTTGTTGTTTAGGTAGGTCTATTCTGTATTGGGGGTACATGATGAGGTTGGAAGGAACAAGAAGAGTTGCCTCACTTAGGATGTACTATTATTATTCTGCACTTAGAGATTTTGATTTGTCATCTTCCTTAGAAGATTATTATGTTATTATGGTTGAAGAAGGGCAGGTCATGGCATCAGTGTCAAACTATCATATCGCAGATGTGGAGCCGCGACGCCTGAAACCTCTCTGCATTACCGCATGGAGAATTAATTTCAATCTACTGCAAACTGATGATCTAGCTAGCTAGCTAGAAAAAGTTTGTGACTTAATTTTCTTGAGAAAAGTGGTAGTAGCTAATTAAGCTAGGGCCGGCTGGCTGGGTGCAATTGCTAGAGCTAGTACTCTGAATTTGGTTTTGTTTAGGAAAGTGACAACACATGTTGCTTGTTCCAAAACACACCTATCATGGATTCAAAGACTAAGCAGGAACACAGAAAAGCAGGGGTGAGCAGTTCAGTGTCAGCTTTAGGCATACCTGAGCATTAGCAGTGTGGAAGTGGACAACCACCACTCCGATTCTGAAGAAGACATGATGCGCTCCTAGAATGTGTAGCCACTCCTTGATTGATCTGCAAATCCAACATGAGATATGTACATGATACATAACTTCCAGTCGATAGATAAATGTTAAAAATAGACAATATCTTTCAACAGGGCCACTTCGGTTGGTGATATTTTGCCATGTGAAACCTGAATACATTTCTAACTCTGTATTATGGTCTGAAGACAGTACTTCTAATTTCTTAATACTGTACCTATATTCATAACACGGAAAGATATTGGTATTTCAGCATTAAATGCAAATGACTACCTGAAGTTCAGACATCCGAACATTGAATATGTATCCTTCTGAGCTCAGATACTTCTTTTTCTTGCATGTAGACTGATATCATATCATGAAAACACCAAGAACTTTTGAACATTCAGAGGCACGAGTTCAGTTTGAACTCCCAAAACGTCTTATATTTAGGAAAAAAGGTAGTAGTAACTAAACGATGTAGTGCTATGCGACCAATGCCCTGCTCTGTAGCTGTAATGCACATCCGCCTTCCAATAATCATACAAAACTAGTCATGCCAACATCATGGGGCTTCACTGAGGCCATCAGGTGCAGGCAGTGTCCAATTGTACACAGAGGAACACATTAAGAGAGAACAAAAAACTTATCTCCTATTACCAGATAAATGTACAGAAGTGCCGACAGGAATGTGGTGTTTAACACTTCAGTACTGTATAAATTTATCATCTCATCCAAAATTCAGTCATTCAGACAACTGTTGGTGAATTTATGGTAATTATGATAACAGTTCACACATATGGTACATAGAGTTTCAGTGCTAAATATCTCCGAAGTAAAAGAACATGGCCTTAGCTATTTGTTTCAGAACACTTGGGAGCAGTGGCTTCTTTTTGACCACCGGACTACCAAATAAAAAACTTGAAACCCTGAGGTATGCATCTCTGATAGCATGAATCTCTCATCAGCGTTCGCTCTCGTGGGTTTCTCTCTCAGCAGGATACACCAAGCGCAATCACTGAAACCAAACATTCCTCTCTTCTGCTTCTCAACATGGTCACATCGGCAGCACCCAAGTATTTTGCTTTTCGCGTATCCAAATTGTTGGATCGGCTATCTCCATGGCTCTGTTGCAAAGAGCAGCTATAAGCAAATTTTCCAAGGAATCTTTGAATATGTCATCAGTAGGGCTCCTGGTGAGAATACAGTTTAGTGTTTGTTATCACTGGTTCCAGTTTATCCACGCATGACATATCCTTATGGTTGTTATTATTTTCTGAGTGTTAACTTAGTGACTGACAATGACACCAGAGAATTTCTGTACGGCTTTGTTACTTCAGTTTGGCTGTTCTCTCCCTTTCAAGAAAACTTTCTTTTAGTAAGTATGATGTATGATCATATGATATAATACGGGCCATCGACATGATGCGGAGTGGTCTAAGCCTTGACTGTATTCATACCATTTCAAGTTGCTGGGCCCAAACTATGTTAGGAAAGCTCAGTAGCTCATCAGCCACCACTCACTAACAAGCTTACTCCTACAATACTGATTTTTTTTTTCCAAAATGGAGGTTATACCCCAGGCTCTGCATCAAAATGATGCACACAACCTTTTTTTGTTTATTAATAAAGAAGAAACCACAAACCCTTACAAAGAAATACATCAATTAACCGAAAGTCACCTTCCCGACGACAAATGTCGCAACACCTACAAGATTGATGAAGGGGGTGGACCTGATTAGAGCCATGTGCTCTGACCTCACACACCTACACGCACATCATCTAATACTGATGGGTTACCTAGATTAAGCATTCATTAAACATGATAATTTTCTATACCTAGACAAAATTCTAATTCAGTTTTTCACAAAATAACCCATCCTGGTTTTAGTGAACAAATGTGTGATGTACTCACGCGGTTTAGACTTCATCATGAGCTCCTAGTGCTCATGCTTATATGCATGCACCATTCTAGTTATATATATGTTGGACTGATTTCATTTGCAATTAAGCTGAGTGCATGTCAATAAGCTAGCTAGCTTGCCTCAATCTCCGTGTTATACTGTTATACTCCCTCCGTTCTAATTTAATTGACTTGGTATCCACCAAACGTGGATGTATATATACATGTAACATGTCTAAATACATCCACATTTGATGGATAGCAAGTCAATTAAATTGGAACAGAGGGAGTAGCTTGTTATCCTCCACCATGTGAGTACTCATAAGTAACTAGTATAGGGGCAACGTTCAAATATGTGAGATATGGGAGGATACCAACATGACAGCAAGCAAAGTACTTCAGGTTGAGCGCAATCAGCACGAAGTGTGGCTGCGCCTCCCTCTGAGACGAAGTAGGCATGCGGTCACCTAAACCTATGAGCACGATGTATTGTTCTGTTTGGCGATCAGTATATCTCAAGTCATGGTCATGTGCCCACCATCACACGGACCGTCCTGTGGGGCGTTAAGGCAAGAGACACGGGCCGATGCAGCTTCTCAACCACTACTTCGCGTTGGAGATGTATTTGGTTGGGGGTAGTTTTAACTAGGGAATGTAAATTAAGCGGGTACAAGACTAGAAGTCCCTCGTAGAGTTACGGAGGCCAACTCCCTCCATCTATTCCATGGGGGGACGTTGTAATTCAACTGAGACAGGGAATTCACTAGAAAAAAAAAAAACGTTCGAAGGCATCAACCAGTACCCCATTGTCTGTACTTACTTCATGCCTTGCTCTCAATCCGTATGATCTGGAAGTGAGTTCTTGATAATTTGTTTTATAACCTGGTAATACAACCGACGAGCATAAGAAAAAGACCTTGTATACTGTGTGATACTTTGTTCCTCACCTTGAGCTTAGATTCAGTTATCTGGTTCCAAACCCTTTTAGCATTAGCCAGGCTTCCCTTGACACACCAGCCACTGAGAATGATGTTCCAGCTCTTTATGACAGGAGGGAACTCATCTTTCTACTGCAGTAAGAGGGCACTCAACCCCCTCAACGTGCTTGTACCGACACATCGACATCAGAAGTATTTGGAATCCAACCAGGTCGACCTCGAACCCATACTCCTCCCTCTTGTAGAACATCTTGATCGCCTCCTGAACATCTTAGAAGTATCTGGAATCCTGTTCGTCACGATCAAGCCGAAGCGATCTTTAGGGATCTCGTGGATGTCGATCCCAAGGATGTCGAGCCACCCTGTTGAAGAACGACAGCGCTTCCTGCCAGTTAGACCTCTCCTTCTGGAGCACTTTGAGAATGACATCCTCATCCATCTCACGGGCAAACTGACGGAGATCCTCGCCTAGGTCCGCGTCGGCTTCGCAGAACATAAGGATTCTCAAAACTTTGGCGGCGCTGACGTCCCTGGAGTCATATGGATTAATCGCATAGCAGAGTCTCAGTGACCCGTAAACATATCCTCTTGGAAGAAGGCGAGGCTGCACCAGGAAGCATATCGAACGCATTTGGTCAAGCAGTTGGCGTACGGCCGTGCATCTAGCAAGAACGCCGAGCAACCTAGGAACTGTACACGAACAATGTCGAAGTTAGCAGTGAGAGGCGGAGGCGCAAACTGACAGGGGGAGGATAAGGGGTGGATACGACGCGTACCGGAGATGCCGTTTTTGGTGACGTCCTGGAGGCGGCGGCTAGCACGGCGCACGCCGGCATCGTGCCTGCCGGTGCCGGGGGTGGCCACGAGGCAGAGCCGGCCGGGAGCGCGCGCAGGTGGCAGCCCCGCCCCGCGCGCTAGATCGAGCCCCGGCATCGGACGGCCGGAAAACGTGCTCCGAGTCCCCGCCGTTGACGCGGCGCCGACGTGCCGGCGGCGGGAGCGCGTGCCGAGGTATATTGAGTTTTTTTTCATTTCTTTTTTAGTGGACCAAACGGTCAAATGGAAAAATAAACCAAGCTGGGACCATTTTCCCCCACTCCAAGTCCACTCCGCCGGCAAAGCGGCGGCGCGCCGAGCCCGACCACTCCACTCCGCCTCCACTGGCTCCACCTACTTCCTCGCCGCAAGCTCCTCCGATGGCCAAAACCCACAGCCCCATAGCTCGCACCGACGCTGATCCGGACATTCCCCAACAGGAGGCGCCATCCAGAGCGCCGAAATCGACCGATGCGGCGCAGCGCCTCCAGCGGGTCCGCGCGAACCTCCGCCTCCCGGACCGGCCCTTCGCGGCCCCGTCCCGCGCCTACGACGACGGCCTCCGTGCCCTCCGCCTCCGCCCCTTCGTCCGCCTTAACCTCCGCGTCTCCGGCGCTCCGCGACCCGACCAGGTCGCCGAGCTCATCGCCAACTACAAATCTACACCTGGCTGCAATGGAGGGTGGAGCTCCGTCCGTGGCGAAGAAATCGAGGTCTCCATTGATGTATTTGCCAATGCGCTCTACCTGCCGGGGAGACCTTCCTTCTGTCCCCCGGCCGGCGTTGACCCGGCCGCCGTGGCCTCCGCCGCCCAGGAGTTCGCAGAGGTTTACTTCCCGTCGAGTAAACGCTGCGGCCTGGTGGATGCGGCGTTGGGTGCTGTGAAGGATGGTAGGGTGCATGATATTGACTGGACGGTGCTAATCTGGGAGCAGGTGATGGCGGAGATGGAACACCTCCTTGACAAGAACAGCACCGACACGATGAGCTACTACGGTTTGTATCTGCAATGGCTCATCTGGGTCCAGAGGCCGAAACTCTTCCAGCTGCCATCCGTGCCGGATGCGCCAGCGGGGTTGCGCCCACAGCGGCGTTGCTCTCAGTCCGACATGCCGAGCGCTGAAGCGAGGTCCGAGCAGATCGACGCGACATCCAAGAAGATTCATTCGGCATTTGAAATGTTTGACGCGGCATCTAAGAAGATCGATCTCATTTCAAAGAAGTTTGACATTGAGAAGATTGAATCGAGGTCCACATCCAAGAATATCGATGCCACATCCAAGAAGATTGATTCGGCATTCGAAAAGTTGGCCACCGTATCAAAGAAGATTAATGCCACATCGAAGAAGTTTGACTCGGCATCAAAGATGATGGATGCCACATCGAAGAAGTTCGACTCGGCATTTAAGATGATCAATGCAACATATAAGGTGATGAAAACCACATCCAAGAAGCTTGACGCGAGGGAAAAACAGCTTGGCGAGAAAGATGACGACATGCAAGCAATGGAGTCGCTCAACCAGGCATTGCTTACAAAGGAAAGAAAAAGCAATGACGAGTTGCAAGGTGCTCGAAAGATGCTCATAGAGGTAACTGAGAAACCAATGCGTGCATTAGATACTTCCACATTATATCTTAATATTTTTATCCTTAGTTTTACTTCTGATGGATCTATTGCATTTTTGTAGGCTTTACAGAAATTCACAATTGGCCGGTCACATATAGTTGTCAAAAGGATGGGCGAGCTTGACGCTAGAGCCTTTGCAAATGCTTGTGCAACAAATGTACCACATGAGGATGCAGAGTTTAACTCCGCTATTCTTTGTTCAAAATGGCAAGCAGAAATTTCGAACTCGGAGTGGCATCCTTTTAGGATAATCACCGTGAATGGTGAACCGATGGTATGTCGAATGTAGGAACTCCTTATTACTGTTCCTAGTTTCTATGCTATGGTAGTTATAACCTAAGTCATTAATTCTCGAAAATTAACAGCATGCTTTAATAAAAAAATACCAAACAGTTATGTACATGAGATCCAAGAATTCCATCTATTTATGCCAACACTTTTCTTCTTTACATTCACTGGCTAGGCTAACATTTCCATGATTCCACCTGAACATGCATACCTTTCTTTCCCTCTTATCTAGGAAATTCTCTTGGAGGACGATGAGAAGCTCTGCGAGTTAAAAGAAGAGCATGGCGAAGAAATCTACACCTTGGTAACCAAGGCGCTGCTCGAGATCAAAGAGTACAACCCCAGCGGACGCTACGCCGTGCCAGAGTTGTGGAACTCTAAGGCAGGCCGGAAAGCGACGTTGGAGGAGGCAGTTGAGTTCGTCCTGAAACCGTGGCAATCACGCAAGAGGAAGCGCTGATCTGTAGATTCGGGTGCGTCCTGCTTGTGCTGATGTAGTAGTACTAGACTAGTAGTAGTGCAAATGGGTTAGTTAAGAGGTTTGTACTCGTTTGCTGCCTCCTACTGATCATGGAACTAGATTAATTAGGCCTGATCGCCTTTAGGTCGCTAGCCAGAGTTTAGCTAGATGCTCCTGTTGTATAGCCTTTGGCATTGGATGCTGGTACTAATCTAAGAAATGTATTTAGGTTGCCTCTATCTTCTTCGTCACTCTATATCATTAATGTGCATGCGATGGTTGACCTGAGAAGGTGGGAGAAGAGGATCAGCTGAGCTCAAGCTTGACAATAGCGAATGGCGCCACCTGGTTTTCTCTGCTCCAACAATTATTTACACCCTGCACTGCACAAGGAATGTGCACAATGAAGAGGAGACCCGACCGAGTACCAGCCATGGCGTCCCGTCTCAGGGTGTAAGCGGGAGTGGGCCGTCCGCGGCGCCGCAAATTTAGGCCCATTTAGGTTCACCTGCGAGCATCCACGGAAATGCAGGAAAAATAAACGGCGCATGCGGGCCGGCCCACGGTTGCCGCGGTGCGCCGCATATCGCAGCGACCAGGGGCAAGACCCGTGGTTCAGGGTGTAAGCGGGAGTGGGCCGTCCGCGGCGCCGCAAATTTAGGCCCATTTAGGTTCACCTGCGAGCATCCACGGAAATGCAGGAAAAATAAACGGCGCATGCGGGCCGGCCCACGGTTGCCGTGGTGCGCCGCATATCGCAGCGACCAGGGGCAAGACCCGTGGTCGTCTTCCCCTTCCCCACAAGCACCGCCGTCTTAGACGCCCGCAGCTCCGCTCCTCCGCCTCGCCACGGCGTGCCCCGCCCTGCCCCGTGCGCGAATCGTAGAGGTACGTGGGCGAGCCGCTCATCGAGCTCGACCGCGACGGCTCCAGGAGAGTGCTCCTCTTGCGCCCGCCGCCATGGATCCGGGTCCGGCCCTTCCTTCTCCGGCTCCGGCTCCGGGGTCCTCTCCCTCGATTCCCTTCCTCGATCCAATGGCGGTCGATGGCGGCGAACCACAGCTTGGCACGGACGGCATGGGGAGGATGGACAGCCAAGATATCGATGGCGGCGAACCACATCTTGCCACGGACGGCGGCGGCAGGAAGAAGCCGCAGACGCCGCATTCCAAGAACAGCTCCCTCGTCCCCAAAATCATCAAGGTACCGTACATAGACTAGCTTTTCTGAATTCGGAGCTGAAGGCAATTCATGCTATTCCTTCTTGATAAAGGTAGAGGCAGAGATGTGGTATTCTGGTTTGTTTGTAAGTAGAGAGTACCAGGATATGTTTACTGTTTTTGATTTGTAGATAGTCGCCATTGAAAACCTAGGTTAGATGGATGTTTGCTTACCTGAACCCTGAAGGCCTAGATTAGATGGATGTTTGCTTTACCTAAACCTAGTTTGTGTCGATCAAGTATATGATCAAGTTCAGTACTATGTTGTACCGAATGTTTTGAACAGAAATGCTTGTAATATATATGTCTCCATGCTTGGTCCTACTTCTGCAGAACACTCAAGAACTATGATGAATTCGTGTACCACTTATTAATGCAATGTGAACTTGGTCATACTTCTGTTTGATCTTCTTGTTATATTTGCTAGTCCCTTCCCTGGTGAAAGAACATACGAGATTTGCGAGTCTAAAATTTCTTTGTTTAACAGGCATCTCAGGACAGAAAAAGGAAGTCAGCCAATCTAGGACTACGATCTCCAATGCAAGCGACGAGTTCACCGGGGGTTAATTTCCTTGTCAAGTCTGCAGCAGTGAAAAGGGAAGCATTGAAAAGAGCAAATATGGCTGGTTCACCTAAGACACCACAGCCACCAAGTTGTCCTCAATTAGGTTCCCCTTCTCTTGATGACCTTTCTCCTGATACGAGAGCGACCAATTCGCAGGGTATGATCTTTCTCCTGAATCATGTTGTCTACTGTTTGGTTTGTGAGCCACACCTTGTTGAGCTAACTAAGCCTTTTCCCATTAATGTAGCATCAAAACGAAAGCGTCGCAAGTTGATATCGGATATATGGAGAGAAGCTGAACCAATCTATAAGGATGGGAAGCTTGTGGAAGGCAAATGCAATCATTGTTCTCAGATATTTGCAGCTAGTAGAGACACTGGGACCAGCCACATGAAACGACATTTGAAGGTATGTGAAGCAAAAACTGCTATGAACGACATGGTTGAAAAGATGGGTCGTCCTGATGGGATTGATCCTAATTGGAGGTTCAATCCCAAGCGGGCAAGAAGGAAGTTGCTAGAGCTGATTGTCATAAATGAAATGCCATTTTCCTTAGTTGAGTACACACCATTTAGAGAGTTCACGGCCTCCTTGAATCCATGGTTTGAAGATATTTCTAGGACAACAATCAAGAATGATTGTATAGATACATTCAAGTATCATGGGGATGAGATGAAAGATGTTTTCAAAAATTATGCCTCTCGCATATCACTCACAGGAGATATGTGGACCTCCAACCAGAAATTGGGATACTTCTGCCTTACTTGTCATTTTGTTAGTGATTCTTGGGTGCTTCACAAATATATCATAAGGTTTGCTATGTTAGAGACACCGCACAACTCAGTGAACATGTTCAACTTAGTTCTAAACAGTCTTCAAGAGTGGAATTTAGAAGACAAGTTGTTTAGCTTTACTTTGGACAATGCAGCTGTCAACACTGCCATGGTGAACTCATTGAGAAAAAACTTGAAAACAAAAGGTTTTCTAGTTTTGGAAGGGAAGCTGCTTCATTTTCGTTGTGCCACTCATGTGTTCAATTTAATAGTCCAAGATGGTCTAAAAGTGATAAAAAATATTGTCAATAACATTAGAGAAAGCGTGAAATATGTGAGAAGCTCACAGTCAAGAGTTGAGAAGTTTGTAGGAATTATCATCCAAGAAGGACTGCCTGCAGTAAGTCCTTGTCCAGATGTGACCAGCCGCTGGAATTCAACTTTCTTGATGCTTGAAGCAGCCTTACCCCTTCGGAATGCATTCCAGTCCCTAGAAAATCAAGACAAGGAGTACACATTTGCTCCTTTGAACTCTGAATGGAAATTGGCTGCAACTGTATTGAAGGTGTTGGAGGTCTTCTACACAGCAACCAAAACACTTTCAGGCTCAAAATATCCAACATCTCATCTTTACTTCTACCAGCTATGGAACATCAAGAAATTGCTAAATAAAGAAGGATCCCTTCTAAGCAGAAAAATTGAGAAGAAGGAAGCATCGGATCAGGACATAATAATTGCAAGTATGGTAGAACAAATGCAAACCAAGTTCAATCAATATTGGACAGAGACATACATGTCTGCTTGCATTCCTGTTGTTCTTGATCCGAGGTACAAGTATGACCTCCTTGAGTATCTATTAAGTGATTTTGGAAGTGCAAAGGAGGCGGAAACATGGATGGTTGAAGTGAAGAAAACCATGCAGGAGCTCTTCAATGATTACAATAAAGAGGTTGTTGGAGAGTCACACAGAGATAGTGGTACTCAGGAGGTTCAAGATGATAACGACCCACTAGCAGAGTGGGATCAGTACATGAAGTGTAAAAGACAGCAGTCAAGCACCGAGCTAGATCAATATTTGAAAGAGCAGTTGACACCTCGAAAGGAGGAGGTTGACATTCTACATTGGTGGAAACTAAAATCTGAGATATATCCCGTGCTCTCTAGAATTGCCCGTGACGTATTGGCCATCCCTGCTTCAACTGTGCCTTCCGAGTCGGCTTTTAGCACCGGAGGACGCGTCGTCAGCGACTATAGGAGCAGCCTCGCGCCCACTACCGTTGAGGCTTTGATATGTCTGCAGGATTGGTTCAAGGCATCATGTATGCATTTTTTCACTTAAGTTTTTTCGTTTGGCTCATATAATATTTTCTTGTGGCTAATAAAAAATTTCTTCCACTTTCAGACGCTAGGAAGAATGAAAGGCTTTCATCTTGATGCTGAAGAAATAGGAGAGGAGGTGACAACTACTATTCTTATACCTGCTTGCTGTAATTATTTTGGTGTGTTATGAGTTTGTGACTGGGTAGGGTACAGTGTAGCTTTCAGATGGAGTGTCACTGTCATCGATGTGCTAATGCACCATCTAATAATCGATTATACTCTAGCTGTTTATATGGCCTTGGTGCGTTTTATGGCAGTAGTGTAGTCTCTAAACATGAGAAATTGTCATCTTCTAAAACATCTAAGTATGCTCAGCCAAGATTCATTAATTCGTGATAGCCTAGCTGTGGATGTTGTAGTTGCCACTAGTTTAGCTCAGCACTGCCCTGTTTTACAGCTAGCTCAAGGTTATTTAACTGCAGGCACCAAAGTGTATTCAATCCTTTTGCACTTACATTCTCCACTTTGTTCAATTGTTCGTCTGGTATCCTGCATAGATTGGTAAAACAATGCTGTTTTCACTGATGGAATCAGAAATTCAGAATTGCAGTAAAATTTCTTTGTACCTTGTGATGATGTGCATGAACGGCTTGTGGTGTCAAAGCTCCAAAAAATAAGTTACTGTTAAGTCGCAATCCATCCTATTGTTTTCTCAACTCAGAAGCATTATAGTGCATTTAGATGTATGTGCTCGTTTGATATGTGCTCTCGGTTCAGTTTAGTTTCAAAGCAATTGTTCAGTTTATCCTTGTTGGTGGTACTGTTTGTTACCTTAGTGCTTTGCTTTGTGCAAATGATTCATTTCAAGCTATGTGCTTTGCTTCTGCAGATGAGCATTTCAAGAAGGAACCTGAGTTGATCCTGCGCAAGATGAGGACTCTGAAAGTCTGAAGATGAAGCAGACGATGCTGGCAGAGGCTCATCTTTTTATTCAGCGTTGATTCTGAGTTTTAGTCTTTTAGATTTTGCTCCAGGGCAATGTTCTGTCCTACTACGCTTATATGAGGTTCAGGTTATGTGTGATTTGAGACGCAATTGACTTTAACTATTTGCCATTTTGTTGGGTCAATTTGGTTTGTACAACATTGATAGCACAGCCGAGCTAGCAAGCGAAAATGGCAGCGAGCTAGCTAGCGGCGCGAAGCGAACGATCAAGTGAGTGTACGCGGCGCGCGAGCGAGCTAGCTAGCTAGTAACGGCGCGCGCGGCGCCGCAAAGAGCCGCCGCACATATACGGAATAGCCGCGGCATACCGCATACGAATACCGGCGCGCGCGGCGTACGCGTGGCCTCCCGCGAGTCGTCCCGCTTGCAGTCTGACCCGTGGTCGTCTTCCCCTTCCCCACAAGCGCCGCCGTCTTAGACGCCCGCAGCTCCGCTCCTCCGCCTCGCCACGGCGTGCCCCGCCCTGCCCCGTGCGCGAATCGTAGAGGTACGTGGGCGAGCCGCTCATCGAGCTCGACCGCGACGGCTCCAGGAGAGTGCTCCTCTTGCGCCCGCCGCCATGGATCCGGGTCCGGCCCTTCCTTCTCCGGCTCCGGCTCCGGGGTCCTCTCCCTCGATTCCCTTCCTCGATCCAATGGCGGTCGATGGCGGCGAACCACAGCTTGGCACGGACGGCATGGGGAGGATGGACAGCCAAGATATCGATGGCGGCGAACCACATCTTGCCACGGACGGCGGCGGCAGGAAGAAGCCGCAGACGCCGCATTCCAAGAACAGCTCCCTCGTCCCCAAAATCATCAAGGTACCGTACATAGACTAGCTTTTCTGAATTCGGAGCTGAAGGCAATTCATGCTATTCCTTCTTGATAAAGGTAGAGGCAGAGATGTGGTATTCTGGTTTGTTTGTAAGTAGAGAGTACCAGGATATGTTTACTGTTTTTGATTTGTAGATAGTCGCCATTGAAAACCTAGGTTAGATGGATGTTTGCTTACCTGAACCCTGAAGGCCTAGATTAGATGGATGTTTGCTTTACCTAAACCTAGTTTGTGTCGATCAAGTATATGATCAAGTTCAGTACTATGTTGTACCGAATGTTTTGAACAGAAATGCTTGTAATATATATGTCTCCATGCTTGGTCCTACTTCTGCAGAACACTCAAGAACTATGATGAATTCGTGTACCACTTATTAATGCAATGTGAACTTGGTCATACTTCTGTTTGATCTTCTTGTTATATTTGCTAGTCCCTTCCCTGGTGAAAGAACATACGAGATTTGCGAGTCTAAAATTTCTTTGTTTAACAGGCATCTCAGGACAGAAAAAGGAAGTCAGCCAATCTAGGACTACGATCTCCAATGCAAGCGACGAGTTCACCGGGGGTTAATTTCCTTGTCAAGTCTGCAGCAGTGAAAAGGGAAGCATTGAAAAGAGCAAATATGGCTGGTTCACCTAAGACACCACAGCCACCAAGTTGTCCTCAATTAGGTTCCCCTTCTCTTGATGACCTTTCTCCTGATACGAGAGCGACCAATTCGCAGGGTATGATCTTTCTCCTGAACCATGTTGTCTACTGTTTGGTTTGTGAGCCACACCTTGTTGAGCTAACTAAGCCTTTTCCCATTAATGTAGCATCAAAACGAAAGCGTCGCAAGTTGATATCGGATATATGGAGAGAAGCTGAACCAATCTATAAGGATGGGAAGCTTGTGGAAGGCAAATGCAATCATTGTTCTCAGATATTTGCAGCTAGTAGAGACACTGGGACCAGCCACATGAAACGACATTTGAAGGTATGTGAAGCAAAAACTGCTATGAACGACATGGTTGAAAAGATGGGTCGTCCTGATGGGATTGATCCTAATTGGAGGTTCAATCCCAAGCGGGCAAGAAGGAAGTTGCTAGAGCTGATTGTCATAAATGAAATGCCATTTTCCTTAGTTGAGTACACACCATTTAGAGAGTTCACGGCCTCCTTGAATCCATGGTTTGAAGATATTTCTAGGACAACAATCAAGAATGATTGTATAGATACATTCAAGTATCATGGGGATGAGATGAAAGATGTTTTCAAAAATTATGCCTCTCGCATATCACTCACAGGAGATATGTGGACCTCCAACCAGAAATTGGGATACTTCTGCCTTACTTGTCATTTTGTTAGTGATTCTTGGGTGCTTCACAAATATATCATAAGGTTTGCTATGTTAGAGACACCGCACAACTCAGTGAACATGTTCAACTTAGTTCTAAACAGTCTTCAAGAGTGGAATTTAGAAGACAAGTTGTTTAGCTTTACTTTGGACAATGCAGCTGTCAACACTGCCATGGTGAACTCATTGAGAAAAAACTTGAAAACAAAAGGTTTTCTAGTTTTGGAAGGGAAGCTGCTTCATTTTCGTTGTGCCACTCATGTGTTCAATTTAATAGTCCAAGATGGTCTAAAAGTGATAAAAAATATTGTCAATAACATTAGAGAAAGTGTGAAATATGTGAGAAGCTCACAGTCAAGAGTTGAGAAGTTTGTAGGAATTATCATCCAAGAAGGACTGCCTGCAGTAAGTCCTTGTCCAGATGTGACCAGCCGCTGGAATTCAACTTTCTTGATGCTTGAAGCAGCCTTACCCCTTCGGAATGCATTCCAGTCCCTAGAAAATCAAGACAAGGAGTACACATTTGCTCCTTTGAACTCTGAATGGAAATTGGCTGCAACTGTATTGAAGGTGTTGGAGGTCTTCTACACGGCAACCAAAACACTTTCAGGCTCAAAATATCCAACATCTCATCTTTACTTCTACCAGCTATGGAACATCAAGAAATTGCTAAATAAAGAAGGATCCCTTCTAAGCAGAAAAATTGAGAAGAAGGAAGCATCGGACCAGGACATAATAATTGCGTACGCGCGGCCTCCCGCGAGTCGTCCCGCTTGCAGTCTGACTCCCGTCACTGGACGGCCTCGCCTGCTGCTGCTCTCTGCGGTCACGCCGCCATGTCAGTGGCCATGGCGACGATCAACATCTGGGCCGTCACGCATCAGGGCGTGCCCCGGCGCCGGCAGCATTGGGCTAACAATCGACGCGCCACCATGGGATGATGACAACGACAACGGCATAGAAGAAAAGGTGTAGGCCAACAGCTAGCTAGATCACTCGACATCTACTTCCCAGTTTCTGAATGTTTTCAGAGGCAACAGAGAAGATTGATTGTTTTTTTCTGAATGTTTCAACTACCTGTTGGTATATGCGACACTGAAAAAGTTAGAAAAATAAATCTGAACTTTTCAGCGCCAACAACAAAGCAGAGGCAAATCTTTCTTTCTGAATTTTTCAGCACCTGTCGGGGTAGAGGACGGCCGGCCGCCGCTGGCACCGCATGGGCTTTGCCCGGCAGCGCGCGCTGACAGCGGCCGGGAGTGGGAAAGGTTGAGAGGAGGGAGGAGGCGGCGGGCTAGGGTTGGTCTCGGTCGCCCGCTCGGGGGCGACGCGAGTAGGCTGCAATTTCAATATGTGCTCTCTCTCACTTGGCACTGAAAAGGACTGTACATGTTTTCTTTGGTTTCCCCATTTTGATCAAATCGCTTTACCAGCCATGTGAATCATCCCAAAATGAAATAAAATAGAACTGGCCATGTGAAACTAATTCATTGTCAAGTAAATCCATCTACCAGTCACAAGGGAAGCATGCCATGTTTTGGTTACTCTAAATTTGTTTTTTTTTTTAGAAAAGTAGAGGTTTCCCCCGTTCCATTCATCAGAATGAAACAGCGCACAGCGCCGCATCGAGTTTTACAGCATCCGAGTCCAGAAAAATTGCAGGAACTAGGTATCAGTTCTAGATAGAATCTTTATTACAGACAGAGATAGCCCTGCAAACAGCAGACGAAGCTGCAGTGTGATTTTTGGTCATCTGACGATGATCGAGCACCAGGGCGACAAATTTGTTTTTGTTTAAGGAAGTGACCACACATTTTGCTTGTCCTAAAGCACTGTTTCACCTATTATGGATTCAAAGACTAAGCAGCAAAACAGACGAGCAGGGGTGAGAAGTTAAGCGTCAGCAGGCCTATAGCTGAAGCAGGGGTGAGAAGTTTAGCGTCAGCTTCAGGCCTATAACTTACCTGAGAATTAGCAGTATGGACGTGGACAGCCACCACTCCGATTCTGAACAAGACATGATGAGCTCCTAAAATATATAGCCACTCCTTGATTGATCTGAAAGTCTAACAAGAATATGTACATGATAAATTGAGAGAGATAAAAACTTATGTCCTATTACCAGATAAAAGTACAGAAGTGCCTAAAGGAATGTGGCGTATTTATTCCCCAAATGATGTTTAATACTTCAGTATATATTTAACACTGCATAAAAAATTCAGTCATTCAGAGGATAAGAGTTTAGACGCATGGTACATAGAGTTTCAAGCAGCTACAAGCAAAAAATTTCTAAGAAATCTTTGAATAATTGAACATGTCATCAGTAGGGCTCCTGGTGAGAATCCAGTTTGCCGTTTGTTATCACTGGTTTCAGTTTATCCACGCATGACATATCCTTATGGTTGTTATTATCTTCTGAGTATTGACTTAGTGACACTGACACAAGAGAATTTCTGTACGGCTTTGCTACTTCAGTTTGGCTGTTCTCTCCCTTTCAAGAAGACTTTCTTTAAGTAAGCATGATGTATGATCATACGATATAATGTGAGCCACCGACATGATGCAGAGTGGTCTAAGCCTTGACTGTATACATACCATTTCAAGTTGCTGGGCCCAAACTATGTTAGGAAAGCTCAGTAGCTCATCAGTCACCACTCACCAACAAGCTTACTCCTACAGTAGTCATGGGTCACCTAGATTAAGCATTCAGTAAACATGATAGTTTCTATACGTAGATAATTCTGATTTAGTTATTCACAAAATAACCCATGCTGTTTTTTGTGAACAAAATGTCTGATGTACTCACGCGGTTTAGACCTCATCGTGCTTATAGGCCTCTTGAGTTCCTAGTGGTCATGCTTATACGCGCACCATTCATTGTTGCAGGAACAAAAGCTTCTCTATATATGTTCGACCATTTGCAGTTAAGCTGAGTGCATGTCAATAAGCTAGCTAGCTAGCTTGCGCCAATCTATGTGTTTTAGTTAGTTATGCTCCACCATGCTAGTACTCATTAGTAACTACTAGTACAATTGAAACGTTAAGTTATGTGAGATATGGGAGGATACCAACATGATAGCAAGCAAAGCACTTCTGGGTCGGCACAATCAGCACGCAGCGTCGCCACGCCTCCCTCTGAGACTAAGTAGGCGTGCGGTGACCTAAGTAGACGTGGTAATTCAACTGAGATACTGAGATAGGGAATTAACTAGGAAAAAAAGCGATCGAAGGCATCAACCAGTACCATTGGTCTGTACTTGCTTCATACCTTGCTCTCAATCCATATGATCTGGAACTGAGTTCTTGATAATTTGTATACTGTGCGATATTTTGTTCCTCACCTTGTGTAGTTTTTGCTTTTTTCTAGATCTGTGTCAAGTTTTACTACTGCATGTGCCCCAATTAAGTTGGTTATAAACCATGTATTTGTTCAAGTGTCGCAATTTTTTTACAAACAAGCAAAAAGAGTTGTCATTTTCACTAATCAAGAAGGAAAGAGTTGGCGGTTAATTAACGGTAAGCCGGCCAAAAACCGAAATAACACACTCGCTGACCGTTAAGGAACATGGCCGTCACGAGGATACAAACAGCCACATGGATACAATAAGAGCTGCACACACTGCTGAAAATAAGGGTCGTCGTTAGCTTGCCCACCAGTTCGCCGTCATCGCTCTTCAGCGACTGACGCCCCGCCGACGCGGTGCAGCCATCCACGAACGGCGCGAGATCATCACACTGGGTGCACATCCGAGTCGCCAAGGAGAGGCGACTCACGGGGTAGGCTTCACACATGTTGTAAACCTGTGGAATAGTATGAGAATTTAAATTTTTATTATCCTATTTGATTAGTCAAATCAAAGATGTACTCCCTCCATTCACGAATATGTGTACTTATTAAAGTTTGAGTAACTTTATAGGGAGAAGTACCAGCATTTTTTTTACCCTAAATAGGTATTACTAGATTCATCTTGAAATGAAGTTATTCTCATGTAACCACTCAGCAACAAGCCTACTCCTGCAATACACATGGGGTACCTATATTAAGCATTGAGTAAACATGATATTTTCTACACCTAGACAAAATTCTGATTCAGTTATTCACAAAATAGCCCATGCTGGTTTCTGTGAACAAATGTGTGATGTACTCACGCGGTTTAGACTTCATCATGCTTATAGGCCTCTTGAGTTCCTAGTGATCATGCTTATACGCATGTACCGTTCATTTGTTGCAGGCACAAAAGCTTCTCTATATATGTTCGACTCATTTCATTTGCAACTAAGCTGAGTGCATGTCAATAAGCTAGCTAGCTACTTTGCGCCGATCTATGTGTTTTAGTTAGTTATTTTCCATCATGTTAACACTCATAAGTAACTAGTATAGTTGCAACGTGCAGTTATGTGAGATATGGGAGGATACCAACACGCTAGCAAGCAAGGTACTCCAGGTTGAGAGCAATCAACACAAAGTGTGGCTGCGCCTGCCTCTGAGACGATGTAGGCATGTGGTCACCTAAACCTATAAGCATGATGTATTGTTTTGTCTCGCAATCAGTATATCCCAAGCCTTGGGTCTAGTGGTGACGTGGCGTGCGGTGCACAGGTCTGCTTCGCAGCTCCGTACGTCGTAAAGGAAGCATCGACGAAAGTGCTGTGCTGCATGCTGATCGTGTCTGCCCCGGTGTCATCTTCCCACCGTCACATACTCACATGGGGCGTCCTATGGACGTCAAGGCGGGAGATACGGGCCGACGCAGCTTCTCAAGCCCACTTCGCGCTACTCTTCAAGATTGGACCGAATGGGCAGGAGGCCAGCCAGCTAAGCGAAGGAGCGCGCGTTGGCTAGACGTCGGAGAAATGAATCCTGAAACTACTCTATTCCATTTCCCCCTTTAACCCTGCTCACCACTTGGATGTTGACATCGGGATCTTGCTCAAAAACCTCCTGTTATTTGTCTCAGTAAACAAACTTAGTGAGATAGATGGCCTCAGCTGGGATTCAAAATGACGAAACATATAATTTAGCAAATACAAAGGCATGCCGCTAAGATTATCTATTGCTTTTTGTTCCCTGAGTTTGCAGTCAGCAAACATGCATGCTAGGTTCTTTCCTAAACACAAAACTTGAAATTATTAACTTAGTCAGCCTGCGAAATGAGCGTCATGCTATTTATTTATCTCACACAAACTTAACTCAATATTTCTCTTTTCCAGTTAATAATATTAAATAGCTATATTACTATACCTAAGCTATCTAGAATAAGAAAATAGAATAATAGACAGTGATTCGGGCAAGGCGTTTTTTCACCCGTGCATATGCTCCTGTTATGTTTTTCAAAATTAAAACATATGAAAACACATCTAAAAACTCTGAACAAATTTGGAAAAAAAAACTTATACAAGTTTTCAACACTCGGGTAAAATTTCGGAAGGAAATAACACTTTCCACGGTCTGTGCAAAAAAGACAAATCCAGGATTTAAAAAAGTATTTTAAATCTCATTTCGGCCATAGATTGTGTCCTTTCTTCACAGACCACAGAAACTGTTACTTCGTTCTAAATTTTGCAAGAATGTTTAAAACTTGTATATGTTTGTGTCCAGTTTTTTTTTCAGATTTTTTTGAAGTGTTTTTGCATTTGTTTAATTTTGGAAAAAATAACCTCAGCAAATGCACCGGGAGCCAAAGTGAATTTATGCCTTCTTCACAAATCATAATTGACATTGATTCCCTTCACGTGAACTCAAAGTTTAAAATGTTATACATGACAAATATTCTCTATGATGAAGTGCTTCTATAATCACTTGGAAAATGATGAGAAGCTCCACAAGTTAAAAGAAGAGAACGGGCAAGAAATCTACGCTTTGGTAACCAATGCGCTGGTTGAGATCAACGAGTACGGCCCCAGCGGACACTACATCGTGCCGGAACTATGGAACTGGAGGAGGCCATCCAGTTGTCCTGAAACAGTGGCAGTCACGTAAGAAGAAGAAATATGCTTTCGCCCGCTATATTAATATAGCAACCACCCGCTACAACTTTGAGACCACTGCTGGGGCAAACAGCACAGTCAAGCCCAAAGGGAAAGAAAGAGAAAAAAGAAGAGAAAACAACGCCAACAACGGCGATCAGCGAAAACGAAAGTGACTCGCAACCGCTGCGTCCTCTCCAGCGTATTCCCACCATGATCCTAGCGCTCTGAATCGCCGCGTACCAAACAACACCTCCAAGAAGAAAGCGACGACGACGACGCAGCTGCCCGGACTGGTCCTAGGGTTTCCCCGGTACGCTCCGAGAGTGGGGAAGAGGTACACCCGACGCCCTTCAAGAAGGAAGGGTGACACTCTCAAGCGTCACCGCGTCGGTGCCAAAATGACAGGGATTTCTCCCGACCCCCAAAAAACCACAACCCGGACAATCTGTAGCGCTCCGCCAATCTTGCCGCCCACCAACAGACGCCACCTCGGTCTTGAATTCACCACCGCCGTCTCACCATGGTAAATACTACGAGGCCAGATTGAGAAGAGACAACCGTAGACAATGGGTGATGGTACCACAACCACGGGAGGGAACAACCTCCACCGCATATGGCAGCCGACCGGACACAACAACAAGAGCACACCAGACATTGGAGTCGGAGGGTGACAGCAGCACGGCCACCTGGAGGACGTCCTCCACCGCCACCTGCGGGTGCCGACCGGACGCGGCAGCAAGGTCACGCAAGAGGAAGCGCTGATGTGCAGATTGGGGTACGTCCTCTTTTGCTAATGTAGTAGTAGTGCCAGTTGATAAGTTACAAATCACTACATTAGTTCCACGGTTGCTACTACATTAGTAGACCACTATAAACCTCTTACAAACTAGTCATCATTATCAAGAAAATACAAAACTAGTCATGCCAAAACTATGGGGCATCACTAAAGCCATCAGGTGAAGTGTCCAATTGTCCACAGAGGAACACATGAGAAAGAACAAAAAACTCATCTCCCATTAACCAGATAAAAGTACAAAAGTGCGTACAGGAATGTGGTGTATTTATCTCCAAATGATGTTCAACAATTCAGTATATATTTATCAGCTCATCTAGAATTCAGTCATTCTTATTCTGGCAAATAAATCAGTCATTGAGACCATTGTTGGTGAAGTATGGTCATTCTATACGACTTTGTTATTTCAGTTTGGCTGACTGAAGTTTCATTCCCTTTCAAGGAAACCTTCTTTTGGTCAGCATGATGTATGATCATACAATATGATACGAACCATCGACACGATGCAGGGTGGTCTAAGTCTTGTGTTCATACCACTTCAAGTTGCTTGGGCCAAACTATGTTAGAAATCTCAGTAGCTTTTCAGCCACCACTCACCCAAAAAGCCTACTCCTACAATAGTCATGGGTTACCTAGATTAAGCATTCGGTAAACATGATATTTTTCTATACCTAGACAAAACTTTGATTCAGTTATTCACAAAAATAACCCATGCTGGTTTTTGTGAACAAAAATGTGACGTACTCACGCGGTTTAAACTTTAGATTTCGTCATGCTTATAGGCCTCTTGAGTTCCTAGTGCTCATGCTTATACGTGCGTACCATTCATTGTTGCAGGAACAAAAACTTCTCTATATATGTTCGACTGATTTCATTTGCAACTAGCTAGCTTGCCTCAATCTCCGTGTTTTAGTTAGTTATTCTCCATCACGTTAGTACTCATTAGTAACTAGTGTAGTTGCAATGATTCAATCATGTGAGATATGGGAGGATACCAACATGCTAGCAAGCAAACTCCATAAGGTTGAGTACAATCAGCATGAAGTGTGGCTGCGCCTCCCTCTGAGAGCATGTAGGCGTGCGGTCCCCTAAACCTATGATCACAGTGTATTATTCTGCTTCACTATCAGTAGATCCGAAGCCATGGGTCTAGTGGAGATGTTGCGTGCGGTGCACAGGTCTGCTTCCCAACTCTGTACATCGTAACGGAAGGTCGTCATCCATCGACGAAAGTGTCGGGCTACGGACGGTGTTATGTGCCCACCGTCACATAGGCCGTTGTATGGAGGTCACGACTGGAGATAAGGGCTGAAGCAGCCTATATATCAAGCCCACTTCGCATTACTCTGGCTAAACGAGTGAAGCACGATTGGCTCGATGTCGAAGTACTGAATCCTGAACGACTTTTTTTTTCATTTCCACCTTAATCCAGCTCGCCAGTTGGAGGTTGATATCGCGATGTTGCTCTAAAAACGCGGGTTATTTGTGTTTAGTAAACAATCTTTGTGAAATAGATTGCCTCAGTTGGGATTCAAAATGATAAAACATAGTACATTTTAGCAAATAAAAAGCGCTACGCTAAGATTATCTATTGCTTTTGCTTCCCATGAATTCAACAGCCAGCAAGCTGCTAGTTCCTTTCCTAAACAAATACTTTAATTGATTCGTCACAACTTAGTCAGCCTGCTAAACATGCATCATGCTACTATTATTTTTTGCCCACAAAATTAACTTAACATTTCTATTTTCCAGAACGTAGTATTAAATAGCTCTACTACTTTACATACCTAAGCTACCTAGGATAAGAAAATAGAATAATAGACAGTGATTCCTTCTTCAAAAACCATAATTGACATGTATAATTTAATTTGTTTATAAAAATAAATAGCTCATTCCCTCCGCATGAACTCAAAACTTGAAGTTCTATAGATGACAAATATTCTCTATGGTATGGTGAAGTGCTTCTATAATATAAGAACCTTATAACATTAAATGCGTACAGGAAAAAACAGAGTAAATAGAAGCAGGTGGTTCAGTTGCAGCAATTAGCAAACAATTGCGGACCTGGTAGCTTCTGCGGAGTGGCATCGCGAAAATGGTTAAATGCAATTGAGGAACTACATATGATTATTCCTATAGAGACATTCTATGATAGATCTATGCATTCAACATAAGCAAAAGTTGGTACAGCTTTAGCACACAAATGTAAGAAATAGATTAACTAATGACTCAGTAGCACCATTAGCTCAAGCGGTGATTATTCGCTATGCCAAACCAGCAGGATGAGCAGTTAGCAGAACTTTTCAATTCTACAAAAATATTAGGAGACACATTTTATCCCTGTTTTATGTGTTCATATGTCGGCATCAATACATACGACATATATAATACATGGATAAACAATCATGTGTAAAGTTTCACATATACTCCAGAATACAAGCATCCAAACCAGTACCTGCAATTGAATTGCTCAATACATCCTAACATATCCTGCTATGAATTTCGAAGGGCATAACTTTTGGAGCATTGTATTTTCGATGATTCTTCTCTCGTGAATGTTTTAAGCCCAACTAGGCATCATTAACTGAACACTGATAGCCTAGATTCTGTTCTGTAAACCATTGTGCCCAGCACCTTCTGCTAGGATTACCGAATCAGAATCTGCTGGAGAACTATTTAATTTATGAACATGGAATTCTTCCCAGTCCTACTTGGAGATCGATTTCCTGTGTCAGGCTATCTTTCTTTATATGTATTGCTTTCACCAATATCCTGGTTCTTGGGAGTCATCCCTCAACCATAATAGTGAATGACCCATGATCTGGACCTGAATACCTGATCCATTCCTCTCCATCTCCTCCCGCAATTGTTGTACCTCCTTTCACATTCCATATTGACATTAAGATTCAGTATTAAGTTATATGTGTCAGAGTCCAACTTACTACCCAATTCCTTTTTTTTGGGAAAGGACCCTGGCATTAAAAAAACACCGAACAGTACAAAACAACTCAACAAAAAATGAAAAGTACAACGAGATCCTTGAGATGCCCTTAATCTTCAACCTCCAAACCGTGTCGACGGCGCGCCGCAGCTGCCGCTCCTCCTTGAGCCGGTCTGACGTTATTGGTTGCGCCGAAAAAGAAGGAAGAACCGCCGATGAAGCTCCTTGACGGTCCGGAGAAGTCTACTTCCAGACAAAACCTCAATAAGACAATAACCACACCACTCCAATAAGTTTCTCGACGTCGCCGCCGAGATGGGACTGAAGCCGGGGATACTTTATTGAAGAGGCGAAGCCACCACCATCAGAGCGCCCAACAAACTTTGACACAAAAACTAGAAAACATAGCCCTCCCGCCGACGAGGACCGGGATCCACCGCGCCTCCATGGCCCTGATTCCTCCATCCTCTAAATCAAATAAATAACATCTCTTGGTTTCTCAGTCGTCTTCAGGAATGTAGGTGTATGTCATATTGTTTGGAGAGCATCCCATCTCCTTATCATCCAAAGCTCATGAACTTTCTCCGTACGCCTTATCTTACAGAAACGTTTTATCAAAGTATTGCAGGTAGAACCATCTGCTTGACAACCAGGGTCATTCATCTCACGAAGAATCTCAAGTCTTCTAGAATTTCTGTACGGCTTTGCTACTTCAGTTTGGCTGTTCTCTTCCTTTCAAGAAAACTTTCTTTAAGCATGATGTATGATCATACGATATAATACGAGCCACCGACATGATGCAGAGTGGTATAAGCCTTGACTGTATTCATACCATTTCAAGTTGCTGGGCCCAAACTATGTCAGGAAAGCTTAATAGCTCATCATGTAACCACTCACGAACAAGATACTCTACAATACTCATTGTCATGGGTTACCAAGATTCAGTAAACATGATATTTTTCTATACCTAGACAAATTTGATTCAGTTATTCACAAAATAACTCATGCTGGTTTTTGTGAACAAATGTGTGATGTACTCACGAGGTTTAGACTTCATCATGCTTATAGGCCTCTTGAGTTCCTAGTGCTCATGCTTATATGCATGTACCATTCATTGTTGCGGAAACAAAAGCTTCTATATATATGTTCGACTGATTTCATTTGCAACTAAGCTGAGTGCATGTCAATAAGCTAGCTAGCTAGCTTGCCTCGATCTTTGTGTTTAGTTAGTTATTCTCCACCATGTTAATACTCATAATAACTAGTATAGGCAACGTTCAATTATGTGAGATATGGGAGGATACCAACACGCTAGCAAGCAAGGTACTCTGGAGTTCAACACAAAGTGTGGCTGCGCCTGCCTCTGAGACGATGTAGGCCGTGGTCACCTAAACCTATGAGCATGATGTATTGTTTTGTCTCGCTATCAGTATATCCAAGCCATGGGTCTAGTGGGGACGTGGTGTGCGGTGCACAGGTCTGCTTCCAGCTCCGTACCTCGTAAATGAAGCATCGACGAAAGTGCCGTGCTGCATGCTGATGTCCTGCCCCAGTGTCATTCCCACCGTCACATGGGGTGTCCTATGGACGTCACGGCGGGAGATACGGGCCGACACAGCTTCTCAAGCCCACTTCGCGCTACTCTTGAAGATTGGACCGAATGGGCAGGAGGCCAGCCAGCTAAACGAAGGAGCGCGTGTTGGCTAGACGTCGAGAACTGAATCCTGAAACGACGCTATTCCATTTCCCCCTTTAACCCGCTCACCACTTGGATGTTGACATCGGGATCTGGCTCTAAAACCTCAGTTATTTGTCTCGGTAAACAAACTTAGTGAATAGATAGCCTCAGTTGGGACTCAAAATGACGAAACAAATAATTTAGCAAATAAAACGGCGTGACGCTAGATTATCTATTGCTTTTTGGTTCCCCTGAATTAGCAGTCAGCAAACATGCTAGGTTCATTCCTAAACAAAAACTTGAAATGATTCGTCACAACTTAGTCAGGCGGCTAAACAGGCATCATGATATCATTTTCTCTCCCACAAAATTAACTCAATATTTTTATTTTCCAGAGCATAGTATTAAATAGATCTAGTAGTTTACATACCTTAGCTACCTAGGATAAAAAAATAGAATAATAGACAGTGATTCCTTCTTCAGAAATCATAATTGACATTGATTCCCGTCACATGAACTCAAAGTTTCAAATTTTACAGATGAAAATTATTCTCTGTGATGAAGTGCGTCTATAATATAAGAACATTATAACATTATTAAGAGAGTACAAGGGAAAATAAGCAGCAGGTTGTTCAACTGCAGTAATTAGCAAACAATTGCTTACCTGGTAGGTTCGGCAGAGTGGCAGTGCAAAAATGGTCAAAAGCAACTGCAGAACTACATATGATTATTCCTGTGTAGCCATTCTATGATAGATCTATGAATTCAACAGAAGCAAAAGGTGTTACAACTTTAGCACACAAATGTAAGAAATGGATTAGACTAATGACTCGGTAGTACCATTAGCTCAAGTGGTAATTATTCGCTCAAGTGGTAATTATTCGCCAAGCCAAACCAGCAGTATCAGCAGGTGGCAGACCTTTCAATTATACAAAATATTGGAGACATTTTTTATCCCTGTTTTATGTGTTCATATGTCGGATACAACTACATACGGCATATATAGTACATGAAGAAACAGACATGTGCAAGAGTTTCACATATACTCCCCAATACAAGCATCTAAACCAGTACCTGCAATTGAATTTCCCAGTGCATCCTAACATATCCTGCTATGACATTTCAAAGGGCATAACTTTTGTGGCATCGTATTTTCGATGATTCTTCTCTTGTGAATTTTTTAAGCTCGAGACTGGGCATCATGAGCTGAACACTGGCAGCCTAGATTATGTTCTGCAAACCATAGTGCCCAGAACCTTTTTATAGGATTGGGGAATCAGAATCTGCTGGTGAACTGGAATAATCCTGATAGTCGATCCAGATTTAGATTCTTCCCAGTCCTACTTGCAGATCAATCTTCTGAGTCAGGCTCATCTTTCTCATTCGTCTTCAGAATGTAGGTGTATGTCATATTGTTTGGAGAGCATCCCATCTTCTCCATATCACCACGTCGGGATTGGTCGTTTTTCCCATGTTTGCCAGCTTTGGTCAGTGAATTTATAGATATACCATAGGTCAACAGGTCCGGCTTGAGCTTAGATGCAATGATCTGGTTCCAAACCCATTTAGAACCAGCCAGGCTTCCCTTGACACACCACACCAGCCACTGAGAATGATGTTTCAGCTCTTTATGACAAGAGAGAACTCATCTTTCTTCTGCAGAAAGAAGGCCTCAGCCTCCTTGATGTGCTTGTACTGACACACTGACATCAGAAATATCTGGAATGCAACCAGTTCAACCTTGAACCCATACTCCTCCCTCCTGTAGAACATCTCGATCGCCACCTGCACCTTGTGCACCCCCACGTACCAGTTAACCAGGACGGCAAGCATCCTGTTTGTCACGACCGAGCCACGGCATTCTTCAGGGATCTCGTCGAAGAGCTGCCTCATCCTCCTGGCCTTCTTCATGCACCCGAGGATGTCGTGCATCTCGGTGTATATCCTCAGGCTGTGGACGTACGCGGGCAGCCCGGCCGCCCAGTTGAAGAACGACGGTGCCACCTGCCAGTTGGACCTCTCCTTTGAGAACAACGTCCTCATCCATCTCACCGGTAAACTGACAGAGATCCTTGCGGAGGTCCTCGTTGGATTCGCTGGACTTAAGGATTCTCAGAACTTTGCCGGCGCCGATGTCCCAAGAGTCTGGAGCGCTGGTATGGCCATGGCAGAAGATTCTCAGAACTTTACCGGCGCTGATGTCCCAGGAGTCCTCTGGAGCGTTGATATGGCAGAGTCTCGGTGATCTGAGAACATATCCTCTTGGAAGAAGGCTTGGCTGGAAGCGTCGAGGCGAGGCTGCACCAGGAAGGAAGCACGTCGAACGCATTGGGTCGAACAGTTGGCGTGCGGCCGTGCGAGTAGCAAGAAACCAAGCCAACTAGGAACTGCACACGAACAATGTCTAGGTTAGCAATGGCGGGCGCAAACTGACAGAGGGAGGAGAATGGGTGGATACGGCGCGTACCGGAGATGCGGTGTTTGGTCCTGAAGGCTGTGGCTAGCACGGCGTGCGCCGGTGCCGTCGGCATCGTACCTGCCAGGAGTGGCCACGGGGCAGAGCCGGCCGGGAGCACGCGGAGGTGGCAGCCTCGCGCTGGATCGAGCCCCCGCCGGTGACGAATTCCCGGCGGCGGGAGCGGGTGCCGAGGTATATTCCCTACGTTTTTTCCCATTCCTTTTTAGTGGACTCGATGGGGCCGAACGGCCAAATGGAAAAAGAAACAAGCTTTGGGACCAGTATCCATTAGTCCCTCTCCACTCCGACGGCAAAGCGGCGGTGCGGCGAGCCCGACCACTCAACTCCGCCTCCACCTCCTTCCTCGCCGCAAGCTCCTCCGATGGCCAAAATCCAGAGACCCGAAGCTCGCACCGGCGCCGATCCGGATACTCCCCAACAGGTGGCGCCATCCAGAGCCCCGGAACCGACAGAGGCGGCGCAGCGCCTCCAGCGGGTCCGCGCGAACCTCCGCCTCCCTGACCGGCCCTTCGCGGCCCCTTCTGCCGCCCACGACGCCGGCCTCCACGCCCTCCGCCTCCTCCCCTTCGTCCGCCTCGACCTATCCGTCTCGGGCGCCCCGTGACCCGACCTAGTCGCGGAGCTCATCGCCAACTTCAAACGTACACCTGACTGCAATGGAGGATGGAGCTCCGTCCGTGGCAAAGAAATCGAGGTCTCCATTGATGCATTCGCCAAGGCGCTCTGCCTGCCGGGAAGACCTACTTACTGTCCCCCGGCCGGCGTGGACCCTGCCGTCGTGGCCTTGGCCGCCCAAGAGTTCGGAGAGGTTTACTTCCCGTCGAGGAAACACTACGGCCTGGTAGGGGCTGTGAAGGATGGTAGGGCGCACGATGTTGACTGGAAGATGCTAATCTGGGTCCAAGTGATGGCGGAGATGGAACACCTCCTTGACAAGAACAGCACCAACACGGTGAGCTACTACGGTTTGTATCTGCAGAGGCTCATCTGGGTCCAGAGGCCGGAACTCTTCCAGCTGCCATCCGTGCCCGATGCGCCAGCGGGGTCCGAGCAGATTGATGCCAAGAAGATTCATTCAGCATTTCAAAAGTTGAACGCGGCATCTAGGGAGATCGATCTCATATCGAAGAAGCTTGAGAAACAAAAGAGGTCCAAGGAGCTTGATGTGTTTTCCAGCAAGCTCGATGCCATATCTATGAAGATTGATGTGTTATCCAAGGAGATGGATGCCATATCTAAGAGGACTGATTTGGAATTCAGAAAGGTTCACACCACATCCACATCGAAGAAGTTCGACTCGGCGTCTAAGATGATAAAGGCGGCAGATAAGATAACTGAAATCAATGGTGAGAAAGACGACGACGCACAATCAATGGCGTCGCTCGTCCAGGCATTGCTTACAAAGGAAAGAGCAAGCAATGACGAGTTGCAAAGTGCTCGGAAGATGCTCATAGAGGTAACTGAGGAAGCAATGCCGCCTTTGTGGATCCATGTATTTGATGTTTCCATAACTTAGCCAGATATTTTTATTTCTTAATCTTACTTGTGATGATCTGTTGCATTTTGGCAGGCCTTGCAGAAATACACAAATGGCCGGTCATCTATATTTGTCAAAAGGATGGGCGAGCTTGATCCTAAAGCTTTTGCCAATGCTTGCAGAACCAATGTATCACGTGAGGATGCACAGTTGAACTCCGCTGTTCTTTGTTCAAAATGGCAAAAAGAAATTGCAAACTCAAAGTGGCATCCTTTTAGGATAATCACGGTGAATGGTAAACCGACGGTACGTGGAGTGTAGAAGCTCTTTATTATTGTTCCTAGTTTCATGCTCTGCTAGCTGATAACCTTGAGTCATTATTTTCTGGAAAATTACTAGCATGCTCTAATACAAAATATCAAGCAGTTATGTACATGAGATCTGAGGATTCCATCTTTTTTCAAACACTTTCCTTCTTTACATTAACTCTCAAATTTTTTCCATGATTCCACCTGAAAATGCATACCTTTTTCCCTCTTGTCTAGGAAATTCTTTTGGAGGACGATGAGAAGCTCCGCAAGTTAAAAGAAGAGCATGGCGAAGAAATATACGCTTTGGTAACCAAGGCCCTGTTCGAGATCAATGAGTACAACCCCAGCGGACGCTACGCGGTTCCGGAGCTGTGGAACTCTAAGGCAGGCCGGAAAGCGACGCTGGAGGAGGCCATCCAGTTCATCCTGAAACAGTGGCGATTACACAAGAGGAAGCGCTGATGTGCAGTCTGGGGGCGGGTCCTGCTTTTGCGAACTTGACTTGATGTAATCGTGGTGCCAGTGGATTAGTTAAGAGGTCTAATGGTTCACTGATCTTAATGACCATGGAGCTAGATCAATGAGCCCTGATCGCCTTTTGTTTTCTAGCTAGCCAGAGTTTAGCTAGATGTTCTTCTTGTATAGCCTTGGCCTGGGATGCTGGTACTAGTCTAAGAAATGTATTTAGGTTACCTCTCTCGTCTTTGTTGCTATATCGTTAATATGTATGTTATGCTTGCCCTGAGAGGAGAGTAGCTGCTGAGCTGGAGCAGAGTAGCTCAACCTTGACAATGGCCAGTGGTGCCACCTGCTCTGCTTCAACAATTATTTACACCCTGCACTGCACAGCATATATGCATCTCAGATCTCACTCGACACTCATGCGGAGCTCTCCAGGAAGAGCAGACCTCCGTGACTGACGAGTACCTGCCATGGCGTCCACCTTACCCTCGCTGGACGGCCTCCTGGCCCGTTGATTTCGGGCATAACAGCAAGCTAGATCACTCGGCATGTATTTCCCAGTTTATGGATGTTTTCAGCTACCAGTTGGAATTTTTCAGCGCTAACAACAAAGCAAAGACAAATCTTTCTTTCTGAAATTTCCAACACCTGTTCATTAGGTGGCACTGAAAAAGTTTCATCCAAATCATAAATCTGAAAGTAGGTTGACACTAGTTCCAGTAATTAGCCAGCTGAAACGATTGACAAACATATTACAGAATTAATATGAACATAAGCACAAGCTGATCTTACTCACGACCCAAACTAGCACGGTAGTTTATTCGTCAACAACTAATATTTGGTTCAACATGTGAGAGGTTCATCCTACTACTGCTGCTGCTACATGCTAACCAAACCATTCATTTGTACCATAAGCTTGGCACTACTCGGAAATACGTCTTTCACGAGCCTGCTTCCGGCTCTCATTTACGCAACTCTTTTGCTTGTATCCTCTTGATGCGCTTTTGATTTAATAAATTTGCTTTATCGAAAAAATAAAAATGAAACATTGTGGACCAACTTAGACCAGCCCAAGTAGCAGGAGCAGGGAATAAGAGCACAGAGATCCCTGGAAGAAAGAAGTTCTGACAGAGAGTTTATACAAATCCAGTGGGAAAGCCTCATCATATGGTCCATCAAAGTTAACTCCACAGGATTCTAGGATGCCTATGATTGAGCCTAACTGCAAGTGAGAATGCAGGGACTCAGGTAGCAAGAAAAAATACACTTAATTGACTGTTACCATGTAGTAAGACTCCCCCAGAACCCAACTAAACCACATAAATTCCGGCAGAGAAAGACAATTGCTCCGAAGAAATGATGAGACAGGGGCTAAGCCCATGTGATCAGGGGCAAGAAAGTGAGTGGCAGCTAGCTAGTTTGTGAAATGGTGAGCTGGATTCTGTGATCCTTTCTCTAAGTTCAGACACATTTCTTTGATCATGTACTGAAACCTGACGAGCCATGATGAGAGCTGGTACGTTCTCTAGAACCTCCTATGTGAGCAGACACTGACTGGCCCCAGTTGACACCCTGGCCTGGTGATGTCCAGACGAGAAAACTTGGAAGTTTCGGTGAAGGATTTTGACTGAAGATAGCTCATTTTCATAATTTCATCCATGTAGCATCAACATCGCCAGCTGGTTTGGCAACTGGTTAAGAATGTAGCAGAGCAGGGGATTCTGGCTAAAAGGGACGTTTAGTTGCTTACAGTACAGCTTCGGCTGTTTTGACATTTGGCACAATATTCCAATTGAAGATCGTGAAATTAAGAGTCAGCACAGGGACGTCAAGAACTGAAGATTCTCTTCTTCCTCCTTGAGAATGACAGGCATGGAACATGAAGCAATGCGATTTGACCTAACATCACACAACAGAATCAACTCCACAGTCCACACATCCTTTTCACAGCGACTCCAGGATCGAAGAAGCCAAGAAATACAAATTTATGCCTCGATTAGTTACCACATCTCATACACCAAATCCGCTGATAACTTTTTTCTTTATTCTATACAGTCGATCGGTAGGGTATTATATTTCAATCCTCAATCTTGAAACACCTACAAATCCATCGATCAGGTTATAACCATTTGGTTAATTCTGTGTCGATCAATCCCGTTAATTACTGACGAGTTCAATGCGCGCGCTCATGTCCAGAGCGGCTCGTCGGCCCAGCCAACCGGCCCGGCCTGCATGATTCCGCCGCCGCCTGCGCCGCCATCGACGACATACAGCGCGCCCACGGGCGCCGAATCACGCGGGCCTGCAGCGAGCTGGGAGCCTCCGCTGCCGGTGACGGCGCCGCAGTAGGCGTCGTGCGACGCGGCGAGCTGTCCCCCGGCGGTGGCCATCTCCACGGTACAGAGGAGCGCGACGAGGTGCGCGTGGTGGGCGCGCGCGGCGGCGAGCTCGGCCTGCGCCCGCGCGAGCTGAGCCTTGAGCCCGTCCACCTGCCTCTGCAGCTGGCAGATGGCCCCGGCGCTGCCGTAGACCGGGTCACGCGCCCGCGCCGCCGCCTCGTACACCATGCTGCTCACCGCGTCCGCGCGCTGCTCCTCCGGCAGCTCCTGCAGGAGCTTGATGATGTTGCTGGCGCCAAAGACACGGTGCGCGGTGGCGAACTTGTGCGGGTCGGTGGGCGGGAAGTAGGGCGCCAGAACGCACCGGTCCACGCACCGGCGGCGGAGGATCTTGCACGCCGCGCACGGGCTCAGCACCACCGTTGCCGTTGCCAGTGGCGGCGACGTCGGGTTTGGTGAGGAGTGCAACGGCGCCGTGTCGTCCGATGACTCCATGTGTATGTGTTCGGTTCGCGCGCGCTCGGTTCACTTGGGAGAGCTTTTAGCTGCTAGGTGCAAAGTTCTGCCGCCATTGGTGTGGTGTATATATAGGGTGTGGGCTAGCTAGGAGTAGAGGCTGACTAGTGGGTGGTGATGGTTGGTACGTCATTAAAAGTTTGCTCTTAACGTTGCTGGTATTTACATCTCATGCCAGTCAGAAAAAAACGATTCGAGTCGTCCATGTTCCTCCTTCGGCCTTCCGACTCCACATCCGCATCACGCGACCCTGCATAGCTCCGCCTTGGTGTCCGCCGATCTCAACCAGCGGTACCAGTTCGCTAACCGATGGAACGAGCAACCCGAAGAGAAAAACAGAGCGGCCACCCATCGATCGCCGGCAAGCGGCGCCGCCTCCCTCATCCGGAGAGAGGAACAGAACCGTCTGCCCCCATCTCCCCCCCCCCCCCATCCCGAGATAGGGGCCGTCTCGATCTCCGCCTTGACCAGCTCGGCGCCCTAACGGGCATCCATGGACACGCCGAGCTCGTCGATGCCGCACCGCCCCAGGTCGCCTTTTTTCCAACTCTGATTTCATCTCCTCCTGATCTTGCGTTTCCCCGGCGACCCGAGCTACATCACGCCGGTGGAGTGAGGAGTTTTCTCCAGTCGAGGAGCTTCCTCTACTCGCTGCCTTATTCCTGCGGTGTGAGGGACCAAGCGCCAGCCGGCAGGTCCGCATGTGTAGTTGCCATGAGAGGCACCTTGAATCCTAGATGCAAAGCTACAGACCTTCGTGCGTGCTGGTGGTGATCCTCCGTTAGTGCGTCACATGCTCACCATGTGTTTGCTGAAATGCTCCTGTGCAAATATATAAAAGTTTATGTACGTATTTCTCTGAGCAACCAATACTTATGGCTAACCAGAAATTGTGGTCCTGAAAATGGGGTAATCTGAAATATCTAGCTTGTTTCCTAGTATCTTTACTTTCTCTATGGACAGACTATTTTTTGACATATAATCTTGCTATTTGTCTGGAGAGTTTATTGGTCACGTTCTTCACGAATAGGTGGACAACATAACCACCATCGGTGAGGAGGAGAGTTAGCAACATGGACGGGCGCTAGGGATTAGCGAGAATTTGCCCCCGCTGCCTCGTGCGCCTTCAGGTGCAGCGCACCACCGACCCTTCCTAGCCGCTGCCGATTGATTCGGATATAGCTTTCCGTCACCAGAGCTACGACCAGCAATACGGTCTGACGGCTGGCCACGGAGACGGATCGGGATTGACTCAGCTCGAGCTAGCGTCTTCAAGACCTTTTTCTGGCAGTCTCTTGCTCACCATGCTGGAGTTCTTGCTGCTCCGGCTTGGATGTTGGCATCTCCTCCAGCATGTGCTTGTACTCCCTCTGTTCTAATTTAATTGACTTGTTGCGCACCATGCCTAGATACATCCACATGTACTGCATAGCAAGTCAATTAAATTGGAACGGAGTGAGTAGGACTTAGGCTACAGCTCGCGCCAGCGACAAGGATTCGTCAATTTATTAATGTACACTTTTTAGCTTATGTTGCTTAAAAGCTTGGAGTGTGCAAATCCTCAGTTTTTTTTGGCTTGGTCTGCTCAGGACGATTGATGAGCTTGCATTAGTTACCTCAATTTGATTTTCTTAATCAAAATAAATTTGCTATTTATATAAAACCTTGATGATCTGACCTTCGCCTTTCGTGTCAGACTACCAGGAAATTGCCATTGCCTTTGTTTCTGGAATTTCTGAAAAACGAGAAATAGCTAGACCGCCCATCAGCTTAATTCACTCCTTCGCCAAGTTGATCTCCAAAATCCTCTCCAGACGCCTTGCCCCAATCATGGGTGATCTCGTGTCGGGGGCACAGAGCGCGTTCCTTAAATCGCGTAGCATCCACGAGAATTTCCTGTATGTGAGGAATCTGGCGAGATCCTTGCACCGCAAGAAAAAGGGCTGCCTGCTCGTCAAGCTCGACTTCGCGCGAGCTTTTGATTCCGTGTCCTGGGAATACCTCCTCGATCTTCTGCACCGACTTGGCTTCCCTTTTGTCGGCCTCGATTAGACCCTTCCTCTCCGCGGCCTCACGAAATGTATCACATAGCACACCATCAACAATTTTCAGGTGATCGAAGAACGTCGAGTCTGGTACGTGGTTTAGAAGCATCCTAAAGAAGTACCGCTCCCCTCGACGGGATTGGCTGTCACGATTCGTCCTACTCGGGGATCCTTGCAGCTAAGAGCATCTCCAACAGCGGCTGCAAAAACGCCGCGCGCGCGATATACCGGTCGTTTGCCGCGATATACCGGTCGTTTGCCGCCGCGCGCGCGATATACCGTTTCGTGCTCCAGCGGACGCGCGATAAAATCGCCGCGCGGGATATTCGTCCAGCGCGCTGGACGAAGCGGTACCGTCGGCGTCAAACCTCCAGCGTGCCGTCCAGCGCGCGGGGAAAAGCTCGAGCGCGCGAATAAGCTCCCGCCGCTCGCGCCGCCGCCCGCACCTCTTCCCCCCATTTTTCTCCGGCGACCCAGCGCTGCCGCCGGCGCTCCCGCCGCTCCTCAGTGCGCCGCCGCTTCTATGGACGCGCGGACTTCGCCGCGGCGTTGATTTGAGCGCCGCCGTCACCGACGCCGTCCCTCGGCAGCGCGTCTTCGCCGCCTCGCCGTCACCCCTCCGCCGCCAACTCGCCGCCACCCCTTCGCCGCCCGAGCGCGCAGAAGCTCCACCGAACAGCGCACGGCGGCCGGCTGCACCTCCGCGCTCGCAAGGTGTTTGAGAAAACACTTGCAAGGTATGAACTCGGTGTAAATTTGCTAAACGAATTTTGTGCATTGCTAGTTTGTAGTTTTATAGTAGATTGAATTAAATTTTGTAGATGAGTAAATCATACGATTCTTCCGACGAAGAATTCGATATTCAAGAGGAGGAGGACATTGCAATGCTCCTAACTATCCATGCTAACAAAAAACCGAAGCATGGTGGTTCAGTTTTCGGTCGTCAGAAATTAAGGAGGGAGAGGATCGAGGCTGACAATAGATTGTTGAGACACTATTTTGTGGATCATCCCATATACCCCGAGTCATATTTCCGGCGCCGCTTTAGAATGAGCATCGAGTTGTTTAGGCACATTCCGGAGAAATTGGCGAGGCATGACCGGTTTTTTCAGCAGAGGAGGAATGCCGCCGGAGAGCTCGGGCATAGCACCTTTCAAAAGGTGACCGCCGCTTTACGTATGTTGGCATACGGTATTCCGGCGGATTTAGTTGATGACCACTTGGCCATGGGTGAGAGTCAAGCCATCATGTGTGTCAAGCGGTTTGCAGTTGGAGTTGTGCAAGTTTTTGGTACAGAATATTTGAGAGCTCCCAATGCTGCAGACACGGCTAGGCTTCTGGAGCACAACGCCGCTCGGGGATTCCCAGGTATGCTTGGCTCTATTGATTGTATGCACTGGAGTTGGAAAAACTGTCCCGCGGCTTGGCATGGACAATTCCAAGGCCACAAAAAAGATTCAACTATAATTCTTGAAGCGGTGGCCGATCATGAGACTTGGATTTGGCATGCTTTTTTTGGTATGCCCGGATCTCTCAATGACATCAACGTTGTTCAACGGTCACCACTCATGAATAAGATTGCAAAAGGTCAGACTCATCCGGTGGAGTTTGTAGCAAATGGCCATACATACAACTATGGCTATTATCTTGCGGATGACATCTACCCAAAGTGGCAAACATTTGTCAAGCCGGTTAAGAATCCGCAAGGTAAAAAAGAGCTTGATTTCCACAATGCTCAAGCGGCGGCTAGGAAAGATGTGGAGAGAGCATTTGGGATTTTGCAAGCCCAATTTGCTATTGTCAGAGGGCCGGCTAGATTTTGGGATCAAGACATGCTTTGGTACATCATGACCGCTTGTGTGATCATGCATAACATGATCATCGAGAATGAGCGGGGGCAAGATTTAGACTACACCCACTATGAGTTGATGGGTCATCCCGTGCGAGTGCGGAGGAGGGCGGAGAGGGTGGCCCGGTTTGTTGCATCTTACCATGCCATTCGACGCAATGAAACGCATACGGAACTTCAAAAAGATCTCATCGAGGAGTGGTGGGCATGGAATGGGCAACAATGAGTTGGTGAACTATGCATTCTATTGTTCTATGAACTATTTATTTGTGTTGTAATAATTGAACTATTTATTATTGTTGTATGAACTATTTATTTATTGTGTGATGAACTATTTATTTGTGTTGTAATAATAATTGAACTATTTATTGTTGATTTATTGTGCGTATGTTTGATCTTCTTGGTTGTATGTTGAAGTACAAATCTTGTTTGTGCTTGTCGCGCGCGCTGCGGTTTTTTGGCGTCTGCTGGAGCGCTGCGTTTCGGCGCGCTAAACTATAGCGCTGCTGGAAAAGTAAATCCGGCGCCCCGCGCGCAAAAACGCCTTTTTGGCGCTGCAAAGAAAATATAGCGCGCCGCGCCGAAGCGCGTCTGTTGGAGATGCTCTAACGACAGTAGGTACGTCGCCTCGTCGGCCTTTTTGCAATTTACCCCCTCAACAATTGACATATCAACCCGCACTCCACTCTGCTGAAAACTTTTGTACCGATTCGCTTACCTCGACTGGATAGGGTTCTTCCCAAATTCCCAATGCCATTGCGGTGGTGGGCTTGGGGCAGAGGACCAGGGCGTCGAGTAGAGGAAGGAGATGAGGAGGGACTCCCATGGCAGTTCCGCGAGCGCCTACAACCACGAACTACCTCGCTACATGTGCCCATACGCAGCGCCGCCGCCGGAAACCGTCGCTGACTCGCTGTCCCCGTCCTCCTCCTCCGGCGTGGTTATCCGGCGGTTGAGTTGCTGCGCCTGCGCCAGTCGGCCAGGCGCTCCAGCGAGGACGAGCACGCGGAGGAAGGAGCCTCTCCCGAGAAATGATGTCGTTCGGCGCCTCCAGCTGCTGCGCCAGCCAGCCACGTTCTTCCGCGAGGACGATGCCGCGCGCCTTTGCCGTATCTACAGCTTGCCCGAGCACTGGTGACCGTCGCGCTCGCAGACGTACAACAGAGGATGAGTTAGTTGTTTCCCGGGCCGAACGCGCTACTGGCCAGGCGGCCAGGCCGAATAGCACAGATGCAACGAAGATTTGCACGATCATGTCGAGAAAGGGCGACATGGTGCCACGACTCAAGAAAATTGGCAAAAGCATATGCGATGGATACGTGAGGGCGTGGCTCGGCACAAACGAGTTCATGAACACCGTTCGCGAGTCCTGTTTGTATAAACTCGATAGCAGAATACTAAATTGATTAGTAGAGGAGGTTCAGATACTTGCAGCTTGACGATTCACAAATTAGATACATGCGATACCTACAGCATGAAAATTATTCAGAAACTAGGTGCTGTCGAAGAGAAGCATCTGCGGCAGATAATTGACTCGTAGCAACGCATAAATATATTTGCTGTTTTTAATCTAATTTTTAGGACAACTATTTATTATTTATTGACCTGTTGCAACGCACGGGTATTGTGCTAGTAGGCATACAATTTGCTATTTCTCAGGAGAGTGAATAGTTGCGACCGCACCCGTTATCGGATATCCTATTTTCGAGTTTTCAAAAAATCCGAAATAAATCATGAACATTATGTTGTTTCTCGTGCATCCAAAAATTTCATTTCAAAATATGACAATATGTGTCATGTGCAAAAAAGAGAAGACACAAGTGAATATTATCACGTACTATTCACGTATAATTTGTCTTTTTTGTGCAGCCCACATAATGTCAAATTCTTGGATAAAAATTTGTGGATGTATGTGAAACAAATGTTCATGATTTATTTCACATTTTTTTTGGAAAATTGGAAGTACGACATGCGGAATGGGGTGCGGGCGTAACTAGTTGCAAAATTTAGTTTCCCATTTCAAAGTAGATTATTTCGATAAAGATTTACTATTTCTCAGTAGATTAGGTTGAGTAGAGATCTTTGACCTTTTCTTTTCTTTGCTTTATTAACTAGTAACTAATTATGGTTACGACATTACAAAAGGTGTACCCCTTTTATTTTCTTTGCTGTATTAACTAGCTAATTTTGGTTAGGGAATTACAATAGGTCATTCCCCATTTGTCCGACTCGTGTGTCCGTTGGGGGATCACCGGAAAAGTAATGCAGACACATTTTAGCATGGAACCCAAGGGCATCCCAATTGTCCGCCGGACAAGTCCAAAATGTAACACATTGTTCAAATATTACATAGTTTAAACACATAATTTAATACATAGTTCAGAAACATAATTCATATGGCATAGTTCAAACGTAAAGTAAACTAGATAGCTCAAGCATTCATCTACCTTTTGGGCTCTATCAAGGTTGGATTGTGAAAATAGTACCCAGTATCGCCGTCCTTCCCATGGGACAAAACACAGGATCATATGTCAGCGGTGTCAAGAGGGGAGGAAAGAAGGGATGCTCGGCGGCGGCCTCCTTCTTCTCGACGAAATTCAATATCGATGTCCAAAGAAACAACTATTATAGAATAGTAGGAAGATAACAAAACATCTAAAGTTGTAATTCGGGTTTCCTATCTTAATGGTATATTAGAGAGCACATGCTCTTTTATTATTAGAACAATCTAAACCTAATGAAAATGCATATCACATTTCAAACTAAAAAAAAACTAGTTACACTGAATAAAGATTGCGTATTTAACATAATCAAAATGATTGAATTGGCAAGGCACAAGAGGAAACACCCCTACCTGTAGTTGTGTCGGATCATGGCATGTGGCATCCTTCCTCATGATGGGTCTGAGTTACCTTCTTCCTTAATGAAAGCGCTCCATTTTATCACCATTTCGACTTGTCATCTCATGGCGCTTCCTTCTTCGTGTTAATGCTCTTTCCCTTCGTCGCCAATATGGTGCCGCCATGAGCAACCACATTGCCTTCCAAAAGGAAGAAAATTTACTTTTGGAAGGTGGGTGAGTGCAATAGTTTTCCCATTGCATCAGGGATCCCCTCCAAGTAAGTTGCTCCCCCGTCATAGCTTTTCCCACTTCACTCTTCCTCCTCTTCTTGCACTCTTGCGTTCTTAGCACATAATGTCGCATACCACGCCATGAAACCATTGCATTAGAGAGACCTTCAAGTTCCCCTTGTTCCATTTCTTCCTCCCTTCCCTCTATCCGCCACATCTTTTCATAATCCTAATAAGATCGATGGCACACCGCACACATGTCTGTGGCAGTTTTTGCACGTCGTTAGGCATTGTATTGAAATTGCTCGGACTTGCGTTGTAGGGTGAAAACCATGATTTGCGTTCAGTGGTTGGAGTCGATGGTGCCCATATGTCGTTTCCTTGAAGGAGTAGTATATATGGCGGCGGTTGATCTTTTGATGTTGCACCTTTCATCGCTTTGACATGCCATCGGGTGATCTAAGCAAAACATGCAGCTTTCCTCTCACCTTGGATAAACAACCGCTATAGATTGCACAAACTCTCGATGCCGACCATGTGTAGCTTTAGCTTTGATGAACGTTGTGACAGCCCCATAGGAGAAGGTCCTATGGAGAGAAACATGGTATTCAGATCTATGCATGGGTGACACCATGCTGACGTACGATGCATGCACGTCTCGGCATGCAAATTCCCTTGTTCGTCAGAAGTTCCTTTTTTTTTGACAAGTCAGAAGTAGCTTGGCTGATGCTCTTCTATTGACGGGAGATTGATTTGAAAACAGCCTGTGTTCCACGTACCGCACTGCTCTGTCTCTCTCGCCCCATATGATAGCAACGTGTAATCAGGGGCGGAGACAGGGGGGGGCTAGCAGGGGTCGGACCCCCCCCCCCCAAGATTCGGCCCCCCCTAATAATTTGTAACACGCAGTAGTACTAGTTTGAAGTACAAAGCTGATTAATCCTCCGGCCATTAGCGAGCACACAGACATTGTTTGGAGGTGCCTATTGTGTTGCACGGCCCAACCTGAAAATTTCAAGCCCAAAGCCACATGATCGGAGTCTGCACGTTTTAACACACGGCCCAATCAATTCACCATCAGCAACACACAGCATTGACGCCTGCGCTGATTTGCCATCCGTTCCGTTCCGCCGTTCGACTACATCGATCCTCGATCTAGGTCACCGCGCATGCTAGGGCTTCAGTTCTTCAGCCATCGCCGTCGGTCAGGTTCCTTGACTGGCCAAGGCGCGGCCGCGCGCTAGTACAAATCTGTGGACAGCGGATCAGCGAATGCCAAAATCTCCGCCTCGCTAGTATAACCACATGGCTTACAGGTCAGTACGTCTAATCCAGTAATGCTTTACGTTATCACTATATAGATGTATTAATTAGCAGATGAATTATACGAACTGCTAGCTGGCATATTTTGTGAGATCGATTGGGATATACTATAATCTTATACAGGAACTAGATTTTACTCTAGAATTTACAGTTAAATTGGATGTACTAGTAGTTATTAACTATTTTTAACCGATTGCTTCAGTCTCCAACTCTACGGCTGAAATTACAAGCAAATGTTATATTAGGAAGAAAATAGTTGCAAAGTTCAACATCGGTAAGAGTATATACTTGTACCGTTGGCCTTGTGGACGCCCATCTACGTTCAAATAGTTGGGGGAAAATGTTTTAGACAATGTTGGAATCGTCTACGTCGCCCCCCCTATGGTTCAATCCTGGCTCCGCCCCTGCGTGTAATGCATGATCATGTACGTGAACTACATGGTTCGTATGTCCCAATAGTGATCATGGAAGGTACGGTGGTTGTAGTGGAGTTCCCTCCCGCCCCTTTGTGTATTAATTGATCTTGATCAGATCCAATATGTGTATATCTCGGGCGTTTCTAAAGATGGAATGATTGTATATCCCGATGCCGTGTGGACTTATTTAGTTTTGGTAGCTAGCACTAGTAGTGTACAATGATAATCTGCCTTTTCTAGCTCATCATTATTGTTAGTTACCCGAATCAACCAACCACTGTCTATTTACCACCTCTAGTTTCCAGTCAAATCGTCATATCGATGTCGAGTAGCCGATATACTGTAGTTGGTTCACTTTTCATGTTTGATAGGTTAGCTAGTTCGAGATTTTGCATTGCACGTGCACAGTTACTAACGTGAAAGAGTATGGACCAGTTATGGAAGAATAATTTTTTTGTTCCTGACTTATAATTTTTTATGTCATTATTAGTACTATTAGGCATATGATAAAAAAAGATATTCAAAATTGTGCATTACGGAATGTCATATACAAACAAGATCTTAGCGAGTTGTGTCGGCCGCTTGCTCCCTAGGGCATCTTATGAGGTGGAAGACAATATGTTCTTAGTCAACCTTATCTTATACAAAGGATCATCTTCGATCTGTAGGGTTGTCTTTTCAAATGCATTCCGCATCATTTAGAGAAGACACACGCAATGATTTGTTTTGACTCATAGGTCTAGATGCACTCGTTATGAAAATGCATTTTAAATATATTTTAAGAATGTAAAAAAAATCCAATTTTTTATTTTTGGATATACATCCAAACATTCTATGTACGTGGAAAAAGTTTCACGAAAAAAAACATTTCTTTGTGGGCTGTTTAAAAAAGAAAATAAAAGGTCCGGTGAAACTTCATTTTGGAGCACTGGAATTTGTCTTTTTAGACAAGACATAAAATGTCTTTCTTTCACGCCTATGATTAAGTGCATCTACACCTATGAGTCAAAAAGGATTTCCCTTAACGTCATCTCTAAAAATTACTGTTTGCGATCATAAAATTGTGGTAGTGAAAAAAAGTAAATGTAAAACATGTGGTTAAGAAGGTGACACATAATATTGTATTTATTTTTAAGGGATCATTTCTAGCTCAGAGCAGGTGATCGATGGATATGTTTCTGTTCCACCAGAAGCCAGCCATTAGCCATGCATGCACGCACGCTGAAGAAAAATAAATGGGGGTATCTAGAGTGAGAAACTTAAAATGGGGACGGGGTGGCTGAGACGCACTATGTGAAGTCCGAGTTCCCCTCCCCTCCCGGGTCGCACGCGCGGGCGACCCCGGAGGGACGAAACCCTAGCTCGAGCGCTCCACCCTGAGCCCCACCGGCCGCTGCCGCCGCCGGCCTTGGCGGTGGTGGCGGCCCCCCTGGCCGTCAAAGGCGGCGGGGAGGAGAGCGCGCCGCGCCCAGGAGCGCCGACTTCGCGCGGAGGAGGGCTTCAACGGGTGGCGCACGGCGGCGGCGATGTGCGGCCGCGGGCGGCGAGAGGAGGGGGTCACGGCGGAGCGGAGAGGGCTGGTGGAGGACCCGGAGCTCGGAGCGGCGATGGAGGCGGCGGCGCAGGTCTCGGGCGACGAGGCCGAGGCAGCGGCGCGAGGTTGCGTCCGCGCGGCCTCCTGAGGCCATGGAGGCGGAGCTGGCAGCGCCGCGGCCGTCGGTGGTGCGCCCTGGAGGCGGCGAAAGCCGCGGAGGAGCTGCCGCCGGCGACCATGGAGTTGGTGCTGCGGGCTGGATCTGGGCCCAGCCAGGGCCCGATCTGGGCTTGGGGGCCGGCCTGTACGGCAGCTGTCAGGGCGTGACAGCAGCTGTGCGGCGGTTCCCGTCCACGCATGAGGTGCTTCAAGATGTGGACTGCGGTGCTCGGCCAGTCAGAGGTGGAAGAAAGGTGGATTCTCGTCGTGCAGGTCGTCGGTGTACCACCACAGATCGGCCACAATTATGTTTTGCTGCGGCGGCGGCGGTGTGAGCAGCGTGGACGGTTGCCCCATTCCGATGGGCGAGGAGGGAGGTGTGCAACGTTCAGACGAAAGTCTTGGCCCGTCTTCGGTCGGTGCCGGCGACGACGGCGCCCGTGGGCGTCGTTTCCCTTCTTGGAGGCGTCGCGGAGGTGTGTCGACATCGTACTCGCCCTCTTTCCGATTTGGTTGATGTCTCCGGGCGAAAGCCTAGGTCTGAGTTGGACCGACACGATAGCGGCGTCCTCGACGTCGTCTCTCTGTTGGGAGTATCGTGTTTGGAGACATGGCATGGAGGTCCTAAGTTGCATTCCTCCGGTGTTCGCCGCTATCCAAGGTTGTTCTGCAGGGGCGCAATGCACTCCATCGCTAGCGTCGCCAAGACGACGCCTTTCTCGGGACGGACCAAATCCCGCCATCCACCTCCTTGATGGTGCGTAGACGAGGAAAGTCATGACGAAGATGTTCTTCTTGGAGGCGGCAGCATCGGCTGAGATGCGGCATTTGCTACTCAATCTAGGATAGGCTTTTCTGGTTGTTGTTGTTGTGTGTGGGGGGGCTGTCTTCGGACTAGCCGGTGTGGAGTTGTGTGACAGTGTTGTTCGCAACAGACTGTCAATTTCTTGTACTCAAACCTCTGCCTTCTATAAAAATAAGGTACGCAATTGCGTACTCTCTAAAAAAAAAGTCCGAGTTGAGCCCAAGCTGGCACGTCAAATACACGCGCACCACAGGATTTACATGTTTAGATCGACGACGACCAGTAAAGCGCCGCACGAAAAGAAATAATGAGCGCATGCACCATGCAGATGCGCATGAGCCTCTACGATTGGCCAGTTAGGTATAGTGATCCACACACAGATCAACACAACATCTACGACATGACTTAGCTGATGTTTAACCAGTTTAAGTGTGAACTAGGTATATGGCTTTGCTAATTATACAAGCACAAATAATCCAACGCAAGGTAGGCATTGTGCTTGCTGCATTTTCGTGTGATATCTGCGTGTGGCGGGGCCCACGCAGTGCATATCGCAGCTATATATATATATATATTCGTTTTATTTTGTCTATATGCACCTTTTCTCCTTCCTCTCCCGAGAAAATTCTCCTACGCGCGTACGTAATGGCAGTGTACCGAACTCGAGCTCTACACATGCCGGCAACACGTTTCTTTCTGCACAGGAATAATTAGGCCATCAACGCGTACGTAAAGCGTTTGTTGCACTGGCTCAGCGCACTACCTGCATGCGCGTTATACGTACGTTACGATCCATGCATGCAAGCTTTGCTCAACATTCAACAAGACGAGGCAGCGATGCCAACAGTGAATTCGTACATACAAATAACAATTTCTTGGTCGCCACGGATGGCAAATCTGTTTTTTTGTTGTTGTTGTTTAACTTCTTGGTGTGTTTTCTTTCTTTGAGCAAAACGTGATGTAGTTTGGTCTTGGCCAACAATGCTGACTGCCTGCTGGCGGAGCCGGTCCTCGGCCACAATCACTAACTGGACCCTCCTCACTACCTCTGGCTGAGGAATGGCCCGGTAGTGCTAGAGCAGTCTGCGGCACAAGCCCATATTTACGCACTGAAGGAAACATTGCTAAGCGGGCCAGCTTACCATTTTGTCTCTTGCTTCCCCATGTTGCCTGCCAGGTTTGTTACCAGGGCCGTGGAGAGAACAAGGTATAGTAACAGTGGTTGGAGGTAAAAAAGAGAAACCTTTGGAAAGGTCACCCTGCAGTGGCGGAGCCAGCTCTTCAAATCTGTGTAGTCAACGCAAAATAGTGTAGTCAAATACATGTATTTGTACCATTTTTTAATTAATTTTTGCATCATTTATGCTTGTATTGCCAAAAACCTGGGTAGTCAATTGACTACCCAGCTATAGCGTGGCTCCGCCACTGTCACCCTGCGCGCTATCATTGCACCACTCGGCGCATTCTCTTTCATGTGGTCCTTCTGTGGGTGTATGCATTCTCGCCAAGTGCCGCAAGGAAAATAAAAATGGGATGAGGATGAGAGGGAAAAGGGGCACGTGAGGGAGGGTGGGAGTACCGTTTTTCCTTTTATATTTTCAAACCAAAATTTCAAAATGAAACATTTTGAGAACCGTGTTTGTCCACATTTCCACATTACGAACCGTTTTCACTTTTGAGCTCCTCGCGTCGAGATCATCAAAACTAGATCTCATGTTGATAGGTTTCAACAAACTTTATTTTTTATACTCCTGGGTGCAACGCGGATGTACTTTCACGTGCAGCACAGACGTACTACCAGATGCAAACACTGATGTACTCTCAGCTGCAACATAGAGTTTACTGTTAGGTGAAGCACGAATGTACTCCTAGGTGCAGTACATACGTACTTTCACCTGCATCACAGATGTACTCTCAGATGCAAACACGGATGTACTCCCAGATGAAATGTGGATGTACTCGCAGGTGCAGCGTGGATGTACTCTCGGGTGCAGCACAGATGTACTCCGCCATTCACGATTTTCGTACTTATGATTTCTATGTTTTTGTACTTTGTGTTTTTTATGGGAGATGTAGTGTACTTCACGCAAAGCGACACGACACGTCTCTCGCGATGCTCTTATTGTTCACGAGTGATATCGTATGTATATTCTGCCGCAAAGTGATACCCGCTCGAGCGAGAACGTGACAAATCTCGCGAGCGAGAGCGCGAGCGTCAAAGCGACACATGTTGCACATTTTTGCATGAGGGATGGCAGGTGGCAGACAAAATTGACCTTTCGGAAGGGTTCCCTTTGCCTAACGATACCCTTGTTGGAGTCTTTCTCTGAAGAAATATTTTCTCTATATGCATTGTGATTTTGTGTGTTGTCCGACAGGCTTCTAGCTTGGATCCTGCTAACGGCTGCAGTTGAGGAAGGCACATCGTCAGGATGTGTTGTATTCTGTTGCTGGATAGAGCAGTTTCCCGAGAACTAATCCTGTCGCGCGCCGCTACTGGAGACCAAATGACATTTTCACCGGATAGCTAAATCGCAGTGCAGGATCTGCAAACACATCCCTTATTCTTCATGCTTTTCTCCATCCATAAACAAAATGGATGTGCATTTTACAAAATGGATCTACAAAATGGTCCTTCTAATTTTACAAAATGGTCCTTCTAATTTTACAAAATGGACCATTTTGTAAAATTAATATTACTCCAGGGGGTTTTCTGAAAATTTACCGTCCAAAACGGACTGACAAGTGGGGTCAGTGACCTGCGTGCACGCACTTGTCGAGTTGTGTGACTTGTGTGACCAAATAATCACGTTCTGGAGAACTTGCCTGTGGCAAGATGGTTAGGTGGGTGGTTGTACCCCCAGCCCACCAGAGTTCAAACCCCAGGTTTGACGCTGGTGTTTCTCATTTAAGGCGGAATATTCTTCAGTGGGAGGCGACGTTCCCGTCGACAGCGAGGCGCCCGTGGTGACTTCGTCAATCTCAAGACTCGACCCGCCGGCTCAGTCTCTCGGAGGTGCTCATAGGGGTAGGGTGTGCGTGCGTGCGTTCATAGGGGTGAGTGTGTGCGCGTGTATATGAGCGCTTGCGTTGTACTGTGTTTCGCAAAAAAAAAAAAAAATAATCACGTTCTGGAGAAGTGTGACTTAAGTGCACATCGACGACGAGTTGTGTGACCGCTGACGGAGCGGCTTCCATGTTGTGCTGAAAGCCCTTCCCTATAAACGCAGCGGCTTTCTTCTCCAGCTCCAACCTCAAGCTGACTTGAATTTGGCTGCGATTGACATGTGTAGCTCTCTCAACGGTTTGATCGTTGGCGACCGTATTTTCCCGTGTTTGGCCCTGCTTTTAGCAACCTTCGGTCCGCGTGTAGCTCTTCCATCGGTTTGATCTTATCTGCCAGTATAATCAAATCCACAGTACAATTACGATGCTATTAATCTAGAATAAAAAAACAAATAAAGTTAATCATGGTATGATTCTCCATCCACGGTTCATGCGCCTGCCATAGGCAATCACTTTGGCTGGAAGAAACCAATCGATCGAGCACACGCACGCACGACTGATTATTATTTTTTTCTTCTTCTTTGTTCGCCATGGTCCTGGTGCATGCCCTAGAGTTGTTCTACTCGTGATGGCAAGCGGCCTAGGGCACGTTTGTTGGCCTGCAGGAGGCCAGACCAGACCCGTCTGCTGCAACGGCACCGTGATTGATTAGGTCACCGCGCTTCGCAAAGCAGCGTCGGGCCAGACCCAGCAGGCACGCTCAGATCGAACATGCCCGTTGAACCACCCGGCCAGGTGCAAAACGGAGCCCTTTTCATGCAACCGCCTATCTGGCCTTTGTTTCCCCTCACCTTCCTTACTGTTACTCCTTCTTCTTCCTTCCAACCAACGATACAGTGCTCAAAACAAAATAAGCTCTACACGAAAATGATGCGTGTTGATGATGTGATTCCATTCTGACAATCACTTCTGACTTTCGTTAATTGTTAACATCTAATTTCGTGTTTAGGAGTGAAGCCTTTTTCGACGAATTTCGCCAAATTAATCACACACGCTCGACCGTTTGAAGTTTCCTTTTAAGAGTAGATTCATCTCGTCATTTCACACAACTCTCATGTTGTAAGTTTTTTGTTTCGGTGATGATAGATGAATAGATCTTGTGTCGTATGTGCGCGTATTTAGACTGTTCTTGTTGTACGTCTTTTTCAACCTCCGTATGGTTGTGATGGCGTTGTGTTTGTGATGCTCCGCCACAATCTCCGTCGCCGCCGCTGCACACTCTGTCGTCGACGTCCAGCTCCGCCGCCGCCATGTCGCGTCGTCGTCCGTCGAGCTATGTCGTCGTCATGCCGCGTCGTCGCCGTCGACCTCCGCCGCCGCCTCGTCTCCGTCGAGCTCTTTCACCGCCTTGCCGCGTCGTCGTTGCTCCATTGATATGCCACGTAAAGTTGTCCAAGCGTGGTGATGGACGGTAACTTCACCAAGGTGAGACTAACCAAAATCTGCATCCAACCAAACGATAAGCAGAAACCGTGCTAGGAATGCGATCCAGTCTGCCAAACGGAATGCAGAACCATGCCCAGAGGTTGTTCTCGCCAGACGAGACCCTCCACAGCCTAATCTGGCAGAGCGCAAACACCCATACTGGCTACCAAACGCGCCTCTAATGTTCTTTCAAGTGTTGGAGCGATCCGGATGAATGCTAGTAGAAAACAATCACAACACAGCTTCCGGTTCTGCAAACCGCTGACGCGATGCTACAAGGCCATGACGGCGGGATGCAAACCGTGATGCGCCATCCGACGATCGGCGCCGGTGCATGTCGGCACACTGCTGGGTTTCCGTTTGCTGCTTTTTTGTTTGTAGTAATTAAGAAGGGAGGATGGCGACCATATGGTCGCACACGTCGCATCGTATATCCCGCAGTGCGACCGATTTACCCCAGATCGCTCGCCAGCGCCAAAATAGTTTGTTCATCTTTCCTTACTGGTCTATACTACTCCAATATTATTAGATTCTGTAGCAGCTGAGCTTAGGACCAAGCAAATCGGGCGTACTCCCATGAACCATCAATCACAGATAAGTAAATACCAGGGTATCTCTCTTATTACAAACTAATTCTCCCGCACATCAGGTATTATGTCTTAAGATAATTTAAGACTAGGAAGGAACATGAGCTGGACCTCTCGTGGCAGCTCTGTCTTCATTAGAGGGTTTTTCGCACTCCGCCTTGCACACGTCACCATCGTTGTAACACAGTTTATTCATTGGGCAACAGTAGCAAGGTTGAAAACTGCACCTTTTGTCATAAAAGCACAACCCGTATGGAAGATTGATCTTATTGTGATCCATGTCGGTGATGATTCGGCCTATAGAACAACAAATGAAGCATTGTTGATGTAATTATTTTGGATTGGTGAATGAAAAGGCAACAAATCCCACAAGAAATGGAATAAATTCGATATACATGCTGCACGCGAGAACTTAAAAAATAGAATCACTTCTTGAGACTACATGACAGAAGGTATGGGAAATATAGATCCACTTCTTACCTTGAGCAAGAGTAGCAGAGTACACGAGATGTGCAAAGAGTAGGGCCAGTGCAAGGACACATATCTTGTGCTTGTCCATCCTCGGATATAACACCAGGATCGATGAGAAAATATGTATTCTATTAAAAGATTGATGTTTGTATAAAGAGACATTGAGAGAAGCGATGAGATCGGGTGCTATACATCATCCCACTCTCATGCCAAAGATAGCATGCAATAAAATTTGGAATGATATAAATGTTGAAAGTTAAGCAACTTTTGGCAGAGTTTAATGGCAACCTATCCTGTGTATCCGAGGGACTTGTGCATCCATGCATCCGTCCGTCCTAGACCATTTGATCTAAATCCAGAGGGTGGCATCACAACCATGTTTAACTTACGTTTACACGCCCACGTGGACACCTAAGTAGATACAATTTCACACTTGACCCCCTTATGCGTATTCTCCCTAAGGGTGTGTTTGGTTGAGATTTCTGGGCTAGATTCACGTTGTGGCAGCTGAAATCTGAACCAAACGGTTTCCCTAGTTCCCCCAGATTCGGCAACGCAGCAGATTTCCCTAGTGCAAAACGAAAGTTGGGTCGACCCCAGATTTCACTGCGTTACGGTCGAACCAAAGTCTCGGTATTTACCCCCACTGCCACCGCTAAGTGAAAATGGCCGGTTCGTTTTCTTTTATTTCCTCGCCTCCCAGCCCGCTCTCTATTCCCCTCGTCATTATCCTCACGAACACAAGCCGAGCCAGGCTAGGGTTCGCCCGCCGCCGGCCTACTCCGACCGCCTCGCCGGAGGCCTCCGGCGACGCGCCGGTCGGGATTCGACTCCCCCCAGCACGCTGGTCCTTTCCCTCTCCCTTACCGCTCGCGGCTTCAACCGACGGCGCGCGTCAGCACCCAGCTCGCCGGCTCCTCCATTAGAACCGTACGCCGCCTACAGGTATGGCTTCCCCTCTCTCCCCTCCATCATTCCCATGTTCTTCCTCCCATGCCTTGCAAGCTGTTTGTGTAGATGCGTATATGAAGATGCATGCTTGTTCTGTATCTTTAGATGTAGCCGTAATGTTATATTTTCCAGCACATAAATTCGTGATATTGTTGCATATTAGCTGAATGAATTTTATGTGGTTGAAGTATGGGTGAGAAGGTTGTATGGGATAAGGCAAATCTGAAGCATTTCTGTGACATTTGTAAAGAAGAGGTTCTTGCTGGACACAGACCTTTAGGTCACCTGAATAAAGTAGGTTGGAAGAACATTGAAGAAAAGTTTGCAGCAAAATCAGGGAGGAAGTTAGAGCATTTGCAATTTAAGAATAAATGGGACAATCTGAAAAGAAGCTATACATGTTTTATGGAGTTAAAACATGCTGCCACTGGACTTGGATGGGATGATGCTAGGAAAACTGTGGACTGTGATGAGGAATGGTGGAAAGAACATCTTGCAGTAAGTGCCCTATTTATTTTGTGTTGAGTTAAATTGTTGATAGTAGCTAATATTGAACATTGTATTTCAGAGGTGCAATGATCCAACCAATGGAAGGAAATGCAAGCATGTGCAGTTCAAGAAATGAGGACCGGATAACTTGGAGGCCTTGGAGGTTATGTTTGAGAGTGCCCATGTCAATGGGTCCAGCGCCTCCATCCTGGGAGTTTTGTCCGACTCTAGTGATGATGACGAGCCGGTTGTACAAGAGAACATTGATGACATTGGAGAGTTGAAGTTGGCCGCTTTGAAGAAGAAAAAAGAGAAGAAGCGCAAGGCAGCCAACGATATTGTTGAAGAGAAGGAAGCAAAAAGCCCATTTTTAAAAGTTTTCAAGGGTACTTGTGGAAAGATAGAGACCGCAGCGGAAAAGATAGCGTCAAGTTTTGAAGCTTCAGCAACTTCTTCTAAAAACAACCAAGTTCCAAGCATGGCCGAGGCGTTGAAGATGGTGAAAGATTGTGGGGTGGAAGAAGGAACTGATATCATGCATACAGCCACATTTCTTATCATGAAGCCTGAATTTAGAGAAGTTTTTAGCTTGCTTGAAACAAAAAAAGGAAGGCTTCATTTGCTAGAGAAGGAACATGAGAAGGAGATGAGGAAACAAATGTAGAATCGTATTGCTGCCATGCAACATTATCTATTTGCTTATGTTGGAATATTTGGAACAATATTTGTGTGTTGTATGTGAACTTGCTTGTTGTATGTGAACAATAATGTGTTGCTGCTATATTCTCTTATCATATTCCTGTTGCTGCCATATTTTCATATATATCTTGCTGCCATATATATGTTGTTGCCATATACTTGTTGCTGCCATATACTTGTTGCTGCCAGATTTTCTTGCTGCCATATTTGTCTTCTTTTTGTTCTATGTAGATGGATGCACATATGGAAGAAGTGGCCAAGAAGGCGCAGGAGTCACTGCTACTTCTATCTGAGTTGTCCAAACAGGCTGCCACCCTTGGTCACTTAGGTAACCTATACACTGAGAAATATTATGACAAAGATGGTTATCAAATTGCTCAACAAACTGGAATTCAGTGGGTCATGGAGTGCTTAGGTCGTCCTAGATACTTTTATAAGATGTTTAGGATGACCCCAAAGGTTTTTATGGAGCTACATGATTTGCTTGTCTCTACCTATGGTTTGAAGTCAAACAACAATGTATCATCAGTTGAGTCGCTTGCCATGTTTCTATGGATTGTTGGAGGCCCTCAATCATTCGCGCAGGCTGAGAACCACTTTACTAGGTCATTGTGGACAGTTCATATGAAGTTCAAAGAAGTGCTGCTGTGTTTGCGGAAATTAGCAAAAGATAACATCAAACCGAGAGATCCTACTTTCAGTTCAGAGCATGCAAAGGTTAAGGATAAGCGTTTCTGACCTCATTTTAAAGGTGCTATTGGTGCTATAGATGGGTCGCATGTCCCAGTTTCGGTACCCGCAGAGGACATGGTTAACCACACGTGTCGTCATGGATATACATCTCAAAATGTGCTTGGTGTATGTGACTTTGACATGAGGTTTACATTTGTGGTTGCTAGTTGGCCAGGCTCTGCACATGACACTCGTGTCCTCAACCACGCTTTAACAGAATTTGCAGATCATTTTCCCGTACCTCCTAAAGGTACAAACTTGTGTTTCATATGGCGTTTGCACAATTTTATTGCTGCTGACTTGTGTTATTTATTTTAGACAAATACTATCTTGTGGATTCCGGTTATCCAAACAGAACCGGATATCTTGCTCCTTTCAAGGGAAGTACATATCATCTACCAGAATTCCGTCTTCGACGTCAACGTGCACCTCAAGGGAAGTTTGAGATATTCAATTTTCTGCATTCCTCCCTACGCAATGTCATAGAGCGTGCATTCGGAGTCTTGAAGCAAAAGTGGCGCATACTCAAGGCTATGCCAAGTTTCCCACCACGTACACAGAAACATATCATTATTGCTTGTATGGCACTACACAATTTTATCCGTGATAGCAAATTGAGAGATGAGGAGTTTGACAAGTGTGATGAAGATGAAGATTACATGCCCGGAGTGACCCAAGCAACAACGGCACCACCACAAGGAGATGAAGTTCTAGAGGAGGAGAACGAGGTTACCATGAATACCGTTCGTGATAGGATTGCGAATGCTTTGTTTATTGCGCGAGCGACCTAGGATAGTTATGTGGATGGCGAACCATGTCGTGAACATGTTTCTTTTGTCTAGTCGATGCCTTTTGCAGTACTCTTATGGCATAACTTTCTATGGTATGTATGTAAATATTAAGAATTTGAAAATTGCGTTCTGAAAAGGCCATTTGCATGTCCGTAAGTGTCAAGTCATTGTTCTGCGATCAAAAAGCATATAAATAACCACCAACAGTCTCACAGGGCATTACAGACATTTCCTATCGAATCCACAGTTGGCAGTTGTTGCAACCAAACAGCTTCCAGCTTTCCCACAGTCGTCAGCTCACAGCAGCTTTCTCACAGCAGATTCCCCACAGCTGATTTTCAGGAATCCACAGCTCAACCAAACACACCCTAAGTCATCGAACAGATCAGGTTTTACGTCGACGACAACTTAAAACACAACGGCCAGCGTGCTGTCGCAAACGTGGAGATCCTGCGAGATTCAGCGACACAACGCGGCAGTCGACAGCGTCACAACCCGGTAGGCACCTACCGCAACCTACACAGCGGCGGCGGTGAACACAACGCGGCAGCGGCGATTACCAAAATCTCTAGAAGGACTCGTAACATGCTGCATACAACCGCGCATGCTAACCAGAGCAAATCATACCCAGAATAAGTTACAGTGTGATTTCACTTTTGTGCTCAATTAAATGGGCTAACCTCTGCCAAGACACGCTCCTTCCTTCCCGCTCACCTCTCTTATTTTCGCACGATCGACGCCGACGGTAACCGTGGTGGCATCCTCACGGCCTGGGACGTGTCCCTCGTCTCCTCTGTCCACAAGAGTATAACCTCGCCACTGCCTTTTCCTCCACCACCTCGGACCCCTAAAAGATAGAAAAATCAAGTTACATGACCAGGCATATGTGGAAACTAACAAAATGACCTAGAAAACACGATTGTCCTGAAAAATTTGCAAATAGACCCTTAAAAGATAGAAAAATACAGAACTATTCCTAGAGTTTTCTGCCGTCGCCAAAGCCAGCGGCCGCCGCCCGATCCAGTGCCACCGAGACGCACGCCAGAAGAGACGCCGAGCCTCAAACATTGCGAGATCAATAAAGCACCATCGCCAACAAGGCTTTATGAGTCGATGAACATGCCTGCTACAAGCAGCGAGGCCCATGTCGTTGTGGCACGTCGATCGAGCGACGTCCCCGTGCTATCTTGTACCAAGATGTGCCGCGTCCCATCGATGAAGTGGAGGAAGAACAAACAAATACACCACCTCCGAACCAACATCCTCGCTCTAGAGCTTCCTGGCCACCAACGTCGCCATGAATAGCGACAAACGTCAGCAACACACCGAGAATAAACTAATCTCGCCAGATCTGAAGAACAAGGAGATGACCAGGCCACCTGCTTCGCTACGCCGCCGATTAGTGCACCGCCGAGATGGGGGAGAAACAGGGTCATCTTATTCCGATGCGGCGCCTATGGAAAAATCTAGCCCAACCTTAACTCGTCAAGGTCGGAGCGCCGTCGCCGTCACGGAGGACGGGAGGAGGCTTGACCAGCAGACTTGCCGGCGGCGAAGGGAGGGGGCGAAACTTGGGTCGCCGCCCAGTCGCCTAGGACGGAGACATATGCGATCTATTGGGATGGTGTCGTCTACGGATTGACTAGTTAGGTATAGTGATCCACAGAGATCACCAAACGTCGACTTCAAAATGACATAGCTGATTAGCCAGTTTAACTGTGAACTAGGTGTATGGCTTGCTCAACATTCGACAAGACAGGCAGCAATGCCAACATGGCAACAATGAGTTCGTACATATAACAATTTCTTGGAGAGATTATTTTTTACTTATTGGTGCGTGCATGTATTTTTTTTCTTTTGAACAAAGCGTCCATGTAGTTTGGTTTTGACCAACAACGCGTACTGGCCTGCTGGCGGAGTCGGTCCTCGGCCACCCTCACTAACTGGACCCTCCTCACTACCACTCGCTGAGGAATGACCCGGTAGAGCTAGAGCAGTGTACGGCCCAAGCCCATATATACCCGGTGAAGAAAACATTGCTAAGCGGGCCAGTTTACCATTTTATCTCTTGCGTCCCCATGTTGCTTGGATCCTGCTAACGGCTGCAGTTGACGAAGGCACAAGATTCTCAAAAAAAAAAAAAAAATTGACGAAGGCACATCATCAGTACGTGTTGTTTTCTGTTGGTGGAGAGAGCAGTATCTCGAGAACTAATCCTGCCGCGTGTTGTTGCTGGGGAACAAATGGCATTTCACTGGATATCTAAAACGCAGTGTAGGATCTGCAAACTCATCCCTCATTCTTCATTCTTTTCTCCATCCTAAGGCCCAGGATCCTGGAGAGGAGACTCGTAGTTAGCTTCTCTGTAATGGGATTTTTTCCTAGCTCGAACTTCTGTACATAAATCTTTTTTCTATCTAATCGGAAAGCAGAACGACTGCCATGTTCCTAAAAAAAATAAAAATATATATAGCGAGCCGAGGCGCTGCACTTGTTTGTTGTGCAGAAAGCCCTTCCCTTCCCCACAGCAGCTTTCTTGGCCAGCTCCGGCCTCAAGCTGACTTCACTTTGCCTGCGCGCGATTCCCTGTAGCTCTTCCAACGGCTTGATCGTTGGCGACCGGCCGTAGCTTGTTTCCCGTATTAATTTGGCTCTGCCTTTGCGCCTCCGGGTGTTGCTCTTCGCTAAAGGTTCGGAGCTAGAGTATAACTTAACCATGCTACGATACTCTGAATCTCCAAGATAAAACCAAATAAACTCATGCATGCCCTTCATGTGTCACCGGTTTGTTTAGGTTGGAAGAAGCCAATCGATGGATCGGTCGACTGATATATTTTCCTATGTTTCTTTGTTCGTCGTTGTCCTCGCACGCGACTTATACGTTTCTTTCAAGTGTTAGAGCGATCAGGATGAACGTTGGTAGCTCGTCGTTTTCCGGATATACACATGTTTGTCTTTTCTGCGGAATATTCTTCTTCTATGCCGTTTTCTCCTTCTTTGCTGGGATATTAATTTGGGGTGAAAGAGATCGACGGGATGGATTTTTTAAGCCAACAAAACACTCACAATCGCTAGCTGCCGGTGGTGAGAGCTCAGCGGCGGCGCCGCCGTTGGTGGTGCGGGTAGCTAGGGTTTCGGCCATGACCCTGCAGGCCCAGATCTGGGCCCTTTCGGGCCCGATCTAGGTCAGTGCGGGTCCAAACTCGACCCGACTACCCGGTTTGACTGAGGTACGATGCCTGTGACGGAGTGGCGGCGACGACGCCGCGTCTTCTGCAGCGTGGCGGCGGGAGCTTCACGGACCCGTCTGGGTCCGGCCGGGCCTTTGATGCCGAACTAGAGGGTAGCAGCGGCGACGGCTTACGTGCATCAGCGTGGTGGCGGAGACTTCACGGACCCTTTTAGGGGCCGGCCGGGCCTGCCCGGCCTGGTTTGTCTCTGCTACCGCGTCCGGTCAGCACCGCCGATGGCGGTGGAGGTAGTCCTCCAGGTGGCTGTGCTGCTGCCGCCCTCCGGCTCTAGTGGCCTGGTGTGCTCTTGCGTGCTGCGTCCGGTCGGTTACCGTCTATGGCGGTGTAGGTTGATCCCTCCCACGTGGATGTGGTACTGCCGCTCTGTCTACGGCGGGTCTTTCTCAGTTCGACCGGCCGTGCAGTGCTTGCCATGGTGATACGACGATGGTGACCTCAATTCCGTGGTGGCGTTTGTTGGTGGGTGGCAAGATGGGTGGAGCGCTTCGGATTGTCCAGGGAAGTGGTTTTTTCGAGGTCGGGAGAAATCCATGTCATTGACACCGACGCGGTGACGCTTGTGAGTGTCGCTGTTCCTTCCTGAAGTGCGTCGGGTGTACCTCTTCCCCACTACCTGCAGCGTACCGGGGGAAACCCTAGGACCAGTCCGGGCAGCAGCAGCGTCATCGTTGTTTTCCTTCTTGCAGGTGTTGTTTGGTACGCGGTGATTCAGAGTGCTAGGATAGTGGTGGGACTTTGGCGGAGAGAACGCAGCGGTTGCGAGTCACTTTTGTTTTCGTTGATCCTCCAATGTCGGCATTGTTTTCTTCTCTTTTTCTCTTTCTTTTCTTTTGGGCGTGACTGTGCTGTTTTGCCCCAGCAGTGGTCTCAAACTTGTATCTGGTGGTTGCTATATTAATATAGCGGGGCGAAAGCCTATTTCTTCTATCTCTCAGAATTCTCTTCTTCCTGCACTAATATCCTTCTATTTGTGGGTCTTGATTTTCTGTGATCGGTCCTACAAAATTTGCATACATTAACTGAGCTTGGTTTCCACTCGACTTCTTGTAGAAAAAAAATCGCTGACGCGCTGCTACAAAATCAAGACGCCGGGATCGATGCCAGAGCTGCAAGACACCACACAGATGCTGCAATCCGCGATACGCCGTCCGGCGGTTCTCCATCCACGGTTCACGTGCCTCCCTTACGTAATAAACTACTACCTCCGATCCATATTAGTGGACACAACTTTGTCTAGATACACATGTATCTAGTCTAAATACTTAACTAGATACATATGAATTTAGACAAAGACATGCCCACTAATATAGATCGGAGGGAGTATTTGTTTTGGCCGGAAGAAACCAATTAATCGATCGAGCGTATGGCTGATTATTATTTTTCTTCTTCTTTGTTTGTCGGGATCTGGTGCAAGCATGCAATTGCTGATGATGTTGTCTTCATGTTCATGATGGCACTCCGCACGTGTTTCTTTCAAGTGTGGAGCGATGCGGACGGCCGTTGGTAGCTCGTCGTTTTTGGATATACCCATGTTTTGTCTTTGTGTAGAATATTCTTTTCTGTCGATCACTTTTCTTCTTCTTCTTTGTTGTGATATTTGAGGCCCGACACAAAGACTGCAGGGAAAAGGAAGGAAAGAAAAACAACCGCAATCGCTAGCTCATGGCAGATTCTCTCCTGCCTCCAAATATCCTTCCAGCTGTGGGGCTTGATTTTCTGTGATCGGTCCTACATAATATCTATATTTAACCATGCTTGAAGCATGGTTTCTTTTTAATTTCATGTTAGTAGCACTAGCTTGATTTCTCGTTAATTGCATACATAGTACTTGTTTATTAATCTAAGTTTTGGGCTTAACTCACCAAATCGGTTAGTAAATCTTGATTTCTTTAACTTAGAACATGCTATTAAATCTTAAATGTTTGAGTCGCCGGTGTTTTGCTTGCGCTGGCTGTTGCGCAGCCAAATCTGGTGGTTCGGAGGAGCTCTGATGGTGGCCATGGTTTCCCGCACGTAGCTAGTCTTGCGGAACTCCCGGCGAAATTATTGAGGAGACGAGGAGGACATCGTCCGTCGTGACCAGCGAAGACGGTCATTCTGCTTTCCCGAAGCATTCTTATATAGTCTTTACTCTACAGATTTCTCTGGATTTTAACTGGTACCTATGTCGGTCCGTAGGATTAATCGGAGTTTTGTTCCCAACACCATGTCATACCTTCACTGTTTCTAATGGGTGCACTTCTTCAGCTATGAGGTTACACCTTCAGTCTAAGGACGGCCAGGATGCTTACCTACCCATTTCATGGGAATCCAACTATTCTCGATGTAATAAGTTAGCTAAACTCGTTTAAGACTGTAATCATGTGTTGTAATGAACATCAGATGTGTGGATCCTCTGGAGACTCATTATAACCATGGAGAGTTGGTGGTTGGGTGGCATGCTGTGATTCAAAATGCTAAATCTTTTGTCCCAACTTTCTTGTTCTTCCTTTGTTTGTTTCTAGATAGGTACCTTTCCTACACTTCAGGGTGAAAATCCAAGGTCTGGTCTTAACTGGTTGTGCCTGGCAATGGCCTTGTTGAAGGCATTGCTTTGAGAGTGGGGACTATCTCCAGGGTGAAAACCCATGATTTATGATCAGGCGACGACGACACTTGTGCACTGTTACTTTCTTGAAGGCGTTGCTTATGGAGAATTTGGGCATCATGTGCTGTCTTGGCGGTGGTTGTGTTGCTGCTGCAAGGAATGAAATTCTGTAGCGGGACATTTCTCTTTTTTTAGTTTCCTTTTCTCTTTTTTCGGCCGTGTGCATCCGTAATGTCATTAGGGTATTAAATTGGTGCAAAGGCTGGGTGTAATTGGTATCTCCGCGATATTAATATATACTCTTTATCTAAAAAAGATAGCTACCTTCCCTTTTTGCATTAAAACTCTATATCTAACGATAACTTATTCTTGAAATGTTGTACAATTGCTGCTTACGTGGTTCATAATCATTTTTATAACAACACAAGTTAATCAGAAATCATATTACCTATGAACTATATGGACAAGCTATCTTCTCTCTCGAGCATTTTTGTGGATGTCCACAAGATCATTTCTTAAATTCTAATCTAATATCATATCAAAACATAAGTTATTATAGTTTTGCGAAATTGGTCGACAGAACGGTGAAACAACATTTTCCAAACGCCTCATAGTTTTGCAAAAACAGAGTATCAAGAAACTGCAATATTTTTTTTTTTTTTTTGAGAAAGGATCCAATTCATATAAAAGGAAGCTCAGCACTTTACAAATAGGTCCCCAAAGAAACAGAAAATTACAAGGAAACCCAGGAAAGTGCAGAAAGCACCCTAAGCCACCAGGAAGAAACTCAAATGGATCCTCAGCCGCGCCCAAAGCTCCTAGTCGCCGACGACGACGCCGTACCACCGTCCGCTGGGAAGAAGGCACACCCACACGTTGTAGAAGGCCGCAAGATCCATCCGCCGCACAGCACCGGAATCTGGTCTCGTTGAACGACCACGGCCGCAGCGCCATCTCCCCACCTCCACCCAACATCCAGCCGCGACGGCGGCGACCAGGACCACCAGCACCATCACCTCACCACCTCCAGAGCCCGCACCCCTCACCACCACGGCAGGTCGAAGCAGAACCACCAGAGGACACCACCAGCACCACCTGCAACAAAAGCGGAACACCCACCACCTCCAGCCTCTCCCCTCGCCGCCACGGCCGGCCAGAGAGACAAAGGAGAAGGAGAGCGCCCGAACAAGCTTCACGGCCTCCCTGGCGACGAGGCCGGAACAGAGAAAGGAGGGGAAGCACCACGCCCTACACACCGACGCCATCGCCTCCGTCTTCGACGGCGCCGCCCTGGCACGCACACCTAATCTACACGCACGAGAAGAACCCGAGCTCCCCCCCACCTCACGGCGCCGGAACGGCGGCCGGAGGCAGAGGGGAGCGCAGGACTCGCCGGCGAGAAGCTGGACGCGACGAGTCGCATTTCTCTCCGCCTCTTTCTACTGTAGCCGAGAGGATAAGGCGTCAGGATTGAATTTACGTGCAACTCAAGAAACTGCAATATTCATTGCCCATGCACTGAAATACTTTGTCTTTCGAGCCTCGAATAGTGATCCACCGGAAGGCAGCAATGCATGCATGCTGTATAAAAAATGTGGCTGGCTGAGACGTACTATGTGAAGTCCCAGTTGAGCCCCCTGGTACGTCAAATACACGCGCACCGCACCGGAGGGTTACATATTTAGATCCACGACGACGACCAGTCGTAAAGCGGCACAACAAAAGAAATAATGAGCGCATGAGCTGCTGCGATCGACTAGTTAGGTATATTGATCCAACGTCGACTACAAACTGACTTGGCTTGATTATTGGCCAGTTTAAGTGTGAACTAGCTAGGGCTTTGCTAGCTTGTTAGCCGTTGTGTGCACAAGCAAGTACTCCCTCCGTCCCAATATATAAGACGTTTTAGCTCTTCAACATGTTGTCTGCATGCATACAAAATGTGTGTATATACACACTAAAATATGTCTACATACATCTACATATATGTGAATGTGGACAAATGCTTAAACATCTTATATTTAGGAACGGATGGAGTACTCCCTCCATTTTCGAAATGTAAGCATGTCTAAACTTTTTAGCACACATGTATCTAGACATGTTTTAGTACAAGTTTTTTGTGAATCTTACACTAAAACATGTCTCAATGAAGCTATATGTGGACATCGGGCTCTGGAAAATGCCTTCATGAATCGCCTTTCGCCTCGCGTGCCACAGCGCCCAGAGCGTGACAATGACTCTGGTCAGTTCTTCATGTGGCTGAGCATGAAATACCGCTGCCAAACCATCCTCTTGGCAACTGCTGCAATAGAAGTAATCGGAGAATTTTTCGATGTTGCAGCATCAACATTTACTTTGGACTTACCAGCAGGTGGAGAATTCCATTTGGGACCTGCTGCTGGCGTCTTCTGTGCTTGATGTGGAGGTTGCTTCGCGAGGTCAAGATCCGCGACAAACCTCTCAATGAAGCTATATGTGGACAGCGGACTCTGGAAAATGCCTTCATGAGTCGCCTCACGTGCCACAATGCCTAGAACATGACAATGACTCTGGTTAGTTCTTCAAATGGCAGAGCATGAAATACCGCTGCCAACCATCCTCTTGCATGCGGCTCTTGAATGTTTACGATCAGCCCCGTGATATCTTCCGGAGCTAGAGCCCACACATACCTCGCCATAGTGCACTCCAATAAAGAGTGTCTCCAGGAGTCAGGCGCCCCACAAATCGAACACGAGCTTTGTGGCGCCATGTGTCTATGATGGAGCACATCGGCTGACGGTAGCGACTGTCGTGCAAGTCTCCATAAGAACACCCGTAACTTCAAAGGTACCTTGACCTTCCATAGCATCGACTAGTTCCGACCCTCGTATTACTACAACGTAGGGTGTCACTAACTGGACACTCTCTCCTCACTACCGCCCCAGCGACATCTCGCACGGTAGAGCTAACGCAGTGTAGGCCCAAGCCCATATACCCAGTGAAGAAAACATCCTCAAGCGGGCTAGTTTTATCATTTTGTCGCGTGGGTCCCCGTGTTCATTGCCAGGTCACTAGTAGAAACAAGGGCATTAGCCCCGGGTCGGGAGGGCCTCGAGTCCCGGCTATGCACCCGGGACAACGGAATCGGGACTAGAGGCCCCCACCTCTAGTCCCGGGTCAGTTACGACCCGGGGCAGAAGAGTCCCCCACGTGGCCGCTGCAGGAGTGCGTGGTCGAGGACCTCTAGTCCCGGCTCGTAATACGAGCCGGGACTAAATATTTTCTCATTTTTTTTGTCATTTTGGGGTTTAGGATTTATGTTTTCCTTTTTTTCATTTTGGGTTTAGGGTTTATGTTTCCATTTTGGGGTTTGGGGTTTAGGTTTATGTTTTCCTTTAGTCTCAATTATTTTTAACTCTAATCATTCTTAATTTCTCACTTCTAGTGACACTTCCCAGTCGGTCACCCATCCTCACACTGCTCCACCTCCAGCACGCTTAACTTCTTAATTCCTTCCCTGTGAGCTTCCAAGAAACAACTCATGTTTTACTGACAGTAGTATGCTATCAATCATATTAACCCTTGGACCATGATGTCACACGTCTTTATTTTGTGAATCACAACAATTATTTAAGTAAACAAAAATAAATAAGTAATACTAATCTTGCATTCAAATAATGTTGAATTTAAAAATAGTTAACTTTTTGCATTTTTGCATTTAATATTGAATAATTCATATCTATAAATTCGTAAATCGAAATTTGACAAATAATATGTCTAAATCGATTAGAAAAAAGAGAGAAATTCAAATATGACTTCCATGTCATCATGTTTGCCATAAAAACACGATAAACAAGCAATTATGCCAATAACACCTCAGAAACAAGTGAAAACACGAAAGTAACACAAGCTTGCCATGAAAACACGAAAGTAACATAATATCAGAGAGGTAGCATCACAATGCTTGTTGAAAGCGAGATAAACCATAATAGAATGACATGATACTCGGTGACAAGCAGTACATAATACTTAAACAGGGACATAATTAATAGAAATAAGTTCTTTCAGGAGAGACCCCCAAGCAGTACATAATAATAGAGATAGATCGAAGTGTTCGCCATTGCAAACACTACTCGTCCTCCGGATCAGAATACCCCCAAGCAGGAGACCCATGGGGCACTGGTGGTGGTACTAGGTGACGCTGCCCATAGTTGACGATTCTAATCTGGCGGTACACCTCGTATGCAACGTACGCATCTATTGCTGCATACTCAATGTTGATAGCGTCAAGTGGGGTCTTCTCCCAGCGTTCGTGCTGATCCTTGTGGAATTTTGTCTTCATATCAGCGTACTCCTCGTCGATCAAGGCGAATGCCATATTAGCCATTGAAGTCTTGTCATGCTCATGCCTGAAAATGCGCTGGAGATCAATGTGGCAGGCAGCTGGTATCCAATACCCAGGTGCGCCTCATCTTGATCTTGTCATTCGTTATATCAACGCTAGCAAAATGTATGCCGCTGCGAAGGAACTCCATGAGTTCTGGACTGTGCTTGTCACTACTGCAACAACAAAGTGGAACAAATGTTAAATACTGCTGCAACAAGTATATTTCGGCATGCACAAGTATGTATAATAAGAATCATGATAAGTATATTTTGCTATAGGATTCAAATGGACATGTTGCTATCCGGCCTATGCAATTTTCCTATCCGCATATGAGAATCAAAAGAAGCCCCTAAATTAACTATGACATGTTCTCTCCCACACGTACGGGTGGCGAATATGCAACTATAAGGAAAATTCTTTCACTACAATCAAAGAGGAATTGCTCTTCACTACTGCAACAACAAAGTGGAACAAATGTTAAATACTGCTGCAACAAGTATATTTCGGCACAAGTATGTATAATAAGAATCATGACAAGTATATATATTTATTTTGGCACAAGTACTATAATAAAATTTTCCCCATAGGATTCAAATGGACATGCTGCTATCCTATGCAATTTTCCTATCCGCATATGAGAATCAAAAGAAGCCCCTAAATTCTTTCACTACAATCAAAGAGGAATTGCTCTTCCCATAGGATTCAAATGGACATGCATGTTGCTATCCTATGAATTAATCAAAGAAAAGCCCAATTAAAACTATGAGAAGTTCGTATTACCTTGCCCACTGGAAAACCATGACATGTTTCTTGAAACAAAGTTGGATGACGGCAACATCTCGACGATCGGCCGTGTACTAGAGATCAAGGCCCATGAACTTGTCTTTGTCTTCCTCCTCTTCAAGCCAATACTTGAAATCAGAAAGAAAACCCGACACCTTGGCGCTGTCGTTCGTGTAGACGACATTGAGATAGGTTGTGCCATGTGCAAGCACCTTCCCGTAGCGAGTGATCGGTGGATTCATGGTGGAGGGGATGGGGAAGAAGAGAGGAGATAGGGAGACGAACAGAAATGGCCGCGGTTACTGTAGCAATCACGTTTTCCTGTGTTTTGATCGTGCGGAACGGACGGGAGGCGAACGGTTTGGCCCCTTTAGTCCCGGTTTGAGCCACCAATCGGGACTAAAGGGGCTCGCGCCAGGCGAACGGTTGCCCCAACCCTCTAGTCCCGGTTCGTAATATGAACCGGGACTAGAGGTCCCGTTCGACCCGGGACTAGTCCAGTGCGGCCTCGTAGCCGTTGAACCGGGACTAGTCCCCCCTCTAGTCCAGGTCCAAAGCCCATCCGGGACTAGAGCCAAATGGGGCTCTGGACCAAAGGCCTTGTTTCTACTAGTGGGTTGGTTACCTGGGTCGTGGAAAGCGAACGAGAAGATCATTAGCTGGGCCTAACAGAAGCCCAATTAACACTTTCTAGGCTAGGGCACCTCTCACGGTTCTTCACGGTTCAAGTGCCTCCCCTACGCAATCATCGGCTTTGTTTTGGTAACTCGTCGTTTTTCAGATATGCACATGTTTGTCTTTGTGGAGATTATTCTGCTTGTATGCCTTTTTTTTGTGGTATTTGGGCCGAAGAGATGGACTGTTTTTTTTTTTGAAACTACGGAAAAAAAGAAAGAAAGAAAAACAATCACAATCGCTAGCTCAGGTGACCCCTTAGAGCAAATTCTCTCCTTCCTGCAATTTTATACTTCTATTTCTAGGGCTTGATTTTTCTGTGATCGGTCCTACAAAATATCCATGCATTAACTCTGGTTCGTTTCTACTCTCTCCGTTTCAAATTAATTGACTTGGTTTTGTGTAAATATGGATATATCTATATTTGTATAGTGTCTAGATACATCCATGTGTAACCAAATGTGTGTCAATTAAATCCGAACGGAGGGAGTACTTTAGGGTGTGTTCGGTTGTGGAACGGCAGGGAATGGGAACCATTCCATTCCACTGTCACGGAACCGTTTCATCCCTGCGTTCGGTTCGGGCAAAAAAATGTCACGGAACCGTTCCATCCCTGCGTTTGGTTTTGGAATGGGGAAGAATGGAATGGAATGGGATGAGAATGGAATTACTCCTAAACTCGATTAATTATTCCTAAACTCGATTAATTATTCCTAAACTTGATTAATTATTCCTAAACTTGATTAATTATTCTTAATCTTGATTAATTATTCCTAATCGTGATTAATTATTTTTAATTTTGATTAATTATTCCTAATCTTTGATTAATTAGTGCTAAACTTGATTAATTAGTGACACGCACTGTGCAATTCCACCACGTCCGGCCGATTCCGCCGGACCGGTCGGTTCCGCATATTGGAGGAATATTCCCTCCAGTGGAACCGTTCCATTCCATCTCATCCCGGAACCGAACGCGAGAACGGATTCTGGGAACGGAACCGTTCCATTCCATTCCCTGGGATTCTAGAACCGAACACACCCTTAGTTCACCTCTAGTAGTAGTAGCATGATTTTTCATAGAAAAGAAATAACAAGGCAGTTTCCGATGCTGCAAACCGCTAAGACGCTCCTACAAGCCAAGACGCCGGGATCAATGCTGGGGCTGCAAGACAGCATACCGTGATCCGCATACGGATGCTACAAACCGTGATCCGCCGTCCGACGGTCGGCGCCGCTGCATGCCGGCACACTGCTAGGTGAGCCGTGCGAGGGAAAGGCGGAGGGAGCATTTTTTATGCATCTTTCCGTACTGGTTTATGCTTTGGAATCAAGTGATTGAGCGCAAGCAAAATTGTACTACTCCAATATGGATTCTGAAGGTTCTGAGCTCTGGAACAGGCGTACACCCATGAAGCATCAAGCATAGATAAGTAAATACTAGGGTATTACTCTTGTTACAAACCATTCTTCCGCACATCAGGTATTATGTCTTAAGATAAATAAAGACTATGAAGGAACAGCTGTTGGAGCTCTCGTGGCAACTATGTCTTCAGTAGGAGGTTTTTCGCAGTCCGTCTTGCACGCGTCACCCTGCTTGTAGCAAATATTATTCATTGGGCAACAGTAGCAAGGTGGATAACACTAGTAGAAAAGAGGCCTTTCGTCCGGGCTATTAGTCCCGGCCGCGGCCTGGGCCGCGACTAATGGTCCGGACACGTCGCCCCGAAAAGGCCGAAGCGTACGGCAACCATTAGTCGCGGCTCGTTAGGGACCTTTGGTCCCGGTTTGAGATACAAACCGGGACTAAAGGGGTCTGCGGCCCGCTGCCACCCTTTAGCCCCGGTTCTATATACAACCCGCGACTAATGCTGTTCAAACGAGGACCCTTCAGTTCCCGCGCTGGTCGTTGATCACACGGGGAATGAAAACGATTTTGGAAGTTGATCAAATCACTTAATGGATTTTGGGAAGTTGAAACATGGCCGGATTAATTACCACGTACGGCCAGCCTCCTCATCTCCCCTGCTAGCTCTATATAAGAGAGCTACAGTGCCATTTGCCAAATGCACCATCTCCTCTCTCTAATCTTCTCTCTCGAAACGCTGCCGCGCGCCATGGAGCCACTCGCGCGCCCACCTCGATCCGAGGAGTACCACTACAAGGACGACGCCGTCGACATGCACTTCAAGGTCGTGGTCAGTCTCCGCGCATCAACCGTGGAGAAATGGATCCGCGACGTCAAGAGACGCTACCTCGACGCCGCACCGATGAAGATCGTGGGCCTCGACTGCGAGTTCACCGACGCCACACCCGAGGAGAGGCAGCGTGCCGCTTTCCTGCAACTCTCCGTGGCGACCGACACGTTGGTGTTCCATATTTGCCACGCTGATCGGGTGCCGCAGGTCCTCAAGGACTTCTTGATGGACAAAACCATCAAATTCTGCGGCGCGGCTATCAACAACGATAAGCGTATGCTGGGGCCTTACGGAATTCATATTTCGTCCGCCGTCGACCTCCAGCGGGCCGTTCACCCTAACCCAACGTACCCTAATCTTCCGAGTCTCTATACTCTAGCCAATGTTACTATTGCCACAACGCTTGAGAAGAAGAAGAAGAACAAGAAGAAGAAGAAGAAGAAGAAGAAGAAGAAGAAGAAGAAGGAGGACGAGAAGAAGAAGGAGGAAGAAGAGAACCTCGCATTAGGTTGGGGTCTCGGTGCTATGTGATCGTATGTCTCAATGTGTCGATCTAAATGTGCTATATTTAAATCAATTGGGCAAGACTTGAGAAATAACCAAATTGTTTCCGGGTGCCTCGTATTGTTTCCTATATTTAAATCAATTGGGCAAGACTTGAGAAATAACCAAATTGTTTCCGGGTGCCTCGTATTGTTTCCTATATTTAAATCAATTGGGCAAGACTTGAGAAATAACCAAATTGTTTCCGGGTGACTCGTATTGTTTCCTATATTTAAATCAATTGGGCAAGACTTGAGAAATAACCAAATTGTTTCCGGGTGCCTCGTATTGTTTCCTATATTTAAATCAATTGGGCAAGACTTGATAAATAACCAAATTGTTTCCGGGTGCCTCGTATTGTTTCCTATATTTAAATCAATTGGGCAAAACCTGAGAAATAACCAAATTGTTTCCGGGTGCCTCGTATTGTTTCCTATATTTAAATCACGGCGCAGATTATTTTATAAAACAGAAAATGGTTTTGGATTATTTATTCAAATTCAAACACTTTTCATGTTATTTTCGCTAGCCAAGGCGGTGTTAAGTAGGACCAGTTGCACGATGAACAAACAAAGTAGGCCGAGACACTACGGGAATGGAGCAAGGCGCCGACGGCCGGGCTCTACGCCGACGGCCAAATGCCTAATTATTATCTTATTTTATATTTATACTTATTTATTTATTAGTATCAATTATTTTACTACCGCACTCCGGCGAAGGAAACACACAAACTGCAACTGCTTGATCCAACGGCTCCCAAGCTCTCGAAGGAAACACACGATCCGCGTACTTGTTCCTGATTGGCTAGCCGAAGCGAGTCATTCGCTTGATCCAACGGCTCCCAAGCTCTCGAAGGAAACACACGATCCGCGTACTTGTTCCTGATTGGCCAACCGGGACTAAAGGCCCTCACGAGCCGGGACAGAAGGGCATGTCTCCACTAGTGTAAGCGCACCGTTTGTCATTATAGCACAACCCGTACGGAAGATTGATCTTCTTGTTATCCATGTCGGCGATGATTCGGCCTACATAGCAACAAATGAATCATTGTTAGCAATTATTTTGGATTGGTCAACAGAAAGGCAACAAATCCGACAAGAAATGGAAGAAATTCAATATACATGCTACCACGAGAACTAAAAAAATGGTATCACTTGTTGAGACTGAAAGACAAAAGGTATGGTAAATATATATAGATCCACTTCTTACCTTGAGCAAGAGTAGAAGAGCATACGAGATGTACAGATAGTGCTAGTGCAAGGACACAAATCATGTACTTGTCCATGCTTTGATGTGACACGAGGTTCAAAACTTGTTTTCTCTCCCGACCGATGAGAAAATATGTGTTCTACTAGAAGATTGATGATTGTTATCAACACACGACCCCTATATACAGAGACATCCAGAGAAGGGATAAGATCCGGTGCTATAAATCATTCCACTCTTTGCCAAAGATATCATGCAATAAAATTGGAAGGATTTAATTGTTGGAAAATTAAGCAACTATTGGCAAATTTTAATTAACAAAAGTCAACATCATAGATTTAATTGTAAATCTAACTACGTACAAAAAAAAATAAGCATATCTATCAGATCTGCATATGTACCGAATAATAAATAGAGAAAATATTAACACATATGGGTTGACCCGGAAGGTCCCCACCCCAACTTCGTTGTCGTTGGTCATGGTGGTCAAGAGGAAGCAAAAAAACGACACCCCTCTCACAATTAAGGTATTTTTTGGCAGATGATCTGCAAGCGCCTTCCATCTAACGACCAGATTCATCGTAGAGGTGGCCCTAGCAATGGCATGTGTGCCCTTTGTGGAGATCCATAATATATGAACCATATGTTCTTCCACTGTATCCTCACCCGTTTTAAGTGGAGTGTGGTTTCAGGACTGCTCGAATGCTCGTGGAACCCTTCGTGTTACGTCAAAGTTCACCGTCGTCTTATACAGGTGTCGGGGCAGATCAAACGTTTTTTTGGATTTGTTTTGCTGCTCTTTTCTGGTCACTTTGGACTAGAAACAATTTCACCATAGAGGGTACCTTCCCCACTAATCCTACTCATGTGATGTACAAAATGACATCCTGTTTGCAGGTGTGGAAACCAATGGCTAAACAGCGGGATTGGGAGGCGCAATTGACAAGATTCAGACTCTCCTTGGAGCGCTTAGGAACGACCAAACAGTAGACTAGCTGGTGCTTTGGTTTTTGTTTTGTTTTCTTTGTGCTGGTTTGTCGTCTCATCTTATCGAAACTGATTTGGAACTATTTGGTTGTAAACTTGGGTGGCTTTATTAATTTAAAACAGGACTCTTCTCGAGCCTGTGGTCTAACAGCACTAGAACTCAGAGTCAAAACACCTTACCCCACATATTGCAGCTATATTCGTTTCGTGTTATACATGCCTTTTCTCCTTCCTCTCCGCAAAAAATTCTCATATGTAATGGCGGTCTACCGAATTCGAGGTTTTTTTGGCGCAGAGACGCGTACACGTACGTACACATGCATGCAGCCGGCTACACGTTTCTTTCTGCACAGGTACGCAAACCTGATTCGTTCGGCATTCACTGGCGTTGAAGTGTTTTTACCCAAAACTGATTTTCGTTGTTTGCACCGCCTCAACGCACTACTTCCAAGCTGATATGTGTGCATGCCTTCGCATTTTACGAACGTTCCATGCATGCAAGCTTTGGTCAAGACGAGGCATGCAGCATTGCCAACAGTGGATTCCAAAGGAAAAATTACAAATGGATTGCCAACAGTGGATGTGAATCAGTAACTCCTTTTTTGGGAGAGTGGATCACCCTCCTCGCTACCGCCGGAGCGACCTCTCGCCCGGTAGAGCTAGAGCAGTCTATGGCCCAAGCCCATATACCCACTGAAGAAAACAAAAACATCATTACTTGGGCCTAACTGAAGCCCAATTCAAACTTGAGCTAAAAAGGCAGTAACATTCGATCGAGCGTTCGTGAGTTTAGTATAAATCTGAAAACAATCAAAATATATTAGGATTTTGCATGTTTATAGTATATATCATTGAGAACATGCATGATTGTTTTCAGTTTTTTTTGAAATTTCCAAATATATTTTTGATTTTTTGAAAGAACGAGAGGACCTCGGGAGGCAAAACGACTTTCCGTATATTTTTCTTCTCGTATCCTTTTTTCCTCTTCTTTGTTGTGGTATTTGGGGCGAAAGAGATGGACTGGTTTTTCTGAGATTGCATGAAAAAGGAAAGAAAGAAAAACAATTACAATCGTTAGCTCAGGTGACCTCTTAGATCAAATTTTTTCCTTCCTACAATTTTATCCTGCTATTGTCTGGGGCCTTATTTTCTGTTATCGGCCCTACAAAATATTCATAGATGAACTGTGCTTGGTTTCTACTTTTGTTCACGTCTAGTAGTACTAGCTTAATTTCTAAAAATTCATTTCCTCAACCTTCTTAGGAACAGCTCAACGCATTCTATTCATAGAGGCATACAGCCACGGAAACTCTAACGAGTAGTTTTTATACACAAAGCATATAAACTTAAGCCTACATTACAATCTTGCTTTCGGCACCTGCGCCAGTGGCGCAACCGGTCATCTAGTGTTACGTAAAGATGATTCGTTCGACATTCACTGGCGTTGAAGTGTTTTTACCCTAGACTGGTTTCCGTTGTTTGCACCGCTTCAACGCACTACTTCCAAGCTGATAGGTGTGCATGCATGCGCATTTTACGAACGCTCCATGCATGCAAGGTTGGGTCAAGACGAGGCATGCAGCATTGCCAACAGTGGATTCCTAATCCTAAGAAAAAATTACAAATGGATTGCCAACAGTGGATGTGGATCAATGACTTCTTTTTCCGGAGAGTGGATCACCCTCCTCGCTACCGCCCGAGCGACCTCTCGGCCGGTACAGCTAGAGCAGTATATGGCCCAAGCCCACATACCCACTGAAGAAAACGAGAACATCATTACCTGGGCGTTTCAAACTTGAGCTAACGAGCGTTCGTAAGGATGATCATTACAGAGGGGCTAGTAGCACGATGGAGTATCTTAATGCTGTCTCAAAGGACCTTCATATTTGGAGCAAGGATGTGCTGGGCGATCTCCAGCAACGAGCCAAAAAATTGCGTGATGAATTGGAAGAACTACGAAGAGGGAATCTAACCGAGGCAAATGTACGGAAGGAGCAGGTGGCACGTTTTAAACTTTCTCGTTTGGAGGAACAACTTGATGTGTTTTGGAAACAATGTGCTCATGTTCATTGGTTGGAGAAAGGGGATAGAAATACAAGTTTCTAAAGGGGCAGTCAGTGCGTCTCTCCTCTTCTTATCCTCTCGCTACTGTAGCAGGCGATAAGAAGGCGAGCTCGCGTTCCCCACCTCGCCGCCGGCCAGGCCGGTGGTTCCCTCCCTCTCCGCCTGCCGTCTCGGCGGCGGGAGAGTGGGGGAACCCCGGTCCTGCGTCTCCGGCTAGTTAGGTGTGAGTGCCCTGCTGGCGGCGTCGAGGACGGTGGCGGTGCTGTTGGCGTTCTGGGCGTGGTCCTCCCCCTCCCTTCCCCGTTCCAGCCTCGTGGTCGGGGAGGTCGTGGAGGTGTTCCGTCGGGCGCAGTTCCCCGTTTGTGCTTCTCTGGCCGGCTGTGGCAGCGAGGGGAGGAGCCGGCGGTGGTCTGTGATCCGTTTTTGGTGGTTCTGCAGGTGGTGGTCTTCTTCTTCGGCGACCCTGCTCCGGACGGCCTTGGAGGCAAGGGGAGCGGCGTCTGCCGGAGCTCGGGCGTTGTGGCTGGTGGGCCTGGACGGCGTTGCGTCGGCTGGAAGAAGGGTGGTGTTGGGGAGAGGGTGCTGTGGCCGTGTTCCTTCAGCGAGCTCAGATTCCGTTGCGCGGCGGCGGATGGATCTTGCGGCCGTCTACATCTTGTGGTGGCGCCTCTTCTCCGGCGGCTGGAGGTACGGCGACGTCGGCGGCGTCTAGGTTTCTCGGGAGAGTGGTGGTGGATCTGATTGTGTTCTTCCCAGGAGGCTCGGGGTGCTTTGTGCATTTTGCAGGGGTTCCTTTGTGTTTTCTTTTCTTTGTTGGATCTCCGTGTAATTTGTACTCAGCTTCCTGTTTATATGTATCAGATCCTTTCCTCAGAAAAAAAAAAGAAATACAAGTTTCTTTCATGCCCATGCTACCGAAAGAAAGAAGAGAAACACAATTAAAAAGATGAAGGGAGAGGATGGTGTGGTCGTGGAAGGGGAGGAGGGCTTGAAGGCCCTCATAACTAATTATTTCTCTTCTTTGTTTACCCCCATGGCAGGTGCGGATGTGCAGCGTGTTCTTGAGAGTGTGACGCCTAGAGTTACTCCGCAAATGAATGATTTTTTGGCGTCTGAATATACTGAAGAGGAAGTGAAGCGGGCTCTTGATGATATGGGAGATTTAAAGGCTCCTGGTGCTGATGGTATGCCAGCCATCTTCTACAAGAAATTTTGGGGCACTGTTGGTGAAACTGTGGTAAAGGAGGTGTTACATGTATTGCGAGCCGGCAGTATACCGGAGGGGTGGAATGAAACTATTGTTGTACTCATCCCAAAGGTTCAGAACCCTGATCGTCTAAAGGATCTTCGCCCTATTAGCCTCTGCAATGTGGTGTATAAGCTCATTTCCAAAGTGATAGCCAACCGTCTCAAAGAAATCTTGGGGGAGGTGATCTCTCCGAATCAATCAGCTTTCGTGCCGGGGCGCTTGATTGCAGATAATACCATTCTAGCATATGAGATGTCACACTATATGAGAAGGAAAAGAAAAGGAAAAGAAAAGGAAAAGATGTGTATATGGCTCTAAAGTTAGATATGAGTAAGGCGTATGACCGTGTGGAGTGGCCTTTTCTTGAAGGGATGTTGAAACAAATGGGTTTCAGAGAGGAGTTTGTTGAGATGATCATGAAGTGTGTATCCACGGGGAGGGGGCTGCGACAAGGAGATCCTATCTCCCCCTACCTATTTCTTATTTGTGCGGAGGGTTTTTAGCTTTATTAAATCGAGCTGAATCTGAAGGTCTCATTTGTGGAGTAAAACTTGCTCAGCATGCCCGCGGGTCAACCATTTGTTGTTCGCAGACGATTCTTTGCTGCTGCTTGAGGCAAATATCTAGGGAGTGGAAGCTGTTAAGTCTATTCTGCAGATTTATGAAGAAGGGTCAGGGCAGATGATCAACCGAGAAAAGTCGTCATGTATGTTCAGTGCAAATGCAAATCAGAGTACAAAAAACCTCCTTTTGCAAGCTCTCGGTCTTGGTGCGGAAGCTACAGATGGGAAGTATCTCGGCCTTCCAACATACATCGGGAGGTCAAGATCAGCATGCTTTGCTTACCTAAAAGAAAGAATATGGCAGCGGCTACAAGGGTGGAAGGAGAAGCTGATGTCAATGGCAGCTAAAGAAATTTTAATAAAGGCTGTTGCGCAGGCCATTCCAACCTATGCTATGGCGTGTTTCGAGATTCCAAAGTTGTTGTGTGATGAGATTAGCCAGCTGATCTGTCGGTACTGATGGTCCCAAGCTGACGATGAAAGGAAAATGCACTGGGTTGGATGGGAAAAAATGAAGTTGCCGAAAGAAGAGGGGCGTCTGGGCTTTAGGGACCTCTACTCTTTTAATCTTGCGATGTTGGCTCGGCAGTGCTGGAGATTGATCAATTCACCTGATTCTTTGTGTGCCCAAGTGCTTAGAGCGAAGTACTTCCCGGATGGTAATCTGTTGGGAGCGAAACCTGTTTGTGGTATGAGCTATGTGTGGCGAAGCATTTTGAAAGGCCTCGAGGTTTTTAAAGCAGGTTTGATTTGGCATATTGGAGATGGATCTTGTGTTAATATTTGGAGTGATCCTTGGCTCCCGAGAGGCTACACTCGTCAACCTACTACTCCAAAAGGCGATTGTGAGTTACAGATGGTCTCCGAGCTTATTGATGAAGTAACCTGCACTTGGAACCGAGCACTAATAACTCAGCATTTCCATCCGGATGATGTTGACACAATACTGACCATACCACTAAGAAGCCAAACTGAAGATTTCGTAGCCTGGCACTTTGACAGCAAAGGAGTGTTCTCTGTAAAATCTGCCTATAAACTCCACGTGCAGATGCTAAAGAGAGACCAGACTAATCAAGTGGGGCAGGGATCGAGTGGCATTACTTCTGTTGCAGAAGAGGTTTTCAAGAAGATTTGGAAAGTGCCATGCCCCCTAAAGTACACCATTTCCTATGGAGGTTAGCCCATAACAGTCATCCACTATACATGAATATAAAGCGAAGAGGGGTTGAGCTGGATACCAGATGTGCGGTGTGCCACAAATATTTTGAAGATGGTGGTCACCTATTTCTCAAATGCAAAATGGCCAAGCAAAGATGGAGAGCAATTATGCTTGAAGATGTACGCCTGAAGCTCTTACCATGCAGTACAGCAGCTGAGATGCTTCAAGAAATTCTGAATTTATCGGAGGATGAACAGCTGCTTGCAGTATCATTCCTATGGAATTGGTGGCAGGAACGGAACAATGGCAATCATGGTGTCAACCATCAGTCCGTGGAGAGCTTTCAGTTCAACATCCGTAGGCATGTGGATGAGTGGAGAACATTTTTAGTAAAGGAAAAAAAGACCCAAAGAATTGAAACGAGAGCCTGGGAACCACCGCCAGCTGAATTTATCAAGTTAAATGTGGATGCATCTTTTCGGCAGGAGAATGGGAGTGGTGGCTGGGGGACTGTAGGAAGAGACAACTACTCTGAAATTTGTGTTGCTGTGGCTGGTGTGCTCCAGTCGATGACCGATGCTATGCATGCCGAGGCTATGTCTTTATCAAATGCCATGGACGTTGCTGAACAGCTGGGAATGGGACGAGTCATCTTCGAAACTGATTGCCTAAATCTGAAGAATGCACTCACAACGTCTGATTACTCCTTCTCTCAAATTGGTACCTTGATCAGTGACATCAAGTTCAGACTTAGAATGAATTTCATAGAGGCTCGAGTGCAATATACACCACGTGTTTGCAATAGGGCAGCCCATGAGCTTGCCGCTAGAGGTGCAGGTGAAGTGTACGGTGACCATGCCATTTAGACAACAAACTTCCCTGCTGATGTTACCCATTGGGTGTCCGGCGATTACGCTGTGTCTTAATGGAATACGAGTGTTCCATGTCAAAAAAATACATTTTTGTGTAGCTCAAAATATATTTTATTTTGCATTAATATTTTGCAAGTTTATAGTATATATTATTGACAACATGCATGATTGTTTTCGGATATTTAAAAAAATTAAATACGTTTTTGATATTTTGAAAGAACGAGATCAGTGGACCTCGGGAGGCAAAAGGACTTTCCGTAGACTATTCTTCGGGTATCCCTTTTTCCTCTTCTTTGTTGTGTTATTTGGGGCGAAATAGATGGACTGGTTTTTTTGAGATTGCAGGAAAAAGGAAAGAAAGAAAAACAATTACAATCGTTAGCTCAGGTGACCTCTTAGATCAATTTTTTTTCCTTCCTGCAATTTTATCCTGCTATTGTTTGGGGCCTTATTTTCGGTGATCGTCTCTACAAAATATTCATAGATGTACTGTATTTGGTTTCTACTTTAGTTCACTTCTAGTAGTACTTTAGTAGAAAAAGAATCACAAGACAGCTCCCGGTGCTGCAAACCACTAACACGCTGCTAGCTACTCTCTCTGTTTTTTAATATAAGATGTTTTAGTTGTTACACATGATATATAGATGCAAACTTGAGTGAATATACAAACTAAAACGTGTCTACGTACATTTGTGTACATGTGAATGTGGATAAAGGCTAAAACATCTTATATTAAAATACGGAGCGAGTACAAGCCAAGACACCAAGATCGATGTCAGGACTACAAGATAGCACATGCCGCAAACGGATCCACCGTCCGACGGTTGGCGCCGCTGCATGCCGACAGACCGCTCGGTGAGTCGTCATTTTTTCATTTGTTGTTCGTTAGGCAGCAATTAAGAAGATAGGAAGATATCGCCAAAAAAAAGGGAGGAAAGATGGCGACCATATTGTCGCACGCGCCGCATCGGACGTCCCGCAGCGCGACCAATTTAACCCAGCTCGGTCACCTGCAACAAAATAGTTTGTTCATCTTTATTTACTGTCATATACGATTGAGCGAAGGCAAAACTATATACTATTCAAATATTGGATTCTCAAGGTTGTAAGCTCGGGACCAAACAAACGAACGTACTCCCATGAAGCATCAAATCATAGATAAGTAATATTAGGGTATTATTACTCTCATTACAACTATTCTTCCACACATCAGCTATTATGTCTTAAGATAAATAAATGCTAAGAAGGAATAGGAGTTGGAGCTCTCGTGTCAAATCCGTCTTCACTAGGGGTGTTTTCGCAATCAGTCTTGCACACGTTACCATCGCTGTAGCACAAATTATCCATCGGGCAACAATACAAAGGTGGATAGCGTTTGTCATAATAGCACAACCCGTACGGCAGATTGATCTTCTCGTTATCCATACCGGCGATGATTCGGCCTATAGAAAAACAAATGTACCATTATTATGTAACTATTTTGGATTGGTCAATAAAAAGGAAACAAATCCGACAAGAATGGAAGAAATTGGAGAAGTAAAAAAATGGAATCACCTCTACAGGCTGAACGACAAAATGTATGGTAAATATAGATCCACTTCTTACCTTGAGCAAGAGTTGCAAAGCATACGAGATGGACGGAGAGTAGGAATAGTGCAAGGACACCTATCATGTACTTGTCCATCCTCGGATACAAAACCAGGATCAAAACTTGTTTTCGATCTCGATCGCTGAGACAATATGTGTCCTACTAGAAGCACTATAAGAGAACCTATTATTAGAGGCATTTTGCTTGCGGCACTGCTTTGAAATGCCCCTAAAAATCATTTTTAGTGGCATTTCAGTCAAAGTGCCTGTGTAAATGCCATATTTAGTGGCATTTTTTCCAAATTGCCTCTGTAAATGGCATTTTTAGTGGCATTTTAGTTATAGTGCCTCTGTAAATGGCATTTTTAGTGGCATTTTAGTCAAAGTGCCACTAAAAATGCCATTTTTAGTGGCATTTCTTCAAATTGCCTCTGAAAATGCTATTTTTAGTGGCACTTTGAAGAGTGCCTCTGAATATCTGACGCATAAGGAATGAAAGGAACATACAGTACTACTTTCTCAACATAGGAAAAGCATTAATCTACTTTCTGAACATAAACTGCAATTTCTGAACATTACATATTAGGATTACAAATAAAACCACTGTTTACTCTGCGCAGATCCATCAAAGAACTAGTCCATCACAGAATAGCAAAATAAAGCATCCCATCTTAGCATACTTAACAGCACCACACAGTTCACATATTATACTTAAGAGTCTTGCACAACCATACTTAGAAGTCTTACTTCAGAGACTCTAGTTACTGACTTAGCATACTTAGCATAGGAGTTCTCAAGGAATACACATATACCATTCCTTATCATGACTCCAGAGACACTAGTTACTTACAACCTCTTCAGAGGGGCCAGATCATGACGTCAAGACCATAACGCCGGCATGTGACGAAGTCGAACATGTAGATGCGCCCTGGCTTCAGCTTGAATCCTTTAACAGCTGTGGCCCATCCTCCTGAAAGCATAGCCTTGTTAGTTCCCCGTCCCAGCTTCATTGTAACCAGGAAAGTCTTCTCCTTTCCTGCACACTCAACAAGGATATCTTTTGGTTTCTTGATGTGCTTCCTCAGGTTGGCTTTTGTGTAGCCAATAGCAAACTCCAGCCAAAAAGAGACATTGCAACATTATCTATCTCTTTTTTGCAATCACTAGGCAAATTTTCACTGGTACATGCTTGCACTTTACATCAACCAACATGTCTATTTAATCAAATCAAATCAAGCAAACACAGTCATACACAAACACAAAATAACGCTTGTACCAGCTACCAAGCAGAACAGCTAATTCATGAATGTGGTAAACAGTTCACAAATACTACTACTCTGATGGATTAAGGTTCATTCTTACCATCTTAGCTTTTTTTTTATCCACTGCAGAAGGTGTCATTTTGTACACATAGGGTTTAATTGATGTCTGGTAATGAGCCTTGACCAGATCGTTGAGAATATTGCATTGGGCCTTGGTGAGCCCCATGTTGTTCCCATAGAAGCAGTACTTGTCAAATGGCCTAATACCTCCATAGGAAGGGCCTACAAGCAACAAATACATTTCAAGGTGTTAGTAAAAGTACATTGTTCTTCTCCTTTTCATCTATGCTTACTTAAACACTTCTGCAATCAAAAGATGGAGGAGGATGTTCTTCATACCTCTCCAAACCAGATCTTCTGGTTTCTGCACTACAAGCTCTTCTTCACTAGAGCTATCATCATCAGAGCTTTCATCATCATAGCTTTCATCAGTGGATGAGTAATACTCCTGCTTCACTACAAGCTCTTCTGGTTTGGGCTCATCATCAGAGCTCCCATCACATGTGAGATCGATGATCACCTTCTTGGTTCCCATCTGAAACAGTAAATACACTGCATCAGAAATATTGCAGGAATACAAGCACCAGTAAATACTACAAGCACAAGTAAAATATACTCCTACTTCTGCAACAGCACTACTCCACTTTACCGTGTCCTCCCTCAGACACCCATACAGTAATACTCTAAAACTTATCTAGAAAACAAATCCAAAATACTAGAAGCCCTAAACCAATTCATCCAAACAAGCAAGATCAGCGATAGATGAAAAGATAACATGGGTGCTAACCCTAACCATATTCATCCAAAAATGTTCCCAGGACCAAATCGAACAAAGGAACTACCAAATCGAACAAAGGATCTACCAAATTGAACAAAGCACCAATAAATACTAGAAGCACCAGTAACCCTAACCCTATTCATCCAAAATAGTATAATCTTCCTCCAGGATGGCGACGGCGGAGCGCTCGTGGATGAGATATAGTGGGGATATAGCTAACCTTGCTCCCTCCTGGATGGCGACGGCGGAGATCTCGTGGAAAGGGACGGCGGAGCGCTCGTTGATGGCGACGGCGGAGCGCTCTGGTCAAACCCTAGAAAGAGATGGAGAAATGAGTCCAGGGTCTCGGAGATGTGGACGGTGGCGGTTTATCCTTTCCCCTTTTGCATCTTAGTCCTTCCATTTTATTTATATTAAAATGATATCCCTCCACCTGCAGTACTTTTTCATTAAACACCCTGGTTTAATACCGATGTCATATTCTAAATTTGGTCAAATTAAATTTTCTTTGCAGTAAATTTTTTTTATAAAGCAATATATTTTATGTTTACTAACTTAGCATCTTTAGCACATTTTGCAGTGACCGATTGACAGTTTGATGTGCATATTTGGCTGGAAAAACACATTCAACAATTAGTAATATTCATAACATTTAAGCAGGTCACAAAGATGCAGTAGTACTGCACATACAACTCTATTACTGTTAGCCTACTTATTACACAAAGGACTCCACATACAACTTTGTTATTACAAGCCTTAGCCAAGCTAGACTCTCTCTCCCTTTCTTTGAGTAGACCATCTCGTCCTTGAAACTGAACATGCAAACTTCACCCTCTTGCAGCCTGAATGTTTCCACAGCTTTCTTCCATCCACCTATGATGGATGCCTTTCCCAACTCACCAATCTTAATTCTGCAGTAACAATTATCTATGCTTTCGGTGCAGTTGACAACAAGACTGACATGCGGCAAACTGGTGTATGGTGACCTTAGGATCTTAGTCAAGTAATAGCTTGTAAATTCAGCTGTAAATTCCTGGAAAAATCCAAACACATCAAGTTAGACCAACCAAGTCAGTGATGTACTAGTTCAAGTGTTAGCAATCTGATCAAGTATGTTACAAAAAACTAACCATTTTACAATCAGGATGAACGTTTGTTTTCATAATCTGGCACACGTACTCCTTGATTGTAGGTCTTTGTAACATCCTGAAATTTGGCCTTTCAAAAATTTTCTTTCAAAAACTCATTCTTGTGATTTGGAATTAAAATTTCCCTCGGTTTGGCAACCCTTTTAAAAATTCTCGACCATTTACGAAACCTTGTCCAAGTTTGGGATCTTATGTTTTGAATTCTCTCCCACTTGGTAAACATGTTGCTGGCTCATTTCACCCAAAAATGTTATTTCTATATTTTTCCTTTATTTTAATTACCAAAATTCCTTTATTGTGACTTTACAAAGGAAGTACCCTAAATATCTTTCCTAAAATTCTGCAAAAATTAGGGGATGACCCCTGGGCAATATATAGCTCAAATATGCAAAAACATTTGATACCTTGTTTACAAAATTTTGGAGTAAGTCCCCACTTTAGTTTCTGCCTATTTTCATTTTTATTTTCCAAGTACAAAGCAAATGTTTTCTCCTTGGTGATCCAAGACCCTAAACACAACCCCTAGGAGTGCACACACCTCAGGGAATTGTTTGAACCCTTTTACATTTCAATTACTTCATCAAATCCACATTTTCCCTTTTGACCAGAAGTGTTTTTCTAAAAATTCCTATAGCCCAACTTCCGAATTGGACCAAACTTCAGTCAGATAAGTTGGAGAGCATTCCATTTGGCGCACGCAGAAACAAACCACACCTCATTTGGATCACTGGTTCACGAGTTATGGCGCAATGCCGCTGTCGGCATGCCCCTGGCGGTGAGCACCACTGGCATCACCACGCCAGTGCGCCGCCAGGTGTTCAACGGCGACGCCACGGCCCCCCAGCCGCTCCCCGAGCCCTCCCCGGCCACCTCCACCTCCACCATGCTCCTCCAGCCGCCCCACGACGCCGGCAACCCCTCCGCCGCAATCTCCCGCGCGCTAGAAGACGCGCCGCATGCCACTGTCGCCGCCAGGTGTCAACGCCGCCGTGCCGTCCCCCCCCTGCCTCCCCGTGCCTGCTCCTTCCTCCTGCGAGCTCGTAAAGGCCCGAGGACGCACGCAGAAGCCACCAGCGCCACGACGCACCGCCCAGCACAGCCACGGCGAGCAGTGCATCCCACCACCGTGCGCCAATTATCGGCACCCTCTCCGATTCGCTATAAATAGGCTACCCCGGCCACCGCAAACCACCACACCACCTCCCCCGAGCTCCCAGACCTCCTCCAACGCAGTACCAAAGCCCGTGGATCACCGGAGCGCTGGATTCGAGCTCACCGCCGCCTCACGGCATCCGCTCGAAATTCGTCGCCGTAGGAGCTCCCCTGATCGATTCCTCCCACCCACAGCCCCCTTAGATCATGGCGAGCCTCCAGCAGCCCTCGCCGGAGTAGAAGGTGGCCGGAATCGTCGTGTTCATCATCGACACATCGCCACCGCCGCGGCCGTGGAAGATCCGTCCACGCTAGGCCTCCCCAGAAAGCGCAAGTTCGCCGACGAGCTGCGCAACGCCTTCCCGAGCCCTCCCGCACCATCTCCCTCGCCTCCCCTGCCCCCTAGCCACCAGGAGACCTCGCCGGTGAGTTCGCCGGCGATGAACAGTGCGGTTTTTCTTTTTTTCCAGAGAATAACGTTTCGAAACACTGTGCACAGTGGGACCCACCTGTCAGGTTTTTAAACATTTAGGGTTTTTCTATTTTCTGTTTTAAATAAATGGCAGAACTTTAAAAGCCCATATCTCTCTCAAAAATTATCAAAAAAATATGAATCTTTTTTTGATAGCTTTGTTTTCAAAATGTCTGTCTTATGACATCAAAAGAATTTCATTTGGAGTTCATTTGCTTGATCGTTTATTCGATACCGTAGGAAGGGTTTTTAATGCAATTTCATTCTTTAAATAGATTCAAACTTCCCCAACGAAGTTGAAGTCGAACCCGAACCCTACCCTCTGCTGAAGGCAAGCCATTAACCTAATCTCAAGCTTGGTCGAACTTTAGAAAATTGCTTGCCTGTTTAAATTGAATGTTGTTGCATATCACATGCCATGTCACATGAAATAATGCTGCATTTGCTTATTATTATAAACTCCATATTATTGCACATCCCTCCCCATTCTTGAGACGATGGACCGGGGAACCGCCGCAGTCGAAGGAATGGTGGAACGATGTAACCCTTCCTTATTTTAGTCAAACGAGATGGCGCTGGTCGGAGGTATCTCCGCCACAGTCGTCCGATTAACGCCTTTCTCTTTATTCCAATTTGGACATTGATACGTGGTGGCGCTTTAGTCGCCCGGTCAATACGGCTTATTTATTGCTTGAATTATTATATGGATGCCATGTGTTACTTTGTTAATGTTGATGTCTGTAATCAAACAAAATGACTAAGAAGATAATCACCTCCCTCGACTAGATTGAGTCACATAGTGCCACTCACCAAACACAACCAGCACAACCATGCGTCGTCTGTATGGGCGGACCATGGCCGGGTATTTTATCAGCCTCCTTTGATGCCACCCTTTTGGCAAGTCTAGTCGGTTACCATAGTTGGTCGGGGCTAGTCTTGCGAAGGTTTCGGAGCTAGGCGTCGCTCATGGGTTGGGGACGTGCCGGATTCACTTCTGCATAAGGCATAGAGTTATGTCGGTGGCTATACAGGGAGTGTCTTGGTAGAGTAAACGACTGTGGAAGTATGGGTTTGTACTGTCCGCCATGGTTGGTTTTAGTACTTCGGTACCGGTGGTACAAGCTTAGACTTCAGCGTGTGGATAAAAGTTGCAACCTCTCGAGAGTGTAAATCTGGATGTCTAGCCTTGTCCCTGGGTTATGGGACGTTGTTTGGGTCAAGTCACGCTATGAGTCAGTCCTGTCGAATATGGAGATAAAATGAATGTGAAACCCAACCCTAAAGCCAGAGTTGGCTGGAAATTATAGCCAGAGTTGGCTGGAATGACAGCCAGAGTTGGCTAGAGTAAAAGCCATAGTTGGCTAGAATTAAGCCAGAGTTGGCTAGAGGCTTGAAAGCCTAGATGTTGTTGGATGAGGAACGTGATCTCATTCCAGCAACCACGAAACTTCCCTACAAAGGTAAGTAGGTAAGTTATGTCCAACCGTTTAGCTTGGACTCGCACTTCTAAACCCAAACTGATGCCATGCTACCTTCTGAACTTATGCCATCCCATATAGGTAGACCTTGTTTGTTTTTGGGCTAATGTCTTGCGAGTACATTCCATGTACTCACCTGGCTTTTCATGTGGCCAGAACCCGCTACTCCCGTCGCTGAGTACCCGCTGTACGAGAACTAGGAACCCGTATTCCAGGCAGAACCCTGTGAAGTAAAGCCCGCTGTTGCCACGCTACCATCTACGTTTCCGCTGCCATCTCGACGTATCCGCTGCCACTCTCTGATCGAGGCTCTTCCTTTAGAAGAATAATGTACATACCGTTGTGTGCGCCTGTTGCGCGACCGTTGAAGCCTCACCCTTGTTGTAATGTTGTACCCTTCAGAACCATAATAATATTTGGTTATGTCTCTGTGTATCAAGTTATCATATATCCAGTGTTTCTGGGACTGGTATATGGGGTAATCCGATCCTCTGGATCGGGGTGCCACAGTCTTGGTATTACCTCTACCAATCTCCTAAGCTGTTTTGCCTGACTGTAGTTCATCTCTACTTTGTTTCCGAAAACACATTCCTTGTCAAATGAATCATCTCCTAGTAGGCCAGGTCCTATATGAGTGTAAATGAATCATCTCTTAGTAACATTGAAAGGAGGTTGTACATACATGATAGATGTCCTAATGCAAAACATACCTCGGATGGTTAGCTTCTGCATATCATCCTCATCTTCATTGTTTGTGTTGTTAATAGCAATACTGTCCCTACAGTGTAAATTATAAAACTGTCAAACTGAATAATGGTTAGGGTATACAGAAACAAGCATAAGTAAATATTGATCACATGACTCACTTCTCAAGCTTCAGTACCAGAAGCCGTGTCTTTATTCCAAATGGATCTGGATCTCTTACTGTCATACCACTCTCATCCTGAAAGCTAAACATACATATGTCTCCTGCCTTTAACTTGAAAGCTTTTACACTGCTATCCAACCAGTGTTTATTACTGCCTTTCCACTATGAAGAATCATCCTGCAGTACCTATTTTGGACACCTGTTGCTTCTACGTTCTGCACAACCACACGTGAAAGAGGGTCGGGGCTAGTTGGTTCTTTAAGTAATGGCATAAGATACTGATGGGTAAACTCTGCTGAAAAGTCCTGCCAAAAACAATTCCATAGTATCACTGACAATACTATAGTAGAACAGAATGTACAACTAGCATTTAAGTTGTACATACCATCTTGCACTCCTGGTCTTTGGTCTGTGATTTCAATAATTTGCTCACATAGAGCTTGATGGGTGGCATTGGTAAGTCCTGCACATACTTACACAGCTGGCCCACTTGTTGATAGCTCAAATCCAGTTCATTCCCGAAAATGCAAAACTTATCAAATGTTTCATTTCCAATGTATCCGGGTCCTACAATAACAATGTAGCAGTCAACATATGTATGAAGCTCAAAATGAGATATCGTAATGAAATGCACTGTTTTGTGTACACAGCTAAATTGAAACATGCATACAAGAAGAGGTCCATCCCATCCGTGTACCTCTTCGAAAGAAGTCATCGTCATGCTCAATATAGGTGTCCTCAGGCTCTAGATAGTAGTCTTCCTCTTCGAAATACTCATCCTCAGGCTTTAACATACCTCTTGTTGTATTCTGTTCATTCTTGACAAGAAAATCGGTGTCTTTTTCTTCATCACTGATGACCAACTCTTCATCACTTATACCCATGATTTCTTCATCACTTAAGGTCACATAATTGAAATTCTTGCTATCTACAACATATAAAAGAAACAATTTAACTCAACCTACATAGTAAATGAAATGCACTGTTTTGTGTACACAGTTTGCAGGTAAACAGAAAAAACAATGATTGTGATTGGGAAGTGGTGCTAACCTTGGCGAACTAGCTTAGTGAGCACCAGTCTTAGCTTTGCAAACGTATTACTCTTTTCCTTTGGTAGATTTCTTTCATCTATGAACTTGAAAATCCAAATAGAACCTTCCTCCATTTTGAAATCTTTCACTGCTTTTGGCCAGCCAAATTCAATGGATGCTTTACCTCCAGTACCAAGAGTCAGCTTGCAGTACCTATCCAAGTTGCTATCACTACTGTTTACAACGACACCAACAATTGGTGTCTTCCAGATTGGTACTCTCAGGAACTGCAACAGGAATGCTGAGGTAAAATCTGATGAGAACTCCTGAAAGTAACAAGGAAATTACAAGTCGTTAACAAATTAATTTGTAATATGAGTAAACTGAAATACATCTACTTCAGCAAGAAGAGAGTGAGTGTACAGTAAGATTAGATTGAAGTACTAACCATTTTAGCATTCTCAGGAACAATGAAACTCTCTACAATCTTACAGACATATGGTTTTATTGGTGGGTTGGGCAACTCTTCAGCATAGTTCCTGAGCTGCATAGTCTGACTCCAATGCATCTCCACATCATTTCCAAAGATGCAGCACGAGTCAAATGGCTCATGCCCTCTGTAACCTGGACCTGCAAAAGATTTTTCAACAAGTTACCTAATTTAATAGTGGTGCAGGAGTAGCAACTACTAACCTGTACGAGATGCAGAACAGTGGACATAGTACTTCATCAACAAATTACCTCTTATTGTATCTCTCTTTGGTGGGAGGTAGTAATCATCGTCATCAGAGCTAACATATTCCCCATCCAAGCTCATGCCATCAACATCCTTTTCATTGCTTCCCATGACTCTGAAAGAATTTAAATGATGAGCTAATATTCTACTGAATCTAGTGTCAGGCCCTGTCCTGACTACAAGACTGAAGATAGAAGAGGAGCAACAACACATTACACTTCGTCAGTTAACAGACGCTGGAGATTCACTCAAGCTTAGATCAACGGTGGAGAAACAAGACCGATCCACTTATGGGATTGTGTGTGGCGGTTGCCCGTGTGGCCCTCCGTGTGAAGACAGAAGAAGGACAGTGAAGCACGGAGGGTTACCCGTTCGCCGGAGAGGAGGAAGAACACGCCGTGGCTCCCGTTCGCCGGAGAGGAGGAAGAACACCTCCGTGGCTCCCGTTCGCCGGAGAGGAGAAGAACACCGCCGTTCGCCGCCGCCGCCGTTCGCCGCCAGAACCCTAGCCTGCGCCCCTTGTGATCGATTTGAAGCCTGCGCCGCCGTTCTTTCGCTATAGTCCTTCCAAGTTTTAAGTTACGCATCCAAGTCCTTCCACCAACGCATTGTCGTGGAATTTTGCCAAAACCCCCCTGTCAGGTTTGGAGACTTCATTCGCAAGCCTAGCCGACTGGAAGGTGCTCCGCCGCTGGCGACGGCGACTGCGAAACCCTAGCCGACGGGAAGGTGCTCCTCCGCTGGCGACGGCGACGGCGAAACCCTAGCCGACGGGAAGGTGCTCCGCCGCTGCTTCGACGCTACTCACCGCGACGGAAGAGGCTCACGGCGACGAGGAGCGCCACCGCTGACTCTACTCACCGCCGCTCTACTCCCCGAGGTAAACTCGCCGCCGCTCCGGTTCATTTTCCCGCGGCCTCTCTCCTCGCAGCTGCTCTACTCCCCGCTGCCTCTCTCCTCGCAGGGCTAGGACGACCGGAGGAGAAGACCACCTCGCGGGCGCCATGGATCCGCGCAACAGCTACTTGTCCAAAGCCAAGCGCGCTCTAGAAGGAAGTACATCTGGTAAGTACTGCCCACGCTGTTACTCTGAATTTCTACAGAAATTCTACTTGTCTGATGCACATAATTGATTGAATGACTGTGTTCTGAAACTGAGCCCCGGTTCTGAAACTGCATCATCTGTTAAACTGTGTTCTGAAACTGCATCATATGATTGAATGATTGAATGACTGTGTTATTGTTTTGTTTTGTGCATGATTCCTGTTCTGAAACTGAGCTTCGAGCTTCGGTTCTAATTGCATGATTCCTGTTTTGTGCCCATAGGAAATGCATCATCTGTTCTGGACAAGGGGTGGCTAGGAGCACCTAGATGTAGTTCTGAATTTAAACTTGGTGTCACTAACTTCATACAGTTTGCAATGACCAATTCAGAAAGGAACAATACGATTTTATGTCCATGTAAAACATGTGGGAATAGGTTCTGGTTAGCTTAGAAACAAGTTAATGAACACTTGATATGTGAGGGCTTTATGAGTGGGTACAGCACATGGATTTTTCATGGGGAAACACCAGGAATGGTAGACATTTCTGATGGCTCAGATGGTTCAGATAGAGATCCTGTTGATTATGGTCCTTCAGATGAAGAGGAGTTTGCTGACACTGACGACATGTCACAGATGCTCATGGATGGTTTTGGTATGTATGATAATACCAATTTAGGTGAAAATGAAGAAGAGGAAGAGGACTCTGAAGAGGAAGATGTTGATGCTGAAGGATATGCTGAGTTAGTGAACGATGGCGGCAGAGAGTTGTATACAGGCTGCAAGTCATTCTCAAAACTGCACTTCCTTGTGAGAATGATGAACATAAAAAAATTAGGAGAGTTTCGAATTGCATTTTTGATGAATACCTTTCACTTTTTAGAGAAGCACTTCCACAAGGTCACAACCTACCCATAATTTTTATGAAACCAAAAAGTACATCAGGAAAATAGGATTAGGCTATGACACAGTACATGCATGCAAGAATGACTGTGTTCTGTTCAGAGGAATGCATGCTAATGCAGATGAATGTCCAACATGCCATGTTAGTAGATGGAAAAGCAGTAAACCAGGAATAGATGGGAAGAGAGTTAACAAGGTTCCCCAAAAAGTAGCAAGGCATTTTAAACTGAAAAGGAGAATACAAAGGCTGTTTTCATCTTCAGATATGGCAGCAAACATGAGGTGGCATGCAGAAGGCAGAACTAAAGATGGAATGCTGAGGCATCCTGCTGATTCCCCTGCCTGGAAAAGTTTTGATGTTTTGCACAAAACATTTGCTGCAGAACCTAGGAACATTAGATTTGCCTTAGCCACTGATGGCTTCAACCCATTCAAGACAATGAACCTTAGATATAGCATCTGGCCAATTCTTCTAATTCCTTACAATCTCCCTCCCTGGATCTGCCTGAAACAGTCCAACATCATATTATCTGTCATAGTGCCTGGTAAGAAGGCACCAGGAAAAGAAATGGATGTCTACATGCAGTTAGTAATTGACGAACTGCTTGTACTTTGGAACCATGGTGTGCTAACACATGATGCATCTTTTGGACAAAAATTTCGGCTATACGCAGCTCTGTTATGGACAATTAGTGATTGGCAAGGTCGTGGAGTCATAAGTGGTGAAAGCACATCTGCATGCTCTCACTGCCTTATTCAGACTAGTTCACGCAGGCTAAAGCATGGACAGAAAACGTGTTTCATGGGTCATCGAAGGTTCTTATCTGCAAACCATGAATTCAGACAAGATGCAGATTCCTTTGATGGAACTGTAGATACCAGAGATCCTCCAGTCCAGCTAACAGGAAAGCAAATTTCGAAATTAACCAAGCATATGGTTACTGACTATGGTAAAATGCAGAAGTCTAAAAAGCTTGAAAAGAAAAGAAAGAGGAGTGTTGACAATGAAGGTGTTGAGATTGAGGGTGTAGATGTCGAAGGGGAATATATTCATACTGTTCAGACAACATTCAGGAAACGAAGTGCATTCTTTCAACTGCCTTACTGGAAGAAATTACTGGTCAGGCATAATCTAGATGCAATGCACATAGAAAAAAAATGTATTTGAGAACATTGCCCACACTCTACTAGATGTTGACAAGAAATCCAAAGATTCAGTCAATGCAAGGCTCGACCTAAAACAGTGGAAGATAAGAAACAGTCTTCAAAAAAATGTATTTGAGAAGATTGCCCACACTCTACTAGATGTTGACAAGAAATCCAAAGATTCAGTCAATGCAAGGCTCGACCTAAAACAGTGGAAGATAAGAAACAGTCTTCATGCTGATATGACTGGACCAAAACCAGTGATTCCTAAAGCACGATACTACATGTCTCCAATTATGAGGAAGATTTTCTGCAAACTAATTGGAGACACAAGATTTCCTGATGGCCATGCATCAAATCTTGAACACAAAGTAGAAAATGGTAAAATCAATGGGCTAAAAAGTCATGATTGTCACATCATCATGCAAGAGCTGTTGCCCCTAGCTATGAGTAGAACTTTACCTGAGAATGTTGCAAGGCCACTTATGGAATTGTGCAGGTACTTCAAGATGGTGTATGCCAAGGTTATAAATGTGAAAGAAATGCAAAGGATGGAAGAGAAAATTCCAGAAATACTTTGCCAACTAGAGAAGATATTTCCTCCAGCCTTCTTTGATATCATGGTCCATCTAACTACCCATCTTGCAACTGAAGTTAGATTAGCTGGTCCTGTTCAATACAGAGCTATGTGGTTTACTGAAAGGTACATGGGCAAGATGAAAGGATCAGTTAACTGTAGAAGCCACCCAAGGGATCCATAGCTGAAGCTTATGTGTTTGATGAGAGCTTACTTTCTGCTCTCGGTACTTGAGAGGTTGTACTACTGAGTTCAATCGTCCAACACGTCATGAAGACAACAATAATCGCACGAAAGACAAATATTTAATAGTACTAGGTCGACCTCTGTCAGCTAGTGCTATTACACAGTTGGAGTTGACAACTTGGACTCAAGCTCAACGTTGTGTACTTTTCAACTATCCAAACATTTCAGCCTTCGAACAGTGAGTTGTTCTCTTAGTCTCCTGGTACAGAAACATCAATAATGGTACTTCTGGACTGACCATTACCCTTTATTGCAGAGAACATTTAAATTATTTGACAGCTTCCAACAAAATTTCAAAACGTGCCCGGGCAAATTATCATCACAGTAATTTCCTTGATTGGTTTGTAAAACATGTAAGTAGTAAATGTGGTGTGCAAATTGGTTGACTGTGCAAACTAGAGTTAAACAAAGAAATTTACTGACTCTTTATTTTAATTTAATTAGGTGCAATCTATGGCTGCAGAAGGAAGAACTTTAGATACAGAAGTTGACCTCCTATCTAGAAGGCCTTACATGATGGTCAAAAAATATAATAGCTACTGCATTAATGGTTGCACTTTCCATACATATGGGTATGGAAAAGGAAAATCAACACAATGTTATGGAGTCACAACCGTAGCTGCCACATCTAGTTTCTCTAGTGCTAAGGACAAAAATCCAGTTGTGGGAAATGTGGCATATTATGGTAGAATAGTTGAAATAATTGAACTCAACTACTCAAATGAAGGATATGCAGTGTTGTTCAAATGTGACTGGGTTAAACAAGCCGGATTCAGGGTTGATGGGTTTGGATTGCCGCAAGTCAATTTCAAACACATATATAATACAGAAGAACTTGTGTCAGAACCATTCATTCTTGCAAGCCAGGCTAGTCAAGTTTACTATGTGGAAGATCCAACTGAGGCTGATTGGCAGTTTGTGGTTACACCCTCACCAAGGGATTTATTTGACATGACCTTTATGAATGATGTGAGCTAACTTACAAGTGTTGACTACAAAATTTTTGTGATTGCATGTTGTAAGTAATTGTAAATTTTACATGAAATTTTCAGGGTCCTCAATGATTGGAAGCCAACCAAGGAGATTGGAAGAGTTGAACTACCAACTAAAAGCACTTCATCTTCCCGAAGCAAGACTGCACACAGACAGAGAACAAACTGAGCTACAACAAATAGCTGATGCAAACAGAAGAAAATATTATGAAGATCGGGAAGTTAGTATTTTCAGTTTTTATAAAGTACTAACTGCATTATGTTAATATTAACTGGGCTTCAACTGGGCTTCAACATATGCAGAATTCAAGGATAAATGAAGATGAAGAGGAAGAGATATATTATGAAGATGAGCAGGTTGATGAAGATGAAGTCGCAGAGGAAGATGATGAGGAAGAGGCAGCTGCAAGGTATTATGAAGAGGAAGCTGCAAGGTATTATGAAGAGGAAGCTGCAGATGAAGGTATACAGGAAGAGGAAAACGAAGAGGTAGATGAGGAAGTAGATGAAGGAACTGAAGCAAATGGAACACAAAAGGTATTAAGCTATTGACAACTGCGGAGCTTTACATCTGCAATTACTGCACACTGATTTTTATTTACGTTTTCAGTAAAGAGAAAAAGGGGAGAAAGAGGGCCAACAGAACTTAAATTTTTTTGGGGCAAGCATGGCCCCAATAACAAGATAGATCTGAAATATAATTACATAGGCCAGCCATGTGGAAGCAAGACATCCAAGCTGTCAAACTTTGCTGGGTATTTAGTGAAGGGAAAGGACGTATCCATGGGAGCAATAAGTTGGAGGAAAGTACCAGCCGCCGAGAAGGAAAAGCTATGGCAGAGTATTAAGGTATAATTTGCGCATTTGGTAGCTTTTAACAGAAATGTTAAACTAATAGATTCATGTGCCTAATATACATGTTGTAACAGAGTTTCTTCAATGTTGATGATTCCTTCAAACCATGGGTGCTCAAGTCTGCTGCCAAGAAATGGAGGTCTTACAAAGCTTTTCTGAAGAAGAAGTATTATGATGATGAATTGACAGTGAAGGAAAATATTGCTAATGGTTGCCTAAAAAAAGTGCCACCAGATCAGTGGACCGCCCTAGTGAAGCACTGGAGTAGTCACAAAGCAAAGGTAAGTTAAAATAATGAATTGGTCATTTACTCTAATTGAGCTAGAACAACTACTGTATGGTGTGTTATAAATTCAAAAATGTGCAGGTAATTGCAGCTAACAATAGAGCTGCAAGAGAAAATCAACAAAATGGTACTCACACTTCTGGTACTAGAAGTTTCGCTGTGAAACAAAATCAAATGGAAATGAAAGAGGGTCGACCAGTTGGAAGAGTGGAGTTATTTTTTGCAACACACATAACTAGTAAAGGTCTACCAGTAAATGCGTATGCTGAGGGAAAAATGGTAAGTACCTGCTTCTAATGATTTCATGAATCTAACTGAATCACATGCTTACAATACATGCTAATGTTGGACCTATTTATTCTGATAGAGAGAGGCTAAAAGCTTTTGTGATGAGGATCCTTCACTGATTAGACCAGACGATGATGAGTTGTATGACAAAATGTTCCCTGAATCAAAGAAGTCCAGAAGGCATGGCATGGGTCTAGTTGTAGGAGGCAAAACATCAGAACAGATTGAACACTTGGTACAACTGCTTAAACAGTCACAAGATGAAAACACCCATCTCAAGGGAATGGTGCAAAATTTAGCTATAAGAAGCGGACAACTAGAAGAGAGAATGGAACAAAGGTGGAATCAGTTCATAGCTTCCCAAAAGAATCATACATACCAACAAGAAGTTAATGGTGAAGAACATGATCAACATCAAGAAGCTCAACACAATCAATTCAACTCTGGTTTCAGTCAGAAAGAGGAGCACCTACAACAGATACAGTTGAACTCGAGGGTCAGTCAGAGTGAGAAGCAGCAAGGGCAGCCACAAGTACCACCAAAGCAACAAGAAGCTCAGCAGCATCAATTCAACTCTGGTTTCAGTCAGAAAGAGAAGCACCTACAACAGATACAGTTGAACTCGAGGGTCAGTCAGAGTGAGAAGCAGCAAGGGCAGCCACAAGTACCACCAAAGCAACAAGAAGCTCAGCAGCATCAATTCAACTCTGGTTTCAGTCAGAAAGAGAAGCACCTACAACAGCTATAGTTGAACTCAGGGTCAGTCAGAGTGAGAAGCAGCAAGGGCAGCCACAAGTACCACCAAAGCAACAAGAAGCTCAGCAGCATCAATTCAACTCTGGTTTCAGTCAGAAAGAGAAGCACCTACAACAGCTACAGTTGAACTCAAGGGTCAGTCAGAATCATCAGGAGCATGTTCACAAAGAAGCAACTCCAGAACAACTTGGAAAGCCAGGTGTTAGTAGGAATCAGCCACAGAATTCACAGAAAGAAGTACCTCCTAAGAAAAAAAGGAAAGGCAGGAGTCATGCAGAGCCATCAACAACATGATCAGAGAGAAGTAGCGCCAGAGCAACAAGTAAAAGCAAAAGTCGTGCAGAGACAAGAACAGCAAGGCCAGATAGAAGAACCACATGATCCAGAAGGAAATCAACGTCACCAAGGTACTGTTGCAGACCAAATAAAGAAGGTAGGCAACCCTCTGCAACAGAAAGCAGATACGGAGATGCAGAAGTATAAACCATGCTTCACCATTTATGCAAACACAAGGAACAAGAGGACTCCTGTAGTTAGTTCACAATTTGAAGACTCTGAGACTCAGCAAACTGATGACCAACATAACAGAAACTAAAGCAACAAGAGGGAAAGAGAAGAAGAGAGGACTCCTGTAGTTAATTCAAAATGGCAAGACACTGAAACTCAGCATTCTAAACAGAAAAAGGCCAAGAAGAATGTTGAGCAGCATATGTCAAATGGAAAATCCAATAAGATGATGAAAGCTCCTACATCGCAGCAAAGTGAAGCACAGGTCCTAGCAAAGCTGAAAGCTCCTAGCTCGCAGCAAAGTGAAGCACAGGTCGTAGCAAAGCTAAAAGCTCCAAGGTCGGAGCAAAGTGAAGCACAGGTCCAAGCAAAGCTGAAGAAAGTGAAGTTAGAGAAGGCAGCTGAGCATATTGCAGCAAGATCAGTAGACAAGAAGGTCAGTTTGAAGAAAGGAATGGAGGTAGGCTTAACATCTCCAAACAGTCTACAGGTGGTGGCATATGGGACAATACAAAATACGGATGAAGAGTCAGACTTCATCGAGGTGTTGGTTAACATTGTGCTCAAGGATACCACTGTATTACCACGTTCACAAGGAAGAATTACAAGCTTGGGTGCTGCTACAGCCCAGTGTATCCCTTGGCCAAGGAAAAATGTGAGTAATCCCAAACTTGACATCATTCCATAGTGCTAATATGATACTCTGTTTTTTGTCTTGGTACTCTGTTATTTGTCTATGTATCTTTGTACTGTGCTAATATGATAGCTTACTACTGTCTATGTATCAGTTGGTGGAAGAGTCAGACGCTGAATCTACAGTGGTGCAGCCATCTGGGAGAACAAGTGGTAAACCAAAGAAGCCATCACGGAAGTAGAGTCTGTCAGTTTGGAGTCTGATTTCTGTCAGTTTGATTCCTGAATGTTTTCTGTCAGTAGGCATTTGTGCTTACAAATGATGATATTTGCTCCGTTTGATGTAGATGATTCCTGAATGTTTCCTGTCAGCTTTCTGAAGAATATGTTATGAATGCAATTACTGAATATTGAATTCCTAAATGTATGTTATGAATCCCGTAATGTATGTTATGAATGTATGTTCTGCTATGCAACTACTTTTTAGAGGCATTTGAAAAACAGTGCCCCTAAAAAATATAGAGGCATTTCTGGAAATGCCACTAAAAATAGTTAGAGGCATTTGAAAAAAAGTGCCCCTAAAAAGTATGGAGGCATTTCTAGAAATGCCTCTAAAAATAGTTAGAGGCATTTGAAAAACAGTGCCCCTAAAAAGTATAGAGGCAAATCTGGAAATGCCTCTAAAAATACTCATTTTTAGTGGCATTTTACTTCAAATGCCTCTATGCTTTTTAGCAACACGATTAAATGCAACGCTTTTTAAAGTGCCACTAAAAATACTTAGAGGCACTTTGGGGATTTTTAGTGGCATTTCAAAGTGCCTCTAAAAACATGTTCTCCTGTAGTGAAGATTGATGATTGTTATCAACACACGGCCCCTATATAAAGAGAGATTGAGATAAGGGATCAGATCCGGTGCTATAATCATCTCACTCTTATGCCAAAGATATCATGTAATAAAATTGGAATGATTTAATTGTTGGAAAGTTAAGCAATTTTTGGCAGAGTTTAATTAACGAAGTTAACATCACATATGGACTAGAAGTTTGTATCGAGGAATGAAAACGCTTCTCAATGTTGCAACTTTATTGTCATTCTCGTATGAACTCTATAGATCAGATTGTTCGTCAAACTCCGTATGAGTGACATGTTCAGAAAATGGATCAGATTTCTGACTAGACATACTACGAATCTCCAAGATAAAACTAAGCAAAATTAACCATGCTACGATTCTCCATCCATGGTTCACGTGCCTCCCTTACACAATCACCGATTTGTTTCGGCCGGAAGAAACCAATCGATCGAGCGTACCATTGATTATTAGTTTTCTTCTTTGTTCGCCGTGGTCCTGGTGCACGCATGCAAATTTGGTGATCATGCTGTCGTCGTGATGGCACATAGCTTATGTTTCTTTCAATTGTTGGAGCGATCCGGATGAATGTTGGTAGCTCGTCGTTTTCCGGATATACACATGTTTTGTCTTTGTGCATATTATTCTTCTGATATCCCCTTTTCTTCTTGTTTGTTGTGGTATTTGAGGCGAAAGAGATCGAGATGGACTGGTTTTCCAAAACTGCAGGAAAAAGGAAAGAAAGAAAAACGCTCACAATCGCTAGCTCAGGTGATCTCTTAGAGCGAATTCTTTCCTTCCTGGAATAATATCCATCTGCAATTTGGGGCTTGATTTTCTGTGATCTGTCCTACAAATATCCATACATTAAGGGTGTGTTCGGTTGTGGAATTGGATGGAATGGAATGTCACCGTTCCATCCCACTCCTGGTGTTCGGTTGGAAAAATTGGAGTGGAATGGAATGGTTAGCCAAATTTAGGATTAACATATAAATTAGCACTAATTTAGGATTAGCAATTAAATTAGCACTAATTTAGGATTAGACAATTCCATTTAAATTAGCACAGATTGCATCGCCGCCGTGGCCGCCCTTGCTCCTCCGGCGCCGCCGTGGCTGCCCCTTGCTCCTCCGGCGCCGCCACGGCCGCCCCTGTGTCCGTCGCTCCTTGCTCCTCCCGGTGCCCGCCCGCGCCCGGCGACCTCCGGCTGGCCGTGGCGGGTCGCAGCCGCGCCGCCGCGCCTCTGGCCGTGGCTGGCAGGCCGTTGCTGGCCGCCTGCCTCCGGCCCCTCGCGCCCCAACCAGCCGCCCGCCTCCGGACCCACGCACCGCCGCGCCGCCCGCCCCACGCGCCGCCCACCCGCCTCCGGCCGCTCGCGCCCCGCGCCGCCCCCCCTGGCGACCTCCGGCCGCTCGCGCCCCCGCGACCCCGCGTCGCCCCAGCCAGCCGCGCGCTCTCCGGCGACCCCGCGCCGTCCCAGCCAGCCTCCCGCCGCCTGTCCTCGCCGGCCGTCGAGGGGAGAGAGAATGGAATCGGGAGGGTGAGAGATTAGGAAGAGGAGAGAGAGGGATTAGGGAGAGACAGCCACCCGTTCCACTCGGTCCGACCGATTCGTCCGGACGAGTGGATTCCGCATATACACGGAATATTCCATTCTGAGGAACCAGTCCATTCCATTCCTTTGTCTAACCGAACACAAGAACGGGCTCCAGGAATGGAACCGTTCCATTCCATTCCACCTAATTCCCAAACCGAACACACCCTAAGGGTCTGTTCGGTTCTGGGATGGACTGGAATGGAATGGAACCGTTCCATTCCTAAAACCCATTTTTGCGTTCGGTTGGAGCGAGGAACGGAATTAGGTGGTTCCACAAAAGGGCATATTCCCTCTAGATGCGGAACCAACCCGTCCGGCCGATTCGGCCGGACGAGGTGGAACGGCACAGTGTCTCCCTCTAATTTAATCAAGTTTAGTCATAATTAATCAAGTTTAGCAATAATTAATCAAGATTAATTATAATTAACCAAGATTAGGAATAATTAATCAAAATTATGAATAATTAATCAAGTTTAGCAATAATTAATTAAGTTTAGCAATAATTAATCCAATTTAGGAAATAATTAATCGAGTTTAGAATAATTCCATTCTCACTCCATTCCATTCCATTCTCATCCCATTGCAAAACCGAACACAGGGATGAAACGGTTCCGTGACAATTTTTTGTCCAAACCGAACACAGGGATGGAACGGTTCCGTGACAGTGGTCCATTCCATTCCATTTGGTTCCACAACCGAACACATCCTAACTGTGCTTGGTTTCATGTCTAGAAGTCCTAGCTTGATTTCTTGTAGAAAACAATCACAAGACTGCACACGGTGCTGCAAACCGCGGACGCATTACAAGGCCAAGACACCGTGATGCCGGCGCTGCAAGACAGCACGCGGATGCTGCAAACCCTGATGCGCCGTTCGACGATCGGCGCTGCTGGGTGAGAGCCGTACGAGGGAGAGGCGGAGGGGCGATTTTTTCGGTTTGATGTTTTTTTCGCTGCAATTCTGAAGGGGGGAAGATGGCGAACATCTGGAGCGATCTTACAGGGGTGGGCCAAATTATTTTGTGCATCCTGTCTTACTGTTTTACACTTATAGGATTCAAGTGATCGGATGAAAGCAAAACTACTCCAGTATAGGAGTCTAAAAGTTTTAAGCTGGGGACAAAACAAACGGACTTACTCCCATCAATTACAAATAAGTGGTATATTACTCTTTTTCCAAGCTATTCTTCCGCACATCACGTATTACTATGTCTTAAGATAAAATAAGGACTAAGCAGGAACAGGAGGCGGAGTTCTCGTGACAACTGATATGTCTTCAGTAGAGAAGTTTTCACAGTCCGACATGCACATGTCAAGAGTGCTGCAGCAAAAATGACTTATCTTGCAACAGTAGCACATATCCTCTTTGCAATGTCTGTCATAATAGCACAGCCCGTGCGGAATATTGATCTTCTCGCTATCCACGTCGGCGATGGTTCGGCCTATGACAACAACAGATGAACCATTGTTACACAATTATTTTGGACTGGTCGACAAAAAGAAGCAACAAATCCGACTAAGAGACGGAAGAAACTCAATAGACATGCTACCGGGAGAACTAAGAATTATCATGTGCATAATCCGTGGGCTAACTTCTTGAGCGTGAACGACAAAAGTTATGGTAAATATAGATCCATTGTTTACCTTGAGCAAGAGTAGCAGAACATAGGAGAAGTACAGAGAGTAGCGCTAGTGCAAGGACGCGAATGGTATAATTGTCCATCCTCCAATACAACACTATGATCGAAGCTTGACGTTGATATTGATCGATGAAAAATATGTCTTCTACTCCGTACTAAAAGAAGATTGAGGATTGCTATCAACAGTCAAAACACGACCCTATATAAAGAGGGATTGAGAGGAGGGAGATCCGATGCTATAGATCATCCGGCCGGCTCCTGTGCCGAAGATATGAAGCAGTAAAATAGGAATGATTTTGTATCCTTCCTTTTTTTTTGAAATTTGATTTTGTATCCTTCCATCCGTGCAGAAGAGATCAAGAAATAAAATCGGAATGAATGATTTACTACCCTATTTTCGAGCAACTCTCCTTTTTTTTTTTTTTTGAGGAAAGGACCTGATACATAATATAGGAAGCAGAGTACAATTTACAAGGCGATCCAACGAAGAAACTAAATTACAAAGGAACCCCTGCAAAGTGCACAGAGCACCCTGAGCCTCCTGGAAAGAACACGAACAGGTCCACCACCACTCTCCCGAGAAACCTAGACGCCACCGCCGTCGCCGTACCACCAGTCGCCGGAGAAGAGGCACCACCACAAGTTGCAGACGGCCGCAAGATCCATCCGCCGCCGCGCGACGGAATCTGAGCTCGCTGAACGGACACGGCCAGAGCACCTCCTCTCCAGGTCCACCTTTCTTCCAGCCGAAGCAGCGCCGTCGAGGCCCACCCGCCGCATCACCCAAACTCCGGCAAACACCGCACCCCTCGCCCCCACGGCCGGCCGGAGCAGAGAAGCCGAAGAAGAACAACACCACCAGCAACCACCAGCAAAACCAGAACGCCGAGCACCACCAGCTCCTCCCCCCGCGACCACCGCCGGCCAGAGGACCACAAGCGAAGCACCACGTCCACCACAGCACCTCACCCTCCCGCAGTCACCGAAGAAAGGAACGGCGACCCTTTTCTATTCAGTATCTTTCCATAGTAGGTATGCACACCTCATTAAGAACATCCGAAGCTGCGCGCGCATACATATGTTTTTTGTAAGATATTTTTTTCTCCTTTTCTAGACCAGCTAAAAAGACAAGGTCCCAAAAATTATAGCAAAAAAGGGATGTGCAAGTTAGGAAGCCATGCGTCTAAAAGTACTAGTACTCAGGCACGGAAATCTGTTTCGACTCCTATGTCCAGATGATCATACTATCTGCACCTCAAAACTTTCTCGTGATCCCCACCACACCTGCGTATTCTGCTGTGTATTCATAGCATATCTCCTATTTGCACAGTAGCTGGACCCGCAATGGCAGATCATTTCCTGGACCATCCTACCGTTTTGCCCTAGCAGTACAAACGGTGACCCATTTTCTTGTACCGTGGACTAAAGAACATGGCCCGCCACCCTGTTCCAATTAATTACCCAACATCCTCCTCCACGTCCACCACCCCACTTCATGTCAATCCTTCAAAAAAAAGGTAAACCTCATATCATGTGTCAAGATATCAGCTATATGTGATTCTAGATTAGTTTCTCGATTGTTGCCATCTTCTAACCAAATCCACTTTGCCTCACACTCTCACAGGAGTAGATGATCTTATTGTGGATTAACAGATTTTGAAATGTCAAAAAATTCTAAAGCAACAGTTTTGGACGTACATGCGGACATTAAGTTCACACACAAAGTTTCAACAAAGGATATCATTTTTAACATGTCTACATGACAAAAAAGTTATCTCTGAAAAGTTATTTGGAGCACCACAATGCTAGAGCAAAAAAATTCAACATAAATTTTATGTAAAAAAACACATTTTTTATGAAATACAAATTTCGGTGCTCCAGCATGACTTTTTATGAGATATTATGTTGTCTTTTTAGACATACCAAAAAGGTCTTTTTTTTGGCAAAACTTTGTGTGCAGATTTTTTTGGATTTTTTTGACAACACACATTTCAATATGTTCAAAAATTCCCACAATCATATTTATGTGTACATCTGGTATTTCATATTCACACACAAATTTTCCTGAATTTCCTTTTTTGTCTTATGTGCAGAAAAGACTGATTTTGGTGCTCCAAATTAAATTATCACGAGACATTTTTTTATGCTTTACCAAGGTTACAATAAATGTCTTTTCTTCCTCGAAACTTTGTGTGCGGACATAAAATGTCTGGATGTACAGAAAAATCTAATCTTTTGACATTTTCAAATGTGTTTTCGCATGATGGGAGGATCCAGTCCTGCGAGCCAGTGCGGATGTTTGTTGGATATTATGTTTTGCGTGACAGAACTATCTAGCTGATCCCATTATGTAAAATCCATTTAAAAGAATTTTAAAATGTAAAATTCCAAAAGAAAATTCAGATGTACATCCGAAAATTTTATGTGCACCGACAAAGTTTTCTGGTCCGTGTATAAAGTATATTTTTTGGGGCTCCAAAATAATTTTTCACAAGACATTTTATGTGCACCCCAAGGAGGTCGCTAAATGCAGTACTGCAAGTCAACTACTTGGTCAAGATTCAAACGGAAGAACTAACATTATGTACCAACGGGACAAATTTTGGAGGACAATCCTGTCCTACCAGCACAGCAAATGCGTCGCCATAGCAACGGAAAGGGCTGCTCATGACCCGCAATAAATGCAACCAAAACTATACGAGCTGCACCGTATACTGCTATTTCCACGCCACCCTAACTCTGACATATTCTGACACACACACATCCCAAGGCTACATTCGACGGTTCAGATAGTATTACTAGCTGGGGCTATGATCCAAAACGCCGCCTCCAGCTACTCAGGCACGTCTATAATATCCGTCAAACACACTTTGTGTCGGCCAATATAAAATCAACAGAGAGATTCAGAACTTTGGTACAGAGCCAATAATAGGAAATCGTTACAAAGAAAAAAAAATCAGGCAGTAGAGAGTAGATCGACCATAAATCATCTCTGACAACTCTTTTAGACTAAAAACTGTGTATGCTATCCGCCAACCTCCAAACCGGACACACTTTGGGTTTGCCGGTGGAGATGATCTAAGGTACGAAAGAGCAATAATTTAAAAGTTTAACCCCTCTAAAGAAAGTTTTGAGTAAAAATGACGTATCTTCAAATATTTGATCAAATTTAACCCTTTTGGTGAACAATAATACATCATCCTTCACGACGATAAAAATGGCTGTGGCAAGTCCACATACCTCGGTGTCTGAAAATCTTAGCGCTTTCGTGTGCGAAAATAAAGATGTGACTGTTAAACCTCAAGGCCATATATGGCTCGTGGCGTTGACCTACCGAGGCTAGCTAAAATGACAATGCAACATGAAAAGAGGTCAATGTAATGGATCATGGTGTTGGGGTATATCAGCTCAACCCCATAGACCGTGGCGTAGAGGTATAAATCTTTGTTTGGTCACAAAGCGGCAGGAGGGCAATGTAATGGATGACGGTGATCGGATAGCAGGTCAACGCCAAAGACCATGGCGTAGAGGTTCTTTGTTTGATCACGAAAGCAGTAGAGCTTTTCCAGCGCAAAGTTATGAGGCTTTGACATAGCCAAGTTCAACGCCGTAGAGCACGACATTGGGCAAAAGAATTAGACTTGACTAGTGGAATTTCGCGCGGCGTCATGCCGCGCCTTTGATGAGAGTATTTGCTGATGGTTTATTCCTTCGCTGCATTCTATATTTTGTAAGTGTATTCGCTGCATTCTATATTTTGTAAGCGTGGGATGCTAATCTTATGTACAATATAGTAGAAGTATAGTACCATTTCAAACAACTTATCAGACCAATCCAGAAGGGATAAAATTAGAATAATCAATATATGTGTCAATATTTCAAAATTTTGTGCTCCAATGTATAACTGAGAGCATAATTGAATATATACTAAGCCTAAACGGGTTGCTGGTAAAACAATCTAAATGGACCAAGTACCGAAAATCTTTAAAAAATTTGTGGTCCAATAACAAAGCGTCTGCATGCAAGATCAAAAGAACACCTTGTATTTTCTCTATCTTTCAAAGATTTGTGTTTCAATAACGAAGCATCTACAATCAAATCCCTCCGCTATGCACCTCGCTGTTCCCGTTGCTGCCTAGCGCGCCTTGTTCCATCAAGGCGGCCGAGGTAGCCAGCAGAGTCAGCGAGCTTATCTTCTTCTGTAAAAGCTATCTACATGTAACAAAAACATATCAATCAGTATGGAATTTCTTTCCATCAGGAAGGCTGAAAACTTAAAGTATTCTTTTGTGCTGAAATATTTTAGGAATCAGTAGCATACAACATTAGAATCATGTATTTTCCTATTCTTATATTTTCCTATTCCTATACTATCGAAAACCTGCGATATAAAAAGAGCACCATATGTTTCAAAATTATCTTACATTAATTCGGCCATGGGATAATGTTGACGCATTAGCTGTATGGTGAGTCACACATGAAGTTCTACAAAATGGTACAAAGCTCAAATCAAGCAACACTGCTTTCATCTATCATCTAGACCCTACAACATGAAATGTGAAATAATCTCATACGAAAAGCAACCTGAAAAGCAGAGTACTCTTTAAGTATAAGTAAGAGCATTGAGGCATCATCTGTTATCTCAACCTCACAACATGAAATCTGAAATAATCTCATACCAAAAGCAACCTGAAAAGCAGCATACTCTTTAAGTATAAGAGGTTCTATACGTTCAAACCAACTTGACCATCTTAGCTTTTCAACAGAAGCAAGCTGAAAAGCATATTTCCACAACTAATTGTATATGCAAAGCAACCTCAGATTATTTCAAGCTAACCTGAAACTAATGATTCAGGTCTAGCATACCGACACACCAACTTGAATAGCCATCACGCTGAAATTAAATTCTTTGAAAAGTATAATCAGAACTTCCAACTTTTGAGAAGATGTAAACCATAACTAATAATTTGTTTAAGCGCCAGCCGTATGCAAACCAAGAACTCGAGCATAACTAAAACGACACCTGGCAGCTAAATGGAATTTTTATGCACAAAAACTACCTTCAGAGATACATAAAGCTAATATATACTTCTTAAAATGCCACCAGGTATTGATCAGTAGAGGGTAATAGCTTGGAATGGAACTTGCAGTATGATAGGGTGAAATGAAAGATTGTGTTGAAGTATAATAACACTATTACAGGAAAAACTGAGTGGGAAAGAGCATAATTGGATCACACAAAGCTACAATCAATAAATATTAAGCTATAAGAGAATCTGAGACTTACCTTGTACGCACAAACAGTGAAACTTTGCAATCTTTCTCATTGAAAAGTAAATGCATGCCTCATCTTATTCAGTTACATCAAGCGTATATTCACCACAGATTTCTCATCTGATCTAAAACCTGTAACTGTAAAAAGATATCAAAGTTAAAATCAAATTGAGAATTAATAGGGTCAACATGAATGTGGAAAAACAACCAATTATTCAAAGAAAATTAAATAACAGAAATCTGAAGTATAGCACGATAATCTTATTCTAAGAAATGTATTCATCATAATCATAACAGCCTAAATCGCAAAATCGCATGAAACAAAAAATGAAGAAAATCTAAAAGAAACTTTACTGAAACATTTTGCCAAAATACATACATTGCTTCAGAACGAAAATTGAATGAAGAAAGGCTAGTGAACGCACGCCATTGGTGCCTACAGGAGAGCAAAGGGTGTGCACCTCATAGGCATAGATTAAAAAGCATCTGCACATACAAAAATAAGAAGCTATGGGGATTAAATTAAAAGAGGGGAGAGGAGGAGGCAAATCAGGAGAAAGAGATGGGTCTAGATACCTAAGTGAGGTGCAAATGCAGCGAAGTCTGGTAGATGAGGAGAAATAAACGTGGAATTGTTTCCAGAAACACAACTGATGGTAGCTGGAAGAAAGGAGCACCAGATAGAATAAGAAACAAATAGCAAGATATTGTGCAAATTGTATCATCACACCCTAAACATAAATGATCAATTGTGGCACTATCAATGTTCATTTGAGAATAGAGGTACAGAAAATTGGTTCTTCTTTTCATAATATATTTGGAGAAAACAAAGGTACAAAAAAATATTATATTGAGTACTAAGCTAGATGACATGTCCCTGTGAAGTCAAATAGCGCAAATTGTATCATCACACCCTAAACATAAATGATCAATTGTGGCACTATCAATGTTCATGTGAGAATAGAGGTACAGAAAATTGGTTCTTCTTTTCATAATATATTTGGAGAAAACAAAGGCACAAAAAAATATTATATTTTTTTTTTGAAGCTCATTACCGTAGGGGAATCCCCTACGGTTAATTTTCCATTATAAGGGTGCCCGAAACACCAAGCCTCAAAAATCGGGATACAATCTAAGGAGGTTCAAAACTGGGTAAAAAATACATGATTAAGTGAAAACTAGTCTAGTCCAATCTACAAGAGGTGCGACAAGAGAGCCTTTAACTCTATGCTGATGCAAAAGCAAATCACCCTGGAATCGAACTCTCCAGCTACTGAAGGAGCAGGCTTGGTTCTGAAAGATCAGATCATTACGAGATTTCAAAATGTTCCAAGCAGCCGAAGCAAAAACCTCCATGAAACATGGTCCTGTGAATAACTGTTTAGCCTGCACAATTCTCTGGGAGATAGCAAGCTGGGAGTTCCAAGTGACTCCAATGGCAGCCCAACAGTTAATGGAGAAGGGGCAATCAAAGAAAAGATGATCTCTCGTTTCAAGTGAATGGGTAGCACACAGGACACAATGAGGTCCACCCTCCACCTGCCAATGTTTCCTGAGCATAAGATCCTTAGTGTTGAGACGATCCTTCATGAGCAACCACAGGAAGATTTTCAACTTAGGCAAACATTTGGAGGCCCATATGAGGTCGAGAGCACTGTCTCTAGGTGCATTAGCAAAGATGAATTTGTAATATCTGGCTGAGGAGTAAATTGAGTTGCCCCACACAAACTTTCGAGCATCAGCGGTAGTAGGATCAAGCTCCAATTCTAGAACAAGTGGTTGCATTTGCTGCTGCTCATCATAGGCCTGGACGGACAGAGGGAGGTGAAAAAGCTGCTCAGGGCTGTTGAGTCTATCAGCAACATCCGCAACAGAAAGATCCTCATCGTGCACATAGGAGAAGAGATGGGGAAATTGATCACAGAGTAGAGCATTGTTATTCCAGAAATCCTTCCAAAACAGAGTAGATTTGCCATCACCCACATCAGAGGACGTAATACTTCTGTAGATATTAATCAGGCTGAATATGTCACGCCACCAGAAAGAACCACGGGCTGGTTGAGCATGTGGAGGGGTATCACCATAGAGGGACCAAACTAGCTTAACCCAAGGGATATCAGCCTTGCAGAAAAATTTGTGTAATTGTTTCAGGAGTAGCGCAGTGTTCTGAATCTCCAGATTTAAGATGCCCAATCCACCATGACGCTTCGGACGACAGACCAAATCCCAGGCAGCAAGCGAATGGGTGGAGCTCGACTCTTCTTCCTTGGCCCACAAGCAATGACGTCTCCCTCTATCAAAAACTTTGATAATGCCTTTATGAATTTTAAGGGAGCAAAGGTAATGTGTTGGGAGCGAGGAGAGGACTGAATTCACCAAGGTAACTCTGGCTCCATAATCCAAGAAACGAGCAGTGGCATTGAGGCGCCTTTCAAGTTGATCAAAAAAATATTATATTGAGTAGTAAGCTAGATGACATGTCCCTGTGAAGTCAAATAGCAAGGAATAATGGATTTACTTGGTGCATTTCCATCTACCATACAGGACATAAGTCCTCTTACATACACTAATCAGAAATAAATGTATTGTGCCAAGTTCAATTCAGAATGGGTAGGCTTACCTAATTTTTTCTCTTGTTCTTTACTCTTATCGCATGCCCTGATCACTATCATTCCATTCAGTAAAATAGATTTCGTGTGCGTATTTTATTCAGAGTTTTAACAACCTATATATGGCACATAAACCAATCAGCAACCATGGTAAAAACAGTGTGATATACAACAAACATAACCGCTTCCTTGAAAATTAAACAGGATGCAGAATTTTATTGAAGTACCATGTTATCTCTCCCTCCTAACACACTACACATTTGTTAGCATCGTCAGGTACAGATGAGGGCTGCTCGAAATAAACAGCAAGCCGATTTACTCCAAACGGTTGACGACTATTTTTCTCCAGATGATGATAATATACAGGTAAAGCGTACATGACACCTAGCTAGCATAGCAAAATACTCACCGTCCCTGCAAGCTAGAGCGATCCTTGCAAGCACTCTTTGCTGGGAGAATATGCACTTGTCCATGCGATTTGCCTCAATATCTCAGATACTTTCTTTAATAAGTTGCTCAGCTCGATTACTCTTAAAAACCTAGAGGTTAATAGGTAATCTGTGTTGTTGCAGGATGAAGGAGATGGCATTGCTCAGTACTGTTTACCCCTCCTGCAAAGAAAATATATGTACATAAAGGGCTGCAAAAAAACATTAGGCTATAGGGATGCATTAAACATGTGCAAAAATTAATGCAAGATTACCAGGCAGTTTTAAAAATAATAATGATAATTAATGGTTTAGTTTGTTGCTTCGACCAACCGTTCAACTAATCATCATGTAGTGTCAGCATGCTAATCGAAGTTAGTATCGTCAACTAAGCAGTACATATAAAGGGGTTACCGATCTTGTACGCATATGCTCTTCCGGGTCATTCTGTCGAGCAGTTGGCAGATATCATAGAGCTCATCCTGCACCTGCGCACCAACCCAATAGTTGGCCGGCGCTGCGCGAAACGCATGTCCTCTTGTCCTTCCCGGGCTCAGCACACCGCATCGGAGACCCATACAAAAAAGGGATGCAGAGATGAGAGGAGGAAGAAGAACATGGAACGAAACCTCATGGGAAGAAAGGGGAGGAACCTGCAGGTCATGGATGAGCAATGAAGTACGCGACCAGTTCCAACCGGCGCCGTTGCGGCCGGAGCGGCGCCCTAGTCCATTCTTGGCCGCCGGTGACGATGGCTACAGCCTGTAATGGGAGAAGGGTGCCTCGGCGGCAGAAGCGGCTGTGCACGGCAGCGGTGCGAGCGGTGGCGGCCACGCTCTGGCCGCTCGCCGCCGGCCGGCCTTCCTCCGCCGCGCCACCACCCCGCCCCGACCTCAGCCCTCCTCCTCTCTTCCCGTCGCTCCTCCTCCACGCCCCCGCTCGACGCGCTCGAGCCACCTCGCCGCCGCCACTGTGTGTGAGAGAGAGAGAGGATGAGTGGAGCGTGAGGATAAGGAATTTAGGGTTAGGGGTTGGCCTAATATAGTGAAGGACCGACTCGTAATTTCCGTAAAGTGGAGGGGCTGTTTTGCAAAAATGCAAACATGAGGCTGACAGGTGGGGCCCACCTTCGACACTGTAGATGAACAGTAACATGAACAGTAGATGGGGCGCCCTCAGGCCGCGATTCGGGACAACTTTTATATAATGAGTGATTCAAATTTGGAACACGGATTATTTTTTGTTGAACTTTCCTATAAGGGACAATGTATCCAGAAATGTGCGCTTAAATAAATCTCCAATATATCGGTCCATACGATGCATGGGCCTGTATCGATATTAGGGACCAGTGATATAATTAACTCAACTAATTTGCAATGATCTTCCAAGATAACTCGATTTATCTTATAACATGATCATCGGTTCACAAAGCATGGCATGCATCTCACAACCGAAAATCGAACTGTTCTCTATGCCTAATTGCTGCAAGACTCTTTTATTTTATTTCTATTTTTTTTTGCGAGGGAAAGAATTACATTAAGCACTAGGAGGGCTACGGTCTATGTCTATAGCCTGGGCAACTTCCTGGGGGAAATTCCCAAACCAAACTGCCGACTTTGCCTGAAGCCTTCCGATCCTTGCTAGCTCATGACTCACGGTGTTGATGTCGCGGCTCACTTTTGCTAGTTTGATCTCTCTTTCCCTAAAGAATTCACGAATCACATTGATCTTGAACGCGAAGATGGAGCTGTTAGGTGCGCTTCCCTTGATCATCTCAGCCACATCGGCACTGTCTGTTTCAACAGTGAAGTTCAATGGCGTCCAGTGCAGGGACAGGCGGATCCCCTCCTCGACGGCACATAGCTCAGCCTCTGTTGCATCAGCGCACCGCTCCAGTTTACGGCAAGCAGCGGAAATGACCTCACCGTTACAGTCACGGAGGACCATTCCTGCTCCCGCTCTTCCATCAGGTGTAAAGGCTCCATCGACGTTCAGTTTTGCCATCCCCGGTTCTGGTGGTAACCATCTCTTACGCACCTTTTGCCAACCATCGTCGAGGGCTCGCTTCCTTTTGAAACCCTTGGCATGGTCAATCACCATTTTGCCTTTCGCCACATCTGCATCAGGAAACTGTTTGATCAGTAGCAGAGAGTTGAGGTAGCTTACCAGGAATCTCCTCGATCCTTCAATAGGCGGGCAAGGTTTCTCATGCGTCATTTCATTGTGTGCGTGCCAGATTCGCCAAAGTGTCATCAAAGTCATTGCTCTTTGATCCTCATCGACAGATGCCAGAATCTGTAGTAGCCATTCTGGTCTGGTATGCTGCAGAAGGTCATCCTCGGGTAGACTCCACACTTCCTTCATCGCCTGCCAGAGACTTCTAGCATGCGGGCAGCGCATGAAAACATGAAACGTGTCCTCAACCTCCCAGCCACATATGTCGCAGATGGCTGTCGTCGCCATGCCACGCCGGTGCAAATTGTCCTTTGTGGCTAGGGCATTACGGCACAGCTTCCATGCAAGGTTCTTAACCTTAGGCGGGACAGGACAGTTCCAAATCAACCGCCATGCAGGGCGCTCGCCATCAGGTCTAGCACTTGTCGCCCCGCGATCCTGAGCTTGCATTGATTTGTGTAAGGCCATGCGGTAGGCACTTTTCACAGTGAACAACCCCCTCTTCTCAGGTTGCCAAGCCAGGAAGTCACTCTCATTCCGGCTGGATGGTTTTATCTTAATAATATCCAGTACATCATCAGGTTGAAAATAACGTTGCAGCAGCTCTACATTCCAGTCACCAGTTGGTAACAAGAAGTCGGCAACCCAGCGATGCCGGCAGCGGCCTTGCTGTGATCTTGGCCGATAGTTCCCCTCGCGTGGTATCCACGGGTCACGCCATACACGGATGCTTGCCCCTTTCCCGACCCTCCAAATCACACCTTGTTTTAGAAGCTCGAGGCCGTACTCAACAGCGCGCCAAACCGCAGAAGCATTGCCTGAAAAAACTGTATCAGTAAGCAACCCGTTCGGATAATATTTCGCTTTCAAGAGCCTTGCACACAAAGTATCCGGCTGCTGCAGCAACCTCCATGCCTGCCTCGCCAATAAGGCCTGATTAAAAAGCCTCATATCTCTAAACCCAACACCTCCATGGCTCTTTGGCCGTAGCATGATATCCCATGCCACCCAATGCGTCTTCCTCTTACCATTTTCTGCTCCCCACCAGTACCTCCTGATCATTTTTGTCAGTTCATCACACAGACCCAGAGGTAACTTGAACACACTCATCACATAAACCGAGATAGCTTGAGCAACAGCTTTAATAAGTACTTCCTTAGCCGCCTGGGACTTGTGGTTATCATCCCATTCAACTAGACACTTTGCCAACCGTGCCTGAAGGCTCTCAAATTTGCCACGGTCCATCCTTCCTTCAGGTGTCGGCAAGCCGAGATATTTTGATTCGAAAGCTTCTTGGGTGATTTGTAGCACATGTTTCACATCAGTACGTATAGCTTGTGGGCATGATTCACCAAAGATGATGGAGCATTTACCCGGATTAATAAGTTGGCCCGTCCCCGCCGCATAATGGTCAAGGACATCTCTGATCCGTTGGGCTTGATTTACCTGTGCTTTAAAAAACAACAGACTGTCGTCCGCAAAAAGCAAATGAGAAATTCCAGGGGCTCGGCGACAAACCTTGATCGGCTCAATATTCCCATTGTTCACCTCTTGTTGCAACAGAGTTGACAAACCATCAGCCACAAACAAAAATAGGAAGGGGGATAGGGGGTCACCTTGTCGGAGGCCCCGAGTAGGCGAAAATGAATCCAGGCGGGTACCATTAAATTTGACCTTATATTGCACCGACGTGACACATGACATTATCCAGTCAATCCATCGGTGCGAGAAACCCAACCTTTGCATCACTATCCTTAAAAAATCCCAATCCACCCTGTCGTAGGCTTTGGAAAGATCCAGTTTGTAGGCACAGAAGTTCCTATCTTGGTTCACATTATGCTCAATAAAATGCAAACACTCAAAAGCCACTATAGCATTATCTGTAATTAGTCTGCCCGGCACAAAGGCACTTTGGTTAATGGAAATTAGCTCACCAAGCATGCGACGTAATCTATTAACCAAACACTTAGATATGACTTTATAAATGACAGTGCATAAACTGATGGGCCGAAAGTCTTTCAAAGTCTCAGGTTGATCAATTTTCGGAATTAAGACAATAGCAGTATCATTAACCCCTTCAGGCATGCGACCAGTGGCAAAGAAAAGTTTAACCGCATTGATTACCTCTTCTTTGATGGTACCCCAGTTGCGCTGATAGAACCGGGCCGGGAAACCATCCACCCCCGGCGCTTTAAGGGGCCCTATCTGAAACATTGCATCCCCAATTTCTTCATCCGTGAAATCCTTGCATAGAGTATCATTCATCTCGATAGTTACTTTCTCCTGCGTTTGCTCAAGTATCGCCGCTGGATTCAAAGATGGGTCACGGGTGAATAATTCCTGAAAATAGGATACCGCCATCCGCTCCATATCAGTCGGTACATCCTTCCATGCATGTGCCATCAGAGTCCTTTAGTTTTTTTAATTTTGTTCCTCCGAGCACGCCAAGCAGCTTTTTGATGAAAAAACCTTGTATTCCTATCTCTCTCTTTGAGCCATGTTACTCTTGAGCGTTGAAGCCAAAGCATTTCTTCACGGTACAGCAGCTCATGCATGTGATCAGTAGCCTTTCGAATGTCCCTTTGGTCCGCATGATTGATCATGAGCTCCTCAATATGTTTCCTGGCCTTGCTGAGTTCCCGGAGAACATTCCCAAATTTCGCTTTGCTCCATTGTTGCAGATTATCCATTACAAGGTCAAGTCCTTTCATGATATCAGCCAAATCATGTTTCTCACCTGCCTCCTTCCAAGAATTATTAATGCGTTCGGAGAGCTCCGCTTCACGCTCCCATAGGATTTCATATTGGCGTCTTGGTTGTCGGCAAGGGACTCTCTCTTCTCTCTGCATATGTAGAAGAATTGGGCAGTGATCGGACACCGGCGAAGTGAGGTGCTGCACATATGAATCTGCAAACATCTCGCGCCAATCTGGGCTTGCCACAGCTCTGTCCAGCCGGACACGCACATTAGCCCGCCCATGTCTTCTGTTATCATATGTGTATGGGACACCTGAAAAGCCAAGATCAGACAAGTTACAGTCGAATAAAGCCTCTCTAAAACCCTCCATTTGGTTTACCGATCTAGGAGTGCAAGAGAGATGTTCTTCTTGCCAGAGTGCCTCATTAAAATCGCCAATAACTAACCACGGAAGCTCAGATTGATATTTGAGGTGACGAAGAGCTTCCCACATGAGATACCGATTCTCCACCCGCGGTTCACCATAAACACAAGTAAGACGCCATTGGGGAGCACCGGTGACACACGCACATACGCATCAATCATCCTTTCATTAACACACTGGATTTCTACAAAGAGACTTTCATGCCAAAATAAAGCTAAACCACCACTAAGACCATCACTACTAAAACCAGCAAAACCCTTTAAGCATAATCTAGAACGGTAACAACGCATTTTATTTTATTCTGCCTAGTCTCACAAAGAAAAAGTAAATGAGGACTCCAAACTTGGGAAAGAGTAGCTAGTTCACGAGCTGTCGAGGCATTCCCGGCTCCTCGACAGTTGAACGATAGACAATTCATTGCTCCTGACGAGCCCCACCATCGGGTCTCGTCAGTTTACCGGAAGCCCCTGGACCGGCTGCTGCCTTTTTCTTTATCTTCCTCCTCCCATCGTCCTCCTTGCCGCCCTGCAGGTCCTCCGCATCCTTGCTGGTCCCGCCCACCTTCCCCTTCTTCTGCAAGCCTCCATCCTTGTTCGTGTAGTTCAGCGCCAGTGTAAGATCCAGCTGGTTACCTTGCACCTCCTCCTCGGCTGCACGCTTGCGTCCCAGCACAGAATCAGCAGCCTGCATGTGGACGTCGGAGACACTACTAAGAGACACCGTAGTGTTGGATAGGTTCTGTATCACTGGAATCATATCCTCAGCACATGGAACCCGTGGCTCAGATGGCGGCGGCGTGATGTCCTCAAGGGGTGGCATCTCATTATCAGACTCCTGCTGCTCCCCGTCCACCTGCATCTTAACAGCACCTGCATGTTGGGGTTCAGAGCTGCACCTCGTATCCCTTTTCAGTCCACGGTTCGAGTCTGTGTTCAGCATCAGCTTCATCTTCTTTACTGTGTTTGCCAAGGATTGCTCGACATGAGCTGCCGATCCGAGCTCCTCCTCTTCAAAGCCGTCTCTTGCGTCTACAGCTTCAGGAACATGAGCCGTGTATGCATGGGCACTTGCTATGTGATCTTCCTGGCTGCACTTTGGCTTACCTAGCGGAGATGAACTCACGCTTCCAAGATAACTCGCTTTATCTTATAACATGATCATCGGTTCACAAAGCATGGCATGCATCTCACAACCGAAAATCGAACTGTTCTCTATGCCTAATTGCTGCAAGACTCTTTTATTTTATTTCTATTTTTTTAACCGTGGATTGCTGCAAGATTCTAACAGATACATTGGGGTGGGGTGCGACGTGCGCGGCTCTTTCTACTGTTCCGATGTGGACGTCCGCGTGTCGGCAGTCTAGCTAGTTGCGTCAACTTCAATCAGACTTGGCAGCTAATCTGGACGTCGATGGATCGCAACATCTCACAACTTCCCAAGACCTAGGCGGCTAGCCTCCCTGTTCGATAGCACACCACAATTCACATTTTTGTAATAATAATCCTATTTAACGTAATTAATTTCCCGAAACAAAAAAAGGAACCATAGTAGAACTGGGCCCCACCAGAGGGGCCACATGTCAGCGACCTGTGTGACGAGAATATACTGTACGTGTCGCTGTCTGTATGAGGCTAGCCACTTACCATAAAGACAGCAGCAATCTACCTGCTGAAGCTAGCCATCGCCTTCCTGGGTAGCTGAACATCCATTTTCCGAAAGTGACCACAGCGGCCCAACTGGCCCATTCTTTGGTGGACCAAACCGAACGAAAGGTGCACCCGGCGTCCAACCCTCCCTCCATGGCTCCATCCTATTCAATAATGCAAGGCATGCCGATTTCTCTTTCACAAAAATGTAAGCATCGGCCTAAATATTTGCAGAGATTGATGCACACATACATAAAAAGGTATGTCGATATATAGCACCCAGAACATTTGTGCCGTTTTCGGAATGGTAAGACCACTTACCATATGTTCTACGGTGTCCCTCTATTCAGTAGCTCTGGCAGACTATTCATTCGGTTTTTGTAAGTATCTTTCGGACGATTCTCTGATCTGCAAATTTCGATTGTCGGTTATCGTTTGTGCTCGTTGAAATATTTGGAAAAAGACGAAATGAAATGGTTTTAGGACGAGAGAATGAACCCATCTCTCGGGTGTTTCGAAGATTGGGTGCTGCAGTTTTTATTATGGTTTTCTTCTTTGGTTTGTAAATGAACTTTGCAATTTTTGGTTTGAGAAACAAGTTCAAGCTGGCTTTGATCCGTTGCTGATTCCTCAAAAAAAAGAAAAAAGATGCAAAACATTCGCGGTTGTTCACCTTGGTGCATTCCGAACCAATAGATACTCCCTTCAATGGAAAAAAAACGAGCATATATGTCTTTTTACAAACAGTTACAACTGACATTGTTCCAAAGAGCCCGACCAAGGGAATTACGACAGAAACACGGAAAAGAAAAGTACACTATATGACTGGCAGCATCTTTTTTTTTTGGAAGTAAGGAACCTAAACAATTGCTTAGGGTAGAATCGTACGAGCTTCGGACCCTACAGCTTGCATTCTCAAATGTAGCACTGGTACAAGATTTGGCTGTAACAGTAAAAGTTGTACTACCTAAGATGCTTGTGCAGGGCATTGCAAAAATTTGGGCAGGCTGATCAATTATCATCCACATGCGGTCGGACAATGTACTATTATTGTTTTCTGAGCAGTGTTTGGTATGTGTACAAATGGAGAGTTACGCTTCTGGATGTTACACATGTACGTTAGATCCGTAGGCTTAAATAGAAATTAACATCTTGGCTTTAGTACTGCAGTAATAGTGATAGTTACCAATATACGTATCATAGCAACTAGGATCCAAGCTGAGATGGGAAGCACATCATTTACCATGAGAGCGAAATGGAATTTACATTCCTAGCCTCCGATTTCTCATATTTTTGAAGTCGAGATTTTGTTGGTTCCCACCTCAAATCTAGCGAGTGCATGCATTTCACAAATAGTTCTTGGGTGTTGCTATATTAGGTTTGCACTACTGGAGTATTGCAAATAATTGCAAATTAAGATGCACCATCAAATGCACAGATGGTGTATGGGAGCAGGGCCACATGCCAGTGACACACAGGCTTTCCAACTCCCCACAATGGTAAGATGGTCTTGATGATTACCACTTGAGCAAGATCTACCAAAATCTAATCATTATCTATATACTTTTCTATCAAGCTAATGCAACCCACCACTTGGTTGGGGTAGGCTGGAGGAGGTGATAGTTTTTTTAAGAGTAACATCTCCCAAAAGCTAATCATTATAGGGTAAAGAACAAATATTCCTCAACTACTTGAAGTCGTCAATAGTTTGACCTTTGTATTACAGTACATAACAGCATTTAGCTCTTACTAATACCTGGAACATAAGCTAGTAGGACACGTTCACATGGGCTTTTGAGAAGAAAATTTGATAGAGAGAGGTGATGTCTTAATCCCAGCACATTCTAGCCTCACCAAGGCAAATATCCATTAAAAATATGTGGGATTGATTTGTTGTTGATTTCCTACATTTCCAGTGCATGTTTTAGCCTAATTTTACACTAGCCCCTGCAGCCCTGCTTGAATTGGCTAATTTGTATCGTTACTTTGGGCAAAACTCATCGCATCTGTTAGTGTTAGTACTTGTACCCATCTTGAACGCTATGCTTGCTCTTGAATGTTGGAGTTCAGTTCCTGCACGTGGCTTTGATGCTGAATTGTACTATGTGTTGCGATGCTGAGTGACACTTGGGGCCCACGTGTTGAAGGGGGTTGCATTGTGACGTGGCAAGTGGGCACGGAATATATGAGTGCCAAAGGACATGTAAATTCTTGTTGTATCGACGCACCTTGTCCTTGATGCATGGTAGCTATGGGCTTTCTCCTTTCTGTATATAGAAGTAATTTTAGTTAAAATAGAAAATTGTCTTATCTCACATGTCAGCCTCTCAAAAAAGGTCTCTCATTTGTTTCTCCCATTTCTCTCTCCCGACAGCCCTTCAAAGTCCCTTGCTCCTCTCTGGATCCTCTCCCCCACTCCTCCGACTTCATGGCGTCAATGGAAGTAGATCGGATTAGGTTTAGAGTTTTCCTAGTGCTTGCTTCCACCATGACTGGTGCTATGACATGGGGAATTTGTTTCTTCTCGGTCGTCTCTGTCCAATGAATCTCTGTGTTGGAGATTGAGTCATGAAACTGGATCTGGCGAGATTGTTTTCAAAATAAGTTTGGGCATTCTAGATCGAGCTGAAGTGGGTGATGCTTCTTTTTCGACTAAACAATGAGGCTATGGAGAAGGAAGGTGGCGGGCATATGTCCTTTGGTGCGATCATGAACATCAGAGGTTGCATCCACGCAGATATACATGAGCTCATCCTCAACGACACTTCATATACGACCCTCCGAAGGGGGGCCGCTCCGAGTTTTGTCGTTGATAGTGTGCCGGTGCTATCTCACCTTCTTCCTCAAGTAGGCGTGCCAAAACATAAGGCCTTGTGAAGTTTGACAACAACGATCAACGCTTGCCCCGTCCCAAGTAGTGTCGTCCATGCCACGACGTGGGTCCCCCTAGCGTAAGGCTCACCGCGATTCCGGTGGAGATGGACATGGCCTTTCCTTTTTTATTTAGGGTCTTGTAAAAGCTGAGGACTATGATGTTTTATTTTATTTTCTCTAGTCCCTATTTATTAATGTAATCTCATCTTTCCAAGATAATGCAGTTTCCGTACCCTTCGAGGTCCTTCCCTTGTTCAAAAAGTTTTAAAAACTATGAGAGTTGAGCATGGGAGGATTGTCCAAAACAAATCGAACATAAGACACTAGCATGCTCGATCATTTTTTGCCACGAAAGGGAGGTGTTTTGCACGGTGAATATGCACTCCCTAGATAGTATGATTAATCAAATTAAAACCAGACAAGTTGACGGTGGGACATTCAACTTTCTTTTTCACCGTGAAACTCTAGACTTCTAGAGCTAGAAAAAAAATAAAAATTACATACAGAGGCCAAAGGAAAAACGAGCAAGCAAATCAAAACCCCACTGAAATAACAAAAGTTGACTAGATTTAGATGAATTTCATAGGATTTCATTTTGGAGGATTTGGAGCCTTAGAAACTTTTGTAAACATGTAGGAGTTAACAATATATTGCACTCCAATTTTGCAATTTTCTGAATTTTCAGTTTTGAGATTCTTGCGAATCAAAGCAAACATTGAACGAAAAAATAAAAACCAGATTCTTGGCACGAACAACGGTTTTCATCTGCATCAGATCCATCTATTAAGTCAACATAATGCACCTTATTCAATAATGTGGGGACCCCGGACTAGCTGTCCGAAATACCCTTGTGCCTACATCAGCGATCCCATGATCAGTGTGTCGCTGAGCACAATCAAACTGGTATCAAAGAACATCCATAAATACCGAATGAATATACTTACTTGATTGAAGGCATAAGCTTCAACAGGTACTTGCAGCGGAAATCATCAATCCACGTGGAGCCCAAGTCATTAGCCAAAACCCTACAGGCAGTTGACTGGGAAGCGCCCTAGTTCGCATTGACGCCAATAAACTCTTCTTCTTCGACCTGCTCTTCTTCAAAACCTGGCTAAGACAATAGCCAGGGACGAAACCAATATGAGTACAATTTGGAATTGTACTCGCAAACTACTTCCAACATGATCAAGCACCAGTTTTGCTTTTATCTTATAAGACGTTTATTTTTCGAAAGACATCTCTGTATCTTTATTGAAAAAGGAAAGAAGGCTTTTAAAACTTTTCCCATAAATTTGTCCTTGTAAGAAGTCACCTTTAAATCTTTTTCCCGAAAGTACATCTTTGTTCAAAAAGGTAAGAAGTCTCTTTTATAAACATTTGTCCCGGAAACCACCATTGGGTTATTTCTCCAAAACTCTGCACTTTCTCGACCATAGCCTTTCATGGTCATTCATCTCCAGCAAACTCATACCAGCCCTTCGGTATATTTGCCTAAATACAACATCTCCATTTTCTTTTAAAATCTTAAAACTTTTGTAAAACTTGCACATGGTCAGAGGACAGCCTCCCAACTGTCCATATCCGAGGACTCGGCTATTCGAATAGTTTTACACTCTGCAGAGGTAGCACGCTTTTCCCACATCCATCCGGCAACTCATCGTGTCAGCCACGTCCCGCCATACCAGGTGTATGCGGAGTTGAGTCACCGACCATAGCCTGTCCTTTGCTCATGCTAGTATAGGACCCTGCCCTTATGACACTTTCCAGCACACTTAACCCAGCCCGTCGGAATCTAAGTGTGAGGACTCATAGTTTTTCCCGGCGGCTTATGGTGGAGCCTTCTATCCTCCTCCTTATCTTTATCATAGAGTTTGAGCGAGGACCCAGGTCAGGGGTAGGCCACCAATCCATCAGGTGTCAAACCATCCCCTCATGCATAACGGAGTCATCTCCGTCGATGAGGCATCCCATACTAATAAGAGCAAATTATATGACTACGCCCTTGCCCATATGTGGGTAAATGTGGTCGCACAGGTTATCGGCTGGTAGTCATAGTACAAAGACACAATGTGCATTTTATTCAAAAACCACCATTCTCCATTTTTCCACTTCAGCACCGACATCTCGGCACACCATAATCCACCCAAGGATTTTCAAATAAGTTTTGAATAGACAAATCTTTTTCCCATCCGATAGTTTGAAAAAAAGAATTTTCCATCTCACACCTCCATATAAGGTGTCAAAATAATACCCGTATATTTTGGAAGAAAGGATTTTCCCAAATTATTGCTTTAGTGGCCAACACCACATAAATCACCTTTTGATCTTTATAAGTAAAACAGATGAACCAAAATAGAAGTATATAAATGCAAGCTCAGAGAAGTAGCTTGCCTGGTTTCAGCATAATGTCTCTGGACTTCTCCTTGTTGACCAAAATAATAAATTCTCATCCTTCTTCAATAAATTCTCTCCAGAGTCTCTCCGATAGCGTCAATATCTAGCGTCGCAAACAGGGAAATAAACAACACTCAATACACCAATCAAAACCACAAATGATACACAACCAAGTAACAAACATGGTGCACCTTTTGAGGAATATTTGATGGTTGGAGAAAGTATTTAACTACTTAAACTTTAATTTTGATTTATTAAATAATAGGAGGAATTATTTATGTAACATAATTTCATTTTATTATAAGAGTAAATTAAGAATATACTTATTTCTTAATTTATTTAATTTTGTTTGAATTTTGAGATATAATAATATATCTTATATTTTAAATCAAAATAAAATGATTTAATAATACAAAACAATTTCTTTGAGTTCATAGAATTACTCTGAATATTTTTATTTATTTTACAGCTTTGTTTTTCTAAATGTACTGAATAAACCTTTTTCTCAGAATTTTTCTTTTTAATAAAAAATTCTGTAAATGTAAAAAGACGGTTTTGCCCCTGGTCGGGTCGGTGGTCAACCCGACCGAGCCAGTCGTCTCCTACCCCACTCTCTCTCACCATCTCTCTCTCCAGCCCGAGCTCGTCTCGCTCCGCGTTCGCCTCCGCCGTCACCGGTCGATTCCGACGAGGTCCGGCGACTTCCGCCGCCGTGCCGTGGCGCAAACGATGCGCCGCGTGTTTCTCCACCTTCTCCACCGCGTCGATTTGGTTTCCCCAGCCAGGTGCGGCCGTGCGCGACCCGCCCCCGAACCTAGGTTTTCGGTGTGGACTTGGCTTTGCCGAGCTTGAGCTGCCCCGGTGCTTCACCCTGGCTAGGTGCAGGGTCCTACCTGTGCCGCCGTGGTGTTGACGGTGAAGAACGCTTCCTCCCGTGGCCCTTCTTCACTGGCTACACGGGCACTGCCCGGTCGCCGGGGAGCTACGGCCATGGGCGAAGGGTGAGATTTCTCTTTCCCCTTTCTTCTCCTCTCTTCTCCTCTCCCCAGGCTTCGTGCCATGCTCTGTGATGTTAAGCATGTAAAGATTCTAGGGTTTCTGCCTATTTAGGTGCTGCTTTAATCTGTTGCCCTGGTGATGTTCTAATGCTGTTGTGCTACTTGCTGGGATGCTCTAGCTAATGGTTGTGCTAGTTGGTGCTGTTAGGGTCTCAATTCAGTTATCTGCTAAAGTAATTTAGCATGTGTGTGCTACTCTGAACCAATTGGTTCAAAGTTGTGCCTCTGCTGAAATCTGTGTGATGTTTTGCTCTGATATTGCTCTGTGCAAGTGTAACATAGTTTCTGGAGCTAAAAATTTTAGTGTAGCTTGCTGTGATGCCTCCTTTGAGAGTTACACAGTAGCTAGCTGGTTTAACTTGCTTTATTTAATGCTTTCCTGTGCTTCTGTTGTTGAACAAGTTGCTAGTATATGATTTGTGCTTGAGATGCTCTTCCTTGGAGGATTTGTGTCCAGCAAATCATGTGTTGGTGTTGTGATACTAACAGATGTGAAATCTAGCAATATTTGCTTACAAGCCTTTGCTTATTGGATGGATTTTAGATCCCCTTGCCTATGATGCACAGGCTGAGGCTTTTGGATTTACTAAGAACAAATGCTTTGCTTGATTTAACTCCCTGTGAGGATTTTAGCATAGCACTTCTATGCAAGACTGAGGGAAAACACTCCATCCAAACCACATATGAGTACTTAGCTAATTTATTTACTAAGGAAAATTAGAGGATCAACCTCTTGGTGATTTGAGATGGTGGTTGTGGTGCTTCTTGTGGATCTGTTGCTTGATCTACTGATCTTGTGGATCTTCCCCTTGTTCACCTTGTGGGCCTGCTCCTCCAGCTCCAGCTTGCTATTCCTAGCTTCTGGCCTTCTCCTTGCTCCTGCTTGGCCTTGAGCTTCGACTCCATCTTGCTCTTGCTTTTGGCAAGGATTGTGTGGTGAAAAGTGGATGGATCTATGGTTTGGTGTTGAACTGTGTGTGTGTGGCTGATGAACTCGAGCTGGTGCTTGAGTGAGAGAAATGAGCTGTGCTCCTTGCTTGCTACTACTGTCTCTGGCTCTTATCCTCCTCCTGGGAGTGAAGTAGCTGTGCATGTGTGATAATTGAGCTGATGGTTGGTGAAACAGGGCTGTGTCGCTTGCCTCCTACGACTCCCTTCTGCCCTGGTGCATCACATGCCTATTTCCCTGTGCTGTGTGCTTCTCTGCTGACTCAGTTCAGAGGACTGGGCATCGATGGGTTGAGCTTATCTACAGATTTTTCATTTCTCTTCACTGGACATGTGGATTTGTGGCCTATGATGTTGCACTGAGGCAAACTGTGCTGATTAAGAACAGATACTACACTAAGTTCCTTGTCTTAAATCCGATGATGTGTTTAGCAGTGCATCACACTGCCTAACTGAGGATAATCTAACCCTAATCCCTTTTGTTTATTTCTGTCTTTGCTTTTCATTTGTTTTGCAGGGAAACAATATTGGTATGAGGATCAAAAAAGAAGAGAAAAGAAATACATGACATTTTAGTTTAGGAAACAATTGTAATCTTCCTTTTTGAATTTTCAGTTTGTTGTCATAAAGTTGTAAAGACATTGTAATTTTATGTTTAGAGAAAATATGATTTGTTTGCCTTTGCAAGAATTCAATAAGTTGTAATATTTATTGTAAGATTTGAATTATTCAATCATTTATTAAATCATTTATCTAATTGTTATTTTAGTTACTTCAATGTTTTAATTTGAATTATTTTATGAATTCAATCAGTTGAATATTATATTTGAATTCAAATTCCTACAACAAGCAAATTACCTAAAGGTCATATCGAATTTAGATATGGCATTCTTTAACAGGAGTGAAGATAAGATATAGATCGATAGTTTGATTACTTGGGAGTCATAAAACCATGGAACAACGCCATCTTTATTTTGGTACACACAACACACCTTAAACACAAAGGTAAGAATTATAGACAAGCATGTCACACCACAAACATAAGATAGTCGACAATTTTCAGAACCTTCAGAATATTTGTAAGTTAGAGTGATCACACTTAACCATGACAAGATGGTCTTAAGGATGCTCATCAAATAATTTTTACATGTCAAAAGGTTTTGCTAAAGAAAATATATGGGATGATATGTTTTCCCACTTGTTTCATTTCCAAAGAATGTCAAAATAGAGGTTTTTAAAAGTAAGAGCTAAAAATACTTGCAAAATATCAATGTTGAAATATAGGTAGGAGATAGTATGTAGTTCTCCTTAGTTTATAAACAAGTAAATTTTGGAAATACTTTTGTTTTTTCTCAAATCATGGACCATTGGGTTGTTGCTAAGAACAAAGCATCGTTGAAAGAAGGAGTTGGTCAAATAAGACTGGAGAAGATATATGGAATATTTTTCTTGTCATGACATGATCGCCAAAGTTTAATATATGTTTACTTAGGTTGGGTCCTTAGGTTAATATTTACTAGTCAAACAACTTAAACCACAAGTCACACAAGGTCAAACAGAGCAATGGGAAGGAAAACACAATCATTAGTGAAGTATTTCAAAAAGTTTTTGTTGGTTCTGAATTTTGGGTCTTGTGAAACTAAGTTTTTCTTAGTTCCAAAATTTGGGGTGTTACAAATAACATCATTCATTAAACTTTATTGCTAAGTAAAAGCACGTGTGCCCATGCTCCCTAAAGCCTTTGTATATAGTCATATAGATGATGTATGCCCGAGGGTGGTTCTTTGGATCTCGCGGGCTCCCTGACCTGGAGTATGAATCTATACTACTATTAAAAGAGCAAACATGTGTTGTGCTGTGTTGATACATTAAATCTAATCCGTTCAATATTTGATCAACAGCCCAATTCAACACACGTCCACTTTTTACCGTTTTACCCTCCCACAAAATACATACTACGATCAAAATGCCACCTACCGTTTCGTTTCTTTTGTTCTTCTATTCTATATCATCAGAAAAACTGCCCGATCCCGATCCCCTTCCTAGCGTCACCGTTGCCGACCGATTCCGGCCGAATCCGGCGGCTCCCTGCGCCGCCGCTCGCCGGTGCGGCTCCAAGGCGATGCGCCTTGCCGATTCCCCGCACCCCAGGCAATCCCCGTCGCCCCGGCAGAGAGAGCGGACGCCCGGCGGCCGAGCTCTCGAGAGGAGCTCGAGATAGAAGCGGCACGCCAGAGCGCGTCTTTAAGTTTTTAGCAGATTTGTTGTCCAATTGCAACTAATTGCTGAGGTTAAATAATGATATGTGGCTCAAATAGTACATACATTTGTTAACTGATTCCTTATATATCGTACTAACTAGGCTCAGAAAAAATTGTGTGGATCCTGACCCTTGTTACGGACAGTGGCGACCCTTGACCCGTGACCCCATTAATTCCTCGACCCGGACGACCCGGTTTTATGGCAACTCTAACGGAAACAGCGCGCACCACCATCGTTGTTGCTTAACTAGCCAGGAACTCAAAATCAGTCGCCGCTGTTGTGGAGCTTGCCGGTTTACTCGCACCTAGGACGGAAGAATTGATGTATTCTAGCCGGGAGCTCAAAATCTGTTGCCGTAGTTGTGGAGCTCGCTGGTATGATTTTTTTTGGGTTAGTGCTCCTGTAAATTGTCTCCATTTAATTGTGAAAACGTGCGTTGAACGTACATGCCAACTAGTTACAAAAACACCATAACACATATTTCAAACAAGTTTTTTATGACGTTTTTCAGTGTTTTAATATATTTCCTCTCCTCGAAAACAAGACGTTTTGGTGTAGACTAACCTATCAAAACATTTTATATTTCAAGACGGAGGTAGAACATCTTTTATGTACTTGTGCAAAAAAAAATCTATTTTTTTCAAACTCAAAAATATGATTCTCAATTAAAAAATCAGGCTCCAAAGAACTCGACCTCAGTTTGTGATTTTTGATGTGTACCCTCCATCTCCATGGATTACACAGAACCATGCAAGTTTTTTTGATGAAAATAGGAACCATGCCATGATATCCACATTGATTCAGCAGCTTCGTCCCGCATTTCCCACACCCCGCTCAAGTCCGAGCTTCGTCTGTTCCTGTTCGTCTTGATCTGGGTGTGAAGCCCAGCTTGTGGGTCCTGATCTGGAGAGGCTTCGTTCATTAATTTCCTCGGTCTTGATCTGAAAGCTTGGATTTTTGGAGCGGCCGGATTTGTACTGGCCTCCATGGGGACGGGGGCGGTAGCGCCGGAGCGGCTCCCGAAGCAGCGGCGGAGCGCGCACCTGTGGAAGAGGGCGCTCCTCCACTTCTCCCTCTGCTTCGTCATGGGCTTCTTCACCGGCTTCGCGCCCTCCTCCTCCTCCTCCTGGAGGTCCCACGGCGGCGTCGGCGACCCGGCGACGCCGCACCGCGTGGGCGACCAGCTCGCGGCCTCCCGCGTCGCCGTCACCGGCAACCAGCGCCTCAGCCTGGCGCCGCCCTCGCCGGCCGGCGCGGCCGCGGCGGGCGGGGGCGGCGCGGTGGTGGACGTGGACGAGGACGGCGGCGGCGAGGGCGGGGAGCCGCGCCGGATGCTGATAGTGGTCACCACGACGCGGTCGGGGGCAGGGGAGCGCCGGCGGCGACGGCCGGAGCTGATGCGGCTGGCCCACACGCTCAGGCTGGTGCGCCCGCCGGTGGTCTGGGTCGTGGTGGAGCCGGCCGCGGACGCGCCCGCGACCGCCGAGGTGCTAAGGGGCACCGGGGTCATGTACCGCCACCTGGCCTTCCGCCCCGAGGAGAACTTCACCACGCCCGCCGCCGAGGCCCACGCGCAGCGCAACGCCGCGCTCGCCCACGTCGAGAAGCACCGCCTCTCCGGCGTCGTCCACTTCGCTGACGCCGCCGGGGTCTACGACGCCCACTTCTTCGACGAGATCCGCCAGATCGAGTGAGTCCATTGCCTACCTTTTCTTACTGAAATCTTGCTTCCTTTCTAGATTGGAAATCGGTAGAATGTGTCAAATCGCAAGAATTCATGATTGTCCTTCAATTCTAACCTCAAATTGATCCCCATTTCTGCGTTCTGTTCTTCCAGGATGTTGAATCTAGATGATTAATTTTAGTACTTCAAATTTCAACTGTAGTTAGTTACTCCGTAGGCTGTTGGTGGCCACCGACTATGGTTCCTCATTACTAACCTCCACTTCTTTTAATTTAGTTGTACAGTATTAATTTTCTAGCTAAGAAAGGTTTTAGTAGCCGTGTAGTTTAGTGCGAGTATAATTGAAGGCACAAAAGCTGTCATTAGCTGTGGGAAGAATAAGGGTTTAGAATAAAAATTATTGACCCCTCACATCACACCTTGAACGTTGCGAGTGCTGAGAGACCATGCTCTGATGATGCAAGGGGTCAATTATTGGATCTAGCTTTACCTCTTCTTTATTCCCTTCACTCCAGCAAACTATGATTCTGTTGCAAATTTTAAAATTTACAATCTCTTGCTTTTTCTTAGTGCTTACCCCCCTCCAACGACCAAATTGTGTTGCAACCACTCCAATTAGTAGTTTAATTAAGACTTTTTAACGTGTGGCTGGTGAGTCATGAGCAAAAGCAAAGCTTATAAAAAAAGAGGTAATGATTAGCACTAACTAGCTGTTTGCTTGCTCGCTGCCAGGCGGGCCGTCCTGGTGCTAAACCTAACAAAACACGCATTGAATGAACCTAAAGCATGCAATAAATGTTGCGAACTTGCGATGTTGATGTTCCTGAAATTGGTTGCGAGATGTAGGCAGAAATTGGCTAAAAATACTTGAAGTAGAAGATAGTAACCGTTAGGCCATGGCCATTGAAAAGAATGCCCCATCTGTTGCTGTCGCTGACCACATGTCCACATGAGTGGCCATTTGAAATGCACAACCAAATTTGCCCACTGTTTTTGGTGAAAATTTTCAACGATATGTCGACCGCCAGCTGTTAAAAAGGAATTTGTGCTTGAATTCTTGGTTTCTTGCAAAGAAGCATGGGCAATTTCTAACCGACACTTGATGCCCATCATTGGTTTCTTGACCAGAGTACCTGATGTGATCAACTGATCATCCATTTCCATCAATGTTAGCTGTATTCCAATATTGTGATCTGGTACCTACCAGCAGCCACAGAATGTGAATAGTGTGTCAAAGATTCCTCTTAAATTCCAAGTCAACATACCGTCTTTGCTCGACCAAAAAGGCCTAACATTTGACCTTCCCTTTGGCTTTCTTATCCAGTTGAACAACTTGTTCAAAAAATCCAGTTGAACAATGTATACGGATGCTATTAGAACTGTAAAATGCCATTAGATGCAAAGTAGCATTCTGAGTACTTATATTCATAATAAGAAGAAATAAATCCTTGTTAGTACTATATATGGTCCTACCATATATCATGTGAGAGCATGGTGTTGATATTCCCATGAAGAACAATCTTTTTTGTTTGAGGGGAACATGATGAGAAAGCACTCTACTTTTTCCCAAGAATGCTTTAGCTGCATCTCGCCAGTCCACAATGTTTTTATTCTTGTATAGTTCCTCGTGATGCGTGCACACGTGGCCCCTGATGCCTTTTCTGGGCGCTGGAGGACACAACACAACAGAGCTCGCTGTTTTTAGCATCAGACCCATGTATTCATACTGCATCTCTCACCTGGCGTGCGTGTCCCAGAATCCAGAATCTACCAGTTCAGTCACCACAGTTTGGGGTGGGTTTTGACCACGGTTAATAGTTACTCCCCTTGTTTAACTACGGATTAGAGCTAAGACTAGTCACAGTGGGAGTAACTTAGACCAGTAACATGCATATGTTACTACTCTAAATTACTACCTCCATAGTGGGGAGTAACATGTGTGTAGTGTCATATTTAATAGGTTATACACTCATCTTGTCTTGAAATGTGTGATGTTATGGTAACATAGCATGTTACTGCTCTATGTTACTCCCCACTATGAGTAGTCTAAAATAGTAAAACTTGTGTACTTCTGCGTACGTGCCCGGACAAGAGTACTTAACCTGGGTTGAGTACATTGTTTACTGTAATGTTTGACCATACATTGCCTTGTGAAAATGTGTGCACAATAAAGTCTTGCGTTCGTTGTCAACGATTTTGTCTCATCCCCTAGTTTGTTCAAGGTATTTCAAACTTCGAAGCTGGTAATATATCCATTTATTATGCTATTTGTCACCCATCGGCATGCGTGGGCAAGTGGAGGATGTAGTCTATTCCCACGTAGTATGAGACAGTTGCATGTAATAACTCACTCACCTTGTATTGTGTTCCTTGCCTAGTGTCTAGTGAGAGAAAGTTCCCTTAGAATACTAGCTGTTGTCATGATGCTTTCAACAAGGCAGCATGTGGAAAGTGTGCTAATGGAGTAATGGTATCATGGCTTTTCTTGTTCAAATATCTTATTTTGAGATGTTCTAATTCTCAAACTCAACTTGCCCATGCGTATTTGGTTTCGGTGGATCCTGATTCTCTTTAAATGTCAAGTCAAGGTTTTGTGTACAATTCTCTTTAGATGTCAAGTCTTAACTACTGACCAATCAAGATGAGGTTGACATAGTCACAGCTAATTTTTGAATTACATGTTTGCAAATGACTCTTGGATGATATTTACTTGATGCATTTTTGATCTCCCTTCTAATGGCTGAAATGGACAGGGCGTTTGGCACATGGCCAGTGGCAACGATGTCCGCGGGCGAGAAGAAAGTTGTGGTGGAGGGCCCACTGTGTAGTGCCTCGAAGGTAGTCGGTTGGTTCTCGAGAAACTTCAATGATGGCACCACCCGATCAGTGACATATAACACAGAGGCTGACTTGAATCCTGCCGGTGCTGCTGGCACGCGAGCCCACACGATCGATGTATCCGGGTTTGCATTTAACAGTTCTATTTTGTGGGACCCTGAGCGGTGGGGACGACCGACGTCATTGCCGGACACTTCACAGGTTAGTTCACTCTCAGTAATTCGGTTAACCCTTATGCTTGTTACGTTTTACTAATGTTGGAAACAAAGCCATCTAATCCTAAATGAACTTTGTTTTCGTCATGACTGGAAGTGTTAAGCCAAGCTTTGGTATCTGGTAGGCACACTGCAGTGTTGCAGGCCACACACTGCATTTAAGTAATATGACTACACATTCTGCATAACTTATCTTGACCATGACATTCTAGAAAAAAAATAAGTTTGGAATTTGAAGAAGATTTGATTAATTGAGGGACCGAGTCTGAGACTAAAATAATATTAGCTGTCCATTTCCTGATCTCATGATAGCCAAATAACAAACCTCCCAAATTAGCGGACCCACTAGGCTCCTTAGAATTGTGGAATTGTGGACTGCTGTTCAGGTTAAAGGAGATTCAAATGATTTCAGCTTGTAGCCTTGAACTGAATTATTTTCTATCATTTTTCAACATGAAATTCCATAGTCAATCTGATTAAAACATCTCATCCTACTAACTGGTGGAAGGCCACTAGCAATTCCAAACAATGTACTATTTGACAGACTGTTGCAAATTGTTTATTTTGAAACTGAGTCAAGAGTTCCTTTGGGCAAACAACAAAACTGTGTCTGATCACGTAAAGGACTTAAGATAATGTATTGCCATCCAGTTGTGAGCATGTTTCAGTAATTTCTAACAACAAGTCATCTTGACCGGCTGACATCTATCCAGTTAAAAATGGCTGGTAATTCATCCTTGTAGTACTAGGGTACTTTCCAAGGTAATAAGTACCGAATGTAGCTGAATGGTTAAGTAGTGATGCATGTTACGGTTTCTTCTCCTCATCTCCTGGCACCCGAGATATTATCCTATTTGAATTCACTGCCCGACTTACACAATTATCAACTTCCCTTTCCAAGTTGAATGACCTCGCGTCACACAAATGTCCCTTTCAACGGAACATATCCAGGAACAGGTAGCAATTATTCGTGCCACCATCACTGTCATGCACTCCTGTCTCAAATTTGTGATTTTGGTTCCGTTTATCTCACCGGCTCACCAACTTATTATCACATCATCCTAGAGCTGCAACCCACTACTGGTACCGAAAGCTGCACGCGCCACTACAACCAAACCACGGATTGCTTATTGAAACAAGATAACAGGGAGGAGGAGCAGTGGTGTAATTGAATTGGATATCCTGAGGGGTTGTTGTTAACTATTTGGAGGCTCATGGAGGGTTTGTCAGGTTCTTTGGTTGCTTGCTCTGATTATCCGGGTGTTTGCGTCTCGAAATCAGCCGCGGAACCTGAAGCCAAATGTATCCAACACGCTTGAGCTAGTGCTAGCAGTATTAATTTCTAGAAGAGCTTGATTTTGCAGGAATTTTCAGTCCTCACTTGCAAAAATTGTTCTTTGTTAGCGTAAACAATGAATTTCTCCAACATCCAAGCCCCGTTTGAGATGTAAAATTTTATCCCCGAATTCCTCCAACAAGGAGGCCCCCTTTCGTGCACGAGAACTGTTTTCATGTGAAATGATTCCAAATTGAGGCTTGATTCCTGGGAACTTCTTGCCAAAATTGGCTGCCAGGTGTTTCTTCTCGCCTCAGTTTCTGTGTCGCTAGGCAAAACATGTCTGAACTCTGAAGGCATATCCGAGTAGTAAAAATTCAGCAGTAGTAGTACTAGCTGTTGTTGAGGAACAGACAGGCAAGTGTCACCACCCTCCTCCCGCCCTCTTTAAACGCCACCCTCACCAACCACCAGGCCCCGACGCCATTTTCACCTCCACCTCAAGTGGAGTTTCACCTCCACAACTCCTTCCATCCCTCCCTCTTCCCCTCCTCCTACCTTCCATCCTGATCTTCTTCTTCCTCTAACTTTCCCGAGGCACATTTGCCCACTAAATCTTGGTGCTGATCCAGTACCACATTAATTCCCCCTCTTGAATTCCTTCTTGCTCTATCCACATTGATTCAGCAGCTTCGTCCCGCATTTCCCACACCCCGCTCAAGTCCGAGCTTCGTCTGTTCCTGTTCGTCTTGATCTGGGTGTGAAGCCCAGCTTGTGGGTCCTGATCTGGAGAGGCTTCGTTCATTAATTTCCTCGGTCTTGATCTGAAAGCTTGGATTTTTGGAGCGGCCGGATTTGTACTGGCCTCCATGGGGACGGGGGCGGTAGCGCCGGAGCGGCTCCCGAAGCAGCGGCGGAGCGCGCACCTGTGGAAGAGGGCGCTCCTCCACTTCTCCCTCTGCTTCGTCATGGGCTTCTTCACCGGCTTCGCGCCCTCCTCCTCCTCCTCCTGGAGGTCCCACGGCGGCGTCGGCGACCCGGCGACGCCGCACCGCGTGGGCGACCAGCTCGCGGCCTCCCGCGTCGCCGTCACCGGCAACCAGCGCCTCAGCCTGGCGCCGCCCTCGCCGGCCGGCGCGGCCGCGGCGGGCGGGGGCGGCGCGGTGGTGGACGTGGACGAGGACGGCGGCGGCGAGGGCGGGGAGCCGCGCCGGATGCTGATAGTGGTCACCACGACGCGGTCGGGGGCAGGGGAGCGCCGGCGGCGACGGCCGGAGCTGATGCGGCTGGCCCACACGCTCAGGCTGGTGCGCCCGCCGGTGGTCTGGGTCGTGGTGGAGCCGGCCGCGGACGCGCCCGCGACCGCCGAGGTGCTAAGGGGCACCGGGGTCATGTACCGCCACCTGGCCTTCCGCCCCGAGGAGAACTTCACCACGCCCGCCGCCGAGGCCCACGCGCAGCGCAACGCCGCGCTCGCCCACGTCGAGAAGCACCGCCTCTCCGGCGTCGTCCACTTCGCTGACGCCGCCGGGGTCTACGACGCCCACTTCTTCGACGAGATCCGCCAGATCGAGTGAGTCCATTGCCTACCTTTTCTTACTGAAATCTTGCTTCCTTTCTAGATTGGAAATCGGTAGAATGTGTCAAATCGCAAGAATTCATGATTGTCCTTCAATTCTAACCTCAAATTGATCCCCATTTCTGCGTTCTGTTCTTCCAGGATGTTGAATCTAGATGATTAATTTTAGTACTTCAAATTTCAACTGTAGTTAGTTACTCCGTAGGCTGTTGGTGGCCACCGACTATGGTTCCTCATTACTAACCTCCACTTCTTTTAATTTAGTTGTACAGTATTAATTTTCTAGCTAAGAAAGGTTTTAGTAGCCGTGTAGTTTAGTGCGAGTATAATTGAAGGCACAAAAGCTGTCATTAGCTGTGGGAAGAATAAGGGTTTAGAATAAAAATTATTGACCCCTCACATCACACCTTGAACGTTGCGAGTGCTGAGAGACCATGCTCTGATGATGCAAGGGGTCAATTATTGGATCTAGCTTTACCTCTTCTTTATTCCCTTCACTCCAGCAAACTATGATTCTGTTGCAAATTTTAAAATTTACAATCTCTTGCTTTTTCTTAGTGCTTACCCCCCTCCAACGACCAAATTGTGTTGCAACCACTCCAATTAGTAGTTTAATTAAGACTTTTTAACGTGTGGCTGGTGAGTCATGAGCAAAAGCAAAGCTTATAAAAAAAGAGGTAATGATTAGCACTAACTAGCTGTTTGCTTGCTCGCTGCCAGGCGGGCCGTCCTGGTGCTAAACCTAACAAAACACGCATTGAATGAACCTAAAGCATGCAATAAATGTTGCGAACTTGCGATGTTGATGTTCCTGAAATTGGTTGCGAGATGTAGGCAGAAATTGGCTAAAAATACTTGAAGTAGAAGATAGTAACCGTTAGGCCATGGCCATTGAAAAGAATGCCCCATCTGTTGCTGTCGCTGACCACATGTCCACATGAGTGGCCATTTGAAATGCACAACCAAATTTGCCCACTGTTTTTGGTGAAAATTTTCAACGATATGTCGACCGCCAGCTGTTAAAAAGGAATTTGTGCTTGAATTCTTGGTTTCTTGCAAAGAAGCATGGGCAATTTCTAACCGACACTTGATGCCCATCATTGGTTTCTTGACCAGAGTACCTGATGTGATCAACTGATCATCCATTTCCATCAATGTTAGCTGTATTCCAATATTGTGATCTGGTACCTACCAGCAGCCACAGAATGTGAATAGTGTGTCAAAGATTCCTCTTAAATTCCAAGTCAACATACCGTCTTTGCTCGACCAAAAAGGCCTAACATTTGACCTTCCCTTTGGCTTTCTTATCCAGTTGAACAACTTGTTCAAAAAATCCAGTTGAACAATGTATACGGATGCTATTAGAACTGTAAAATGCCATTAGATGCAAAGTAGCATTCTGAGTACTTATATTCATAATAAGAAGAAATAAATCCTTGTTAGTACTATATATGGTCCTACCATATATCATGTGAGAGCATGGTGTTGATATTCCCATGAAGAACAATCTTTTTTGTTTGAGGGGAACATGATGAGAAAGCACTCTACTTTTTCCCAAGAATGCTTTAGCTGCATCTCGCCAGTCCACAATGTTTTTATTCTTGTATAGTTCCTCGTGATGCGTGCACACGTGGCCCCTGATGCCTTTTCTGGGCGCTGGAGGACACAACACAACAGAGCTCGCTGTTTTTAGCATCAGACCCATGTATTCATACTGCATCTCTCACCTGGCGTGCGTGTCCCAGAATCCAGAATCTACCAGTTCAGTCACCACAGTTTGGGGTGGGTTTTGACCACGGTTAATAGTTACTCCCCTTGTTTAACTACGGATTAGAGCTAAGACTAGTCACAGTGGGAGTAACTTAGACCAGTAACATGCATATGTTACTACTCTAAATTACTACCTCCATAGTGGGGAGTAACATGTGTGTAGTGTCATATTTAATAGGTTATACACTCATCTTGTCTTGAAATGTGTGATGTTATGGTAACATAGCATGTTACTGCTCTATGTTACTCCCCACTATGAGTAGTCTAAAATAGTAAAACTTGTGTACTTCTGCGTACGTGCCCGGACAAGAGTACTTAACCTGGGTTGAGTACATTGTTTACTGTAATGTTTGACCATACATTGCCTTGTGAAAATGTGTGCACAATAAAGTCTTGCGTTCGTTGTCAACGATTTTGTCTCATCCCCTAGTTTGTTCAAGGTATTTCAAACTTCGAAGCTGGTAATATATCCATTTATTATGCTATTTGTCACCCATCGGCATGCGTGGGCAAGTGGAGGATGTAGTCTATTCCCACGTAGTATGAGACAGTTGCATGTAATAACTCACTCACCTTGTATTGTGTTCCTTGCCTAGTGTCTAGTGAGAGAAAGTTCCCTTAGAATACTAGCTGTTGTCATGATGCTTTCAACAAGGCAGCATGTGGAAAGTGTGCTAATGGAGTAATGGTATCATGGCTTTTCTTGTTCAAATATCTTATTTTGAGATGTTCTAATTCTCAAACTCAACTTGCCCATGCGTATTTGGTTTCGGTGGATCCTGATTCTCTTTAAATGTCAAGTCAAGGTTTTGTGTACAATTCTCTTTAGATGTCAAGTCTTAACTACTGACCAATCAAGATGAGGTTGACATAGTCACAGCTAATTTTTGAATTACATGTTTGCAAATGACTCTTGGATGATATTTACTTGATGCATTTTTGATCTCCCTTCTAATGGCTGAAATGGACAGGGCGTTTGGCACATGGCCAGTGGCAACGATGTCCGCGGGCGAGAAGAAAGTTGTGGTGGAGGGCCCACTGTGTAGTGCCTCGAAGGTAGTCGGTTGGTTCTCGAGAAACTTCAATGATGGCACCACCCGATCAGTGACATATAACACAGAGGCTGACTTGAATCCTGCCGGTGCTGCTGGCACGCGAGCCCACACGATCGATGTATCCGGGTTTGCATTTAACAGTTCTATTTTGTGGGACCCTGAGCGGTGGGGACGACCGACGTCATTGCCGGACACTTCACAGGTTAGTTCACTCTCAGTAATTCGGTTAACCCTTATGCTTGTTACGTTTTACTAATGTTGGAAACAAAGCCATCTAATCCTAAATGAACTTTGTTTTCGTCATGACTGGAAGTGTTAAGCCAAGCTTTGGTATCTGGTAGGCACACTGCAGTGTTGCAGGCCACACACTGCATTTAAGTAATATGACTACACATTCTGCATAACTTATCTTGACCATGACATTCTAGAAAAAAAATAAGTTTGGAATTTGAAGAAGATTTGATTAATTGAGGGACCGAGTCTGAGACTAAAATAATATTAGCTGTCCATTTCCTGATCTCATGATAGCCAAATAACAAACCTCCCAAATTAGCGGACCCACTAGGCTCCTTAGAATTGTGGAATTGTGGACTGCTGTTCAGGTTAAAGGAGATTCAAATGATTTCAGCTTGTAGCCTTGAACTGAATTATTTTCTATCATTTTTCAACATGAAATTCCATAGTCAATCTGATTAAAACATCTCATCCTACTAACTGGTGGAAGGCCACTAGCAATTCCAAACAATGTACTATTTGACAGACTGTTGCAAATTGTTTATTTTGAAACTGAGTCAAGAGTTCCTTTGGGCAAACAACAAAACTGTGTCTGATCACGTAAAGGACTTAAGATAATGTATTGCCATCCAGTTGTGAGCATGTTTCAGTAATTTCTAACAACAAGTCATCTTGACCGGCTGACATCTATCCAGTTAAAAATGGCTGGTAATTCATCCTTGTAGTACTAGGGTACTTTCCAAGGTAATAAGTACCGAATGTAGCTGAATGGTTAAGTAGTGATGCATGTTACGGTTTCTTCTCCTCATCTCCTGGCACCCGAGATATTATCCTATTTGAATTCACTGCCCGACTTACACAATTATCAACTTCCTTTCCAAGTTGAATGACCTCGCGTCACACAAATGTCCCTTTCAACGGAACATATCCAGGAACAGGTAGCAATTATTCGTGCCACCATCACTGTCATGCACTCCTGTCTCAAATTTGTGATTTTGGTTCCGTTTATCTCACCGGCTCACCAACTTATTATCACATCATCCTAGAGCTGCAACCCACTACTGGTACCGAAAGCTGCACGCGCCACTACAACCAAACCACGGATTGCTTATTGAAACAAGATAACGGAGCACTTCGGTCCCTCACCAAACCCCTTGCTTCATTTGTGTCTCCATGCCAGTTAGCCGCACCAGAAAGATCCTAGTGTCTAACCACCACAATGCATTGGTCCAATCCCTACTTAACATGGTGTTGCAACCCTTCAGACTGAACTGTGAGCTGATGGTGATGGCAGTGGATCCTTCCTCCACTTGTCACACGCAAGAAGCTAATAATTTTCATAGCACTCGTCCAGCGCATCTGCGAGATTCAGTCTGAACTGTGAGCTGATGCCGACGGCACTGGATTCTTCCTCCAGTTGTCATAGGCAAGAAGCTACTGATTATTTTGTTTAAAACTCCTACCACAACCTACCAATGCTGGTCTTCTTCTTACACCACATGAGCATCTTCTCCCTCCCAGCAAATATTAATGAACATGCCCATTTTCCTTGGTGTGATTGCAGGATTCCATCAAGTTTGTGCAAGAGGTGGTGCTGGAGGACAGGACAAAGCTGAAGGGGATCCCCTCCGACTGCTCCCAGATCATGGTGTGGCAGTACAGCGTGCCGAGCCCTGTTCTTCCTCGCAAAACCTCCACCCCGAAAACTCACCATAGAAGGTAGGGATGTGAAGGGGATCCCCTGTTCTGCAGAAATGAGCAATGTTGGGACGTCGATGTAAATGTGGCGAAAACGAAAGGAAAAGGGAAGAAGGGGTTGCTTACTATACTGGGTTCTTTTCCTTTTCCTTTCTCTCGATTTTGTTTTCTTCTTTTTCTTCTTTGGGGGTCATGAATTGTCCTCAGGAGATCTCCCCCAGGCAATAGTATTATTTATTCACTTTTTTTTTTGCTTGTGATTCTTTAACTCGATCGATCGGGGCTCCTCTTCGCTTCGGGTAAAAATCTCTTTGTGGAGTGCAATAAGACGCTGGTGTAGAAAAAAGATCTGGCAAATTACATGATGAATTAATACTAGCATGGATTTTCCAGCAAGTTTTTAGCTTGTTCAAATGTCCTGTGAAATTCAGGATGCATGATTTCTTGTGAAATTCAGAATTAATACTGCCACGTGGCAGTGGCAGTGACAGCACGCGGAGAGGGAGGATCTGGCGGGACAGTGAGATCTGCAGCGATGAACTGGAATGAATGCAGCGTCGCTCGCCCAGATCTACTGCTAGTCTCCTCCATTATTGGAGCATTGGAGTTAGGCGTCGTACTCGTAGCGCACGGCTGGCTGGCTGCGCGTGCAGAGAGAGCTCACTCACTCCAACGCAGCAGCCGACAACCTTTCATGTGTCGGCAGCCAAGCAGTCCCTATGTACGGAGTGCAGTACATGCATGCCTGACGAGCTGTGGTGCGGCGGTGCATCGACGTTCGCGCAATGATGACCATGAAACACATGCTGTGTCCTGTGATAATATGACTTGCTCACGCTTTCATCTGCACAAGTTTTAGGAACTTTCATCTATTGAATATGCAGAATTTCATTCATAAACATGACCACTTCGTGTCGTTGACACAGAAGTTAAACGAGCATCCCACACCCGAAAGGTAACCCACATAGGCTTTCCCCAAACCCCCGGTCACTAATGTAAACAAAGTAGAAAAAGCACCAATTTCTGTACGGGTTCCAGAAGAGCGAAGAAAAAGGGGATGTTTTGTTAATGGGAACAAGGAACTGTTTATAGCTGTCGTGATATAAATAACTATACTCATCGGAGCTGTAGGAACATGTACATACGAAATACGAGAATTCCACCTGAAAGGCATATCATGATACTCATAGATGCCAAAAACCCAGAATATACATGTTAGGACCCTGAGTGCAGCGTTTTGGAGGCTGAGCTACATGTAGCTTGGTTTTTGAAAAAAATCGAAATCTGCAATATATGTCTCCAAAATTCGAAAATAAAATTTCTATTTGTAGATAATGTCGAGATCTACAATTGTGCAAACTTACTAGTTTTGGAGAAAACGCCGAATAACAAGCATCACCATGAGTTCATCCACACTGGAATGTGATAACTACCAAGCCGGGTCCATCTCAAAAGCAACGACCTTCGTGTGGCTTCTCCGGCCGCACTCCGCAGTCCATCAACACCCGCATCACTCTAGTTTTGAGATCGACCGTGTAAAAGTGCCTGTGGTTTCTCTCCTAAAAGGCTCAAGTACATTCCTTCTACTCTCTCCGTTCCAATTTAATTGACTTGCTATCCACCAAATGTGGATGTATCTAGACATGTTACATGTGTATAGATACATCCAAATGTGGTGAATAACAAGTCAATTAAAATGGAACGGAGTGAGTATATGCTTAGCTAGATGGAGCTCCATGAATGTACAGAGCCACCGTGAATCACCACCATCGATCTTCACTTCCTTGGTCATGTTGCCGCGTCCAGATAAGCGAGAGACCTTGCCTTTGCAGGCGTAGCAGACATCGACCCTAAGCTGCGGTTCTTCATGAGTTTTTCGAGATGAAATATGCTTGGCCGGGATCGGGATCTTTGTCAGGGAGACATACGTGTGGAGTTTGCGCGGCCGGTCACAGGTGTCTGTTTTGACGATCAGCACTTTGAAGAATGCTGACGAAGGTCGCTGCTTGCCGTGTGAGGAAGAGCAGTCTGCACTGGTAAGGATGGTGCGCGATTTCTCCATGTCCACTCTAGCCGGGGTAGCAGGTCGCAGGTGCCGGCGAGCAGATTGAGCACGGCAATGAGAAGATTTCCTCCGACGTCCGGTGTGAAGGGTTCAACGCGTGGAGGGACGCGCAGGAGGAGAAAGACTTGTCGTGCGGCGAGCGGCACGGCGCCGTGGAGCAGCGTTCCCACCGTGCCGGCGTAGAAGGAGCCGAGGAGCCGAACACCGACCCCGGCGTCGGGACAAGGGACGTCGCGGCGGCAGGGTCCGTGATGGCGAGCCGTTTCGGGGTGAAGAACCCGGACAGGAACGACGACGCGTGGGGTTCTCCGGCCACCCGCGGCGGAGGAACGGGGTTTTGCCCACGAGGCTGTGCCACCGCCTGCACGTCACGGCACAGCGAAGAGGTCATCCGCGTCCTCCACGCGTACCAGGATCTCGCGGACGACGTCCTCCAGGAACGACACCGCGGTGGCCGGTGGCCGCCGCCTGTTCCATTACTTTCGAGTTCAAGGTCGTGGAACTGGTCCGAGCGTCTGATCGGTTTGGACACTCTACGTTTCGACTTTCGTCGAGTTCGCATCACCACGTATCGTTTTTTGCGAGACGGTCTCGCCTACGATTCCTTGTCGGGCTGGCCCATCGTGTTTCTTCGTTTCGAATCGTAATGCTCAAACAGAATCGCTCTTCTCAAACCGTGTCCTCGATTCTAGGATTCTTTTTTATTTTTTTTCCTTCTGTTTTGGTAAGAAATTAGTGCTCCTTCCGTCAAAAAATAAGTGTCTCAAGTTTGCCCAAAAATGGATATATCTATATGAAACATGTCTAGACTCTAGAAACATCCATTTTTTAGCAAATTTAAGACACTTATTTTGGAACGGAGGGAGTATAAAATTACAAACCATTAAACATTCTTTTTGAATGGGTGAACTTTTTTTCCGAACCGGCAACAAAGTTTTAACCCTGTGAATCCCTCAACATTTTATTTGAACATTGTGAATAATTTTGTAACTACGTCGACTTTTAACCCGTGAACATTTTAAAATACGTGATTTTCTAAACTTCGTGAACATTTTTTTTTGAACATTGTGAACACTTTTTTAAAGACGTGAAATTTTCATCCCCGTGAACATTTTTTGATATGTGAACATTGTTTTGAACATCGTGAAACTTTTTTAAGGGCATCTCCAGCCGTCCTGCCCCCCCCCCCAGGGTCCAAAACGCCGCTTTTTCTGGGCCGCCGCGGCGCGAAACGGCGCGAAACCGAACCATGGGGGCACGTTTTACCAGCCGTGAACCGCCCAGCCGGCGATGCGGCCTTATTTCGGCATAAAGAAAGGCCGGCCCTTTTTGGCATACAAATTCACACATAGAAATAGTTTAACATACAAATTCACACATAAATAAATAGTTTAACGTACAAATCCATACACAAATAAATAGTTCAACAATACAAGCAAATAAAACAAATCGTACTAGGCATTGGCACCGCCATTATCGGCATTGCCATTGCCCTTGCGCGCCCACAAGTGCTGCACCAGATCATCCTGTAGAGCTAGATGTGTTCCAGCGTCTCGAATCTCCCGGCGCCAGGTGAGGAAGGTTGCCCATGGCGCCGGCACCTGGTGATCAACATCTGCAAGAGGACCCTGGCGGTAGTATGGTGCCATTGCCTCATTGGCAGGCACCGGGTTATCCCGTTCACTCTCAATGATCATGTTGTGCAAGACCACACAACACTGCATCACCTCCCACATGTTGGACTTCGACCAAGTCAAAGCTGGGTACCGGACAACAGCGAATCGAGACTGCAGCGCGCCAAATGCCCGCTCCACATCCTTCCTGCAAGCCTCCTGGCACTTGGAAAACCAAGCCTTCGCGCTTCCTGGCACAGGGTTGGAGATGCTCTTCACAAATGTTGCCCACCTGGGGTAGATGCCATCTGCAAGGTAGTAGCCCTTTGTGTACTGGTGTCCGTTGATCTCGTAGTTCACAGAGGGAGCATGGCCTTCGACAAGGTCGGAAAAGACATCCGAGCACTGCAAGACATTGATGTTGTTGTGAGTTCCTGGCATACCAAAGAATGAATGCCAAATCCACATATCATATGAAGCCACGGCCTCAAGAATCACGGAGCACTCTCCTTCCTTTCCCCTGTACATCCCCTGCCACTTGAATGGACAGTTCTTCCATGCCCCAATGCATGCAGTCGATGCTACCAAGCATCCCAGGAAAGCCTCTTGCTTCATTCTCTGCGAGGAGGCGAGCAGTGTCTTGCGCATTGGGTGATCGCAAGTACGTTGGGCCAAAGACTGCAACCACTGCCCGGCAGAAATAGTTCAAGCACTCCAGGGCCGTGGACTCGCTCATGCGCAGATAGTCATCCTGTGCATCTGCGGGAGCACCATATGCAAGCAACCTCATGGCCATCGTGCACTTCTGAATTGAGGTAAAGCCTACCGTGCCGGTGCAGTCCTTCTTCAATTTGAAGTAGGGGTCGAACTCCCGGATGGCGCGCATGATCCGGAGGAAGAGCTCGCGGTTCATCCTGAACCGGCGCCGGAACACCTTCGCGTCCTGCGTAGGATTGTTGGCGAAGTAGTCGGAGTAGAGGATGCAGTAGCCCTCGTACCGCTGCCTTTGCTTGCTCTTGCGGCGCCCGCGCGTCGATCCAACATGACGCGGCCCGCTGTTGACGAGCAAGCCGGTGAGACAGGCCAAGACCATGAGGTGTTCCTCGTCGTCGATGGCGGCCTGATCTTCCTCGTCGAAGAGCTCGGCGAGCATCTCCTCGTCGTCGGAGTCCATGGCTTGGGTCGGGCGAAACGCCGAACACCTTGCGGGCGGGGTGGCCGCGCTTCGCTCCGAGAACGGCCCAGCCGGCTAGATCGCGGCGGAGGAGAGTGGGCGGCGCCGGCGGCGGGGCGGGGCTCGACGGGGGGTTCCTAGCTGCTTGCGTGCGGCGGCGCAAGGAGGGGTGGTGGCGGCGACGGCGAGGTGGACAGAGGAAAAGGCGAGTCGGGGTGGGAAAAATGCTTTGTCTCGCCGACAGCGCTGCCCCACGCGTGCTTTTCCTTCCGCCGGCCCCCCCCCCCAGGCCGAACCCAGTGGGCTGGGTTTCGCCTGGGTGCGCCGGCGCTATTTTCCGCCGAAACGGCGCTAACTGGGCTTCTGGGGGGGCCGAGTGGTAGAAAAACGGCGCTTTTCGGCCGGCGCGGCGCAAAAAGGCCTCCTGGGGGGGCTCTGGGGGGACGGCTGGAGATGGCCTAAGACACGTGAAAATTTTCTTCTACCATGTTACATACGTGAACTTTTTTGGCCCTGTGAACATTTTTTTGATACGTGAACTTATCTTTGAACAATGTGAACAATTTTTTATCTATAGAAAATTATTTGTATATTTATCTGAAACAGAGAATGAAATTAGAAAATATATACAATAAAGTAAAATTTAGAAATTAAAATCAAAATAGCAGCAAAAAAAAGAATCGAGAGAAAAAAAGAAAAACCACAAAATGGGTCGGACCAGCTCGTGCGGGCTATCTGGGCAGCGCTGCTGGGCGAGTCTAGCGTAGCGCTCGCTTGAAGCGATGCATGGACGATCCCCTTAATTGGGTTACAGATTGATTGGAAAGAAAAGGGCCTCTCGCCACTTCGATGCGGGCCAAACCAATCGGCCCAAAGTAAAGAAACCGGCCATCGCCAGCAATGCGATTGCGTATCTCGATCGAGGTCGTGGAATCTGAAGAACCACGAGGCCCGAATCAAAATTGGAATCCCAGTCTGATTCATCTCCAAATTTGAAGTTGACGAGACATCTCAAGTTCTCAACGTTTGGAGCCAGCCGTCTGCGCCGTATGCATGCACGAGCCAGACCGATCTAGCCGTGCATGGTACACCATCAACCATCGAAGATTCGAGGTGACTTAGCATCTTCAGGATAGATGATGGCATCTTCAGGTCCTGATCTCATGCAGCTTAAGTTACCAGTGGTTTAGCCTTTTTTACCAAATCAATTCAATTAGATTGTTTTCTACTCAAGTTTTTATTTTGGGATACCCACTGCAATTCCTTATTTTCCCAAAAGTGTTTTCCAAAAGTTTATTTTCCCAAAAGTATTTTCCAAAACCTTGATCAAGGTCTATGGAGATCGGTATCTCGGAGCACCCAATTCCGAGGAAATGATGATTCTTTTAGCAATGAGTGAAGCACGAGGCTAGGATGGTCTCGAACGCTTTTGGAGTGTTGATTTTATGCATTGGAGGTGAAAGCCAATTCACTAGTATGGCCATGATCCAACAACTATTTTGGAAGCAGTAGCCTTCGAAAATTTGTAGGTATGGCATTGCCACTTTACCTTGCCAAGATATCTCAATGGGTCAATGTCTTGCATCTTGCTCAAAGATGCAACTACAAGGTGAATGGCCAGGATTATGACCAAGTCTACTATCGATGGCATCTATCCATCTTGGTCAAAATATTTGTGAAGACAATTTCTAGTCCCCAGTTTAATAAACATGAACATTTCGCAAAGGCGCAAAAGGTTGCAAGAAAAGACATTGAAAGATCATTTGGAGTGTTACAAGCAAGGTTTGCGATTGTACGAGTCATACTTGTTTCTGGAATAAGGATAACCTAGCCAATATAGTGACGGTTGTGTGATCATACACAATATGATCACTGAAGACGAAAGGATATGCCGATAGCCAACGAGTATGACAATGTTAGCACAACTATCAATCTTCGTAGGCACCCCGGCGGCATTCAATCATTTGGTCAGGCTTAACGAAAGGTTGAAGACTAAGCCTCCTATGACCAGGTACGTGAAGATCTCATTAACGAGAGTTTATATTTCTTTAATTCGTTATTTGATTTACTTGTATTGTTTTTTTCATTATATTATTTGTTGTATTTAGATAATTTGTTAACTTGTATTAATGTTTGTAATAAGACTTTTGAATTACTGAATTATTTGATGTAGATGAAGAAAATAGGGGAAAATTATGTAATCTGCAAATGATGACTCTGAATTTGTAAGTCCCCTCGGCAGCCTCCAAAATATTATTGAGCTAGCATTCCCCATTTACGTTTTGGAGGCTACGAATATGACAAGGCTGCTTGAGTTGCTCCAAGGCAGCAACTTTCTCGACGGTGCATTGTATATATGGCTTCTTTCTTCACCCGAGATAACTTGTATTTTAAATTAATAAAATCAAATGTTTTGTTTCGGATAAAAACATCCTACGAGCTCACTTGTGAAGCTATCCAATCTCCATTCTCAATTTCCAAACAAAAAGATTTACATTTATGCTTTGGAGAGATATATACTCCCTCCGATCCATAATAAGTGTCGTGGCTTTAGTTCAAATTTTTAAAATAAAATTTGAACTAAAGCCAGACCGGAGGGAGTATATTTTTCGAAGATAGAGACGACAATATACGTACAGTCATCTGTTTTAGATCAACTACATTCCGCTGCATATATCCCAAAATCATAAAGAGCCCAAATGGATTAAAGGAGCTCACACGAGGACGGAAGATATTCAAACTTGCACGTGCAAGCACGTACATATCTTCATGCATGCTACGTGTTCCTGAACACGTACAAATGCTCGTGAGCTCCATACATAGACACAGCACGTACGTGCCGTCCATGAATATGCACGGTGTGTCTCTCACTGAACCGGCCCCCTCCCTCGGATGGGTATCAACCATCATGGATCCCAAGAAAGAACATGATGGATATGCCTTTCGTCTGTAATGGGAAAGAGAAAGGCAAACTATAAAGGAGGAAAGGAAACGTCCTGGTTAGTAGCTATAGCATCAAGCAGTTAACCCCGATCGATTAAGCAACCACTTCGCTAGCTAAGCTTTATCTATCAAAGGTGAAAACGGCCGCCTACCTATACAGATATACATCACGCACACTTCGGTCGGGTTTTGGTGCTCATGTTGCATTAGTTAATTTTTCCTCAATGCGCGGCCGACAAATTCACCCGCAGACAGTCTCGCGCCTTAATTTGCCGGGCCTTTTTCTTTTTTCATTTAGCTGACGGATACGGGACAAGATTTGGCTCTGGAACCTCTTGGCTATCTATGTCCCGTGGGAGAACCACCATCTTGTATAGCAAGCGATGCTTTGCCAACGAGCTGTCCATTCTTATCTAAGAAGAGATATCATGGCATGTACTCATTTTAGCACGAAATTTAAGAACATGTCCATACACGCCCGCCACGTCAGTTGCGTGCCCACCCGTCAGCGGCGGTGACGAGGAACCGATATAAGGTAGGCCCACCAGACCATAATAAAGGATCAAGAGGGTGAAAGCTTGGAAAAGCCAAGGAGCTCACGAACAACACAAAGATGTCGAATGAACCGACTTGATCCGTAGTCCGGCTAAAGACTGGCATTAATCTTAATCAAGATTAGCATTACTAGCCTGCAACACTAAGAGAATAACTCCCATCATGTACTTGGGTAGTGGGCAGTTAATACTCTTTATCTTTGTAACCCGGCCATGCAATTATATAAGACACGCTCGGTATTAGTTTAGACACATGATCTGATGGGATCTCACAAGGTTTAAAGTGATAGCGGTCACAAGACAAACTTTCGACACAATACACCAAAGCATGATTATGTATTTACCTCTTCACTGAGGGGCCAAATCTAGCTAAACTCTCCTGTGTCAATCTCGTATCAAAACAGTTCCTATGTTGCCCTTACCCACATATCGACATCTCTATCTACCACATCGACTACGAGCTATTGGGCTACCCCGGTAACACACGTCGTTAGGCGGGCCCTGCATATTGGCGAATGTGGTGACCAATCAAGTAAGTTTAATGTGGCACCCCACACCACACCCACCTACCCCACCGCCTAAGCCTGAGGAGTTGTGATATTTGGAGTGTCCAGGCACCGCATTGGCCATGCTTACGCCACAACAGAACAATGTCAAGACGTCGGAGCCCAAGGAGGAGGAGGATGTCAGCGACAGAGATTGGGATGACATCGCAGCGGAGTTCCCCGATGACGAGGAAGTCCAGGCGGCACCGCTGCGACGAGACGAAGTGGTCATGCACGATGGTGCCATGCGCGCGTCGGTGGAGGATTCCGCCATGTCGTCCCCTTCGACTCCAATGAGGAATTGGCTTAGTTTAGGTTTACCTTAGTTGAAATTAGTTGTTTTAGTTTAAATTTCATTGCATTCTTGTGTCTGGACGTCCTAAAAAATTAATTTTTTGGTGGTCTGGACTAAAACTGGGGACGTCCGCTCCAGATGCTCTAAGAACACTATAAATGGTGTGAACAAGATTATACACCGATCTTCTTTCGTTGGGAAGGATTTTAGAACCACATCCACAATCTGAAGATTCAGGAAGCTTGAGTAGTCGTTTCATTCCATATTGGTTGAAGCTCAGGCTTTCTTCAGTCAAACATCTCAATAATTGACTAACTCTATTTTTAAAGAAGTTTGGCTTAGAACAGCGCCAAACCTCAATTAATTTTGACTGGTGTTCACACATTTCTCACCCACTAAACCAGGATCATTATCATAGCAACACATAAATTTTAGTCAAGCTCATGAATCACGGGTGTGGTGGGATCTAGCTATCCGAATGCCAAAAAAATTAGTGCTGCGCATCATTGGAGGCTAGTAGATATATAGCTAAGCCATGGATGCTTCACAGATGGGCGATCATGGGCCCGCCGGGTTAGACGATGCTAGATATCTTGCGTGAGAAAATATTTTGCCTAAGCAGCAATAAAATATTATTATTATTTGCCTAAATAGGCAGGTCTAAAGTTATATATCTGTTATGAAGCGCGGTATGGACTTAAGGCTCCCGAGCTACAAGCAGCTGTTTATTATTGTAAAGAAAAGCTGCATTTCATAGGCTTAAAAAACGATTGATTGTACAGACATAAAGATGATTTCTAATTGAGTGCAGTTTTTCTTAAATAAACGTTGTATTTTGCGCTACACAAAAATCAAAAAATGTGACACTAATTAGTCATTAAAAATATTTTTGATCTTCACATTTGTCTTTTTTGTAGGTTAAAAAGTAACATAATTCGATGAAAATTTGTCGGTACATACTAGACATTCATATGTATGGATGTGTATTTTTTTTCAGATTTTTTAAGTCAGAAGATAAAGTTTTTTAAGCGCTATTGGAGCTTGGGCACCATTTGAAGTTTTTGGCAGGAAGCCAGGCATGATTATTTTTACACCTATTATCTTTGAACTTGGATCATGCTATTTAAAACTTAAATGACATCTCATGCCGTGGTTGGCGTCGCACAAGATGGTACCGAGCAAATAGGTGTCGGCGCTGCCACCTTTGGCTTTCTTGTGCTACTTACAATTGTGAAGCATCGAACATGGATATAACTCATGAGTTTAGATGTGGTTCTACTTTTGCTAGAGTTCAAAACAGCCTAAGTTAAAATAGAATAACATAAATAATTAGGCTTGTGAGACCCAAAAATGGTCACAGGGATCCAATGCAGAGACAGCCCTAACTCTTTTGATGTTGCACCCAAGCCCAATGGTCGTTGTTGCAGAAAACCAAACAGTCTCCTCAATTGGCTCTCCAAGAAGATCGATTAAAAATTTAAAATTGATCTACACATTGTACGAATACGGTGCATGTGTAATCACGCGTTAGGCTGTCGCTTTGCAACTCGTGACATTTTCTAATCCCCGATGGGGAACACAACGAAGGGCACTCACTTGTATATGCACTACTATCATTACTCTATTTAGCGGCAGTTTGACCATGATTGCAGCGCTTGACCTGTACTTAATGTGTCAGGTCATTGAAAAATTAACTATGAATTGATCAAGTATCCATATGGCCAAGATAACAAAGAGACGATCCTCAGGTCGATATCACTCCACATGCATATATGTACTTCTTGTGCCTATCTTTCATGGTTATATAGATGTCTTACCCTTTGGCAATAGTTAATTTTCATTTCTAGCTAGAGTACATGGCAGCAAGTATTCCATGGCCATATTTGGATATATTTGTAATATTATGTAGGACCTAATGAACAGCCAGAGAGGATTATTTGACGTGTACCTGGAGCTACCAAGAGAACTTATGGTGTTGGAAGTATTATGTGTTAGAGTATATGCGTGTTACGGAAAGATATGGTAGAGATAGGATTTGTTTCTTGTCTTGTACTCCAAGTCGCTCCATTGTACGCCTATATATACTCGCCCATGAGGCTCAATAATACATTCACCAATTCCTCCAATCTCATAATTCTACATGGTATCAGAGCGGCACGATCTGACCTAGCCGCCGCCGCCGCGCTTCCGCACCGCGCCGCCCCCGGGGAGGTCGATCTCCATGATCTCCGCCGGGGGCCGCGCCGCCCGTACCCAGGGTTCATCCGCCGTTCGTGTTGATCGGCTGCCCTAGAGTCCTTTTTTTCCGGTCTCTTGATCCGGTTTTTCTTTCTCTCGTCGGTCGTTTTTTGATCGGCGTTTCTTTTTTGGTTTTCCGATCTAAGATCGGTTTGCGTCGCCCACCGCCGTCGTCTCATCGCGCCTCTACTTCGACAACGGCATCGACCTGCACCGGCCCGCTCCTCGACAGCTGGCTACCGCGGGCGACTCGCCGGCGCCGACTCCGCACCGCCCGGCTCCCTCCAGCCGGCCACCGCGGCCGACTCGCCGGCGCCGACTCCGCACCGACCGGCTCGTCTTCACCGACCGCGCAGCAAGGCCGGACGCGCCGTCCAAGGGACGCCTCGACGCGTCGCCGCCGGCTTCTCTCGCTTGCAAGGTCTCCATCGTCGGTTCGTCTTCACCGTCATCGACCGGGACTTCACCGACAACTTCGCCATCGACTCCGATCTGCGCGTCGTCGTCGCCGCCATGGCGCGTTCCGCGCTGCGTCGGTCTGATCAACCGATCGCGCACCTGCACCGCCAAGCACGTCCCCGAGCATGCGCCTACCACCGATCGAGCTACAGGCTGCCGCCGCGTCGCCCCTTCGGGCCGCCGCGCCGCCGCCATTGGTCCATGTTGCCGGCAGCCAACGCGCCTTCCCAGGCGTGTACGCCGCTGGCGACACCCGCCGTCTCCCCGACCCGCGCACTGCTGCTGCGTCGCCCCTTCGGGCTGTAGCACCGCGGCACGCGGTCCACTTCGTCGTCCCTGCGCGTCGACTTCTACGTGGTATGCGCCGCGCCGACTCCTTCGGCGTGGGAACGTCACCGTCCGCGCATGGTCTTCGTCAAGCCGCCGGGTTTCTTCCTCGCCTACTTCGAGTAAACGCCGCCGCCTTCTACAGGTAACCTGCTGGCCATCTCAGGCCGTCGCAGGTCCCGCCGACCACTCCTTGTCCAGGCGTCCAGCATGGCCACCCCAGGCCGCCGCTGCCTTCGCCGCCTTCTACGTCTTCGTCCACCACGACCACGTCGCCAGCGTCATCATCCTCGTCCCCGACTACGTCTACTCCAACAACCGCGGACGACATCGGCACCTTCTACCCCCGCTGATTGGCGCCGCAATCGTCGTCGAGTCCTCCTCTGCTGGCCCCTCCGACGCTGGCCTATGGTTCACGGTGGTCCCTGCCCCCGCATGCACGGTACTGGCAACACCGATGCGTGTCTTCGTCCCCGACGTGTCCCCGGGTCTGGCAAGCCCGGGTCGGCGCCTCGTCTACATCGGCCTCGACAACGTCTTCGGCATCGACTTCCTCCTCTGCGACTGCCTCGACCACGTCACCGATTTCTTCTATGCGTACTCGACTCTGGCAAAGCCGGAGTATGCCTTCGTCCCCGACGTGCGCCTTGTTCCGGCAAAACAATGGTCGCACCTCGTCCTCGACGGCTCGTACTGCGTCGTCTCCGGCATCGGCATCCTCGACGACTGCCTCGACGCATCCCCGTCAGTCTCCTCGCCTCCTCGCGTACTATGCGCATGCGGCTTCTTCTGCGTCTACCTCGACACCGGCAACCCCGACCACGACATCGACCACGGCGACCCCTCGCACGGCTACCCTGACCAAGGCTGCACCGCCCAATGCTCTCGGCTCCCTCAACATCGGCAACAAGGGCTATCACCTCGCTTGAGCTCCTCATCAGCTTCCTCTACAGTCCAAGCATCGGCGCCGCGACACCGTCCACGATGTTCCCGCTCCTACTGCGGGGGGATGTCAGCCCACTGGATTCTACTTCGGTTTTTCTCCAGTCTGACCGTCCGCGACGTTCCAGTTGTTCACGACGCTACCGCTACGACTGCGGGGGGATGTTAGAGTATATGCGTGTTACGGAAAGATATGGTAGAGATAGGATTTGTTTCTTGTCTTGTACTCCAAGTCGCTCCATTGTACGCCTATATATACTCGCCCATGAGGCTCAATAATACATTCACCAATTCCTCCAATCTCATAATTCTACATTATGGTTCAAAATATAAAAGTTTCTGCCGCCAACGTAAGGGAACACACACCCATGTGGGAGCAAGAGTATGAACAAGAAAGGGAGATATAAACAGCAGTTGTGATGAGTTGGCGTAATGTTGAAAGGTGACCCACCAAATAATTCCCTGCCTGCCACCTAGGCATGAGGTATGATCAATAGGCATTTCTTCTGTGCATCACCACTGACCAAATTTCTATTTTTTTTTTCTTGAGGAGGGTACTACTGCGGTTAGCTCTAGTCCGTGCACACACAATTATCAACTTAACCACCGTTTAGTATAATTTATTTGCATGAGGTACATCACATGATTTGAGGTTAGGCAATTTAGTTATCTTGAATGGCTCATCTAGCTGATCCTATCAGTGGAGCCAACAGCTAAAAACACCCTATCCCAAAAATGTATAAAGAACATCAAGTGGAGATTCCACTTCGATTCATTCCTCTTCTGTATCCAACCTGTCCAGCTCCAAAGTCGAGAGGGAGAATGGCAACAAGCACCAAGCAAGTGCACACACAACTAAAAATTCACTTTGGCACATGGCTCTGCCACTGAAAAAATATTTTGAAATGTCAAAAAAATTCAAATTCAAATTTCGCGTGCACATTTCGATGTTATATGTGCGCACGCCAGAAAATCTATATTTTCGATGTCCTATATAAAAAATGAAAAATATCTCGTGAAAAGTTTTCTAACACCGAATTTATCTTTTTACACACGAAACAAATTTTATCATTTTCCTGAAACGATACCGATGTGCACACGCACAGAAAATCCTCCCTGTGGATCGCTCGCCCGCCTCGCCGCACGCAAGAGTGGATGACAAGTGGGGTAGCCCGACCCAGGAGTGTGCCCGGGCATTGTCCGACACCCTTGAGAGACCCTCCGAACTTGGGGTGGCTCCGGGGTGCATGGCATATTTGGTCTCGGCCGGGACACGCTGGGGGCAATTTCTGTCTCCAGACTCTCATTGGAGCTTTGGGGGTCGTTCGCCGGGTGCAGGTGGAGATGCTCTCACTCAGTCTAATCCATCACTCTCTTTTTGTTGTTGAGAAACACCACTCTTCTTCTCACTCTCACCCTACACCAAAGACAAAGGCCACACCTTCCAAAGGGTACTCTACTCCCTTCCAAACCTCCAGCTTTCCCTGTGCGCTGTGCTGTGCCCTCCTGTCAGTCCTACTACCTCCAGCTGAAATTCCCAGCTAGCCTCCCACATGATTGCAGATACCTTCAGAGGCAACTCAGCTGTCCTCTCACCTCACCACGCCAACCTGACACACCTTCCGGTTAGTTAGTTGCTACTTGCTCTCACCGCCACCGCACCGCACCGGAAGAGAGAGCCTACTTCCTCCCCCGCCCTCTTCACCTTGCTTCTGCAGGAAGATCCATCCATTTGGTTGTTCCTGTCCTGCGGCAAGAAAGTTGCATCCTGCTCCTTTGTGCATGTATGTGCGCTTGCCTTCTCGTTGCGGCATCCGTCCCCTGGATAGATTGATAGATCTGGAAGGGAGCTTTGTTTCTGGCTCAGATCTGATCGGTGTCTGTTTCTTTCTCGTCAGTTATTGTTTGAATTCGGGGCCGGCCATGGGGAAGAAGGGCAAGTGGCTCGGCGCCGTCAAGAAGGTGTTCAGCCCTGACTCCAAGGAGAAGAAGGAGGAGGTAATTAATTCATTATATTTTAATCAGTTTGTTGGATTTTATGGAGTGTTGTGCTGGATTTTTCCTTAGATTTCACCAGTGGTTCTTGTGATTTGTTGTTGTGGGCCTGATCAGGTTGCGCAGCTTCCTGTAGCAGTTCAGTAGATTGTTTGCTCCGCGAATATTTTAGGCAACAAAATCTGAGCTCGGATTGCCAACGTTTTATCCTGAAATTGGCATGTTGTTTTGTTTCATAACAGCAATTTGTTTCACCCCAAAAAAACACAGCGTTTTATTTCAGAACTTTCTTTATCTTGATGGCCTGTGTTGTAGCTACTGCAGAAGGATTTAAAATTTCCATATTTATTTCATCTATGGTCATGGTTTCAGCTTGTCTGTCATATTACGAAAAGATTTATTTTTTCTAGCTTGCAGTTCAATAACTGTAGTAGGAGATACCATCTTTCCACTTGCAATTGGATTCTCGAGTAATTACGCATATTTTTTTGACAAAAACACTGTCTTTTCTCTTGCAATTCTGTCTTATACTGACACTGTAATTTCAACTGAACTGTGATGACAACCCAAACTCCGCCTTTGAAATGGACAGAAACTGAGGAAGAAAATGGCTGCAAGCGAACCGAATCCAACTGATCTAAGCCCTTCTACTTCCTTGGAAGTCGATGTCTCGATGCCGCCACCTCCTGCTCCTCCAGCTCCTCGCCAAATTGAGGATTTCAATCTCCCTGAAGCTGAGCAGGAGCAGAGCAAGCATGTTACTGTTGAGTCAGACCCTGCTGCTCCTGCGCAGACGTCGTCCGTATTGCCATCTGGTGTATCGAGCGAAGAGCTCGCTGCAATCAAGATCCAGACCGCCTTCCGGGGTTACCTGGTAATGTGACATCAGCTCTTAAATTTATCTGCTCCCTGCCATTTGGAACTACGCAATGCGTGCCCATTTTTTGAAATGTTTAGAGAACTCGTCATACAGTTAGACTACTTCACTGCTGCTCTCATTGATAACCACGCACGTTGTGAAAATATTATAAAGATGATTGCATTGACAGTCTATTTCTGCTGGCCGCTGATCTGGTCTTTGCAATTTTTGAGTTGGATGATCAATTTTCGGATTATTTATGATTATCCCTTGGTATCAACATGACTGAGCATGCAAGCAAATGTCTGCCTGTGGCCATGTGAAATTTTTCTCTTATCCTTTTCGGAGGTTTAGGTGTTGGCAGCTCACCAACTAGTAACTACTATAGTTGCTATTATTTGAAGTTAGATTTGAAATATCTTAGCTATTTACAGTTCCTGTATTCATTTCACAAGTTTGTGTGGTAAATGAGCTTTTATGTTTCAGAAGCAAGTATTGTTGCCAAGTGACATCCTCTTATACTCTTTCAAAGCAGTTATTCCCCCTTCTGACTTTGACCCTTTGATATTTCATTGTTCCGTATATGTTTACTGAGCTGGCCTACGAATCAATCTTGCCAAATATAAATATTACAATACAATCCATACACATCTGGCAGTTGGTGGCAGCCACCTTTCATTATTAATTTTGATTCTTTAATTATTTGATGTTGATGGCTTTGTCTGTCTGGCTTAGTGGTGTGGCCTTGATACAAAGATAGCATGCCATTCCATTTGGAAAACACTATTAGTACCGAATTTTATTGAGATTTCTTACCTACAGAATAAGACTTTTGCTTCTACTGTATGTATACTGAGTGTTTCTGTCATTATAATAATGCAGGCGAGAAGAGCATTACGAGCGTTGCGAGGCCTTGTTAGATTGAAGGCATTGGTCGAGGGTAATTCAGTTAAGCGTCAAGCTGCAAGCACACTCCGCTGTATGCAGACTCTAGCGCGGGTGCAGTCGCAGATACGTGCAAGAAGGCTGAAGATGTCTGAGGAGAACCAGGCCCTACAGCGCCAGCTCCTGCTAAAACAGGAATTGGAGAGTTTGAGGGTAGGCAAATCGATCTCAAAGCCTTAAGTAGAAACGTATTTCATTTTTTGAAGCAAAGGTTTCCCCAATTTTTCGAGAAACCACGTAATAGAAGAGGTCCAAAAGCAAAGAAACAGTACAACAAAACAAACAGTATGGAAGCGAAACAAAAATAAGCCCAAGGATATTAAAGTAAAAGTATTTCATGTGCTACTGTTGTTCATTAAACTCCCAAGTATAGCTACTGTTTTTTGACATTTTGTGATAAAATTTTGCTTCATGAGAAACTCCAGTAATTAGAAGTATCCTCGCAAACAAGTATTATCCAAGAAGTACTGCTTTCTCTTTTGCTACAGATCTTGCAGGTAGTCACAACTTCTTATTTAAGAACATTAAAAATATTCCATTTTGTTGATGATACCAGATGGGGGAGCACTGGGATGACAGCACTCAATCCAAGGAGAAGATTGAGGCAAGTCTAGTAAGCAAGCAAGAGGCTGCGATTAGAAGAGAGAGAGCACTTGCATATGCATTTTCCCATCAGGTAGGGGCCTTCCTGATTCTTGAAAAACGGATGCCAATTATTTTTTATATCATTTGGCAACGACATTCTTAAAATTGATTCAAAATATGTACTTTGCAGTGGAAGAGCAGTTCAAGGTCTTCGAACCCAATGTTTGTAGACCCAAACAACCCGCACTGGGGCTGGAGCTGGTTGGAGCGCTGGATGGCAGCGAAGCCTTTGGACAGTGGCCGCACCGGGATTAACACCGGTGACCAAGTATCAGTGAAGAGCATGGGTTTGAACCTTGGAGAGGGTGAGATCACAAAAGCCTTCAACAGTCGGAGCATCAAGCCAGACAAGTCGCTACCGACAACTCCAAAGCTGACCCACCCAGCTTCCCGGCTATCCCCTTCAGCAGCCTCTGCCAAAGTAACACCAATCGTTGTGAAGAAGAAACCTGCTACACCAAAGAATGGGCTTCCACATGTGGATGACGATGCGAGGAGTGTGCTCAGCGTGCAGTCTGAGCGACCAAGGCGGCACAGTATAGCCACCTCGACGGTGGGGGACGACGAGAGCCTCGCAAGCTCTCCATCAGTCCCAAGCTACATGGCGGCCACAAAATCCGCAAGGGCCAAGTCCGCCTCCAGGGGTCGCCGTCGATCGATGCCACAGAGACACCAGAGAAAGCAAGCCCTGTTGGGTCTGTGAAGAAGAGGCTGTCCTTCCCAGCTGGTGCGGCGTCGCCAATGAGGCGGCATTCCGGTCCCCCAAAGGTGGAGAGTGTGGTGAAGGACATTCCCGAGATACGACAGCCAGAGGCCTTGGCGATCAACGGTTGAAACAAATAATTCATACAAGTGGAAAGAGGGGGCTATGGCTATGCAGATATACAATATTTCACCCATGAACAAAGGTTAAAGTTCTATCGGATGCATGAATTATCAGCATTTTTTCTTTCCGTCCAGTCATGATACTGGCTACATTGTTGGCTTTCATTAGGAGAAGATTCTCGGCGTCTGTCAGTCATTCCATTTGTTGCTTGTGTAAAACTATATGGGTTTGTCACCGGAACCTTTGATGTCGCTGTTTGTATGTAAGAGGGTCTTATATGTATGCGAGCAATATATTTCTTCCATGCCTTCTGAACTTGTTGGTGTAGCACTCTGCTCTAGTCATCAGCACTGTATTATGTTTGCGTTTTCCAGTACCCATAATCTTCCCTGTTCGACGCAAAATCATATCGAATTCCGGTAAGTGGTTTTGTTCACTGGGATATGTATGTACAACAAAATATACAATCCACCTCCTAATCAAAGACAGTTAAATTTCATCCCCTCACATTGATTTCAGCTTTTCCTCCCCCCATGTCAGTTTTCTTGGCATCACACTAAGAAACCTTGTCGTGGCACAAAAGATAGTCGTGGTCGTCTGAATCACGAAAAATTTGTATCACTGAAAAGCTCGTACCCTTAACCTGTTCGTGGCTCTTAGTGGGGCAAAATAGATGCACGCGGTTTATTGAATTTTGACTATTTACTTTTTCCAATAGCTTATGAGTAAAGTGTTATATATTGTTCCTCTATAGATATGGAGATACATGAATCGTGCATACATGAATTTTGTTTAGATGAATGTGTTAGCTATGGGTGCATTTGTTTGAGCGGTTGTGGACACGATGGATCACTAGATAACATATACTTCCAAATTGAAATAATTATATCTGATTACTATGTTCATGTGATAATCTATCAGCTAGGTTATTAAGTGATTTTTCTCGAAAAGGAGGTTGACACCCAAGATATCTGCATCGAAAAGATGCATACAACCTTCTTTATTAATTTATTCAACAAAGGTATCACAACAATCTGAAACCACCACGCCACCCCTAGATAATCATGGCCTTTTTCCCTTGACACGTAACAATGCCCCACCAGCTAGATTTGGGGTCATCTCCAAGCCTCCTTCTAGCATACCGGGAGCACATATCAGGTTCAGCAGACCCTCAACATTTGCCGCTTGCACACTCTTTAGAAGCCGCCACCGCCGTCGAACCATCTCAGAGAAGAGATCCTCATGACCCTCGCCAAGCCAGCCGTCGATGCCGCCAAACAACACCACTACCCAGCGCTCGCCAATCAAAACACGTCCTTCACGGAGACTCCGCTACGACATGACGCTGAGACCAGCCGGCGTCAACCCGGTAGATGTCACGCCACACCACCTATGGACCACACATGCCAACACATGCTCCAAAAAATATGCCCTCAAAAGGAGAACGACGTTGGATGCTGCCATCGTCCGATCCCACTCGATGAATCTGCCACCTTGACCCCGCTCTAAGTGAGAGTAAGCGGTAATTCCGGTTGGGATTGTTGTTTTCCCACTGCACCAAACATCTCCAAGGTTCAATTTAAACTGGGATTTAATAATTCAGGATGCAAAAGATAGAGATTTGACTTCAGGATTCTTTCCGCCGGACTTTTGTGAATTCAAGATTTAAAATGGACTTTTTCCTCGAGAGAAACTCGGTTATTAACTGATGTTATAATTTTCATATTATGCAAGGTTTTTGTCTCATCGTACAAAGGAGTATAGACATAGTATTGATTTTTGGTTCAAAGTGCATACATGATACACACGGATAGCATGCCTCTCATGTCCGGTGGAGTGGTCGTGGCATGTTGGTCAGGCCACAACCCACAACCCACATGCCTTAGTCAGACGGGTTGACCCACCTGGGACTCATTCGTACATCTCTGATTAGTTCTAGACTTCTAGTTGATCATTGCTTAGCAAAAGCTTATCATTTCCATTATGTATCTAGCTTAGGCGAATATTATCGGCGAGTCGCACCAGATTGATCAGGTCGCCTAAGCGTACAATTATCATCAGCTAGGTCGTAAGCTTTGTACATGTGTACATGTTTTGAAGAAACCGCCTACTATGCCGAGGGGAAACCCTCGTCCAGTTTTGCTGGGCCACGACGCTACGTCTATGGACGCCGCTTCTTTTTTGAAGGCGTCGGTGCGGCGTCTCGGTGCTCTCTCGTACTCCGGGTGAAAACCGTGGTCTTCGGATCGGGCCGTGGTGGCGTTTTGGTGTCATGATACTCTTGAGGACGCCGCCTTTTAGTCCATAGTCTGTTGCTCTCTCGAAGTTGGTGGTGCGGAGGCTGTGGTATCTTCGGATGGCGTGTGGGATCTTCGGAGTGCTTTCTTTGGCAAACTTTGCAGCTTGTTGAGACGTGACAGCTGCGGTGCATGGACGACGGCGGTGAGCCCCTGGTGGCGTTGTCCGTGAGGTTGTAGTGTGTTTCACGGTGTGCCGTCTGTGTTGGTGTGCCCGAACTCTAGGGTGAGCTCCGGCCCGACATAGTTGCCCGACATGGTAGTGCTCACCCTCTCCGGCGTTGTTTGCCTCAGTCCCTGGTTGTGTCCTCTGCTATTCGTTGTCGTAATTAGCCTCCTCATTTGTCCTTTCTTGGGTGTGTTGTTCTGTGTATAAGCTGAGTTCAGCTCTGTGTATCACTTTCGTCGATGATGGCGTTATTAATTAATTTAACGCTGGGCCTTTCAGTTGGCCTGTTATCTAAAAAAAGTGCTGAATCAATTAGATTGGTGTGTGTTTGTAATCTCGATGGGAGATGGTTTATTTATTTCTATCATGCTTACCTGAATCAAAGTTTGATGCCCTTATACTATATTTTAGGGAGTGTTCTATGTGTAAACACAGCCTAACAATGTATAAAATTTAGAATTTAGGTCGACCTCTTGCAAGGCTGTTTACTTCTCGTGAAAAGGGGCGTCTCCAAGGCCATGTCCGAGTCGGCCCATTCCCACCCGATAATCGCTGTGCAAGGCGTACATGATCAGCACGGGGATGTCCAGGACCTCATCTCTGACTCGCCGTAGGTACGTACATTGCAGCAACATAGGTCAAATATGGGTGAGACACGCATCAAGAAATAATTAATTAAGTCTTGATAATTCGTGGCTGAACAATTTACGCTTTATGAATGTACATTTAACTAACCTTGTTGTAAGTAAAAACACCAATACTGTCACGATGTATACGAACGATCAGGAATTTTTATTTATGAAATATAGCCAAAAAAAATTGCCTCATTTTATTAAATAAGAAGGAGAGTTAACAAAGTTCGAGAAACAAAAAGGAGGCCAACAAAGACATAATACAAACACGACTACTCTCGCGATGAAGTAGAGCTCAAATGCATAGCCCCGGCCATTGCCTAAATATTTTGTAGCTTCTAACATAGGCTATAATCATTTTGGTTGTATAGTACTTGGTGCGAAAAACCCGGGCGTGTTTTTCTCGTTCCATGTTGCCCAAGCGGTGAGCATGATGAGCGAGAAAATCGTCCTATGGCGACTATATGAGACAAAACAAGTGTGGTCCACCACTCCTTGACAGTGTCCAAGCCAACCCAATCATATACCGAATCCGCGAGGTGAAACGGAAATCGAAAATAAAATGAGCCGCCATCTCTGAGGCATATTTTCAAAGTTGGCAAAGGCCAGAATTTGGCCATCCTCGCCATTAAAGCCTGTCCGCTGTCCACACTATAACCTGAAGAGGGAACAATGAGAAAAGTTTAAATGTTGCGGGCGCCCAACCAGGCCAAGCTAACTTGGGGCTTCGAGCAAATTAACTGGCAAATTTCATATTGTAAGAAGAAGAAGTTAAATAGAAACCACTAGCCGTAAGTGAACTTCTACACTATAGAACTCCGCATACAAGGGAAAAGATTGATTTCCTGAAGGTAAGAACAAAGAGAGAGAAACTCCTGAATATGGCGAAGTTCCAACCCGTTGTCCATATTAATGTGTCTATTAACATCATTGTTGAGGAGGTCTTGACTAATACTCACTCCGTTCCAAATTAGTTGTCTTCAATTTGCCAAAAAGTGGATGTATCTATACTTGTAACATGTCTAGATACATCCATTTTTTGGCAAATGGAAGACAACTAATTTGGAACGGAGGGAGTACTTCTGTTCTAGCGCTTTGAGAGGAGAAACTGATAGGGAAAATGTCTTCCAATTTCTTCCCATCTAACCAAGGGGCGTGCCATCAGAATTTTGCAATTTTTCAGTCCCACACCGTGACCATGATCGCTACATAAACAATATTCATATATTTGTCCTCGGCAGGCGGATTATCAAGCGCCAATCAAGCTCTACTTGGATCCGTCCAAACAAATGAAAGCCCGGCCACGGAGCCGAAGCGCACAAGGAAATGTGTCCAACACAAGGATCCCGGCCAAGACCTCCTAAATTACGCGGTGTACAAACTTGTTTCCAGTTTCACCGGCATTTGCCTCCTACAAATTCTGTCCGCCCAGAGGAAAGATCTCCCCAACTTGGTAGTCTTGTTCGTCGACCCCTTGTTATGCGAGATGATAAATGGCTTGCGATGACAGCCTCAACCAAAGTGGAGCGGCCATCCATGGTGATGTTCTGCCATTATAAGTGGGAAACTTTGTCGCGACTTTGTATTCAAGGCAACGAAAATCTACACACCAAGCGTAAAGACGGAGAGAGGCAGCCCAAAATAGCGAATACGGAAACCATACCACACGGTAGGAATAAGGATGGCAATTTTACGAGAACTTGCCTGTGGCAAGATGGTTATGAGGGTGGTTGTATCCCCAGCCCACCAGAGTTCAAACCCAGGTTTGACGCTGGTGTTTCTCATTTAAGGTGGAATATTCTTCAGTGGGAGGCGACGTTCCCGTCGATAGCGAGGCGCCCGTGGTGACTTCGTCAATCTCAAGACTCGACCCGCCGACTCAGTCTCTCGGAGGTGCTCATAGGGGTAGGGTGTACGTGCATGCGTTCATATGGGTGAGTGTGTACGCGTGTATATGAGCGCTTGCGTTGTACTGTGTTTGCAAAAAAAAAGGATGGCAATTTTACCCACGGTACGGGTACCCGCAGGTTCCGTACCCGCATGGTTGGGGTATGGGCATAATTTTATACCCGTGAGTATTACCCATACCCTACCCGTTAAGTCACGGGTAGGGCACGTGTATAACCTCGTACCCATGGTATACCCATATCCTCTGCCCGTTTATAACATTACCCGTGGAGGTTCAACATTCATTCTTCTGAGCTTGTGAATCTATGTTAAAGGTATCATCAGTTGTCGATTTGAGTTGAGATAATTGTCATGTACTCAAATATATGTTATTGAGTTGAGATAAATATTTTTCTTTTATCAATGTGTTGTCGATGAATGTAAAATTATGTGTAACACATGTACTATTTGATTTACCCGTCGGGTACCCAGCGGGTATGTATATCCGCCGGGTATGAGTACGGGTAAAGTTTCATACCCGCGGGTACGGGTATGGGTAGAGTTTTGTACCCATTGACTACACGGGTATGGGCATGGGCGGACCCAGCCGCCCCTATGCCCGGGCGCTTGCCCGGGCTTCGGTCGTGCTCGCCTCGTAGGAAATAGGTATTCTAGCGATGAAATCACCTGCGACGAGGAGCAAAACTGCTCGTATGGTAGGCCTTGAGCATGGTTGGGCTTGGCAGTTTGTTGTTGGGCTGTGCTCGCGATGGAAAAAAAAGGCAGCGAAACACTTCCCCGTCCCTCGTTATTGCCTCGTTCTCCAGCTCGAATCAGAAACAAATCGATTCGTTCCCCAACTCGCTTGTCCAGAAAGGGCGAAACCCTAGCCCGTCCGTTCGGCGATTTCCCCAACTTGGCGGCGGAAGAGGAAGACCATGGAGGACGGAGAACCGGGATGGACGGAAGCTGGAGCGGCCTCTGCAGATCCCTCGGGCGACAGCGGCGGTGGGCGTCCCGAGCAGCAGCAGGGGCGGCCATGCCCAGCCGCATCTGGCGGCCGCAAGCGCCGGCGAGACTCATCGGGAACGACTTCATCAGGCAGAAGATAGGTATGTCTTCCTCAACCGAGATTGCTCATTTTAGGTGTATTCGGTTATGAATTTTGAAACTGAATTTGACATACATTATTAACTAGTTCTTGTTGGCAATTGGGAATGTGTTAATTAATAAATAATAATTAACGAATGTGTTTAAATTTCAGAACTTGGGAGGTTTTTGGTTGATAGAAGAAGCTTACCACAACCACCACCGCAACCAAATGTTGCAAATGAGGAGGAAGAGCCGGTGCATGTATTCAATCCGGATGAAATATTGTCTGATCCCGCTCTTAGGAAACAAATCAATGAATATCATCCGGATATGCAAGACCAAGTGAAGAGAGCATACCTTTTGAAGGGTCCAACCCAACCAATTGTGATTTTTCCTAAGAATGGAAGTGGATCTAGGGGCTTTTCAAAAGCATGGTATGATAAATATGATCGGATAGAATATAGTGAGTCTCATGATAAGGCTTATTGTTTCTATTGCTTTCTTTTCAAGCCACTTGTATGTTCACACCGTTTTGGTAGTGAAGTCTTCACCAAAACTGGATTTAGTGATTGGAAGCAAGGTTACAAAGCTTTGCCCGAGCATATTGGTGGGGTAAATAGTGACCATAATAAGGCAAGGTTGCATTGTGATGATTTTCGCAATCAAAGACAAAGTGTGTCTAGTCACCTCGCACGTGCATCTAAGGAATCCGAAGAACTATATAAGATCCGCTTGCATTCTTCTTTGCATTGTGCAAGATTTCTCATTGGTCAAGGATTGGCATTTCGTGGCCATGATGAATCCCTTGGTTCATTAAACAAGGGCAACTTCCGTGAGATGGTTGATTGGTACAAAGAAAAGGATGGAAAAGTGATGTGGACAAGGTTGCTCGATTATCTTCAATATGAAGGGGATCGTAGGCAGAAAAAAAAATTTCTAACAACGATAACCTTATACTAGCCAGGATCTACTCTATGCAGATATACTATACGGTAAAAGACGGTATACATACCCTTGTAGACCGTAAGCGTCGACGATCAAAAGATCTGTTTCGATGACGACGCGTGATGAAGACGACGTAGCCGACCTCGAGGTCGCGAAGATCTTGACGCGATGAAGACGGCAATGACGATGAGGGTGACGCTGTCCTCATGGTGGTGGAGGCAAGCACCTCCTAGCACCCCAAGTGTGATGCCTCGCAGGGAGTCGCACACATACGGCAGAGATGACGACCTCCGGGCTCCGATCCAGGGACGAGCAGCGGAAGTAGAAGACTTGGACCGGAAGACCAGCAGCACGGCGGTGTGCATATGGTGGAGAGAAACCGCAACCCAAGCGCTACCCCAATTGCGGAGTCACGCTCAAGGTGAGAGAGAGAGAGAAATTTCTGGTGCAATTTCCAAGGCAAGGGGCACCTCAATATATAGGTGGAGGAGGGCTGCCAACCCCTGTGGCCGGGCGGTGTGGGACTATTCCCACAACCAGCCACGACCCAAGGGGGTGTGCTGGCCCTAGGTGGGCCCCTTGTGGCCCACCTAGGCCTCCTCCTTGGTGCGGCTCCTTTGGGGGGGGAAGTTCCCCCCCCCCCCCTTTTGGGCCTTCTTTCCATGGGAAGGCCCATTTAAGGTTGGAGCTGCCTAAAAATTCGAAAATAAATAAATAAAAATGTATTTAACTATTAATTACACTAATTAATATTAAACACATATTATCTAATTTATTTCGGCTCCGAAAACCATTTCGTCGGCCCCCGAACTCCGTCGGATATCACCCGGAACACTTCCGATGTGTCCGGAACACTTCCGGTGTTCTTCTCTCTATTTTCTTCTCTATCCAATCTAAATAAACATGTCATCTCCCCTTAAGTGTGTTACCCTACGGTTCGAGATCTCGCCAGACATAATCGAGACACGCTCTCCGATTAATGACTAATCGTGGACCTTGGATACCCAGGATTAATCCCTGTGAGATAACGAATAACTTTTTCGTTCGAACCTTAGACGTCGAGTCTTAAACCTTTTGCCTGGCGATACTTAGTGTGTCCGAGACTCGTTCATAGATATCATGATACCTAGCTTGATCTCGTTACCGACAACACTATTCTTTACTCGTCCGTGATATTATGTCCTCGTGACCTAGTCACATGCTTGCAAGCTCATTGACATAATCTCACCGAGTGGGCCCAGAGTATCTATCCTGCTATGCGGATTGGCAAATCCCGCTCTTGACCCCTCGTCTCAACATACTCCCTTCCGATACCCGAGAGGGACACCGTTATTGTCATACTATATAAGTGATGACGTTTGATGCAATCAAAGCATCTTCCAGGAATAGCGATAAGAGTTGATCTCACGGTCAAAGGCGTAATGACTACGTCCTACAAATATTGGGTATGTCCATCACATCATTCTACCAATGATATGACTCCATTGTCAATTGACACCAACGTCACATGATCGGGAAACCTCGATCATCGATTGCACAATGAACTAGTTAAATAGAGGCTACTAGGGACCTGGTTGTTTATCTACCACACGTGTATTAATGTTTCCGCTTAATACAGTTATAGCATGGTATAAAACATATTACGAACAATTGAGATATGACAAATAAACTATCTTTATTAAGTGCCTCTAGGGCATATCTCCTTCAGTCTCCCACTTGCACTAGAGTAACACTTAATCTAGTTTACCACTTTGGTAAAAGCTTAAACACCTATAGCAACTTGGTGCATGCTTGTCCTGTGGAAGAGGAAGTTTAGTCAACGGATCTCCCACATTGAGATCTGTATGTACTTTGCAACATTTCTATGTCAACTCGTTTGACATCATCCCGTATCATATGATAACGGTGAAATATATCTTAGTCGATGGAGTGAGACTCGAACCTTCGCGTAGCATGGGCCTTAAAAGTCTAAGGGAAACCATACATGCTCGGAAAACCGCTCAGTCCAATCACACTAGCTACTTCTGGAGTTGCCATATATTTCTATACCTATGTAGATTATGCGACAGTGCATTCATATGCGACTTCACAAGCTAACCATGTCTTTCTTCAAAACAAAGGACATTTCCTGTATGAGATTTCTAGTCGTATGGGTCAGTGTCATAACTTGCATCATCGTAACCCTTTTACGGCAAGTTGTCTTTTCACTCTTACCCTATACCAGAAAACATATCTTCAGTTCTCTCAGACACTGAAGAAAATACTTAACGTTTGTTCATTGATCCATCCAGGGATCACTCTAGAACCCGTTCTTCAACCAAGAACTTGGGTCACACCAAGTCGAGCTTTCAGTCTGATAGAATCTATGGCTGAGGCATAGAGGATGTCGGACATCCTTTTCTTTCATTAGCTATCACTGAAAACCAAGATAAACTTAATATTTTACCTAGTCATACAAGTAAGAACCTTTTTCTTCGCTTGTTCTATTCTGAAAACACTTCAGAATCTTAACCTAGGAAAATATTCCGACCTAATGTTATTAAGCCCCTTTTGATCTATACAATTATAGACCTGATGCCTAATACTCCTAACTTCATTCATAGAAAATTTAATCACTTAAATAATCATTTATACTTTGCTAGAGGATCTGTATCATTCTCAATATGTCATTACATATAAAATCAGGAATGACACCTAGCTCCCACTCAAATATGCCTTCCGCATATAAGACCAGGGAATTTCTTTTAGCTCCCACTCAAATATGCCATTCACATATAAGATCAAGAAAAGCTACTTAGCTCCCACTCACTTCTTTGTAAATGCAGGTTTCTTCAACTATTTTGGACAACTCCAAAATCCTTTGATCACATTATCAAAGTGAAGATTCCAGCTCCGATATGCTTGCTTCAGCCCATGAATGGACAGCTGAAGTTTGCATACGTGTCTAGCATCCTTAGGATCAACCAAACCTACTTGTTGTACCGATTACAACTCTTCCTTAATGTTGCCATTAGGGAACACGGTTTCTTTATCCATCCATCAATTTCTTAATTGAAAATAATTGCTAGAACAATCCTAAACAGACTTAGGCATCGCCACTTGAGACAAAATCTTGTTGTGGTCAACTTTTGAATTTGTCGAAACTGTTTTACGACAAATCGATCCTTATAGACGGTTGTCTTTCCGTCAGTGTCTATTTTGTCATAAAATTCCATTTACTCTCAACGGCCTATAGCCATCAAGAAGACTTACCCAAGTCATTACTTGGTAATCGTACATGGATTTTATCTCGGATTATATGACTCATAGCCATTTCGGACTTAGGTCACCATCACTTCTTCGTAGTTCGTAGGTTGTCATGTTCCATTAACATGACGTTCATAACAAGATTGTCGTACCACACATTGCGGAACACAGCCTCGTACGCCTACGGTCTTAGTATGAGCTCAGAGCATCATGATCTTTATCATCATTTTCCTTCCGATTGAGGAGGACGACACCGGAAACACTTTCCGTTGCGCCACTCTGATGTCTGGAGAGAAAGTTCATTAACTTCGTCTTGCTCTACTTTCTTTCCCACTTATACCCTTGGACAAGAAACTATTTCTTTTCAAGGTATGTTCCGGCAACATTTTGCCTATGTCGTGAGACATGTACCCAACTAATTCTTTAGGTACACTACAAAGATTATCCATTTTAGGTTTGATCACATCAAAACACTAAAATATGAAACGACAATCTAGGCTAAAAGCCATGCCATCACTCATATGGTATTGCCTCCACGGATTAGATGGTTTCCCTATTATCTAACGTGAATGTTTTGTTTCTACCATATGACTCCAATGATCACAATAATTCGATAAGAGATTTTATTTACCACACATATCCAATAGAGTGTGATTACGACGTCAAAACACACCATAACATTGTGGTGTTCCATGCGACGTAATTTGTAGAACTCTTCTCACAAGTCTTCCAATGATATGCCAACCTTATAACTCAAATCTTATTTCCTCGATCTGTATCGCAGGAATTTGATTTTCTTGTTAAGTTATTTTTCTACTTCACTTCGAACTTGTTTGATCAAATCAAAACCTTTCAGACCAACATTTGATCAAGTGATATATCCATATCTACTCGAATCATTTGTGAAGTTTACGAAATAAAGATTTCCACTACACGTTAATTACTTCATTGATCCACATACATCCATATGCATGATTCTCAATAAGTTATATGCCCGCTTTCCGAAAACGGTGTCTTAGTTATCTTGCAAGTGTCAAAAGATCAAAATCTAAGGACTCGAGATCCATCTGAATGGAGCTTCTTCATTGACTATAACATTGACATGACTTAAACGTTAGTGCCACAAGAATGTGGTGTCTTTATTAAGTTTATATCCTTTGGCATTAATGTTATGAATGTGGGAGCTTCTACCATATAAATTCAAATCGACGTATGATCATTACTTCATAAATATAGGACAACATTTTGTCACTAACATATATGAACAATCGTCTCGCTAGAGGAGACACACTTATAACGATCATACTAACAGGCGATCACAAAAAATTTACTCAAATGGTAGATGCAGAGGGAGAGTGTCTATGACCATCACAACATATTGTCTGCCATCATCAACACACATTATCACCTCATCCTTCCAAGCTACTCAAGCAGAAAATCTTGTTTTCATAAAACATGACTAGTATCAAACTTAGTCACTACTGCGAGTACTTGCTTAGGTAAAACATTCATAACGTGTATATCATATATACACCATCATCATTGATAACTTCCCGGCGATCTGTTTCATCTACTTGATTCTTCCAACGCAATCAAGAATTCATGAAGGTGAACGATTCCCCTTGCATGACATAGTCTATGACAAACATTTGCATCTGGCAACGTTGCTGTCATCCAGTGATCGAGTTGAGCGAGGCGTCTCAATGTCATCAAATATGACCAATGTCATCGAGTATGACCAATGTCATCAAGTATGACTGCCACGTGCTCCTTTAATGCGAGTGTTCTCTTCCATCTGGTTGAGAAGAAAACAGTCAAAGTACTGATAAACTTCATCAACCCAACTTGTGGTGTATCTCGAGTTCAGCGATCATCTCATATGTTCGCGATCTGACAACTCGCACCCACAGTTAATTCTCTATGGTAGAGATCATAGCATACACTGGACTATGATGAAATTATCCGCACAAAACTTGATAATCCAAATTATCCTTTTGTTAGCGGAATCTCCGGATTTATCTCCTAGCGGGTATTGTATCACATAGAGCTAACGGTTTAAACAAGGAGTATCCTCAAGCTACCGTATAAAACTATGAAGTTTGGACCCAACCTTTTAAGTTTCTCAATCGCAGGAATGCTCCTAATTTTTAAAGAGGGCTATTACACTGGTTAATATCTACAAAGGTTTTGCAAAATATAAAGACTTTGTTCATAATAAATATGGGTTCAAGTTTTAATAAAATAAAACTACCAGAACTCCCACTCAAAACGAATATCCCTCTAATCGTTTTAGTGATTACACGATCCTCATCCATTATGCAACCCCTCATCGTCAGAGCCGGCAACATAACTTCAGAGGTAGACATCGACATGTCAATCACAACAACTCTGTGACTCATGCTTAACCTTTCGGTCACCGTGTTCCGAGGCCATGTCTGTACATGCTAGGCTCGCCATAATAACCTTCAGCGTATACGCTTGTGCAAACATGTCTTACACCCACCGTATGCGAACGACGATATGTCTGACACCCGATCGTCACGGCCTGCCTCATAACGTAGAACTTTCTTGGTGGTGCACGCCAAAGGGAGAACACTAATGGTATTTTGGAGGGATCATCTTATATTACTACCGCCGTGTAACTAATATATAACCATATATATATATACACAATATAAGATGCAAACAAACATAACATCAAAATGTAATGCGACGTGATATGGTCCTTGCGCCGATGGTCTCCTTCGCGCCCACAGTTTATAAACAATTTATCAAACCTACCTTGACCATATCACATTGCCCCTGCAAAATAAAGTTAGACGCTTTCTACTTTATCTTTTGCATATTTTACGTGGCTTGGGGCTTTCGTAAATAGAACCGATTCATACCTACGAACCTATGACCACAACAACGATCAAATAGTCGCTATTTATGTATCCCTTTCGGGCCCTCCATTGAAAATGCAAAGCCAACTAAAGAGAGAGACAGACACCCGCCAGCCACATATACGGTACAAGCCGTATGTCAGTTGTGGAACCAGTCTCGCGTAAGCGTACGCGTAAGGTCGGTCCGGGCCGCTTCATCAACTCGATGCCGCCGGCTAAACAAGTGCACGCTAGAGGATAGCTTCTAAAAGAACGATGCCCCCATGAGAACATGGGTTCTAAAACCGGTATAGCTATATCTACGCATAGATCGGCTCTGATACCACTGAAGGGGATCGTAGGCAGAAAACAAAAATTTTCTAACAACGATAACCTTATACTAGCCAGGATCTACTCTATGCAGATATACTATACGGTAAAAGACGGTATACATACCCTTGTAGACCGTAAGCGTCGACGATCAAAAGATCTGTTTCGATGACGACGCGTGATGAAGACGACGTAGCCGACCTCGAGGTCGCGAAGATCTTGACGCGATGAAGACGGCATGACGATGAGGGTGACGCGTCCTCATGGTGGTGGAGGCAAGCACCTCCTAGCACCCCAAGTGTGGTGCCTCGCAGGGAGTCGCACACATACGGGAGATGACGACCTCCGGGCTCCGATCCAGGGACGAGCAGCGGAAGTAGAAGACTTGGACCGGAAGACCAGCAGCACGGCGGTGTGCATATGGTGGAGAGAAACCTCAACCCAAGCGCTACCCCAATTGCGGAGTCACGCTCAAGGTGAGAGAGAGAGAGAAATTTCTGGTGCAATTTCCAAGGCAAGGGGCACCTCAATATATAGGTGGAGGAGGGCTGCCAACCCCTGTGGCCGGGCGGTGTGGGACTATTCCCACAACCAGCCACGACCCAAGGGGGTGTGCTGGCCCTAGGTGGGCCCCTTGTGGCCCACCTAGGCCTCCTCCTTGGTGCGGCTCCTTTGGGGGGGAAGTTCCCCCCCTTTTGGGCCTTCTTTCCATGGGAAGGCCCATTTAAGGTTGGAGCTGCCTAAAAATTCGAAAATAAATAAATAAAAATTTATTTAACTATTAATTACACTAATTAATATTAAACACATATTATCTAATTTATTTCGACTCCGAAAACCATTTCGTCGGCCCCCGAACTCCGTCGGATATCACCCGGAACACTTCCGATGTGTCCAGAACACTTCCGGTGTTCTTCTCTCTATTTTCTTCTCTATGCCCAATCTAAATAAACATGTCATCTCCCCTTAAGTGTGTTACCCTACGATTCGAGATCTCGCCAGACATAATCGAGACATGCTCTCCGATCAATGACTAATCTGTGGACCTTGGATACCCAGGATTAATCCCTGTGAGATAACGAATAACTTTTTCGTTCGAACCTTAGACGTCGAGTCTTAAACCTTTTGCCTGGTGATACTTAGTGTGTCCGAGACTCGTTCATAGATATCATGATACCTAGCTTGTTCTCGTTACCGACAACACTATTCTTTACTCGTCCGTGATATTAATGTCCTCGTGACCTAGTCACATGCTTGCAAGCTCATTGACATAATCTCACCGAGTGGGCCCAGAGTATCTATCCTGCTATGCGGATTGGCAAATCCCGCTCTTGACCCCTCGTCTCAACATACTCCCTTCCGATACCCGAGAGGGACACCGTTATTGTCATACTATATAAGTGATGACGTTTGATGCAATCAAAGCATCTTCCAGGAATAGCGATAAGAGTTGATCTCACGGTCAAAGGCGTAATGACTACGTCCTACAAAAATTGGGTATGTCCATCACATCATTCTACCAATGATATGACTCCATTGTCAATTGACACCAACGTCACATGATCAGGAAACCTCGATCATCGATTGCACAATGAACTAGTTAAATAGAGGCTACTAGGGACCTGGTTGTTTATCTACCACACGTGTATTAATGTTTCCGCTTAATATAGTTATAGCATGGTATAAAACATATTACGAACAATTGAGATATGATAAATAAACTATCTTTATTAAGTGCCTCTAGGGCATATCTCCTTCACAATATATCATGCGGATTTCTCTAACAGTGACCGTGCAATCATAAGAGGCCAACTTGAGACTTATATTCATCATGTGAGAGTGCATTCCTCTTTTTCCACTTGCACAAATCTTGAAAGTTTGGCTACAAAGTTGGTTGAAACCGAGAAACATTTGGTCTTCCTGTTGGTTTATAAGCTTATTGAGTTGGCTTTGATATTACCGGTGTCAACGGCATCGGCTGAGAGGTCTTTTTCTGCAGTGAAGAACATCAAGTCCAAATTACGTAACAAACTCAAGAATGAATGGTTCAATGACTTGATGATATGTTACACCGAGCGGGAGCTATTTAGCCAACTTGATAGTGGTGTTATTGCGCAACGGTTTCAAGACATGAGGAAGAGGAGGAAACATTTACCTCGTAAGCCTAGGGCTAATTAACACATCATTGGTGCTCTCTTGGTAATTTTCCTTGTCTCATGAATATTGTTAAATATACTTTCAAGCCACGGTTATATGATCTTCTAATCCTCCTTTCTTTTTATCTTGTAGAGTCTCTTTGTGGGTGTATTGGGACATTTAACTTTGGTCGGTGGAAGTTTTATGTATTTTGGGAGTTCTGGCTAAGCTATCATATCTAATATTAGAGTATGAATATTTGAATGTTATATGTGAACTTGTGAACATTCGAATGTACTATGAATTTGTGAACATTTCAATGTGTTGTGAACTTCGTAATGTATTGATCTGTGTTCCTATATTAGAATTGCCGTGAAAAAATATTTGTTCCATGTCATTCTTATATTTGTTTGAGAAATTTTTTTGTTGGCTTGCGGCGCGCCCAGGCTTCGACAAATTCCTGGGTCCGCCAATGGGTATGGGTATGGTATTGCTCTACCTGCTCCATACCCTACCCATTGCCGTCCTTAGGTAGGAAAATGGCTCTAAATATCAAGAAAATCTAGACCGACATATCTAATTTGGGCGACAAAGCTCTTGTGCAAGCTAACTAAAAGTAAAATAAAAGTCGTAAAAGCGGCCAACCATGGTGTTGTTCTTGCCATTATAAGGGGGAAGCTTTCCCGCGTCATTATATTGAAAGCACTGAAAATTGACATGCCTGAGTATAAAGATAGAGAGAGGCAACACAAGATAGCGAATGGGGAAACCGGAGCGCACGGCGGGAAAGGACTCAAAATATAAAGAAGATTCAGGTCGACACATCTAATTCGGGCGACCAAGCTCTTTTGGAAGTTATCTAAAAATCCAAGAAACAAATTAGGCAGTCACAGCGACCAGCCACAGTGATGTTCTTGCCATTATAAGGGGGAAACTTTGCCACAACATTGTCTTCAAGGACTGAAAATCCACACGTCAGAGTGTAAAGACGGAGGCAGCACATGACACGTGTGGTGGCGGCGACAGTGTGCTTGCGTGACGCAACAACAATGGCGGCGCACACAACACACAATGCCTCCGCGACCTGCTCTTGCCGGCGGGCGGCCGCCTCGTCGGATACCTTAATTCGCAGTGTGCTGCTTCCCGCTGTCCCGACGTCTCGCAGTGGACCGGAGTCGAATCCACGCGTCAGCTGGTGAATGCTAAGACGGATTTTATTTAGCGGAACCATTTTGGTTTTGTTTTGTGATTTGGGGATAATGACGTCTCGAGTCCTTCGAGGCAGGCATTCCCGAAGTCTGCCGGCAGAACATTCAATCTAAGCTGTCTAATTATGTGGCAGGTCATTTGACAAGTACAGACTCTTGGACTTCATCGGGTGAAATAGATCGGAGGGTCTGAGCCGTCTAATTGTTTGGCAGATCATTAGACAAGTATAGACTCTTGGACTTTATCGAGTGGAACAAATCGAAGGTTTCCGGTTGCCTTGGATACACTTTTTAGGTGGTGGTGGTGGTGGTAGGAAATTTTCCGTTAGGAATATTATTGGTCGCTTAAAGAAAAATATGATTTGCCACTCGAGTAAGCGTGTGGGCTTCGAAATTTATGGGAAATAAACAAATTTTATGCAGGAGTAATAAATATGCAAACTTAACAAATTTTATACAGGAAAAAAAGTTTTGGCAGTTGCTTATCCCACATTTGCATGTGCTTGGGGATCTAAGTTGACTACTGCACGCGCATACCATAAGGTGCCCCACATATAGAGTTATGTACTTGGTCCAACTAGATATTCGGTCGTGCTACACCGACCAGCTGTCCACCATATGAGCTCGGTATGGCAACCTGCAGCGTTGCGCTATTTAAGCTTGTCGATCTTCCACCAAAGTCCCAAGGTGGAACTAAATACATAGTTGTCCCCCTGCGGGCAGGACCGGTCCAACAAAACTCTAGGTCTGGGACGAATCAAATAATTTGTACTAACTTTTTATACTTCTCTTTTTGGGGGGTCATATCATAATTTGCTATAGCGTGTTGATACAACCAATTAGTTAGGAAACTATAAAGTTCTTGCCATAATAAAACTAACGTAACTTTCATAACATAAATTAATATAATAGACATGTGATACATTTCAATTACATTCAATTTGCTTCAACTCTCTTCTGCTCCAACGTAAATTCTACTCATTTTTTACCGTTTCTTTCTGAAATGAGAGAATACATAGAACAAAGAGCCTATTAACTAAATATAGTAATGAATGTGTCTCAGTGTTCGGGTGTATTCTATAGATATTATGTCTATATATGAATTGTAATATCTTCTGATTTATACTTAAATTTAGGTAGTCTCACGACTTTAGGACAACTCCAACTCCAAGGGCACCTCCCATGCCACCTCTCTCAGATGTTCAAAACTTGTTTCTACTCAGTCGGTATCAAATATAAGTTGTATTTCCATTTCTTAAGAAAATGTATTGACGAGAAGTACTTCACTGAATTGCAATTTATGTGACATGTTATAATATAATTAGAGTCTTATTCTAACACACTTTAAACTGTAATTTTGTATGAAAATCCACATATTTATGATGTACTTAAGTACTATAGAATTCCACATAAAAATGTCATCGTTCCTGAAAAAATAGCTCTTATCTATTATATAATTAAAACACAAGATAACCAACGGTTAAGATTTGTCACGCTAAACTTAGAGATCTCAACGGTTCAGATCATAGACTAGGCAATAAAACGATGTACGTAATAAAAAGAAAGAAAGGTGAGACGTGCACAATGGGGACTAGCGCGCGCTAAACGTACGATGGCAATTGATGAGCCAGACGGACGTACGTAATAAAAAGAAGGAAAGATGAGACGTACACAATCGGGATGCTTACGAAAATTGGATCGGTATCCACGAGATATAAATAAGATGCACAAAATCAATGCTAAGGTCATCAACTCATCGATTTCCCTTGGGACCGTATCTGCCGGAAGCGGGAGCAAAGCGCGCGATACGAGAGAGATGCCGTCGTGTATCGCTGCGGCGGCGAGGACAAACAATGGGCCGGCGAGTTCTATAGATTATGCACATAAGCGCTTATGCAGGGCGACCAACGATTGCGACAAATGATGAAGTTGTTGGAATAAGCTGCGCGGCCGGCCGGCCGGCGCACGTCCGGACTCCGGGGGATGTGACTACGCCGGAAGGCCACCTGGTGCTTGGAATCGATGCCGCGTTAGAGACTACAAGCGGCAGACATAGCTCGAGTTTTCTGCCCACACAAATCAACTTGAGTTCAGAGCCAATTCCATCGATCATTCCATCAGATATTAAGGTCCTATTCTCTCCTTAAACTTAATTATATGCGGTGCATGCGTTCTGCTACAAAAGAGAGAGTAACTTATGCCCGGTTAGAAGTTAGCTCATACCGGAGACTGGAGATGCATTGCTGAAAAGAGGATTCATTAGGAAGTCAGCTCATGTGCTAATTAAGGATGAGAGCAAGACACTGACTCGCTGACGGCACGGAGTACTTGCACGAACTCAGAAATTAGTAGTCCAACTGTTCGCATCCATGATGCAAGGGTGGAGTCTAGCTACGTATGATGCCATTCGACTAATTAATAGTTGTGTATTTTGTACAGGAAAATCAATTAAATATGGCTGAAGTACACAAACTACCAAGATTTTTAACAAGAGAGCATATAATTTTTCCTGCCACTTCCACCTATGCTCGACACATGCTTATGGCCTAAGATCATGAAGAAATTCTTCTTTGTTTACATATTATCATTATCGATGCTTGATTTTTGCAGGTGCAGATCCTATTGGTTAATATTTGTGGAGTACACGACAAGAATATTCTCAGTAAATTATTTTTGGTGGATGTCAGGTATCTTTTACTTATTGCGTCTTTCTTTCCTATTTTGTGAAAAGTAGGTCGGTTGTTCATAGATATTATTTATCATTACAATAAGAGTTCAATTTATAAGATAAATGGTTCGTAGCGTATTTTTCTTTCTGAGTGGACCAATGACTTATTTTTAGGTGTATCAATGCTAATATGGCGAAGTAACCAAATAAGATTGATGTAGCCTGCAGCCAGTAATTTTTATTTACGCGAGACTGTTGTGTACATGATGCAAAGATGGATACGAGGTAAGCTGGTAAGATCTCTGGATCCCTTCACTTGACTATTCAGTTAGTATCTGATTGTCTTGACAATTTCTTACTCAAAGGTGTCATGGAAAGTCAGGCACACCAAGGCCATCAGAAGATGTGTCAAGAGGCAAAAAAAAATCACCTTTACGTAAAATAAAGTAGGCGAAAGCTGAATCTGAAGACTTACAGGATGATAAAGTGAATCCTATGTGAAATTGATCCCTGAAACATGGATTATATTGCACTGATGTTGATATTCGCTCTATGTACTACAATCTGTAAGTTTCAGTTGAAATCACTGGCAAGAGAGTATACATTCTTCTATTGTACTTGCTTTGCTCGAAAAAACAACTAAAGCTTACTACCTCTGTTCACCTAAAACATTACAACCTTTATTTATATATTTCATCGATTCTTCAATGTTGCAGGTTTTTTAGGTAATGCATGGTTGGTGGAATATATTGCAATCTAGCATTAGTAAAATCTTTTGGGTGGATGTCAGGTCTTCGTTTTATAAATCTTCTGTTCTACCCATAGCGATGGAGAAAATATACACAATTAAGGGATTCAAATAGGAGCTCTAAAGTATTTGTAAATTACTGTTAGGAAAATATACAGTTTGGACAAAACTTTCAAACTTATGATGTTATAGTAAATGCGCGGGATTAACAGTTAATACATACGCTAAGATTTAAGGCCAGTTGATCAGGATATAAAATAATAAAGCCTGCACCTACAACAAAATATATAATCATATAAACTTTAATAGCACATAAGTATAGAAGAGATGACCCGTTCAAGAAAATAGAAGACATGATAATAGAGGGAGTGACGGGAACACATGGGAACAAAAACTCATTAATTTTTTTCAATATATTAATCCATACAACATGCTTTCTTTAAATCTTAAATAATTTATTCTATTTGTCAAAGTCAATACCATTTATCTTGGTTTGTATATTTTCTATCATAAAAGTAAAATCAAACTACATGATTCTAATAGAGATATTATAATTCACACCTCTCTGGTAAAAAAGGAGCATTATCATTAGGGAATGTGGATAATGAATCTTTGTTAATGTTACATCGAAGATTACTACATGAGGACGATACACAATTGATTTCCGGGAGTTTTAGGAACAAAATAAGTTGAATGTTACAGTTCTCTACTGCATACTTTAACTTTGAAGATTAAAAAAACTAATTAAGTTAGTCGGATGATCATGTGCAAAACTATCACCACTAATTCTAAACATGAGAGTAGTAGAAACGCTTTACAAACTAAAGTGTCATGAATGATTGGAATCTATATTTACATCTTATTTATCTTAAAAGATATCAATAGATGGTACCAAACAAAAAATACATTACACGTCAAAATGCAAATAATCGCATTGCTAGCCGCGCAATTGCGCGGGCCACCCAGCTAGTTTGGTATTAAATAAGATGCACACTAACATTTGAATGTAAGAACTTTTAATAAGTTAAACTAGAATGTTGGAGTGTATTACATACGACACATCTACAAAAATGTTCGTAATACATAACATCTTTACCGGAGGAGTAAATATAACCCGTCACTGATCCTCTATTGCGGAATAATTGTAGCACACAAAATATGTTTTCTATTCATGCAACCATGTCTTTGTGTTTCCTCTGTTCCCTAGCCCAAGCCAATAGTCCGACGCATGTCTTGCCTTCTCCACTTCCGATTCCCAACTATAAATGTCAAGCACCAGTTCTAATTAATTCTCCACACCAGACAACCTTGAGCAATAACCGAATACCATGTCGGATCTTCTATTAGTAGTGCAACATATTGTGGGCATCAATTTTCTACCGCTATAGGAGCAGCCCCTCCATTCACTCTATACATTTCTTCTGCCACACACAAAGTGATGGAGTCATAATTCGAGCAAACCCTGGGCCAAAAACACACAAGAGTTATTTTTTTTTCAGAGCAGCGCAGTGAGTACTGAGTACAGCAAAACGGCGCAGCGTCCAGCTGCTCGTTCTCTCCGAAAACAGAGCAGGAAACACTGTTATCCTCGGAACCAAAAAAACGTTGTTCATACTTCAGTTCGATCTTGGATTGGTATATTGGCGTGAGTGTTTTAGAGGACTAGATGGTCTTTGACCACATTTCCTATAATAGCCAAGACTTTCAAACACTGTTCCATCACTGATCAGGAGAAGTGATTAAACATTTCATGTCTTAACTCCTTCCATTCCCATCCATGTTGAGTGATTCAACGTCTTCAAAAGAGTCGATGCAGCGGGTACCAAATCGCCTGGATCGCATTATTGTATATTTTGCTGACGGATGCCCTCTCTCCAATTAACACGCCAAGCTATATTTGGGACTCGACTTTTCGTCATCACAGCTTGTGCAATCACTGAGATAATCATGATATCAATGTCAACGCCGACAATGTCAACGCCTACACAATTAGAAAAACATGCTTGCATATAGTTGTCTCAAGAACGGGTAAGTTCCTTGTACTCAAACCCAAGTTCCTAAGGACCCATACAATTACCATTTTCCTTTACTATTCTGTTGATTCAGACTGCAAGAAAGGGAAAATAGGAAGAGCATACGTGTGTCTTACGACAGATCATTCGCATTATATCATTTATCTTTACTGAAAAACTAAACAGATGTGTGTACTGCTAGCCATTAATTAAGGAACTTCAGAATGTTTGCACTCATCGTCATCAAAGTAGCTTGCCTGCCACTTTACAATTTACACTCGTTTGCTGCACTCATCGTCCGATCACCAAACTAGGTTAGCTGATCATCAAACACTTCACAAATATGCAATGTTGCCATTGCCTATACATGCATGGAGTATACTCCCTTAATCAGCAATTCAAGAATCACACTGTACCCAACATGCATATAGAAAACTCGATCAATTTGAATAAATCAATCAATAGAATTTATCACATAAATATCAAACTCCTTTATCAACAATGTTGCACCACCACTTTCCAATATTTTGAAGAAAAAAATGAATGGAATACTAAGAAGGAGAAGAAAGAATATGCTTTTTGATCAACAAGGCATGTCTATGTGTATGTGTATGTGTATGGAATTAATGAGAAACAGAGAGGCTAATTACTGTCTTTTGCCAGATCCCTCGCTCGGTTACTAGTAGAGGCAGTCGACCAAGGTCGCCGGCGGGAACAGAATCGTCGCCGGCGCCGATGACATTCCCTTCACGCCGAACGCCGGCGAGGTCGTCTCCGCGGCGTCGTCACAGACCGCGGGCATGTTGAGATCCAGCTCGAGGATGCTCTTCTCCTTCCCGATGCTCGCCAACACCCCCACCGAGGCCGGCACGAGCGGGCGGTGCCTGCGCATGTGCCCGCCGAGCGCCTGCCCGGACGCGAACTCGGCGCCGCAGACGCCGCACTCGTGCGTCCTCCCCTGCCCCTGCTGCTTGGACCCGCCGATCGCCGTGGCCATGGCGGCTTCGTGCACGGGCGGCGTCACCATGATTGCCGGGATCGCCAGCAACGTCGGATCGGCCGCAGGTGACTGCGGCGTCGGCCTATTCTCCTCGGCTACGGTCGGCGTCTTCTCGTCGGGCGTGGGTAGGAGGCGGGGCTTCTTGTGGCTGGTGCGGTGGCCGCCGAGCGCCTGGAACGACGGGAAGCACCTGCCGCACGTCCTGCACTCGTACACGAACTCGCCGGCACCCACGTCCGCCGGCCGCCGGCTCCGGAACTTGCCCTCCTCCTTCCCCGCCGCCACCGCCACCAGCGAGGACGCCGACGGTCCGCTACGGGTGCCGCGGGCGAGGAGCATGAGGCAGCGTGCCATGTCCTGCTCCTCCTCGGTGACGCACCCGGACGCGGCCTCCTCCTCCTCGGTGCTGTGTCCTCCTCCATGCCACCCATCGTCCGCGGCAGAGCTCGACGACTCGGCCTCGATCACCACCGCCGGAGGTGGAGGTCGCTGCCTCTTGCTGCGCTTGCCCTTGCAGATGAAGTAGACCGTCGCGTGGTCGTGGCCGGCGCCGGCCTCCTCCCCCATCGCGGTCGATCCCGGCACGATCGATCAGCTGAGCGCGTGACCGTGAGAAACAAGGAGAGTGGGAAGAGAGGAAGGAATGGTCGAAGTGGTGAGGCGTGTGTGTGTGTAGTGCTGATCAAGTGGGAGATTGAGGAGATGTCAACAAGGCCAGGCTAGGCAAAGATTGAAAATGCTCACTGATGTGGATGCCTCCCTGTCTGTCAATGTGGCAATAAACTAACACTACCAGTGCCTCGTCAATGGCTGGAGCTGGTTCTGTTATTTTGGGACATGTGTAAATCTTAGGACACATCATATGCATGAATGGTTCAAAAAATTATATGTGGAGTGTGTGTCAAGGGCACTTTGGCACATGGTGTAGTGTTTACATATGGTATATACACTACATTCAAGTGTAAATATGAAGAGGAAACATGGTGTGGCTTATAGGATTGCAAGTGTAAAACAGAGCGAGCGACGAAAAACGAAAGTTATTTTCGTTTGGGTCGATAGGCGTGGGAAGGAACGCGCGAATTTTACGCGCAGAAAAGTAAAATATATCTATGTACATACAGGTTATAAAACTAATGGTGATTAACTATTTACCATACTTTTCTATATATTCGTAGCGAGGCGATATCATCATGTGTGCTATCTCTTCGAGACGTGGTTACCTCCTGCTTTAGATTAGTATTGAAAGAGACCCTAGTGGATGTTTTCGTTCGTTCTTGCATACCGCGTTGGTTATAGGAAATTAGTACCCAAGGAAGATTTCCTAAGCTCTTCATGTTGGAGATATGCCCTAGAGGCAAATAAATAATAAGATTTATTGCATTATCTCTTTAAGTTTATAAATAGTTTTATACCATGCTATAACTGTATTAATCGGAATTGTTAATACACGTGTGGTATGTAAACAAACCAGAGTCCCTAGTTAAGCCTCTAGATAAACTAGTCCATCAGTCAATGGATGATCGTGATTTCCCGATCATATTGCATTAACAGTTGATGGTGGAGTCATTTTATTGGGAGAATAATTTGATGGACATTACCCAAAGTATTGCAGTTAGGATCGTATCACATAGTTCAACACTGCAATAGGATTATAACGTGGTAGATTATTCCTTAGACCGTGAGATTACATCAAGTCGCTGCTTCTGAAAGATACGGCTGATCGCATCAAACGTCATGCCTCATAAGCTGACAATAAAGGTGACACTTTCGGGTATTGGAAGGAAGTAGTCGGGGCGAGTGATCAAGAACGGGATTTGTTCATCCGTGTGATGGATTGATACGCTGGGCCCACTCGGTGAGATTATATCTGTAAAGCTGCGCAGCGTATGACTAGGTCATTGGAGATATAATTTCATGGGAACGAGTAAAGCAACCTTGTCGGTAACGAGATAAAACACAGAAAATTCAGGAATTCATTCCGGTTGGCCCAGGCTTCTCCCTAGTCCAATTCCTCCCTCCCCATCTCTCGACGTGCGCGGTCCCAAGTCTGGACAGCGTATACGGGAGACCTATAAACCGCAGAGCGCTGTTGCACTGCGGGTTTCCGCCCAAAGTTCTCGCTTCCGCTATTCCGGCTGGATCGGGGAGCACAGAGGTCATCGGCAAGGTCCGTACGTGTGCGAGTACTCGGAGGTGCTGCTCTCTCGTGAGTTCGGCACTAGGAGCTTCTTCATCGCCGCGTCTCCTTCTTCTTCGTCGCGCCAAGTTCTCCGCGACCTTGAGGTCGGCTACGTTCGTGTTCATCGGCAACGCTTGTGCGGGAGCGTAATTCCCGCTATCGGTCTACAAGGGTATGTTTCCGATGTCTCCTCCGTTACCGCATTACTAGATAGATAGATTCTGGCTAGTTTCGGTGTTGCGGTAGTTAGAAAAATTATTGTTTTCTGCTACGAACCCCATCACTTCATACGTCTCAATAATTTAGTTCATGTGTATGTCTATGTAGGCAAGTTGGGTATAGGGAATTAGTACCAAGGAAATTTTTGGTATGCCAAATAATTTAATCCAAAGGCGTGAACAGTCCTTAACGCAAGTGTATATATGAAGAGAAAACATGGTATGAATTACATGAATGCAAATGTAAAACAGAGCTAGCGACGAAAAACGGAAGATATGTTGTGTTGGGTTGAAAGGTGCGAATGAACGTGGGAATTTTCCTTGACCTTACGTGTAGAAAAATGAAATCTGTCCATGTACATACATGTTATAGAACTAATGGTGATTAACTATTTACCAGTTGTTTCTATTTACTTTTCGCGAGGCGATGTCATCCTGCGTGTTGTCTCTTTGAGACATGGTTCCCTCTAGCTTTAGATTATTATTGAAAGAGACCCTGATGCATGTTTTCGTTCTTACATGCCGCGTTGGTTAGAGGAAATTAGTACCCAAGGAAGGTTTCCTGAGCTCTACATAGGCCTCGAAATTTAGTTCCTGCATATGTATGTATATGCACCTTGGTTGTAGAAAATTAGTAACAAAGGAAATTTTTGGTATGTCAAGATTATTTAACCCAAATGCGTGAACAATCCTCAATGCTATAGAAGTGAAATCACATACATGTTCGTGTCCCAAAATCCCTCATTGCAAATAGGTTATAATCCTACTTTCAACTATTAAAATTATTGGTTGATTAATTCCTCTAACAAGATCACTAGATAGAGGTAATGCCTTCATTTTTAGTTACTTTGTGTTATGGGTTTAGTCAAAGTCAAAATTTATCAATTTTGACCAAAAGTATAGGAAAACAAATCAACATCGATAATACCAAATGCATATGATATGAAAATATACTTTATAATGAAGAGCATAAGGTGCCCCACATATAGAGCTATGTGCTTGGTCCAAGTAGATATTCGGCCGCGCTACAACGACCAACTGTTCACCATATGCGCTCGGTGTGGCAACCTGCAGCGCCGCGCTATTTAAGCTTGTCGAGTTTCCACCAAAGTCCCGACGTGAGACTAAATACGGAGTTGTCCCGCTGCGTGCAGGGCCAGTCCAATGAAACTCTAGGTCCAGAACGAATCAAATAATTTGTACTAAACTTTTATACTTCTCTTTTCGGGGGTCATATCATAATTTGTTATAGCGTGTTGATACAACCAATTAGTTAGGAAACTATAAAGTTCTTGCCATAATAAAACTAACATAACTTAATATAATAGACATGTGATACATTTCAATTTGCTTCAACTCTCTTTTCGGGGGTGGGGGGGGGGGGGGGGGGGGGGTCATATCATATGCACTTCTGCTCCAACAAAAATTCTACTAATTTTTTTACTGTTTCTTTCTGAAGTGAGAGAACACATAGAACAAAGAGCCTATTTACTAAATATAGTAATGAATGTGTCTCAGTGTTTGGGTGTATTCTATAGATATTATGTCTATATACGAATAGCAATATATTCTGATTTAACTTAAATTAGGTAGTCTCACGAATAAGACTTTAGGACAACTCCAACTCAAAGGGCACCTCCCATGCCACCTCTCTCATATGTTCAAAACAGGTTTCAACTCAACCGGTATCAAACATAAGTTGTATTTCCATTTCTTAAGAAAATGTATTGACGAAGAAGTACTTCACTGAATTGCAATTTATGTGACATTTTAAAATATAATTAAATTCTTATTCTAAAACACTCAAAACTGCAATGTGTATGAAAATCCACATATTTATGATGTACTTAAGCATACAATTCCACATAAAAATGGTTTCCTTCGAGAAGAAAATAGCTCTTATTTGGAAGAAAATAGCTCTTATTTGGAAGATATTTTTTAGAAAATAATATATGAATGTAAGAACTATTAATAAGTTAAACTAGAATGTTGGAGTGTATTACACACGATACAAAAATGCTCGTAATACATAACATCTTTACTGGAGGACTAAATATAACAAGGTACTGATCCTAGATTGCGAAATAACTGTAGCACACACAAAAAATTCTATTCATGCAACCGTGTGTTTGTGTTTCCACGTTCTATATATTCTCTAGCCCAAGCCAATAGTCTGACGCATGTCTTGCCTTCTCCACTTCCTATTCCCAACTATAAATGCCTAGCACCAGTTCTTATTGCACGCGTTTGGTAGCCTGCATATTGCCTGGTCAGGCCCGTCACCTGCAACCGCAAGGCGATTGGTTGCTTGTGCAAGCTCCCGGGCCAGACCAGCACCCCTAATCAAAGCAGCGTCGGGCCAGGCCCAGCAGGCACGCTTGAATCGAGCGTTCCCGTGGAGCCAGGTCTGGTGGAGCGCAAGGGTGGCATGCGGGTGATCGCGCGGGAGACGCCGCGTCCTTTTGGGAACACGCTCCATTTATTACCCTCACTGATCACTCCACCTCTTCATTTCCCTCACTGCTCGCTCCTCTCCTCTTCTCTCTTTCCGTCGGCGGTTTCTCTCTGGCAGCTCATCTAAAAGAGCACCGCCACGAGCATCTTTGACAGGAGATGAAGAGCTATCATCTCTCCATCCTTATGTACAAAGGAGCTTCATCGACACGTCGCGAGCACCGCGTCATTTGTTCTTTCTTAAGGACTTCGTGAATGGTGTTAATATCATCCCTAGCCCTCTTATGCCTCATAAGCATCATAGATTTGTATATCCATTCATGTTTCTCTACTTAACATGACATGCACGGTAGATCTAGGGTTCGATCTGCATCAAAGATTTGATCTATTGGTTCCGGAGTAGGGTTTTTATATGGTTTTCGTGGTTGCGAAATCATCTATTTGTACTACGATTTACTTTGATCTGTGGATTTCTATTGCATCTGATTTTTGTCGATAATGATATGTCATGGAGCTGATACCAGTTGACCGCCAACAAAAGTGAGAAGCATGCATAAGGAGATGTGTCTGCTCTTTGCTTTTGTTGGCTAGTCAGGTGGTGCATAGATAGCTATGCTAGTACTGAGACCAACGAACACGATTTGCATACACAGCTATGCTACTACTTCTTTGTACATTGATGGCATGTTCAAAGGATCACACTTTGTTAAGCATATGTTCATTCTCGTAGGATGAAAGAACAGATGTTAGAGGAAGTTCCACCAAGATCAAGGCGAACGTTGGCTGTATCAAGGAGGATGTGTCACCTAACCACTTCTGCAAGGTGGTGCTAGCCTCTAGGTTAGGGGTCCTTCCTGTTCCTGACCCCTTAATGCCACACTTGGGCGACGTGCCTGCGGAGATCACACTCGGGATGAACACATGTTGTTCTAGACAATCACCCCCTGGCTGATTTCAATGGTAAACCATGTCGTGATCGGGGGTGGGCAGCATTTTATCATTGATCATCAGCATGCCCGTGCCTGTTTGGTTAACATTAACTTAGACCGAACATTATTTCCATTTTCATCATTTAAATGCCTATGCATTTGGCAAAAATATATATTTGACGGGGACATGATAGTAAAATTGCAAATTACTTCACATAGGGTGAAATTACAGACATTTTCATCCCCTAATCACCCCTACCTTTCACTCTAGGCCAAGTTTTAGTGTTTAGTACAGCCGCCTCCAGGCCACAACCCTTGCACAAGTACACTCTCAACCCGGTCCCTTTAATTAACAGAATCATCCACACTCCACACACAACATGTTAATGAGAAATGAGGATGTTTGATTAGCCTGTTAAACTGAACTTAAAGAAAATAAAACAAAATGTTTTGCGGAGTCATAGGTTGGTTGGATGGCTTGCTTGTGTATTGATGAAACCTGGCTGCTAGAGATGTTGCCTTTCCTGTAAGTTGCAGCTAGCTGATACTTTTTGTGCGCTTGGAGCAGCTGTTGGTGTGGTGTGTAATGGTAGTAGCCTAGTAGTGGAGATGGTGTAAGCAACTGCTCCACACTCCACAAAAATCTATCTCTCTCGTTAAAGCCAGGAGGCACTGCTTATGGAGGAAAAAAGACAAAGACAGAGTAAACTCGTTGGCTGCTTGGGATATGATCTGTAAACCTAAGGATAAAGGTGGACTAGGTATAATCAACCTCAGAAAACAAAATGCTGCACTTCTACTCAAACACTTGCACAAGTTTTATAACAATGCAGACACACCTTGGGTTCAGCTGATCCGAGACACGTACTACCATCAGTCAGTACCTCACGCTGTTGTCACATCGGGCTCTTTTTGGTGGAGAGGAGTATTTGCACTTTCTGATGCATACAGAGCAATCACCAAGTGTGAAGTTGGTGCTGGTCACTCCATCCTCTTCTGGTCTGACCTATGGTTGATCGAAAGACTAGAAGATAAATTTCCAAGGCTGTACTCTTTTGCTCTCGATAAACTCCAGTCAGTTTCACAGTTTGTGTTGGCTGCTGACTGGATCTCGGCGTTCTATCTCCCTTTATCGGCTGAAGCTTTTGCCGAATTTGAGCAATTAAAAGTCCTACTGCAAGGACTTGTTTTACAGAGTGATACAAACGACAAGTGGGTCAGTACAATCGGTAAGGGCGATCTCAAGCCAAATACTGTCTACAAGCAAAATTTCAAGCACATAGACACCCACGCTCCTTCTTGCTGGATATGGCGAAGTAAATGTCAGTCGAAGCACAAGTTTTTTGCCTGGCTACTCCTTCATGATAGGTTGAACACACGAGATATGCTGCTCAGGCGAAAATGGAATGTAACTGATAATTACGAGTGTGTACTATGCCCTGCGCACCAACATGAAGACTGGAGGCACTTGTTCTTCAACTGCCAGTTCAGCACCCGAGTTTGGAATTATTTACAAATTCCATGGATACCTGGTAATACCTCTGAAACCTTGTTGGCTGCCAAGAGAGCTTTCAATGGTCCCTGTTTTACTGAAATAGTAATCCTGGCATGCTGGGGCATCTGGAAACAAAGAAACGGTTGGATCTTTAAAAACATTAGGCCAACATTCAGAGGGTGGAAGGCAATCTTCTTCCATGAGGTCACTCTGCTTATGTACAGGGTGAAGAGTTCGGCTGTTGCAAGTTTGTCATCATGGCTTGACAATCTGTCCTGATTTCCTTTCGGTTTGTAAATAGCCTTTTCTCTTTTTTCTGTATTTTTGTATTTATGTAACTGTTTTTCTTTTAATAAAAGGGGGTGGTGAGGCTGTGGGGGGCTCCCCTGCAGTGTTTAGTTTTCAAAAATCTATCTCTCTCTCTCTCTCTCTCTCTCTAACTAATCTCAGACTCTCTCTCTCTAGAAGTTTCTCTCTAACTAACCTCTCTCTCTCATTCTCTCTCTCTATCTATCCTGTTATGGAATTTTTGCACGATCTCGTTTATGAAGGCCTTGATCACTAGATTCTCGTCATAATTTCTGTGGAATTTTCCTTGATACTTACTGGTATAGCTAGAGACCTTGAGTGGGTAGTATGTATATGCATGTATGTACTCTAAACTCTAGACATGGCTCCCACCTTCCAAGTCATGGACAGTTGGGCAACATCATGATTTGTGTCCAAACAAACAAGGAAGAGATATGTGTCCATCCATACAAGTCTTCGTACCCATTGGAGCTAGCTAGGAGCTGTTTCTACGGCACCTTTTCTAGTTCAGTGTAAGCAGGTCATCTGCTCTTGCTCTCGATTATATATCTCACCAATTCTTTTTGCTTGCCATGCACTTCCCATTCCGTCATCACGTACCGCGTAATAATAGTGCACTAGATCATTTAGGCGCGCGTTGCTGCGCCTGTCCATTAGGACTGTATAATGTCAGGAATTGATAAAATTATTTTGAATTTAACTTGCAAGTTTGATATATTCAAATGAGGTAATGATTTGAAGTGTACGAAACAATAGAAAGGTACATGTAGGCAAAATTGCAAAAAAAAAAAAAATGTTTGAAAACAAATGAAGTTTGTGTACAAAAAATCTTCATAAGGTTCATAGTAACGAAAACAATGAAAACTTCCTAACATCACACTTGTGTCATTACTTAAAGTTATCTGGTCGAGCACCATGCATATCGACCATTTCTCATAGGAACATAACTCTACTTTGTCCATTAATTTTGTCTTGTACATCAATAAACGATTTAAATGTCAGCATATTAGACACAACCCTTTGTTGCGTCATTCCATGGACAGGTTACATAGATTGCTTACTTTCTCTTACATAATGAAGCCACAAATAAATGTGTTATAAGCCACCAGACTTAGAGGGTAGGCTCGTCCTTTCGCAACCATCCGGAGTAGGTCAAGCGTCCACTCCCTGCTGTTGTAGCGCTTCAGAATGGAGTATAAGAATACATTAGGCACACAACCTAGCTACACATCCTATGAAGCTTAAGAATTAGATATCACGAATAACATTTTACATATTGAAATAATAATGAAGAAAATAGCGAATAATATAATAAATTTTTAGCAGACCTTTTCACATATGTGTAAGGAAACTTTAAATAAGAAACATAAATTTCTACCAAGACAAATAGAGAAAAGGGACCACATTATTTGTGCGCTTGAGGCTAGCTTATCAGGTTTAATCGAGTTCACTACGTGAATACTGTGGCATCCATCAAGAAATCAGATGACAATTAAGTACGACAGTAAAACCACATGCACTCACAAATTTGAGACCAAAAGGCAGAAGTAGCTAATATATTACATACCAGTAGTACTGCACTATACATACCCAAACTTGTTCCACATGATTCATAGAAAGATAATCTAAAGTGAGCAGAAGTAAATAATATTTGCGGACATACAATGCAGCATACCCTTAAGATGCTGACAGGCTCCAGCGTATTTTATCATATAGTTTGTTGACTCATATACATATCCATTGGTTTGCTTTCGTTCACACTTAATCTGCAGCAGAGTGGGAGAAAAATGCAGGAAAAGAGAAGGGCATGAGACATGCACCACTTATAGGTCAAATGAAATATGTATTATCAGTTTTCATGATAAATGAAAATTGGGAGCCTGTGGCTCCTACATTCGAAAAAAGGTCAAGTGAAGTATTAATGAAGTTTGCAGGTGAAGGCTCCAGAATGGTTTTCTTACGCTAGAATTATGTTGCTGATCAATTATTACCTTGACATCCTATTAAAATTAAACAGAAGGTACCTACGGCACTTATTTGACTTACACCATGAGATGAATTGTCAAGAGAAAGAAAATAGTAAATCTATCCTTTGTGACCAAATTGACAGTATGCAGTTCATATTTTGCGGGACAAAGTAATACTCGATTTTTGCTGCTCCACATAAGCAACATGGATTTCCTCTAAAACAACATTGTCTGATAAATTGTGCTTGCCTCGTTGCCTTTGATGTCCTCGTGAACACCACAACCATTTTGTAAATCCTCGGCCTAGATCACATTCGTTTTAAGTTCTGAAAAAAAAGCTGCACAAAAAGAAACATTAAGCAACGCTTAGCAGAAACACGCCCAGAATCTGGTCTAATACTGGATAAAATAGTGCAGGAAAATTAAGGATTTAAAGAAGAAAAAGGTGATTTTCTGTTGTTGTAGGGAGGCGTCCTAGCTCCAGCCGGGTCTCATGCCCAAGGGAGAGGATAAAGCCCTGGAGAAATAGATCAACCATGGTGACGCATGTTCCCCCACCCATCTATATTTTCAGTATAATGATATGCATTTCTATAAATACATGTAAGTTGTGGTAAATAATAACCTTCTGATTTTACCATATCATACAAACACATGTCTTAAATGGATTGTAAATTAACATGCATATTGCAGAGCAAGATATTGCCTCTCTGTTTTCTCAAAATCTTTAAAACATGGATAAAAGAACGCTTGTTTGGTGCATATAATAGTTGCTAGAACACGCTAGAAGAACATCTAAATTATGAATATATGATCATTTGAAGCAAAGCAAATGGGGAAAAAATCATAGTAATCGAAAATTTGTTTTATGAATATCCTAATACCTCAATTTTTGGTTAACTATTAGGATCGAAAGCTAGAAGAATTTGCAAGATCTTAAGTGTGGAATGACCTACCTTGTGGAATTTCTTGGAAAAAACAAAATAGTTATTTTCCCCTCAGGCTGACCTGATTATCCCCCGACCTTATCATTTAAAATCTGAATAGTCCAAGTAAGGAGCAATACGATGAGGGGATCCAGGTCGCAACGAGGCGTAGGTGGGTATCATCGTGGCAGCTATGTAGATTTCAGATCTAAAAAAATCAGATAGAAGTGTGATATATGAAGCACCATTTTCCAACATCAGTGAAGGAGTCCAGCAATGGTTGGCATCAAGAAGTCACCCAGGAAGTTTCTGGGCAGTTCCATCGACCTGTATTAATTGGCATGGAGGTTATTTCAATTAGCATCATGAGGCTAGCAAAATAAATAAAAAGCACCTATCAGGTATGTACAACAATCATTTATGTAAGCCTTGTTCCGTACAAAATTGGCGCAAAACATATTTAAAAACAAACACCTAGCAGGAGCATGTATAGAGATAGAAAAGAAACAGCCACCATGCAGATCGAGAGCCACTATAACGAGCAAATCATGAGTCCTCGCCGTCCAGGACTGAGGTCCAAATAACTAAGGTAATCTTCCATACACAAACAGTATACCAACTGTTCTGATAACATCCTCTTGAGATGTCCATTAGGGATCAACACAAAAAATCAGCAACGCCAACGTCCTGCAGGTTATTAGTCCAACATAAATGATCAATATATCAACAGTAAATAATTAGAGGCTACAGATAAGGAAAGAGCTCTCAAGAGATAGCTGGGACGAGAGGTCGCTTTCCGCTCTCTGACCTGGTCCGCGACGAAGGACATGGAAACAAAAAACGGGAGAAAATCACCTAGGCCATTAATTGAACCTTTGATCTGGAAGCAGGTAGTATCAGCAGACATCGAATCTTCTCTCCTCCCTTGCCTCGCCCGGCTGCATCAGAGAGCGAACTGGGGCGGTGAACCTGAGCCGGCAGCGGTTTGGGGAGAGGCCGGCACCGGCGCATGAAATAGAGGCCAGGGAAAGGCGCCGCAGCAGGAGATGATGCTCGGGGGAGAGGACGGCGACGATTGGGCGACCATGGATGCATCTCCTTCCGCGGAGGCAGGCACAAGCATCACAGCGGCCAGCAGGGAAGAGTCGTCTCGAGGATCCCAGCAGGCGCGCCCTGATGTGCAGACGCACCTTCCAACCCTCTATCTTTGCCGGTGGTCATGGGGATTGGAGAAGAGATGGCACCATATAAAATGACCTGGCCTTCCTTTTAGTGCGGGCTGGCGGATGGAGCAAAGGGAAGGAGAGCAGCGCTAGCAGGCCCGTTTGATGCGATCCAGGCGCAGCCGGCAGTAGCAGTAGGAATCGCGAGGTGGGCATGGCGGCAGCACCTAGGGTTTTCCTAGGTTGAGCGAGAGGTCAGGAGGAGAACGAAGGGGTGGAGACGTGGAGTGCATCGCCGTGCGCTGCGGGAAGGTGGGCATCGCCCATGCTCAACGGGTCTTTCTGCACACGTGGCTCTATCAGCACCGTCCATCCAGGGTTGAACGAGAGGCGGCGGATTTGATTACCAGAGTAGCGTCCCTGGGATACGGGGCCCACGCGGGAGGTCATCGGAGAGTGAGAAATGACCGAGAGGAACGATCAGACGGTCAAACACTGTGATAGCGTGAGAGGCTTCCTAGATGACTCAGTTTTAATATCCCTAATAACAATGCAACAGTCTCACATTATTTATATTTCAGTAACCAGTCTAAATGCCATATCTTTAGTCATTTTCATACATGTGGCTGTATGCTTGACTATGTAAACATGGTTTATTTTTTAATTGCACAAACGTACTTGGCAAAAACAGAAGCTGACTGGAGCCCAGTAATATACAAGATGCATCTGTTGATCATAGTAAAAATATAGAGCTGACATTCTTGGGTGTGGTTGTCTTCGATCTAGCTTTTCTATCTAACTGATACTAGATGTTGGACTTATTTAAAAAGAAGAGCCGACATTCTTTGGCTGTTTACGAAGGATCATGGTTGGCTCCTTAGCGAGAATAACAGAATTTCGCTACACACAGGATTCGATCTCTGTTTGCTGAGTGCAGCTCTGCAACCCTAACCATTGGGCTACTGCAACATTCTCGTCAGTTAGCTTTCTATCTACTGTAGCTGATAAAAAAATAGGAAAAAAGATTAATCGCCGTCCGTTGACTTGTGCAGCGCATGGGGAATTACTACAAGGCGTAATCTATCAGACCGACAGGAAGAACTTGTCTTAATGAGATCAAGCTATACTAGCCGCAGGTTAAAAAGTCACCTGGGGTGTTTAGACTCGGGCAATGTGATTAGCACTAGCCCATGTTCGCCTGTAGCATGATGGATCGGATCCAAACCTGACTTATCGGCCATGATTAGTGGGATCAGACGCTGGCTTATGCCGCGTGTCGTGATATCGCAGTAGAGATTGATTCAAATTCAAGTCCTGGGCAGCGATCGCATCCGGCATCAGCACACCACATCTTAGCAGCCATCTTAATGCCACGATCGGCCAACCTATAGTAAAAAGCAGCCGTCGATGGGGGCGTTCTTCCTGTTGAAATCGTGATCTTCCGATCCTTATATGAGCCCGGTTGAGGTTGTTGTTTGTTCCAGGGAAATTAGAAGCTGGTCAAGTTCACGTTGCGCGGTGTTGGACAGTGTTAGCATCAGTTTTATGTCCAGTGAGTGCCCTTCAGTTTCTTCGTACCCAATGTGCAGGTTTGATCGATGCATGGCGAAGGAGTGGATAATGGGGTACATGCAGTAGAGAACTGAACCGCGCGTCCTCACCAGTTTTTCGGTGACCAGTGATTGGAGGGCTGAATCCGCTGCTTAAATGTGTATCATCATGAAGATAGAGTAGTTGTGAATAACAAGGTGAGAAATAAGCGAGACTAACAAATTCAAAAATAAACAATAGAAGGAATGTTTGATTTGCACACCAACAGGGCAAGCCGATAGCCCGCTAATGTTCAGACTCACCGGTCCTGAACTCCTGATTGGATACTTTTTTTTTTTTAACTCCCCTTCTGAAACTCACCCGATGATCCTGCTTCTGTTGTGGCGCGCTTGGCACCCGCGGAATAACACAATCCATGGTGATGGACCAATCCACGCAAAAGACTCTTCAGGTCACTAGAGGTTCAGTCATCTGTCTGCTCTATGCGCTATGGCCGACCTGATCCCAGTCTGTTGTGATTCAGAGGAGGCCATTAAGAAGAGCTCCACTTAGAGGCCTCCAACATGCTGTCTGTAAACTGATTGTGCAGGCATGGTTTCAGTTGTGTCGCGCTGGGGTAGAGGAACTGTAGGTCTTTGGTACTACTAGCGTGTAGCTGACCAGATTAGCCCCACTGTCCTGGACGACTGTAACCATCTTTTGAAGCAATGGAATATCTTCTAACGTCGGGAAAAAAATGGTCAAACCGCCACGAGCAATTAAACCAGACAAAGGATATATTCTCACTCCATGCATAGCTAGTCCATGGATTTTTATTGGCTGATGTTTGATCTTTAGAGTCATGTGCCGTCAAGCTAGAGGGAAGCACTGTTCTGTCATTACAATCCTCCTTGTTTGTGTGCCTAGGACAGTTAATTCAAGGTCTCCAAAGCATCCACCTTGACAGTCTACAAGGAGATTTTCAAACAACCACCCGCTTATTTTGCTGATTGGAGGCTGAACTGCTGCTTAAAGGTGTATCAGCAGCTTAAATGTGTATCAGCATGAAATATAAAGTAGCTGTGAATGATGAGGTGAGAATAAAGTGAGAGTAACAAATCATAAAATACACGAGAAGGAATTTTGGATTTGTAGGTCAACAAGTCAAACCGCCAAGAATAGTTAAACCAGACAAAGAAGGATATATTCTCACTCCATGCATAGCTGGTCTAGTGAGTCATCAACTGCATCCACATCCAAGAGTATATCTCCATATCCATCACCAATATGACTCACCAAACCTGTGGCCAATAGTACACTCCAAACACAAATCAACACCATCACTCCCTCCACACCACACCAATCCATCACAACTTCATCTAAAAACCGCTGAAAAATATCCATGCGTGTATGGCCTCCCTTCTAGCTACGATCACTCAAAAAACACAACACATCACCAAAAAAATTCCACAGATCAAATTATTAATTGGAAAATACAACTAGCTTAGATTATCTTTATCTGGTTATATTTACATTGGACCAGGGACAGGATTCAAGTAGGAGCGTTACATTTGAGTTTTACATGCAGACGGACACCTACTCGAACAATATAGAACCCCAAGTGGTAAGCTTAGCGCTACTGCTGTGATCCAAACCTAATCATGCTTAATCATAGCCCTTCTAATTTTTGCTACTCAAAGGTATACACAATTCAGAAGCTACATAGGATCGACTAGTATGTGGTGTGTGCCCCGAGATCGCTGTCACAATTGCTCAGCCCTTCTTCTTCGCATCCGAGACCCCCAGGAATGGTTCTCCTCAGAATCCTTCCCCATGCTCCTCTTCTTCAGCTCGGAGATCTGGCCTTCCCAAGATGTCCTCCATCCAGACTTCTCTTCCATCTCCTGTTGTATGGTTCACACGGACAGTAAGTTAGCGAGGAAACAAATGAAGCTCCACAAAGTCGTACCTTACAAAAGAGTAAAACAAACAATGGTGGACAAGTGCCATTGAGAATTCAACATCATGATAAAATGTATAAAATAAGATATCACCAGACGTAGCTCACTCCTGCAATTTTCATCCATACATGTAAGGCAGCAACCTCTAAATTATTACCCACATGATCTTATTCACGAGGGACATGAAAACGACTCATACTTATCCATAAGAATAATATACTGCTCAATCACCCACATGATTATGTACGCATATAATTTAATTCACACAAATTCATATTCGTGAGTGTCGCAGAAGGGATTGTTTTGTGTTAAGGATAATTTTTTGCATTGCCTATTGTGTGTTTGTCAGCAAAAGGTGATGCCTCAAGCTTATGGTTACTCTTAAAGTACTCAACATTTGGTCCTAAGCATCAAGATACAGTTTTTTTTTTTGAATTAATCAAGATACAGTATTTGTTCCATGTCATCGGATAGTTTGATACTTCTGAGTTAACCATCAATCAGCCATGTGCTAAGTCAGGCTGGATCGCACATAAATTACATGCTAAATTACAAGTCTCTGAATTGAATTGAATAGGGGAGCATAGAGTTTCAGAGGTTATTGAAGATGAATCTTGTTACAGCTAAAAGGGAGCGGGCGAGCGACAGAGTGGAGACAGACCTGGTGGTAGAAGGCGGAACTCGTGGCGTGGCGGCGCGAGGCCGGGTCGAAGGCGAGGCGGCAGACGCCGCGTGCGAGCGCCTGGTCGTAGCTGCTGCGTCGGCCGGGGTCGGAGAGCGTCTCGTAGGCCTCCTGGACCTGGATGAAGCGGCGGGTGTGCTCCTTGGCGGCGTCCGGCGGCGAGACGTCCGGGTGGTACTTGCGCGCCATCCGCCGGTACGCCGCCCGCACGTCCTCGAAGCTGCTCGCCTCCGCCGAGATCCCAGCAGCTCGTAGAACGTCGCCGCCGTTCCTCCGGCCGCCGAAGCCGCCCGGGCGCGCAACGGCGCGCGGCGGGGTGGGGGCCGGACGGCGAAGGCGGCCGCGGAGGAGGCGGTGAGGTGGGGCATGTGCTCGCTGTGATCTGCTTAGCCTCTGCAATCTTAATGGGCTACAAAGAATGCCAGCCCAATTGAAGGCGTCGCTGTACATGGGCCGGCGGCCCACCCGAATATCGCTGGTGCTGTGTGTGCGAGTAGCGAGTTCGTTTAGTCCCACATCGGAAACCGAAGGCAGTTTCCACCAGTTTATATACCCGGGCGCTTCACTTCCAGTACCAAGCCGCGTGGTGAGCAGCAGAACGCTGGTCGGGGTTGCGCCCGATAATCTTAGTTGGGCCAAGCTCTCCCTGCAAAGTGGGGCACACCTCTTCGTGTGCTGCCGTCGCGGGCTGCAACCAACTTTGATCCCAAGTGGGCAGCGTTCCACCGCTAAATGTTGATTTTTTTTCCTGTTTTATTTTTTTCTTTAGAGCTCTTTTCTTTTCCTCAAAATTTGTTTGTTTTATTTTTTTTCTTTAGAGCTCTTGCAAAACGATTGTCAAAACTAACTCATTTTGGTTGCGCCGTTATTGAGAGCTGCTACACAAATTTTTCTTCTTCTTTTCTTCAAAATTTGTTTCTCCATAAATATGCACCGCCGCCATTGACCCTTCCAACTACAAAAATATTACAAGTAGAGCTCTTGCGAAACCATTGTCAAAACTAACTTCTTTTGGTTGCGCCGGCATTGAGGGGCCGCTACACAAATCTGCATATTCACTTCTCTCTCCGCCGCGGCGTCCAAATGCATAACATTTTTTGCTCTTATTTAAAATTTGTTTATTTTTTCTGCACATATTTTGCATATTTCTTTCCATAGACATGTTTTCCCCGTGTCACGCTAGCCTTCCATAAAACCTTCTAAACACAATAAAAAGAAAACCTTAGTAGTAGCTTAGGCAATAGAATAAATACATTGTTCAATATGTAAAACAAATACCTATTCGTCCATCGGGATCCTCGATGCTACGTTTTCTCGCTCATCTTTTTCCCACAACACTTTCTTCACAATATTTATTGTTGAGACGTCGTGGCAATGGACAAAATTTGCACTCACTTCAAATGATAGACGAAAGGAAAAGATACATGCTTATTTGTGTGCATGATTCTAAACTTCCTAATTGATTTGTGAATTACCTATTACCTGAACTTTCGGTTTCAATCTGCTGTGGACGTTGGCGTCTTAGATTTGTTTCCGTACTGCCGCATTTTTTCATCTAGCGCCTCCCGACGGCGGGGTCGTGCCTGGTCGACTGGTCATGGAGTCGCTGGACTGTTGCGGCCAGCCACCGCTCGATCCTGAGAGAGATCGACTGGTCATGGAGTCGCTGGACTGTTGCGGCCAGCCACCGCTCGATCCTGAGAGAGAGCCTAAGACACCCCACGAGAAAAGAAACGGAGAAAATATTGACTCCATCGAACGATCAACGACTAGTCACGTACGTGCGGCGATCAGACAGACAAACACAACCTTGGAGTGTTGTTCTTTTAATATGCCCACAAAGCGTGTCTCTTGTGCATCTGGTTTTGCGGATGGGGTCACATAAGAAACTATATAATACCCTGTGCGTTGCTGCGGGAAACTGTGTAACTTTTTAAACTTGAATTTTGATGTTAGTCAAATTTTCTTGGAATAGTTTTAGTAAAGCTATTTTATGAGGACCATAAAGTTCTAAGGTATTCTCAAACCTGTTTGGTTGCCGTTCCCGACACCTAAAGATTTGGAAAATTTCGCCCACAACACCCCGCTCTTGGCTGGAGCTGCTCTGTTCCCATCCTAAAACCTGAAACCGCGCCCCTGATCAAGGTTCGGCAGATTTCATACCGTTCTTCGGATGAATCTGAAGTCCCCTCGGTCAACTCTCCATCACGGCATCATCTGCTGGTACCGAGCATGCTGGCCGCCTTGCCAAGACGCATCTGCAGCACTCCCTCTCACGGCACGTTTCTGTCTCCTATGTATATCAGATCCATACTGATTTCTCGCTTTCCTAGTCTGAACCAAACTCCCATGTCGCTCCTTTCGGTGTCAATCTGATGTGGACGTTGGCGTCTTAGATTTGTTTCCGTACTGCCGCATTTTTTCATCTATCGCCTCCCGACGGCGGGGTCGTGGCTGGTCGACTGGTCATGGAGTCGCTAGACTGTTGCGGCCAGCCACCGCTCGATCCTGAGAGAGAGCCTCCACGAGAAAATAAACAAAAGTTTTGATTGTCTAGTTAGTTGTTTTTTCTCTGATTTATATGTTACTTCTCTTTAAGTTTTCTATATATGTTTTGATTCTATTGGCTTTATTATTGCAGCGCATCTCCATTGAGACTGTCTCAATTCTCAACATACCAGGAGAGGGAAATGTAGCACTCATGAAAATCTTTTTGTCGTGAACCACAGGCATCTGAATACTACACGTGCAAAGACGGAAGGGTGTGTCTCAAGAACGGATGGTCAACTTTCGCTAAAGATAATGGACTGACACATGGTTTGGTTGTGCTGATCCTCTTTCACAAGAACGATGACGACTACCTGATGATCACGTTCGATGTTCTTTAGATCTCAAAAATGTTATGTGGGCTTGTTGTTGGTGCTTCGTTTTGGCAAGTATCTTTAGAGAATGAGAAGTCTAACTATATTCTCTGATGGTTTCTATCTTAAGCTAGTACTACGAGACTGTAAGCTTTGTCATCAAACTCTATTTTATATGTTAAACTCTGTCTATATTCAGTGGTGGTTTCTATCTTATTTGTCCTTCTGATTTTTTGTGTTTTACCTGGGCATATAGATGTCGTATGTATGAATCTCAATTATTGTTTTTCGTGCATATAGGTGTGGTTTGTATGCATCAGCTAATCTAAGCAGAGATAGCCATGGCGTGGAATTTTTTTTTTGCAGGTGACATGAACAAAGACTGGAAGAAACAATGAAGTATTCAGATAGGTGAAGATTTTGGTCAGGAGTTCTTACCTGAAGAATTGATGACTGCTTTATGTCCAGGTCTGCATCTCCCCCATCAGATATCCTGATTCCATGCCCCCCTATGAACCCGTAGTCCAAGGATGAACAACTCACACATCACTCCAACATGCTGTCTGTAAACTGGTTGTGCAAGTATGGTTTCAGCCGTGTCATTAGTTAAAAGAGATTGTAATACAGTCGCGCTGGGGTAGAGGGAACTGTAGGTCTCTGTTACTACTAGCGTGTAGCTGACCAGATTAGCCCCACTGCCCTGGACGACTGTAACCATCTTCTGAAGCAATGGAATATCTTCTAACGTCAGGAAAAAAAATTGTCAAACCGCCACGAGCAATTAAACCGGACAAAGGTTATATTCTCACTCCATGCATAGCTAGTCCATGGATTTTTATTGGCTGATGTTTGATCTTTAGAGTCATGTGCCGCCAAGCTAGAGGGAAGCACAGTTTAGTGTTCTGTCATTACAATCTTCCTTGTTTGTGTGCCTACGACAGTTAATTCAAGGTCTCCAAAGTTCAAACAACCACCGGCTAATTTTGCTGATTGGAGGCTGAACTGCTGCTTAAATGTGTATCGGCATGAAAATAAAGTAGCTGTGAATGATGAGGTGAGAAATAAGGGAGTCATGAAATACACGAGAAGGAATGTCGGATTTGTAGGTCAACAAGTCAAACCGTCAAGAATAGTTAAACCAGACAAAGAAGGATATATTCTCACTCCATGAATAACTGGTCTAGTGAGTCATCAACTGCATCCACATCCAAGAGTATATCTCCATATCTCCATCACCAATATGACTCACCAAACCTGTGGCCAATAGTACACTTCAAACACAAATCAACACCATCACTCCCTCCACACCACACCAATCCATCACAACTTCATCTAAAAACCACTGAAAGAATATCCATGCGTGTATGGCTTCCCTTCTAACTACGATCACTCAAAAAACACAACACATCACCTAAAAATTTCCACAGATCAAATTATTGATTGGAAAATACGACTAGCTTAGATTATCTTTAGGCCCCGCTTGGATCGGGTGTAAATTGGCCAAAACCGGGGGAAATTTTCACGGACGTGGACAGCCCACGCTAATTTTCCAGCGCAAGCGCTGTGAAAAATTACGCTCCGTATATTGTAAGGAGAATCCAATCGGGGCCTTATCTGGTTATATTTACATTGGACCAGGGGCAGGATTCAAGTAGGAGCATTACATTTGAGTTTTACATGCAGCCTGGCACCTACTCGAACTATATAGAACCCCAAGTGGTAAGCTTAGCGCTACTGTTGTGCTCCAAACCTAACCATCCTTAATCATAGCCCTTCTAATTTTGCTACTCAGAGATATACACAATTCAGATGCTACATAAGATCGACTAGTATGCGTCGTGTGCCCCGAGATCGCTGTCACAATTGCTCAGCCCTTCTTCTTCGCATCCGAGCCCCCCAAGATAAGTTATCCTCAGAATCCTTCCCCGTGCTCCTCTTCTTCAGCTCGGAGATCTGGCCTTCCCAAGATGTTCTCCATCCGGACTTCTCTTCCATCTCCTGTGGTATGGTTCACACGGACAGTAAGTTAGCGAGGAACCAAATGAAGCTCTACAAAGTCGTAACTTACAAAAGAGTATAAGAAACAATGGTGGACAAGTGCCATTGACAATTCAACATCATGATAAATGTATAAAACAAGATATCACCAGACATAGCTCACTCCTGCAATTTTCATCCATACATGTAAGTCAGCAACCTCTAAATTATTGCACACATGATCTTATTCATGAGGTACAAGAAAACGACTCATCCTTATCCTTAAGAACAATACTGCTCAATCACCCACATGATTATGTATGCATATATTTTTATTCATATGAATTCATATCGATGAGTATGTCACAGAAGGGATTATTTTGTGTTACCAACAGAAACAAGGATAATTTTTTGCATTGCCTATTGTGTGTGTTTGTCAGCAAAAGGTGATGTCTCAAGCTTATGGATAGTCTTGAAGTACTCAACATTTGGTCCTACGCATAAAGACATAGTATTTGTTCCCCGTCATGGGATAGTTTGATACTTCTGAATTAATCATCAATCAGCCATGAGCTATGTCAGGCTGGATCGCACATAAATGATATGCTAAATTACAAGTGTCTGAATTGAATTGAATAGGCCAGCATAGAGTTTCAGAGGTTATTGAAGAGGAATCTTGGTACTGCTAAAAGGGAACGGGCGAGCGATAGAGTGGAGATGGACCTGGTGATAGAAGGCGGAATTGGTGGCGTGGCGGCGCGAGGCCGGGTCGAAGGCGAGCCGGCATACGCCGCGGGCGAGCGCCTGGTCGTAGCTGCTGCGGCGGCCGGGGTCGGAGAGCGTCTCGTAGGCCTCCTGGACCTGGATGAAGCGGCGGGTGTGCTCCTTGGCGGCGTCGGGCGGCGAGACGTCCGGGTGGTACTTGCGCGCCATCCGCCGGTACGCCGCCCGCACGTCCTCGAAGCTGCTCCCCTCCGCCGAGATCCCAAGCAGCTCGTAGAACGTCGGCCGCGGCTCCGCCGCCGTGCGCACGGCGCCTCCTCCGGCCGCCCGCGCGCGCAGCGGCGTGCGGCGGGGAGGGGGCCGGACGGCGAAGGCGGCCGCGGAGGAAGTGGTGAGGTTGGGCATGTGGACTTCTTGTGCGGGTGTGGCACTTGGATTGGATCGATCTCCCAACTGCTGTGGTCTGCTAGTGTACTGTAGACGTAAAGCTTCCATTTTTAATCCGTGGAGATTGGAGAAGATAATATGGCGACGAGTCCCTTTCCTTCCCTGCAATTGGCTTGATGTTTAGTGAGCTCGTGTTGGTAGAGTGTGTAGATTGGTTCCTCTATCTGAAGCCAACCAAATTCTTGTGCTCTGGAATTCTTGTTCGATGTGAAAACACAGGTTCCCCAGTATGTTCCAGAACCTATGCATGAATGGCGGTAATTTATTTTCTTTTCACTTGGGAAAAAAAAATGGTCCTCGTCCATTTTCCTGGACACAAAATAGGCTTGGGGTCTTCTGACTGAATAAGACTTGCATCCATAAATTATAGTATCACTTACATAAATCTCAGAAAAAGAGAGACGTACAGATCGGCCTGGGTTCATTGACAAAATTGGTTCTATTTATTGTTGTTGCCGACTTGCCGTCATGTTTAGGCAGATTTTATGTTGATGAGGCCAAGTTCCTCGAGTGATAAATAATCACATATGAAACAATACAAAAGCACGCATGCATGGATGCATATTTAGACCATGTCAACAAACATTCATAGCCACAAGCCACATCAGTCTGATCTACCGTATCAGAAGGTATCAAATATAAATAGATTCAATAAGATGTCGACATGCTGCTAGTGTACACACATGTTCATTCTTAAAATTAATCCTGCCAAATTGATAGTTTTGGAGCCACTCGGGGAACACACGTAAACCCGTTTCGCGCCAGAGGCACACGCGATCGACACCACTGGATAATAGGCAAGGTCGATACTTCACCGGACACATGAACGACGTGCTTGGCTGCAATGTCAGTGAGGAATAGTGATGAGAACATGAAACCGTCGACACTACCCAATATTTTTTTTTTACTGTTGGACCTATAACAAGAAGCCGTATCAAACTAATAAGTGACCAGATCAATGGTAACTTAATGTTATCTTAAGACACATGCATCATTTGGTATGTTGTCAATCATGGTTCTGGGATCCCCATGCACGCATGCCGATCTTAGCAATATTTGATGATTTGGCACACTTTTTTCCTTGAAAATTTGATTATCTGCGCTCTGACCATTGCATGTCAGTGACACAGGGTGTGGCATTACAAGGCCACCTTCCCTCCAATTATTTTCATCAAATGTTCACAACCCATAGTTATTTGAAGATGAGTCTAGTTTCTGTGATTTTTTGTGTGTGTACCCAATCACTTGCCATATTTTCCCACCCAAACGATGAAAAACTAAAGGGTAAAAGCATCAAAGTAAATAACGGTGTACATGTTCATAGACAGGGTTTAACATTTCGTTTTTCTAATTTCTTTCGCACCTCACAGAGATTCGCGAATTTTGAGAAATCAACAAAATTTTGAAGAAATATTTCAAAAATTTCGGACAGATTTATGGTCTGACGTTCAAATTATTTTCAAAAAATAAAAATGGGGCTGCTGGAATCGAACACAGAACCTCATAATCAACTACATGAGTCCTCAACCACTAGGATAGAGTCAAGTACTTGTCTATATCATGGTCTACAGCTTTTTGTAGTGTAACCCATTGGATTTATTCAAATTTAAACGAAAATTTCATCCGAGATTATATTTTCTCGCCCCATAGCGAGAATTGTTAATTTCGTGAATTTCGTTCGAAATTTTGACAAAATTATTTTCACTGTTCATAGATCGAGTTAATAAACTTGAACACAACAATTAATTATATAGAGAAATTGTAAATATAGTGTTAGAAATCACATTTAAACATGCTTGCAGTTCTGATATCTGAAATTGTTACTTTTTGTAATGTATAAATAAGATATGGGGTTACATACTGCAAGTACACGGGAGGGATTAGATGCGGAAAATGAATAGAATTCAGGGTTTTGTAAAATAAAAACACGAATCTTGGTGCTAGAATCAGATTTTCGTCGTCCTCAACGCATGAATCGGATCTGATTACGTATTTGGAATTTTGATGCCAAATACTGGACACAAATTTGTGATCTAGCCAAGATCGTAGGATAAACCCTTGTCGTCTCCTCTCGATCGATCGAGGGACTTAGATCGTACGTGATGAAGGCCGCCGGACGTAGGCGGCGGAAGGACCGCCTGAGCAAGCTCAATGACGTCACGCTGGGACGCATCCTGTCCTTCCTCCCCGCCAAGGAGGCCGCGCGGGCGTCGGCGCTGTCGAGCCGGTGGTGCGACGCCTTCGGTCTCGTCGACGCCGTGTCTCTGGAGGAGCCGGAGAGCCCTGTAATGGACTACGACTACGAGGACCACAACTGCGGCTGCCCTTTCTGCACCTACAGCTTCGCCGACGATGCCCACCCGACGATGCCATTCACCAGCACCGTCACCGCCACCCTCTTCTCCCGCCACCGCGCGCCCACGCCGCCACCGCCGCTGCGCTCGCTCCGCGTCGTCATGGACCATTACAGCCGCGAGGACGCCTACACGGTGGACAACTGGGTGTCCTACGCCCTCAAGCACGCCGCCCCTGCACCTGCCGGGCTCGAGCTCGACCTCCGCCTCCGCCGTGTGCCCATCTGCGTCCGCCCTTACACCATCCGCGCCGCCGGTAGTCGTAAACGCCGCCGGTCCACCTACTCCGCCGAGGAAGAGGAAGCGAATCGCCAACTGGAGATGTCGAGCTCGAGCTCCGACGACGATTCTGAGCCGGACTCCGGCGACGACTCCGATCACGAACGCCAGAGGTCAATGTCACGCTCGCGACAGTACACCGTCCCGGCGAGACTCTTTTCTTACGCCGCGCTGCGTTCACTCAGCATTGGGCCCTGCAGGAGTGCAGGCTCTCCCCGCCGGCCGCCATCAGCCTGCCGTCACTCGAGACGCTGCTCCTGGCCCGCGTCTACGACAAAGAGCGGAACGTGCAGAAGTTCGTGGAAGCTTGTCCGCGCCTTGCCGACCTAACGCTCGAGGCCTGCCGCACGGTCACCGCGCTTTACCTCACCGGTAACCAGCGCCTCCGCAGGCTCGCCCTTCAGTGTTGCCACCGCCTGACATACGTCGTCGTCGACGACAGGCTCCACACCCTGGAGTACCGCGGTGCCGTGCCCGACACGTCCCTGCTGGCCTTCCGCCGCGGGCTGGGCCCGAAAATCAGATCGTGCAAGATCGATATCTGCGGCGAGGAGGTCACGTCGGCGGAGGAGCTCGCTAAACTCGGAAAGTTCCTGCAGCTAGTGGCTTCCACCAAGCACCTGCACCTGCAGTCTGCCCGTCTGGGCTGCGGCGTCGAGTACGACGCTCTGGCCACGTCGTTGCCGGTGTTCACGCGCCTCCTCCACCTGGAGCTTACCGGACGCCTCCCGCGCAGGGACGGCGACGCAGCCGCCGTCGCCGCCGTGAGCACGATCCTCCAGAACACCCCGAGCCTGGAGGTGGTGACGCTTGCTCTCGACACGGGCCCAAGGGACGACGAGTCGGGGAGGTGCTATAGCTTGGGAGACTGCAAGGAGGGGGAGCTCATAATGGCGCACGCGCTCAGGTACAACGAGCACGAGGTCCTCCCCTCCGCGCCGGCGGTGAGCATCCCTTGTCTGAAGGAACGAGTGAGGGAGATCAACTTGGTGCATTACCATGGCGGGAGGGCGCAGAGGACGCTGGCCAGGTTCTTGCTCTGCAATGCGCCGGTTCTCGACAGACTCTACTGCGGAATTGCCCCGGGGCCATTGCCGATTCAGAACAAGATGAGAAACGAGATCCAAGGATGGGCGATGAACAGGCCGGAAAATAGCATCTTCGACTAGTCGACTGGAAGTGATGTAATGCAAGTTGATTGGTGTTAAGCATAATTAGCTAGGTTTAAGTTGTGTGTGTGCAACGAGAGGTATCTTCTTAGTTGTAACTTGTGAGATTAAAAGCTTTCTGGTACATGAATTGTGTTTGTGTCTGCGCCAAAATTTCTCTGAATCATATGCCGGATGATTTTGCAAGATTGCGACTGAGCTCAGGTGTTAATAAACTCGTTAACTTGCGGAGCTGTTCATCTTTGTACTCTTTGTACTTTTGTGTGTTAGAAGCTGCGTTTTAAGTTTACATTTTCTCTCTATTTTGAGTTCTTGCGGAGCTGTTCATCTTTGTACTCTTTGTGTGTTCTTAACACCCTCTTCTAATGCAAAATGGCGCACACTTCAGTGTGTTTTCTTGTGTAAAAAATCAAGTTTCAGATAACAAAGTACATTTGTTTGTGCGCTCAAATTTTCAGCATATCTTAGATGTTCGGCTTTCAGTTTGTTGTGATCTTCCGTGGAGTTATACGAAAATGTATCTTTTCTTATAGTTTTATGTCTATCAAAAGACATGCTAGTTAGTATATGGGAGTTGCTGGTGACGAGAAAAAACAATGTGTAACAGCGGGTTTGAAGATAAGGAGAAGAAGGAAATCAAAGGGCATAACAATGGAGATGGTAACAAGGAAGTTTTTTTTTTTAGAAACGGGGGGCAAAAGCTTTGCCCCATATATTAATTAAGAGGAGGATTGCAAGAAGGCAAGTTTTGTGACCGCCCAAAATACAACGCGACTACTCTCGCGACATCAAGTTGCCCAAACATTTGGCACCCGCTAGAACCCACAAACGGGCCTCATTCTTAACTTTGTCTAAGAGGACTAACGACGGCACACTCTTGTTGTTAAACACCCTAGCGTTGCGTTCGTTCCACACCTCCCAAGTGACGAGCAAGGTGAGAGAGGCGACGGCCTTGCGATGTGGAGTAACATTGGTCATTGCAAGCCACCACTCGTTGAAGCTGAGGTTTGACCAATCTCCGGTGTTGACGTTTTGAAGACTTAGCCAACCTTTAATCAGATCCCAGATCCTTCTCGTGAAGCGGCAATGGACCAGCAGGTGGACAAGAGACTCGGTCGTTTGTTTGCAAAAAGGGCAAAGCCCGCAGTTTGGCCACCCTCTCTTAGCAAGGCGGTCCGCAGTCCAAACCCTATTTTGGTTTGCAAGCCATGCAAAGAACTTCGTCTTAGGCGGAGCCCAGGGCCTCCAGACCGACTTATCCATGGAGGAAGTGATGGAACCCATGAATTGCATCTTGTAAGCCGACTTTGCCGAATATTCACCATTCGCCGTGAGTTTCCAACGGATCTCGTCGCTCACATCATTGTTTAACTGGACGTTAGTGGTAAGGCTCCAGAGATCCACGAACTGTGAGAAGTGGGCCGTGGTGAAGTTCTCATCAAGGCGCACCTTGTTCACCCAATCAGCCCCCAACATAGCCTTCTGCACGGAGCAGTTCTTCCCACTAGAGCACTCGAAAATGAGGGGTGCGATGTCTTTAGGCTTCCTTCCTTCTAGCCAAGGCGCATGCCAAAAGGGGGTTTTGTGCCCATTCCCCACAGAAATCGTAGTCGCGGCGTAGAAAATGTCCATGTCTTCATTGGTGCAAGGGTTGCCAAAGCCCACCCAAATTTTTTCTGGGTCCTTCCACTCCAACCAAGGCCAGCGCAAGCGTAGAGCGGTCGCAAACTTCCCTAAATGAAGGATACCAAGCCCTCCAAGTTTCTTTGGGCGGCACACCAAATCCCAATTAACTTTGCATTTAGCCCCGGTGGTTTTGTCTTTGGCCGACCACAGAAAAGCTCTTTGTATCTTGTTGAGGAACTCCATGGTGCCAGGCGGAATGATGAGAGAAGTCAAGTAGTAGATTGCTTGGGAAGCAATGACAGACTTGACCAGGGCCGCCCGGCCAACCGTGGCAATATACTTGCCATTCCAAGTGGGCAGCTTGCCCGCACATTTATCCTCGAGGTACTGAAAGTCCACCCTTCGAAGGCGCCGAACGGACAGAGGAAGCCCAAGATAGCGCATAGGGAACGTGGCACGCTTGGCCGGAATACCTTCAAGGACGTCATCAAGATTGATCGCAGCGCACCTTATCGGAACCACAGAGCTTTTGTCAAAGTTGGTGCAAAAACCGGTAACTTCTCCAAAAGCGTGAAGGATGGAAGCAAAATTCTCAACGTCCTCCTTTATAGGCGCCACAAAAACCGCCGCATCATCTGCGTAGAGAGACGTTCTCAGAATGGTGCTTCTTTCCCGGAGCTTGTGAAGAAGGCCTTCCCTCGTTGCATTCTCCAAAATTTGTGTGAGGGGGTCTATCGCAAGGACAAAGAGAAGGGGAGACAACGGGTCTCCTTGTCTCAGCCCACGACCATGCAAAACAGGGGGCCGGCAATCCCATTGAGTAGGACCCGGGAGGATGCGGTGGAGAGGAGTGCAGCAATCCAATTCCGAAACCGAGGAGGGAACCCACGGCGTTGGAGAAGATCCAAGATGTATTCCCAACGGACCGAGTCAAAAGCCTTGCGAATGTCAAGCTTGAAGAGGAGCGCTGGAGTCTTCCCTTTGTGAAGGCGCCTAGCGAGGTTCTTGACGTAGAGGAAGTTGTCATGGATGCTTCTTTTCTTAATGAAGGCACTTTGAGCGTTGGAGACAAGATTGTTCATGAGAGGCCCAAGACGAAGGGCAAGCACCTTCGAAATTATTTTGGCAATATGGAGCACGTTAAAACAAGGAAGTTTTAACTCTCAACAGTAAATCCTTAGTGCAATATGGAGCAGCCAAAACAAGCTCTCGGTCATTATCACAAAGGTTAATCATAATAAGAAACTAGCAATGAAAATGCAAAATAGAATGATCAGACAGAGTACGTTGCAGCGAGGATGCTCATACACGGGGAGGGCTACAGTAACACTACGGATATAGGAGCGTTGTGTCGCATAGGAGTGGGTAGAGAAAAAAGCTCGCCTACGCCACCCACCAGGTGCATTCAGCTACAGTTCATTCATGTTTTGATAAATCGACATCTTAGACGGGAAGGTTAACAGCGATAACGCACACAAAAATGACGCTGTCCATTCCTCACCAATCGCGGTTGGTCAGTGCTGAGCCTCGGGTTTCCCTATGCTGGTGATGTCCGTTGGGCCCATGATAGCTATAGAGAAATTGCTTTTGGATACCGAGCTTCAACGAGTTTATACTCAGGGCCTGCTCTGATGACCCTAGGCCACCTTGTACTCCCTCCGTTCCAAAATAGAATACTTAAATGGAAGTATTCTATTTTGGAACGGAGGGAGTACAACGCAAAAGGGTCCACGTCTTGGGTGGGGATAAGAGTTTCGGGGAGAATGAGATGTGCGCAGCGGGGAGGCTCTGATCTGAAAGCGAGAGAGTGAGTGAGACGAGAAAAGAGATGAATCTGAACGTGGGCTCACTGACACGAATTTACCTAAATACCATTTTTAATTTGATTAAAATAAAAGAATATTGGCAGTTTAAGGTAGTTTCGGGTTCTTTTAATCTGGTGGTCTTTGGTACCTCCAATTTTATCACCGTTCGATTAGAGCGGATGTACGGTTGTTAAAATTACCAACTACCCTAAAACTTGTAATATAATAATAAATATGTATGCTATTCCTTATCCGTTACACCTATTAAACTATTTAGTAACCGCTGTAAAAGGTATCCCACAAGACAAAGCATGAGAAAAGCATGAATTTTTCTGGTCAACACTGCACAATTTTAACTATGATTTCACTTAGGATATTTCTTAAAAATATTATAAATACATATTAAAAGGTATCCCACAAGACAAAATGCAAAGATGATTTATACAAGCTCAATCCATACATTTTGATTTTAGTAGTGGTTAAAGACATGAATTATTGATGATGAAAATTGGTGCTCGTGTTATATTTTGGGACGGAGTAAGTGTTTTAACAAAATAACATGATTAATTTGTTGAAGCAAGTGCATATCAGGTCTCTTCGGATTATTTTGGGACGGAGTAAGTGTTATAAACTATTGTGACCGGTGACAACTATTTTAGTTAGCATGCTATGCTCTTTCTGATAGAACTCCTGTTGATTATTTCGGAAATCTACAAAGCTAGATTTTCATGTTTAATTTCACGCAACACATTTTTATTTTATAAACTGCCATGGGACTTATGTACACAAGATGATAACAAGTAGGATGCGTAAGAACATATCATTAAATAATAATATCGAAATATGCAAAATATTAGAATACAAAATATTTTATTTTTATTGGTGATTACCCTAATCAATATTTTTTTCAACCAAGTCTAGAGTATGCACACTTCCGACTTGCTAGAAAATTTGACCATTAAAAAGTAGTGTCATTGGCTAAATTTATAAACTATAAGTTTCTATAAATATGGATACACTAGAAACCGCTATTGAAATATTTGTTAGATCGTCCTTGTTTCACATCATTGCTATAAACAACTACGAATCTTATAGATTATTTATCGTTGGAAAACGTTCTATAAAAAACTTTTGTTACAAAATATTTACAAAAAGGCTAATATTTAGTAATATTTCTAGTTATGTAATTAAACTATGCGACCAAACAGAAAATCATACTTATAATATTGTACATTCTAAAATTAAATCTATAGAAGTATAAAATTTTAGTACAAATTATTTGATTCGCCTCAGGCCCAGAGTTTCATTGGACAATCCCTGAGCGGGTCAACTCCTCGAAAATTGATGCAAGCTCGACTAGCTTAAATAGCGTGGCGCTGCAGGTTGCTCACCGAGCTCAAATCCCAAGCACATGCAAATGTGGGGCAGCGTGTTTCAATTACCAAAACTTCTTTCCATGTATAAAGTTTGTTTAATTTTCCCATAAATTTGCATATTTACTACTCCATAAAATTTCTTTATTTTTCCCATAAATTTGCAAATTTACTTCTCAATATAATTTTTCCCCATAAATTTGCAAATTTACTCCTCTATAAATATTTTTATTTTCCCATAAATTTGCAAATTTACTCCTCTATAAATATTTGATATTTCCCATAAATTTGCAATTTACTCCTATATAAAATTTGTTTATTTTCCCCCATAAATTTGCAAATTTACACCTCTCTCTGGCTGCAGGGTCGACGATAATTTTTTCTATAGATTTATTTTTTGCCTCTACGACTGCAAGAGTGGCGATGATTTCTTGTATAATTTTTTTAATTTTCTATATGGTTGCAAGGGTGGTCCCGCCAAGCCCACATGCTTACTCGAGTGGCGAATAAAATTTTCCTCTAAGCGACCTATAAAAGTCCGAACGGAAAATTTCCTACCACCACAAAAAAAGTGTACTCAAGGCAAACAGAAACCTCCAATTTTTTCCACTCGATGAAGTCCAAGAGTCTATACTTATCTAATGATATGCAAGAATTAGACGACTTAAAACCTCCGATCTGTTTCACCTGATGAAGTCCAAAAGTCTATACTTGTCAAATGATCTGCCGCATAATTAGACAGCTCAGATTGAATGTTCTGCCGGCAGACTTCGGGAATGCCTGGCCCGAAGGGCTCAAGACGCCAGTATCCCAAAATCACGGAACAAGGCCCAAATCGTTCCACAAAAAAAATCCTGTCTTAGCATTCACCAGTTGACGCATGGATCTGGCAAGGATGGCCGCGACTACCATAGCCGCTGCGGATGTGCCTGCAGTGGACTCCAGTCCTCTGCGAAACGCCGGGAGATCGAGCGGGAAGTAGCACACGAAGAATTAAGGTATCCGACGAGGCGGCTGCCCGCCGGCAAGAGCGGGTTGTGGAGGTGTTGTGTGGTGTAAGCGTCACCATTGTTGATGCGTCACGCGAGCACCGTGTCGCCGCCACCACACGATGCCATGTGTTGCCTCCATCTTGACACTCTGACGTGTGGATTTTCAGTGCCTTGAAGATAATGTTGTGGAAAAGTTCCCCCCTTATACTAGTATGAACATCACTATGGCTGGTCGCTATGACTGACTAATTTCTTTCTTAGATTTTTAGATAACTTCCAAAAGAGTTTGGTCGCCCGAATTAGATGTGTCGGTCTGGATCTTCTTGATATTTTGAGTCATTTTCTCACAGTGCGCTCCGGTTTCTCCATTCGCTATCTTGTGTTGCCTCTCTCCATCTTTACGCCCAGACATGTCCATTTTCAGTGCTTTCAATATAATGACGCGGCAAAGCTTCCCCGTATAATGGCAAGAACATCACCATGGCTGGCCGCTTTTACGACTTTTTTTTTTGGACTTTTAGTTAACTTGCACAAGAGCTTTGTCGCCCAAATTAGATGTGTCGGCCTGGATTTTTTTGATATTTCGAGCCATTTTCCCATCGTGCGGAACCCCACAACGAGTAGTTTTTAAATAATGAGATCTCAAACTCACGCCCACGGGAATTTGAACTTCGGTGATTAGTTTGTATATCCACTCCTCCTAACAAAGAGAGTTAGCTCCATTTCTTGTAATTTTAAATTCTGAAAGTTTGATTTCAGCTATACTCAAATAAAAACATTTCATAAGGACACTGAAGTAGTATGCTAGTATATATGTTGAAGTAGATCGAAGTGAATCATCATGCGTACAGATACAACCTCATTGTTCACTCATATAGTGTGAGTGACTTAGTGCTCTGCACCTGCCCAATTTTCTACTTTCACCTTGTAAGAGACAGGACTTTAACCTTCGTTTCACTTGAATTGATCCTCCTTCGCTTGGATAATTTAGCAATCCATTTCTCAATTTTTGGGTTAATGTGCTCAGATATCCTCTCGTTTCCAGCATCGATGCACATCTCTTGCAAAACCTTGGCGTGTCCGGCAAAGAATTTGATGAGCCTAATTCCAAAGCAGTCTGTTCCCTCCCGCCGGAATTGCAGGCTTACTCTTCGTAGGCACCTTCGCAAGCATTTGAACAATTGACCACTCAGGCCATGTAGATCAGAAACCTCATCATAGTTCCCATCATCGTCTTGTGCCACCGTCGGTTGTGGCCTTCGGCGCTTGAAACGTCGGATTGACTCTTCGAACTGCGATCGGTATTTCCTTTCCAGAAAATCGACCCCGTAGTCGTCTTGCTTGTTAGTATCTTCTTGCGATGTGATGAGGTTTATCCGGAGATCACAGAGCGCCGGGCAACAGCGGAGTAGGTTCGCAATCGCCGGGGCTGCCGCTTTTTTGCGGGTGGGCGTGTACACTCCCTGTAGCTCGAGCCGCTCGAGGCTGCGGAGCGTCGGCAGGAGCTTGGCCTGCTTCTCGTCGGTCATGGCGATCTCCTCCAGATGCCGCAGCCTTAGTTTCATCTCCTTGGCGTGGCTGAAGCCATGGATGGTGCCCCAGAAGCTCTGGCGGGCGGCGCGTGGGTCCCTCTCTCGTACGCTGCCGTGCTCGACAAGAGTCAGTTCCGCCCGTGCCAGGTGAGCCGGCGGCGGGGTCAGCGAGATATGCCGGACAACTCCCCTGTACCGGAAGCAGCGCAGCATGGGGGCGTAGATCTCCACGGTGCGCCCCTCTTTCAAACAGCACTTGTCCAGTACCAACGAGGTGGCCACCGGGCAGCGGAGGGAGCGGCTATGAACGAGGTGGTGGCATGCCGTGGTGGAGCTGGTCTGGCCACCGGCGGCTCTGAACGGGGATTTGTGTGTGGTGGCTGGATCTGGGCTTGAGGGCCCCGATCTGGGCCTGGTCGGCCCGGGTTCTCCTGGGAAACCGGGTAGGATGGTCAGGGGTAGGTGCGGAGGCGCCGCACCCGCCGTAGTAATCCTCCTCCACCGCCATGCCCTCTCACTGTCGGCCGCAGTCGGCTAAATCTGGGCCAGGCGGGCGGATGTAGTGACTGTTCTTGTCCGTTCCGTGGTGTCGGAGTCCTTTGTGCGTGACATTGGACGCCGGGGTGGCGGCCCGCGTCTGGCTTCGCGGCAGGCAGCGTTGTAGCGGTGGTGGTGCCTCCATTTGGCTGCAAGGGCAACGAAGGGAGGGACGGCGGGTGGGTGCTGTCGTCTTCGCGGTGGCGGTTCCCTAGTCTGGTTGTGGAGAGCTCAAGCTGGTGGCGGCGGTCCTCCCATTGGGTTGTCTTTGGCGACCCGTGGGTGGCATGGGTGAGAGATCGAGCGAAAGCTCCACGCTTGTGAGCCGACGGCGGCGATGCTCACGGGTGTCGTATCCCTCTTGGAGGCGTCGTTTTGGAGTCCTCTCTCTGCGTCAGGCTCCAGGTGAAAACCCTAGTTCGATTCTTCGGACTCAGCATCGGTGGCGTACCGCGTCGTTACCCTCCTGGGGGCGTTGTCGTGGAGCTTAAGGGTCTGTTTGTCACAGCTTCGATTCCTGGCGTGAAGCTTCGTCGGCGCCGGCATGGGATGGCATCGAGGGTCTCCTATCTCTTACACGTGACCTCGTTGTTACCGTTCTCGGTCCTCGCTGTTCACTGGCAGGATCGGCGCTCCATGGCCCGGAGCGAGAGGGCAGATGACCCTCTCCAGCAATGGCTTGGTGTGTTCGGTGCGACGTTGTCCGATGGTCTTATAAGGAGGCGTGGTTTCGTACCTGCTCGGTAGTCTAGGTTGTCTCTTGCTAGGTCTAGCTTCTCCGGTTTTCTTGCTCGACTTGTAGTTGGGGGCTTCGCTCTCATCTCGTTTGTCGTTTCTTTTGACTTGCTTTGTAAGAGAGTTTCCTCACCACGTTGTATCAGTTTTTCCGTTTGTGGCTTTATTTATAAAGCAGGGCGAAAGCCTGTTTCGAGAGAGGATTAGGTGTTAAGGGTGGAAACGTTATTGTGTTGAAGAATATAATGTGCTCCTCTAACCTAGATGAAGTGGCGGATAACTAGTGGACTAGGGTCGGTGATTGAGACTATGGCGGTTCTCGGTCGGAGAAGAACAACTTGTGCTTAAGAAAATTTGAGTCACCTATATATGTATGGGACACTGCTTTATTTATTGATACCTACACTTCATACTAAGCCACTACTACCGTACATGAGTTCAACTTGTGGCCTTTGTACTGTGCATGAGAATGCACAAAAACAAAAAAAATATAAATCACTTTGATAAAGAAAACAAAATGAAATAGTGACGCTTTCAAAAAAAAAAAATGAAATAGTGACAAACGAACTGAGATGTAAAAGCGTCCGATTCGAATGCTAGAATACCACCAATGCCAGTTAAACACCGTTGGTGGCTCTCTTGTTACTACTGAACCTGTGACTTCCGAGAGTGTATCTTATGACAATTTGTATTTTGAACGTAAAATGATCAACAAACTTAACTTAAAAATACATTAAAATTTTCAATGTGGGATTATGTTGTAAAACATGTTTCTTAACTATATGATGTACAATAATATAATCGAAAGGGTAATTTAAGTTTATTTTTGTAGGAAAGAGGTGAGGGAACGAGTATTTATTTCGTAAAATGACAAAAACCCAAAGTCACAGCCACGAGGACTGGAACATGGGTGGTCCACTCCCCTAACCAAGAGAGATATGTTAACTTTTTGCAATTTTACCCTTTTAAAGTTTAATTTTCTTTTTTGTTCAAGCTAACAATTTGTAAGGACACTAAAGTCGTATACTATAAAATGTTTTAGCCTTTTTTCAGATTCACATGTATCTACATATATCTAGACACGTTTTTTGTGTATATTCACTCATTTTAGTATGTATCTAAACATCTAGTCAACATGTGAAATAACTAAAATATCTTACATTTATAAGGAGTAGATGTGAAGTTTTAGTCTAAATAGTAGATGTGAAGATCATCCGTACAAATATCAGTCAAAACTATTACAACGTGAGTGTGTCACCCTTTATTCACACACTAGTGTGAGCACGGAGCACCATGTAGGTACCCATTTTTCTAGTTTGACCTTGAAAGGGACAAGACTAACCTTTCTTTCATTTGTTGTGTTGATCCTTCTTCTCTTGGATTTATTAGCAATCTATTTCTTAATTTTCAGATTTATGTGCTCAGATTTTTTTTAGATAAGAGGGTGCGGATCCCCGGCCTCTGCATCAAAGTGATGCACATAGCCATCCGCAATTATTCAACAAAGTTTACAAGTTACAACATTGATCAAATCGAAGTCAGCCGCTCGGCAACAAAAAGTCGCTACAACTATGATGGGGGTGGCAATGATCAGAGCCGCATGCCTTGACCTCCCACCTACACGCATCATCTACAATCGGAGTACCGGTCCAGCAAACCCTCAACGCGCACCGCATGCGCGCGCTACAAAAGTCGCTTCCGCCGTCTTCCTCGAACCCATCTTTAGGCAAAGATCAATGCCATAGCCTTGCAAGACCAGCCGGCGACGTCGCCATGACGCCAAACAGCATAACCGATCTGCGCGTCATCATCATCACACGTCCAGCGCCGAGACTCCGCTGCGCCGCGCCGCCAAGACTCGCCGTCGACGACGTGTTAGATGCCTCAACACGCCACCTCTCCTTGCCCGTCCCATCCAGCAGCTGCTCCAAAACGATGCCCCCAGGAGGGAGAACGACCCTGAAAGGGCCGTCATCGTCCGATCCGGGAGATCCAGATCTAGGGTTTCCCCGGAGCAGTCCAAGATGGGTGACGCGGACTGCAATGACGATGCCTCGATAAGGAAACGACGTCGGAGACGCCGCCATCGTCCGCCATAGCCGAAGCCGGCGCGATTTTCACCGGCAGCCGCACCACCCGACCCCGCCGCTGGCCGGATCGCGCTAGGCCCAGATATCCTCTCATTTCTAGCATCGATGTATATCGCTTCGAGAAGCTTGGCGTGTTCGGCAAATAATTTGATAAGCTTGATTCCAAAGAAGTCGGTCCTCTCCCGCCGGAATTGCAGGGTGATTCAGCTCAGAAACCTTATCAAGTTGGCATCATCGTGCTCGTCGTTGTTTCTAGCCACCATCCAGAGTGATCCACGACGCTTGAAACGTTGGATGGATTCTTCGAACTCAGATCGGTATTTCCTTTCCGAAAAATCAAACCCGTAGCATAAATTCTCGTTAGCATCTTCATGCGATGTGCTGAGTTTGATTCGGAGATCGCGCAGCGCCGGGCAACAGTAGAGCAGGTTCGCGATCGCCGTCTCGGCTATGCTGCCCAAGGCCGTAGGCGTGTACACTCCCTGAAGCTCAAGGCGCTCAAGGTGGAGGAGCGCCGGAAGGAGCTTGGCCCGGTTCGTTTCACCGGCGACCGCGATCTGGTCGAGATGGCGCACCTTGAGGTTCACGTGCTTGGCGTGGGTGAAGCCATGGACGAATTCCCAGAAGCTCCGGCGATAGGCATGTGGGTCCCTGGCTCGCATGTAGCCGTAGTCAATGAGAGTCATGTCCGCTCGAGACAGCTCTGGTGGCGGCGGACTCAGGGAGATGTGACGGAGAACCCCCGTGTACTTGAAGCGCCGTAACATGGGCGCGTAGATTTCAATGGTTCCATCCTCCTTCATGGAGCACTTATGTATCACGAGCTCAGTGGCCGACGGGCAGCTAAGCGAGCGGAGGAGCGCGCCTTGTTCTGGCGGCGACGGTGAGACGTTGTGATGGTAGTAGCTTCGATGGACATGGCGCTTCTCGTCGTCCTCGAGAAGCACGGAATCTCGGTGGATGGAGGCGAGCAGGGGCGCGACGTCGATGACGCGCTGGAGACCGTCGAGTGGCACGTTGCAGTGTCGCAACCGCAGCGCCGCAAGCCGCGGGAAGAACGTGGGCGGCGACGCCAACATGAGATCGCTGCAGTTGGTGATCTCCAGCACGCGGAGGGTCTCCGATGGCAGGGAACCGAGACCGAGGGGGTAGATCCCAAGCCCATAAACAAACGAGCTAACCTCATATGGGCTCCTCTCGAAGTACATTGGCTTCCCGTTGATGGAGTCGACAGCGGCGATCAGGAGCTCCTCGACGCCGAGCGCCGCCGGGTGAGAGAGCACGCCGGCAAAGACGTCGTGCTTGCGGCGGTAATCCATGTCGCCGTTCAGGAAGCCGCAGATGATGTTGCCATCCCTGGCCTCCACGCGTAAGGTGAGCTTCGTGACGGGAATGCTGTCGTCCGCTCCGGCGGCCTCGGCGAAGGCGTCGAGCGCCGCGTGGGCTCCGGTGACGAAGGCGTCGCGCCTGGCGTAGAAGCCGTGTCGAGGTTGCTCCTCGTTCTCGCTGATGCGCGCCACGAGGTTGATGGCGCCCGAGGAGGGCCAGAGCCAGCGCCACCGCCTCGAGAGCGCCGTGGTGAACGCGCCCTCCTTGGCGGGGACGAAGTGGAGGACGCGGCGCAGGACGTCGTCGCTCAGGTGGGAGAGGCGGTCGCCACCGGCGGCCATCGTGGACATGCTGCGAGCGATTACAGCGATGAGGGTTGTTTCGATTCTGGATGCGATTAACTTGGATCTGCGTGCACCAGTCCATTGTATTAGCTTTGGTCGATTCCTATTCGGACTGGAAATCCATCGCCTCGAGCCCTACTCCAATTCATATGAAGCTAGTCGATCTATTTTTCTCTACAAAAATAAATCAAAGGAGATAGATCACAGAAGTTTGAATTGTTTTTTTTAGGGGAAAAGGTTGAATCAATTGGTTGAGCACATTTTGCAAACCTGAGACGATCATTTGGCCAAAGCGCTGGCTTCCCGCGGCCAATTTTAGAGATGATGGGTAACTGAACTGTAACGAAACTGAAGTACTGAACCCATATGAAATATTTAAACAAACCAAACCAAACTAATCCACCGAATTGTGTATTCCCACCCAACCTAAACTAAACTACTCCCTCCGATCCACAAAGATTGTACGTAGGTGTTTTGGTACGACAATCTGAATCGGATGGAGTACAAGATATCTCCACCAAAACCGAACATCAAACAGAGCTCATCAGCACCTACTACAGTAGTTACCAGGCCATCAACGTCGCTCAACCACCAACGTCGACGAACAAAAACCATCCATCAGTAAGTAAATCTTAAATGCACCATGCCTTCTCCTCCCCAAACATACATAATAACTCTCCACCAGCGCAAGAAAACTGTCTCAGTGCATGTCACTGGTAGTACTCTACTCCGCATTGCTGGTACCCCTACTGCTGCTCCACTTCCTGAGGTGTGGTGTCCGGCTTGACAGGCAGCTTCTCGCCACCACCGTTCCGGCGACGGGCGACCGAGACCAAGTCCATGAGCATTGCCTCCGCGGCATCAATCGCTTCCTGTGTCCCGCTGATCACCACTTCCCTGCACATGCGTCACACATAGAAAGTTACTAGACCGCAGGCCTCTGTAATCCGCAGCTCAAATCATGCGTTCATTCCACAGACAGACATTCAGTCAGGGTCAGGGTAAACCAACATACCTGTCAGTAGTCCCAGCTACGAAATCACCCTTGGACGAGGTCCTGATCCATGCGCCGGTAGCCTGAACTCCAAGGAACCAATTAACAATTAGCCAAAGGCATCCTTTAGTGGCACGCCAAATGGGAAGCCGGTATAAGATTTTAAGACCAATCCGTCCAGAAACACTATACTACCCCAGACAGTGCATATTAGTGATGCAGGATACCTGTTTGACATCGTTTATGTTCCTCCCAGCACGGCCAATGACGGCACCCATATACTCATCGGCAATAGCAATAGTCAGGGACTTCTGGGCATCATTATTGTTATCGGGCGACCTTTTATGCGTGTTCGGCTGAAGAAATTCAAGAAAAGATGGTTCAGATTTCGCAGCAGGCAACATATACCATCAGTAGACACAAACAGTCAATGATAGTCTTGCAAAATTATGTACATGCAGTACGAAAAAATAGACAGAATATGAAGCACAAAGGATAAGGGACTGGTTGCAGGGAGACATTTGCATATGCAAATAAAATTAACAGGTTGGAGTCAAGCACACAATTTTCGTTCATTGCTTCGGAAAAGAAAGTTCCATATTTCTTCTCTTGAAATATAACAGCCAGTTATACATTTTTTAAAGCGTAAAATTTCCACATATTTTACATGACCAAGGATTTCAACTTTCCACATGGAAAGGTTTATGTTTTTTTTCCATTTGTCGCTGCTTAGCTTTGATTGGGAATGGAATCAAGATTCTAGTGTATGACCAACAAGCATTACGATGGAAAAGAGAAATAAACGACACTCTTCCTTTTCTAACAGTAACTACCTCAGACTCTCCTAACATCCTTTCTTTTTCTATTTACATTTTCTAAATTACTTCTTAACAAGACATCTATTGAGAAGCTTTATTAATGCATGAAAGAAGTAATCTACATGATAGGAGAATCAGAAGATGTAGTGGTGTCTTTCAATGACAATGTCTTACACTGTTGTGGTGTCTTTCAACATGCTCATCTGGCCCATGGACATCATCACGCCCAAGGGATGAAGCAGGAAGACTTGGAAAAGGGAGGCCTGAATATTGAAAGCGCAATTAGCCAATTAGTTACTGGAAAAGAGTGATGGACTAGTAGCTACATGCCTGTGAATCATTACGACTAATCCAGCATCTCACTACACAAGAATATCAGAAAATAATAAGGAAGCAGCGTCATTATTTTGAGAAGGTGTTGCTGCTGCTGCTGCTGCTGCTTCTGAAATATGATGGTAGTGTAAGTAAGGTAGTATGAAAATGTTTTGTACAACCATATTAATCATAAGGTCATTATAACGGTTCAAATTAGCACTTCAGTTTCTCACAGTTCGAAAAATGTCATAAACTCGCCAATTTTTCTGGCTTTAGGCACATTTACCTTATATATGATACTGAAACATGTAAATAGTTCAAAAAACTACTAAATTAAATTGCTGACCTGGCTGTTCAGATGTGGGAGGTTGCTGCGAATTCCAAGCAGCATTTGCGGATGCAGCCAACTGTTCTTCGGTTACCATCATGAGTTCCTCGCTGGTGTAAGGCACAGTTGTTGCAGGCTTGACATCTAAAAGCAGAAGCAATAAGGCAGTGTCAAGCAACCTTTTCATCAAGTTCAGTAGCTGTATATTTTGTACAAGGAAGAAAATACTGTACACATGTTCACATTTTATGCTTCTTATGATTGATATTTTTGTTCACTAACAATTGCTCATAAAATCACTGGTTGTTCTCAAGATCAACACATCAGGGATTCTTATGGTAACTTCTGCAGGTTTTATTTTTGAGCTTCTTATGCAGGGATTCTTATGATTAATATGCAGACAAGATACAAGACATACCTTCACAGGACGACATTTTGGCCGCTGCATTCCTTAGCCACAGGAGAGCTGCTTGAGGGTTGAGATTCTTGGACGTCATGAATAACTCTCTGTTTACAGGGTCTTTGAATAGCTCAAGGGCTCGAGCCTTCTCACTTATGGACAATTCCAACTTCATCATGGCAGTAACACAGCTTTCGATTGAGTGGTCATCATGCTTTGGTGCCGCACACTTGGCACGCTTGGGAGGGCGAGAGCCGGATGGATTGGAGGTTCTTTTCCTCCTGGATGGCTGAGCAACAGAATGGGCCGAGGAGGAGGCTCCTGTGCCAGATGAAGTTTCATGGCGAGGGCGAGGCGAAGGATATATCCGGCACACCATCAGATGTTGGTCTTGGGGTGCTGGGTGGAGAGTTAGTTCCTCCATAATCCATCCATGTCTTAACTTACTTCCTGTTTCAACAAAGGAAAGTGTTCTTCGGTGGCCGACGAGGACGTCGGTGAGGGCATCTTTCACCTCGATGTTGCCCTTCTCTGATTGCCAAGTACCACGGCCTTCGATCCGGCGCTTCATCCGACCCGCATCCCCGGGCAGCGGCACCATGTGACTGAAGAACATCCATCGCTTGGTCCCGTCGTCGATGGCGGGGTGGGCGCGTAGTCAGCCGTGAGCTGCTCGGGCCGACGCCATCCACGTAGACTTCGGCACAGTGGACGAAAGCCGGTCGGGTCCCGTCCCTGGCGTACGGAAGTAGATAGTTTGTGATCATCTCGGCATGGGTTGGGTGCTGCTCGAAGACGGCTACGGCGGGAAGCGCGCCCGCAGCGGCCCCGATCTGGGCGTCGGGGGCTGGAGGAGGAGGGGCGTGATCTGGCGCGCCCGCAGCGGCCCCGATCTGGGCGTCGGGGGCTGGAGGAGGAGGGGCGTCGGGGCGGGGGAGCGGCGGGCCGGAGAATCGGAGCGGCGTGGTGGACCGAGCCGCAGATGGCAGGGGGAGGACGTCCCGCCGTCGGCGGCGGCGGCCATGGTGGGTGAGGAAGCGGAATCGGGGCGGGGGGAGCGGCGGGCTGGTTCAGGGGGACAATCGGCGCGGGGGGAGCAGGGAGGTGGACAGGGCGACGACGTCCCGCCGTCGGCCATGGTGGGTGGGGTTGGGTGGGGGAGGGCAATCGGGGTTGGGTGGGGGAGGGGACGGATTCGGGGTCGGGAAGAGGCTTCGAATCGGATCCGATGAAACCTAAAACGACGTGGCACCGTCGGTCCCGCTTGCCAGAGGAGAGAAGGAGGAGCAACTGAAGTGGCGTCGATTTCTCTTCTCCTGTGAGTTGCTTTTGTCCCCAAAACACTAAAACACCCCACAATTTTCACAAGAGATATCTGAGGCCGCCGTCGTCGCGAACCCTCTTCGTAGCACTCCCACGGAGAAGAGATCATCACCGGAGGGCTTCTACATCACCATGCCAACCGCCGGAGTGATGCGTGAGTAGTTCACCTTTCGACTACGTGTCCATACCACTAGATAGATGGTTGTCGATTCTCCTTGTTTAGATCTTACTAGCAAAAACCGGCACGCCGCGCTAGGCCGACCAAGTAATAAACCACTACGAACCGTATAGCTACCATAATATGTGCAAGTCATTATGGATATCATGACTCCTCTAATGGTTATTGATCGGAGAGGTGTCTCGATCATGTCTACACATTCTCGAAACCGTAGGGTCACACACTTAACGTTCGGTAACGCTAGAGTAGATAGATGGTTGTCGCTTCTCCTTGTGCTACCATGTTTAGATCTTACGAGCAAAAACCGGCACGCCGCGCTAGGCCGACCAAGTACTAAACCACTACGAACCGTATAGCTACCATAATCTGTGGAAGTCATTATGGATATCATGGTCCCTCTAATGGTTATTGATCGGAGAGGTGTCTCGATCATGTCTACACGTTCTCGAAACCGTAGGGTCACGTTCTCGAACCCGTTGAGTGAGACTAGCGTGGACCTGCACACAACACAATCAAACTATTTTGCCCCAACAAAACAGGAAGGTTGTCAATCTCCCTGACTTGCTGAATACAAAGAATTAAAAATATGGTGTATAAAATAAATGTAAATGCAAAAGTGGACAGCTAGGAAATGGTGGAAAAAATGTATTTTATCAGTGTAAAAGAAAGGACCGGGCCACAGTTCACTAGCGGTGTCTCTCCTAAAACTGATAAACTAACATGCTGGGTAAACAAGTTATAGCTGGTCAATTGACAAATGGCAGGACTTGACATTGTATATTTGTGAAGAAGATAAATTTCAGTGTCGTACCACACACCACGTGCTCATATCAAGATCTAGGATGCCTCTTTTTTCAGTTGATTCGGGGTTTGATGTTCTTATTGACGCGGGCTCCACCATGTCAGTGACTCAGGATCACGCTGATTGATTTTTCCACAGTTTTTTATCCCGTTGCTTTGTTTCTACCGATATTATTCTTGCAGCTGGCTCCACCATGTCAGTGACTCGGGATCATGGTGATTAATTCTTGCCCAGTTTTTTATCATGTTGCTCCGTTCTTGCGATGTTGTTCATGCCGCTGATTCCACCAAGTCTAAGTCGCACGCGTCAGCGGCACACGGTAAGTTCTACCCCGGTGATATTTATAGACAATGCCAAGGCTTGAGGTTTTAACTTTGAAGGAGGGAATAACAAGATATACATTGGACATGCGGAAAGAATGAAAAGTATGTACTATCCTTTGTCAAAGACCAAAATTGACTCCTAAATTTTGGGGTTTGTTTGAGACAGTTAATTACGGATATACATTGGAGGCAAGCGACATTTAATTTCCATGCCCTGTGGTTCCTATAGGGCGGGCGGGGTCACGTGATCCCAACATATTTATTTTCTGGCGTAACAAACGCCGAGGCAATTAAGGGCCTATTGGGTTACCTGTATCGTTTTTGGGTCTCCCGCCTCAGTGGCTCCACTGGGCCTAGCCCCGAAAATACGCGGTCTAAGCCAACATCTGCATGTAGTTTGGTTAACAACAATCTTCTAGGCTGACCCGTTTCGCTGCATGCAAAATTCGTGCTCCTGGATTTGTTTGCCTACTAAAAGCCCATACAGCTTGGAGACAACACACTAAAAAACGTGATGCAAATACATATATAGCTAAAATGTAAGATCTACTTGTATACGATTGCGAATCCAAAAAAAAACTTACAACACAAAAGTTGTGTGGAACGTTGAGATCTAGCTACACGTCAAAGGGTTTCTCAAACGGTCGATTGAGTGCGGAGAATGTGACAAAATTCGTCAAAAAATGGTCAAAAGGGAATTTCGAAAATCAGAATCTACGACCGACGAAACTCAAAACTGAGCACGGGAATGGAACCCCCTCATCGCCGCGCACATAGTTGATGTTCAACATTTTTCGAATCGACTTATGTGGGTAGATCCGAGGCATAGTTAATGCAGGAGTTTAAAGTGAGGAGAGAGAAGATGAGAGGAAGAACTCACGTACCTGTTGGGTCAGGTCTGTAGTAGCGCGAGGGTGGTTGTGGAGAAACGACAGAATCAAGCGTTCCTCCAGGACCTGGCTCGGCGTTGCTTTAAGTTCTGTACTCGTGCAGGCTTGGGGAACGAGGCAGGTATCCAAACATGTCAAAAAAAAAGCTCCAACGCCGCGTCCTGTGGACAACCAAACACACCCTAAGCGGCATCTCACAGGGAATGCTCTTTACTCTCCTTCATAAAATCGGACCTTTTTTCGCCACCGTGCCAACTATTAGTTTCCTAAAATATCCTTACTTCCTGCAATCTATCTATTATATACTAAAAACAAAATGAGTTACGTTTTCGAGACACCACGTTAAGCCACATCATCTAAATTAATTTTAATAGTTAGATCTAAAATATGTGGTTAGGATTTAATGAGATATTAATAGTCACGTAACATGTCGGACACAATAACACGTTTAAAAACCAGGACTACTACCTTGGCTGGTACGATAGCTTAAAAAAAAAAGAAGAACACGTACCGTTCCCTTAAAAAAACAAATCACGTCCCCTAAACCAAATCACTTCCGTCACCTCCAAAAAAAAAAAACCGTCCTACACAACAACAACATGTTACGGCCAGCGTACGTGATTCGGATCAGTACAATCCGGCCAGATATATGGTAACTAGCGAATCGATCGATGCGGCCGGATGCCTAACGAGCTAATCGTTTCGCTAAATATCATGCTGAATGTGACCCGTAGGAACAACGCTCATGCACGCAAAATGTACGTGGAAGTTTGGAACCTCATAGGTAGAAGAAGAAAAAAAACTGATTATCTATGTGGAAAGTTTTTTTTTTACCATCTACATGTGTGGTGACAAAGGGTGGGAGTAGGACATGGACATTTCAGAAAAAAACTGATTAGTTAGAAATTTTTCTATTTTTTACCATGTTTCTTTGTTTAATCAATGTCAATTTTTGTAAAGATCGACTAAAGATGTAGCAATAAATATATATTCCTAAATAAGTTTACATAACATGAAAATACATTTTATGATGATTCTAATAATAAGGATTTTATATTTTAGATATTGATATTTTGACTAAATTTAGAACACATGGTTGTTGTGAACGGAGGAGTACATTTTTTTTAATGATTGGGTTCACATAAATAAATAAAATTCGACTACCATCATACTTAACCAAAGTACTCAGAAAACCTCTCGAGTAGTTTGGTGACATGGAATTTTAAAATTAATAAACTCAAGACATTAGTCACACTACGTACATTGTTCTATTATTTAGTACACATAAATGACATTTTTTTCGACCGCCATTACACAAACACTCTCAAAACGCCTTTCGGAGTTGTGAATTTCGAATATTAATGAAATCACAACATTACTCGCGACGGGAGCGTCCCTCACACAAATTACAGAGGTAATGGTAAACACATGGCTTACTAACCACTTCTCACAAGATTGTGAATGTCCTTCCACTGAATGGACATTCTGATTTAATGCGATACACAGTGTCAATCTTTCAAAATTGATGAAAGAGACAACATTAAACGACACACTATCAACGAGAATCTCGCTCACATTATTACAAAATATTTTGACTTAATGATTCACACAGGGTTAACTCGCCACATTTTCATGCTTGATATGTTTTATATTAAGTATCCGAGCATGGTGTGTCAATACTATTTTTAAGCTGAGGAGCTGAAAAGCATAGAATTAATTATTATGAATTGTTTACGCGGATATCGCTTGGTTTGTATTGTAGACTTATTTTGACTACTGTACAGGTCTTTCTCTCAGGTAACAAAATCAACATGAAAGCACATGTAAGTTCAATTTGTTGTATAGGTCGTTCTCTCAGGTAACAAAATAAACATGAAAGCACATGTCAGTTCAATTGCACAACAAAATTTTGCATATAAGTATTCTTGAACTATGCTATATAAGCCATACAGTCATTTTGCATAACACATAAATTACATTTGTCCGGGTGCGTAGAACCATTGAATGAAGATTAAGAAAAGGTAATAGTTTGGAGAATTTAGATTCGTACGTCTTTCACTTTGAAAACTGATGTATAAACATGTTAACATACGCCCAGAACAAATTAAATCCTTAGCAGCATATTCATATAATAAATATCAAAGTTTCACCAGGTTCATGTTTGTAAAGTGTTGCACAGTGTGACATGGAGTGAGTAAATGAGCGAAAGAAACATCAAAACAAGATAATACTCAATATTTAATGTGATCAACCATTTTATCTTAATTCAATAATTTTTTATTAGAGATAACTAACATAGCGTACTGATCAAAAATCATGTACAAATTATAGTTCAATAAACGATATCCAGTATCATTTACAATAGTGTTTCAACATATGGCATGGTAATCACTTAATCACAATTTTTAGACTGTCAAATATGTTACTCGCATATGTGGTATATTGCGTACATAAACTTTTATTGAACATTTTTGTTTATTGTGACATCATTGAAAATAATGTGATTGATCTCAGTGAAATCATAGTTTTATTTATTGAACACTTTCAACCAAGTACAGTCGATGCCCTCGCATTTGCGAGGGCCACCATGCTAGTTTTATAGAAAACAAAACAAGGTTTACTTTTCCGGAATTCTGTACGAAACAAAACAAGTTTCACTAGCTTATTATTATGTTTCTTATAAAAGCCCGTGATTAGTCAGTCCCCTTCTTTACTGTTGATCGCCTGCCGTTTGGTGGCGCATGCGAGGAGCAAAGTTCTAGTCTGGTTTGGACAGACTATTTTCAAACATGTTAAGTTGTTTACTAGACTATGAAGAGCTAGTGGGCGTTGGAAGAATGATTAGACTAGCGAATGAAATACGGCTTCAACAATACAATGACAGGTCACAGGCGTATACAGGATCAGTGTTCTAACCACTGAAATGTATGTCCATTACCACCAAAATTAACTTGATCAAGCATAAAAAAAAATTCTTTTTGCAACCAACACAACAAGCTCCTCGCGCAACAAACAACCAGCACGCCATAAGATAGATCCCCAAGGCACCGCATCACTTGTAATTTCCAATGTTGTTTTATTATTCATACACACGACAAATTACACATTTCTCTACATTTAAAAAGAAGGGAGGCATACAATTGGCACAGAACGACTGGAGTGCACATGAACGCGTCTGGACTCCATCCAATCAACAAACATAACGTCTCTTCTCCATCTCAGCCATCGACAAGCCTACCCAACGACTCTTCTTTGCTACGCGCTGATGCAACCTGCAAGGACAAAGTCAAATTATCAACCTGCAATGGCAATGGGAGTTTCTTTAGTTCTGACCCCTCTGGAGCATCCCAGTTCTGGAAGGGGTTGCACTCTATTAAACAGTGGGTAAGGAAAGGCCTAGTTTATAAGCTGGGTAATGGCGAGAAGGCTCGGTTTTGGGAAGATGTGTGGCTGGGTGAGATTTCCCTGAGATATCTTTTTCCAAACTTGTACTTATGCTGTGAGCAGCATGGGGCGTCGGTGAGAGAAGTTTGGGTAAATAGAGAGGTAAATCTAACCTTCCGAAGATCTTTTGGTATGATTGAATCTGAGGAGTGGGAGGCGTTAGGTACTCTGTTGAGAAATGTTATTCTTGTTGGTGAGGTGGATAGAGCAAGGTGGGCTCTAGCGCCCAAGGGGAGTTCTCTTCAAAATCTCTTTACAATTTGATTCTTTTCTCGGGAGTGAGAGATGTGGGGATTTTGGAAATGTGGAAAGCTTTTGTGCCGCTAAAAATTAAAAAATTTATCTGGATGTGTCTAAGAGGATGGATCCAGGTGAAAGTTGAACTAACTAAGAAAGGTTGGACTGGTGGAGTAGAGTGTAAATTGTGTGGTGAAGCGGAAACAATGAATCACCTGCTTTTCTGTTGTCCTGTTTCGCATTTTACTTGGTGGATGGTAAAAGAAGCTCTTAAATGGGATTTGGTTCCGATTAGTATGGTGGATTTTGAGGGGTGTGGCATTGGATCTCTAGGCCGCAAAACTAATTTGATTGGCTGGATGGTGTTTGGTGCTTGTGCTTGGGCAATTTGGACAAGTCAAAATGATTATGTCTTTGAAAACAAAATTCCTTCTTCTTCTTTACAGGTCATCTACAAGGCGATCTCCTCATTGTCGCAATGGTTGATGCTGGTTCCGGCGAAGCTTAAGGAGGAAGCAACGGCGGTGCAAGACAAGCTGAAGAACAAAGCGCGGGAGATGCAAATCATCTGCTCGCATCGCCAAGGAGTTGGATGACGCCAGCGTTTTACTTTGCTCGCTTCTGGGCGTTTTTCCTGTTGATCCTCTTGTAATATATATAAAACTGTCGGTGGTGTGAGGTGTAGCTTGCTGCTCCTTGCTGTGGGGTTGATGGCTGTCAAAAACAGGCGGTTTCTTTTTGTTTTGCGTGTGTTGTGTAATAACGACTTTGTGAGCTTTTTTATTAAAAGCTGGGCCAGTGGCCTCTGTTCGTAAATTATCAACACAAATGTGGAAAGGATCTCAACACAACAGGATCATTTCACATGCGCGACAAATAATGGATTCACTCTTCAGCTAGCAGCGCTGGCGCCCTCTCACACAAAACTGTATATGGTATGGATCGAACTAACCAAGATGGATAGCACAAAGATTAATTTCACATATTTATTTTCAGCCTTCCTGTGAGTACCAAATGGACAAACACTAGTAGGGAAGTGCCTTTCTATGAAATGACATTTTGTGGCGCACCATGATGACCATGCGCCACAAAAATAATTCTGTGGCGCACCATGCCAAATGCGCCACAGAGTACTGTGGCACATAAACACCAGGGTGCGCCACAGAAACTGGTGGGTCCCACTCCGCAAAAATATGGTGAACTTTTTGTGGTGCACCGAACTAGATGCGCCACAGAAATGCTTCTTTCTATGGCGCATCCAGCTCCATGTGCCACAGAAATGTGGTGGGCCCATCCAATGTTTGACTGGGTGTTGTTTCTGTGGCGCATGTCTTTGGATGCGTGATACGTCTCAAACGTATCTATAATTTTTGATGTTTCATGCTGTTATTATATCAAATGCTACATGTTTTATTCACACTTTATATCATTTTTATGCATTTTCTGGGACTAACCTATTAACAAGATGCCAGAGTGCCAGTTCCTGTTTTCTGCTGTTTTTCTCTTTCAGATAAACTAGATACAAAATATTCTCGGAATTGGACGAAACGAAAAGGGACGATCATATTTCTCCGTCACGTACACGAAGTCCAAAGGGGAGACGGAGCCGAGCCACGTGGGGCCCACGCCACCCCCAGAGCGCGGCCCACATGGCTGGCGCGCCGAGGCCTGGCGTGGCCACCTCGCGAAGCCCCCGACGCCGCCTCTTCGGCTGTTTATTCCCGATGTATCGCGTACCCTAAAAACACCAATCATATTCCACAAAAAGTTCCGCTGCCGCCGTCGTCGTCAACCCTAGATCGGGAGGGTTCTGAACCTCTTCCCGGCACCCTGCCGGAGGGGAGATCATCACCGGAGGGCTCTACATCGCCATACCTGCCTCCAAAGTGATGTGTGAGTAGTCCACCTCTGGACTACGGGTCCATAGCAGTAGCTAGATGGTTGTCTCTCCACCTTGTTCCTCCATGTTTAGATCTTGTGAGCTGCCTAACATGATCAAGATCATCTTTATGTAATGCTACATCAGTAGTAGAAAAACGCGTATTGGCAGCTGTGGCTAGCGGCGGATAGAGCAATTAAAAAAAATAAGAGACTACAATACTCTACACCTCAGCCGGTTATTTCAGATTAACCACCTCCAAAGAAATAACCGGCTCGTAAAGTCTGTTTTCCGTGGTGGCCCAAATGCAAACGCGCCTGCAAAAATCTCTCAGCCGGGCGTCGGAAACGGCCGGTGCCGATAATACGAAAACCGCAGCCGGGCAAAATAACTGGGCCGCCTACGATATTTGTGCGGTGGGCCAGAAAAATGGGCGCCTTCTATAATCTGTACATTGGCGTCGGGCAGTATAAAAGGCCGTCTGAGGTTAGAGCCTTTTTTTCTCGATTAAGAAAAATCAGCGAGAATTTATGCCGTAAATACATTTCTACATATTTTGGGCATCAATTCAGGTCGATGTGCCCAGAAAAAAGAATGTTGAGCCAGCATAGTTCCCCTAAATATGTATATATTTACATATTTTAGGAAACCAATCCTGGCTCAACTTCTTGTGCATAGGGTGCCATATTCGCGGTTTATAAACCGGTCGTATACCCTCTAAACTAGCGAGGTGGGACTAAACAAGCTAACCTGTCAGTATAGTATAGCGGCTAAACTACTGGGCCTACTTTTAGTTTTCAGTAATTGCACACGGTCGGCCCACGTAAGCGTCTGATATTTCCGGCATGTCCATATAAGCCCGGAGTTGCAGCTATTTCCGGTTCAGTAAATTTGTGAGCTTTCAACTTTTTCAGTTCTCCCTGAGCCGTCAGTTTAGCCTATTGGGCGGCGATGGCCGATTTGAGGTCTTCATGGCGTGTCCCAATAATCTTGAATTTCTGACGATAAAGGTTTTCACACTGCATCTCGATCGAGTTTCTTCTTTTATGTACAAACTATGCGTTATCCGGGCAAGTCCGAACCATACGGATATCAGCCTCTGAATCAAAGTGACGCTCACAACCCTCAAGGATAGAAAATTTGATCACAGATAAAATTGCAGAATGAAATATAACATTACTAGTAGATAATTAAAGGTGCTTCGTCATTACACCTAAAGCATCGATAACAGAGTTTAAGATGGAGATTACACCCTGAGATCGATCATAACCCAGCTACTTAGTCTACATCGTGCAGGGACGACTCTGGTTCGGGGACTACTTCGACATCAAAATGACTGACGTAGAAGTTCGAGTTTTCGCGGGGCGGGACCTCGACGTCGCACACCCTTTGCACCCGAGACGGGGCCCTGAACCTCGCCTTGACTCGGATGGCGGGGTCATCCACGGGCGCCTCCAGATCCATCCCCTCCAGCTTGTCGCCGAGCTTTTCGACGATGCGCTTGAGGGATTTCTGCCCCCTGGCGCCTTGAGGGACGCCGAGTAATCTCAGCGTGCATACTTTGCCACGCATCCACGGCAGACCTTCATTGTTGGTCGCCGGCCCTTGGAAGCGTAGGAGGTGCATGAAGTCGCAGTGGGTGAACTGTTCGTTGTCGTCCATGACGGGGTTGTCGCAGATGAACACGATGCCCTCGCCGCCGCAGTGGTTGCAGCGGTCTTCAAGCAGAACTGCGTCGGCGGGGTTCCTGAAGTGGATCTTCAGCATTCCCGGCCCGTAGAGCTCAAAGTGATACATGGGGTTGCTGGGGGTGTGGGTGGTGAAGCCCGAGCCGAGCCAGGCCTGCGCTGCAACTAGGGGATTGCGCGACAGGGACCAGGCAAAGACACGAAGAGTGGGGTTTGGTGTCCGGCGCGGAGGGTACTGTGCTTCATATAGGTGGGCGGGAGCTTGAAGCTGGTCGTGCGGAGGTTGAAGTAGGCGCCGGCCATTTGAGACGAGGTGATGCTTGGGGGAGATGTGTTGGTGGTGCTTGGGTGAGATGCACATGAAGGAAGAGGAGGGGATAATATACCGGAAGGAGCCTGCAAGGGGGTCGATCGATTCATGAACTTGGGAGTTGGGAGAGAGATGAAAATTGAAGGATCGGAATAAATTCTGGTGCTGCATCCGACGGGACATGGCACTGACGCTCTGAGGCGGCGTGTTGACTGGGAAGGACCCGATTCAAGTTCCCACGCAACGGGACGGCCATGTACCGACGCTGTGCGGCGAGCTATCGAGTGGCACAGCCACAATTTTCCACGCGACGGGACAAGGCACTACAGCACAGTTGATGGCACAGTCGTAATTGACTACTGGCACAGACCCAATTTTCCTGGCGGCAAACGTGACATAAAATGAGAGGTCCGGTCAGCTCCGGATGGTTCGGTTTTGTTCAGCATGACCGGCATTCGGACAGAATCGAAATTTTGTCATATTAAAATCTAATCATTTGCACATGCCTTCGATTATTGTACAAGCTCGACGGGATTGGGCTGCATCGAAGTTCGGCCTTGTCAGCTCTGATAGACTCCGGGAGGTCTTGTTTTGTTAGGCTGTGTTTGGCATTAAGATACAAACGATTTTTCGTTCGGTTGAGCACCTCTCTGTGACATGCGGGACCGGTAGCACGCAGCCCCACCTGTCATCGACGTGGTTGCGCTGCAGCCAAGTCCAGGTTTGTTCGGTTTGGCTGTCTTCGGATGGTCCGTCTTTATTCGGCTTAGTCCGGCATTAAGTTACAAACGATTTTTCGTCATTCCGAGCTAATCTTGTGCATATGGCTTTGATTATTGTACGATATGGCATGGCATCATGTTGTGGGTCTGTAATCTTAAGTTAAATTGTACAAGGCAAGGCACAAATTTATAAAATGGCAAGACATTCACAAATATAGGGCTATGTAACAAGAGAAAAGCCTCTGTACTTACGCTGCAAAACACCTTCCGTATGTTGAGTAACTAAACCATGTTTGTAATAGAAAAAGTAATTTGGACCTCACATTGTGCACATGCCTTGGATTATCATTAAGATAGAACAATGCGAATTAATTATTGTTACCGGTTTCACAAGCCTTTGATTGCTTCGAAAAGTATAAGGGGATCGGCCGTTGCACCCTAATGTTGTGAACCGTAGTGTAGGTACGTCAACCGTGTTGTCTTAGGATAACTGTAGGGGAAGTACACATATGTATCTAATATCCTGATTTGTTGTGTGAACTAACATTTTAGCATATATACTTGCCTTCATTACGAATAATATTACAATGTGTGTCTACATTAATTGGCCATTCCGACATTGTTCGGAAGTCCCGGTTTGCTCATTTGAATTTGCCACTTACTCAATTTTGTCACTAACACATTTCCTTTCGCCCCTTGTTCCAGCTTTCACCTATCCTGTTTGATTTTTTGAGGCACTGATGGCCCTCAACGTAGTTGCCTGCGTTGAAAGATAAATGGGTTAGGTTGAGACTCCAAGTGCAGAGTGTATGTAGTAGTGGAAGACAGTTTTCCCCACGAGGGGTGACTCGAGGGTTTAATATCGAACTCTCGGGGAACCAGTATTTCAGGTGTTATCTCCTTATCCTTCTCTTGAGAACCTGCAACAAAATAAATTGTTTTGTGCCCTCAACCTCACCAAGTGGTTGTCAAGCACAAGGTGTGAGAATGATAATAAAATAAATATGCAAACAGTAGTAAATATGCAATGATGATGGAAACAATAATAAATGATATTTTTGGGTTTTTTATGATGAATGCAAGATGTAATGTTTTTGTATTTTCGGATTTAATAATGGCAGCAAACAAAAGTGGTGATAAAAGTGTTGGAAAGGTGTTTCTTATGATTAAAAATGGACCGGGGTTCATGGTTTCACAAATGCACTCTCTCTTGATAACGTGGTAGACAATGGAACACTAAAATTAACATGTAAGATGGCAAGACATGGTTTGACAAGTTATTAATAATATGGGCATCACGTCCTAACATAGAGATCTCAAGTATAAGTTGTTCTCTCTCTTATGCTCCACCAAGATGCGAACTAAATCATAACACCTTAGTAATTAAGATAAATCAGAGCATAGCAATAAGTTCAATGACATGAAGTTAAAATAAGAACATGCTAGATCTAGTCATGGAGGTAGTGGCCAAGGTCACATCCACTCTCCGGTAGCATGGTATTTTTGTTTATCCCTAGTGAGGCAACAAAGTAAGGTAGAAAACCCAAGTGGATCGCAGAACTATCTCTCACGTTCACTGCACTAGCCACCCCCCGTTACTCCAACTAATGCACACGTTCCCCCTCACATGCTCTCATAAACATGCTTGATCATGACAAGTAAATAAGAACGGGGTACATAATATGCATCTACTTTCATAACTGAAACAAAACCATTGCAATCTCAAACATGTATTAACTCATAATAAAGATCCACCACAAAGGAATTACATAGATGACCGTAATCATGTTCAGCAGCTCATACGGTACTAATTAGTGAAGCTCATAGAGAGGAGAGATACATAAGTTACTTCCACAAACCCATAGTCCAGGGTGGACTACTCCCTCTTCATCATGGTGTCGGTGGAGATGTTGTTGGAGGGAAGGAGACCACGCCGGCAGCGCCCCGCCGGAGTTTTCCCCCTCCAATCTTCAGCTCCAGTCTCTGTTTCGTGGTTTCTGTGTTTCGGCGGCGCTCTCCTTTCGCGAAAGCCCTGGGGGGGTCTATATATAGTCGTTTTTAGGTCAAGACGAAGCTTCGGGAAGAAAGATCGACGGCAGCGGAGGCCCGAGGGCCAATTTGGTGGGTCCCACGCGGTCAGGGAATCTGGCCGCGTGGGCCCACCCCTTTTGGCCTTCTGGTCTCCGTTTCTTCGATTCCTTTGCGCCTACGTTTCGTTCCTTCCAAAAAAGTGATCCCCGTAAAATCTCAGGTCATTTGACGTGTTTGGTCGCCTGAAACGTAAAAATATAGAAAAAGGGGTTTTCTGACAGCGCAGGGTTAATTCCAGAAAAATGGGGAATTGTTAATTATCCCCAAAACTCAATATAAATCATGAATATAACCCTTATATGATGCAAATAACATGGAATAACATGTAATAAAATGTAAAGTTCATGTATGCATTTTACATGCATCAACATCCCCAAGCTTAACCCATGCTCGTCCCGAGTATGAAGGTGATAAAACTAACATGGACTTTGCATTTTAATACTATCAATGGATATCAAAGGTGATTACTATTGCTACATAGAGTCAAATGATTCATTCTTCAAAGGAATAACAATATGCAAGATAAATTATGAAGTGATATCAAATACTCAATGTAAAGATGTTCAATGATAAATTCACAAAGTGTAACATAGAAGAAAGTACTATGGACCAAATGTATGCATAATGAAAAGTAAAAACATCCTATGGTGGTCATAGAGTACTTCTTATGAAAACTGAATATAAAAGGTGGACACTTTGGATAGATAAATAAGTAGAGGTAAAGCATGAATAAGTTTCATCTAACTTCCAAACACTTCTACTTAAGTTAATGCTTGCAATGTGGTAGTCATTGGTGTGGAGCTCTCATTACCCCTATCATAGCATCTTGAATGATTAATGTTTAAAGTGAAAGCAAATATGAGTGGTGTGCTTGACAATGTATTGGTTGAATGTCTCATGTCCCTTGAATACAAGTACCTACACCATGTGTTACTCACTTTGGTCCACAAAGTAAATTCAAATAAAGGTCATTGCAAGTAATAATAGTATCATCAAGAACTGCACTGGGGTACCTCTTGCCCCTTGACATGAACAAGCCCATGTCAAAACAACAAGACAAACAGACAATGAACAATCTCAGCACTCTTTTATTTACTATGGGTATAGCTTTTTATTATGAGGTGCATCACTGAATGAACATTATGGTTATGCTGTAAATTTCCACCATGAATGATGCATGGCTTAGATTAGCGGCCCAGGCATTTCTCTAACCATTTATACAAACTCTTTGAACTTACTAAGTATCCACATTCATTTCACCCATGATAGGCATCCATAAACAAAAGTACATGACATCAACTAAATATAAATAAGTGCAATGTTGAAAGCTTGCCATGTGACAGCACATATGGGCTAACTCCCAACCAAAACAATTGTCAAGCCCACAACTTCATAATTTTAATCACAATGGTTCATGCTTATTAAATGCAATAAAAGTAAATTGTGCATCAAGTTCGTGAGAGCTTTTAACCAATTTTTCCCATGACAATCAATAACATAAGCATTTAAATTCAGAAATGTAGATAACACAATATAACATGATAAACATACTTGGAATAGCATAAAGCTAATAGGTAGATATGGTGGACTCACTGGAAAAACTTTGGTTGAAGGTGTTGGGAAACAAGCTTTTTACTTGTTGTAATTTTTGGGCTAGCAATAGGGAGAAAGTTGACCATCTAAATGCATGCATAAGTGTCCATAGAACTAATCAATCCATGTTAAACCAAGTAAAGTTAAAATTCAACATCTAAACATGGTAAGATAGCTCTTGACAACACACTTGCAAATTAACATTCATTCAAAGCACATGAATTATGCAACTATATGTATCTTTTAAAATCAACTCAAACATCCCTATCCCAATATATTTAATAGCATCCAACATAATTCAACCCAAACTTCCAGTAGCTCTCTCATATATAAATGATAGTGGTGGTCTTATTAAAAAAAAACAAACCGAAATAACAAAAGCAAAAACAGACGCTCCAAGTTTATACGATAAAGTGCTTTGATCGAAAAACAGAAGTTAGACGTGTGCAAACCGAGAGTGTGTTGGTCTAGTGGGGTTGTCTTGACATCCCCAAGCTTATGGTCTTCACCATCCTTGGATAGCTCTTGGTGCAGCTCCTCTAATCCCTGTGAAAAAACTTCAAAACACCGTTTCTCCCATTTCTTTTCTGTGGGGTGATATTAGTAGTGATAAACAAATAGGTTCCTTGCTGCATAAAATCCTTAGGCAAAAATTCATATGAATGTCCAGAGAGTATATAATGTTGTATGCCTACTCATAAACTCAATTGAATCAAAAAGATTCAAGCAAAAAGCTCAAAGAATGCATCAAACAATATCAAGACAGAATCTGTCCAGAAAAACAGCAGCAGCAAAACGCATTTTTCTACCCTACTTAAACTCGTCAGAAAAATCTGCAAAAAATCACATACAGAGGATGAAAAGTTGAAGCTACAGTTCAAATTACAGCTCAATCGGAGTTACAGATAAAAAATGAAAAATCAAACCGTGCACAGACTTCGTGCAGGCAGAAAACTCTCCGAAAATGAATAGCAACTTTTCAAACCCAAAATAGGTAAAACTTGGTTCTTTATTAAAAATCCAGAAACAAAACTAACAAACTACTCTCTTGTTACAGCAAGAGGACTCAAAGAAAATCTCAAACAAAAACAACCGGGTTGCCTCCCGTAAAGCGCTTTCTTTATAGCCATATAGCTAGGCTTACTTACTTGATAATCAAAGGGGACGTAGCTCATGAGGGAGCTTGAACCTTGGTGTGTCCCTCTTCCTTGGGAAGTGTTCCATGCTCTTCTTGTGTGGAAACTGAAACTTCACATTCCCTTCCTTTGAATCAATAATGGCACCTGTAGTACGAAGAAAAGGTCTTCCCAAAATAATAGGACTAGAGGTTTTATTCCCCATGTCCATGATTAGAAAATCAACAGGCACAAAAGTCATGTGTAACTCTACCATAACATCACTTACTTTTCCTAGAGCATGTCTAATGGAATCATCAGCAAGTGCAAGTTCAATAGAGCATTTCTCAATATTTTTAAGTTCAAGGACTTCATATAGTTCTTTAGATAATATAGAGACACTAGATCCTAGATCTAAAATGCATGGTGTGTCTCTTTTCCAATGGTTACTAGTACCTTGGGATCCAGATATCCCCAAGCTTAGGTGGTATCATAGCTTCTTGATTGTACCTAGCAATCTTTTCTTTTAAGACATGATTAGCAATATAGGAACCAAAACCAGCCTGGTTAATATTAACAGAAGGATCACTTGCAAATTTTTGTAAGATAGAAATTAATTCATGCAAGCTACACTTCTCTAAATCAACAAATGGTTCCTTAACTTCACTAAGCATTTTAACTTCCTCAACTTTTTTCTCTTTTTAATCCAAACTTGTTTCTTAATAGGAACTTCCTTCACATGTTTAAATGATGGGTTTTTCCTTAATAAATCACTAACACAAACCAACTTTTCCTCAATACTGTTGAGACTAATATCTTTTTCAAGAAATTCTTTCTCACATAATCTTAGTTTATGCATGACATTAACTAATTCATCATTTATCTTAGGAATAATATTTTTAGAAACAGATGCTAGTTGTTCAAAATCCTCTTTATTTGGTAGTTTCTCTAAACCAGCTTCGAATTTATCTTTAGATAATGCAAGTGCTACTGTGGTATCCTCTACCTTTTTCTTTCTACCAACAAAGTTACCAAAAATTTTCTAAGTGTCATGGCCGCACAGGATGGTGTTGACAGGACAAAACTTCCACCTGTAGCCCCATCTAAAGCATTTTGATACCAAGGATCTATTCCATAATAAAAGTAAAGATCTAGCTTTTCATCTTCACAAGGTGTAGGATCTTCATAGTGCATCCTATTAATTCTAACCCAGGCATCTTTTAATGTTTCTCCAGGTTGTTGTTTAAAACTAGAAATGGAACTTAAAGGAAGACTCACTTTCTTTTTGTTTTCAAGACTCATGATTGCAAGTTTTTATGTGTTTTTAATTTTTTATGCAAAACTGAAAGTAAAATGACACTAATGCAACTCGAAATAACAAATGCAACACAAAAATGCAAAACTGAAATAAAATATGCAAACCGAAATATAAAGATGATATGCAAGACAAAACAAAACAAAATAAAATGATTGTAGGTAAAGATGGATAAGATGATGCTCACGTAGGTGCAACCTCCCCAAGCTTAGGTTGTTACACAAGTTGGTGATGAAGTTGACTTGATGTGAGTGATCCTTGGATAAACCTTTCAGCTATGGTTCCCCGGCAACGGCGCCAGAAAAGTGTCTTGATGGCCCTCAACGTAGTTACCTGCGTTGAAAGATAAATGGGTTAGGTTGAGACTCTAAGTGCAGAGTGTATGTAGTAGTGGAAGACAGTTTTCCCCACGAGGGGTGACTCGAGGGTTTAATATCGAACTCTCGGGGAACTAGTATTTCAGGTGTAATCTTCTTATCCTTCTCTAGAGGTCCTGCAACAAAGTAAATTGTTTTGTGCCCTCAACCTCACCAAGTGGTTGTCAAGCACAAGGTGTGAGAATGATATCAAGATAATAATGCAAACAGTAGTAAATATGCAATGATGATGGAAACAATAATAAATAATATTTTTGGGTTTTTAATGATGAATGCAAGATATGATAATGTTTTTGTATTTTCGGAATTAAAAATGGCAGCAAGCAAAAGTGGTGATAAAAGTGTTGGTAAGGTGTTTCTTATGATTAAAAATGGACCGGGGTTCATGGTTTCACAAATGCACTCTCTCTAGATAACGTGGTGGACAATGGAACACTTAAAGTAACATGAAAGATGGCAATACATGGTTTGACAAGTTGATGATAATATGGGCATCACGTCCTAACATAGAGATTACAAGTATAAGTTGATATCTCTCTTATGCTCCACCAAGATACGAACTAAATCATAATACCTTAGCAATTAAGATAAATCAGAGCATAGCAATAAGTTCAATGACATGAAGTTAAAATAAGAATATGCTAGATCTAGTCATGGAGGTAGTGGCAATGGTCACACCCACTCTCCGGTAGCATGGTATTTTTGTTTATCCCTAGTGAGGCAACAAAGTAAGGTAGAAAACCCAAGTGGATCGCAGAACTATCTCTCACGTTCACTGCACTAGTCACCCCCCGTTACTCCAACTAATGAACATGTTCCCCCTCACATGCTCTCCTAAACATGCTTGATCATGACAAGTAAATAAGAACGGGGTACATAATATGCATCTAATATCAAAACTGAGACAAAACCATTGCAATCTCAAACATGTATTAACTCATAATAAAGATCCACCACAAAGGAATTACATAGATGACCATAATCATGTTCAGCAGCTCATACGGTACTAATTAGTGAAGCTCACAGAGAGGAGAGATACATAAGTTACTTCCACAAATCCATAGTCCAGAGGTGGACTACTCCCTCTTAATCATGGTGTTGATGGAGATGGTGTTGGAGGAGAAGGAGACCACGCCGGCAGCGCCCCGCCGGAGTTTTCCCCCTCCAATCTTCAGCTTCAGATCTCGGTTTCGTGGTTTCTGTATTTCGGCGGCGCTCTCCTTCGCGAAATCCTTGGGGGGTCTATATATAGTCATTTTTAGGTCACGACGAAGCTTCGGGGAGAAAGATCGACGGCGTCGGAGGCTCGAGGCCCAATTTGGTGGGTCCACGTGGCCAAGGAATCTAGCCGCGTGGGCCCACCCCTTTTGGCCTTCCGGTCTACGTTTCCTCGATTCCTTCGCTCCTACGTTTCGTTCCTTCCATAAAAATGATCCCCGGAAAATCTCAGGTCATTATGACGTGATTTGGTCGCCTGAAATGTAAAAATATAGAAAAAGGGGTTTTCTGACAGTGCAAGGTTAATTCCAGAAAAATGGGGGAATTGATAATTATCCCCAAAACTCAATATAAATCATAAATATAACCCTTATATGATGCAAATAGCAGGGAATAACATGTAATAAAATGTAAAGTTCATGTATGCATTTTACATGCATCAGGCACGTACACCCATTTTTTCCCTGTTAGTTTGATATTTTTATGATTATAGAGCCAAATCCGGACGGACCGAATATATACGTTGATGGCCCTCAACGTAGTTACCTGCGTTGAAATAAAATGGGTTAGGTTGAGACTCCAAGTGCAGAATGTATGTAGTAGTGGAAGAGAGTTTTCCCCACGAGGGGTGACTCGAGGGTTTAATATCGAACTGTCGGGGAACCAGTATTTCGGGTGTAATCTTCTTATCCCTCTCTTGAGAACCTGCAACAAAATAAATTGTTTTGTGCCCTCAACCTCACCAAGTGGTTGTCAAGCACAAGGTGTGAGAATGATAATAAAATAAATGCAAATGCAAAACAGTAGATAAAATGCAATGATGGTAGTGCCAGAAAAGTATCTGGTATCTTGATGGGAGAATATTTGATGATGATGGAAATAATGGTAAATGATATTTTTGGGTTTTTTATAATGTATGCAAGATGTGATAATGTTTTTGTATTTTTGGATTTAAAAATGGCAGCAAGCAAAAGTGGTGATAAAAGTGTTGGTAAGGTGTTTCTTATGATTAAAAATAGACCGGGGTTCATGGTTTCACAAATGCAGTCTCTCTTGATAATGTGGTAGACAATGAAACACTAGAATTAACATATGAGATTGCAACAACAAAGTTCATGGCAAGTTATTAATAATATGGGCATCACGTCCTAACATAGAGATCTCAAGTATAAGTTGATCTCTCTCTTATACTCCACCAAGATGCGAACTAAATCATAACACCCTAGTAATTAAGATAAATCAGAGTATAGCAATAAGTTCAATGACATGAAGTTAAAACAAGAACATGTTAGATCTAGTCATGGAGGTAGTGGCAATGGTCACATCCACTCTCCGGTAGCATGCATGCTATTTTTGTTTATCCCTAGTGAGGCAACAAAGTAAGGTAGAAATCCCAAGTGGATCGCAGAACTCTCTCTCACGTTCACTGCACTAGCCACCCCCCGTTACTCCAACTAATGCACACGTTCCCCCTCACAAGCTCTCATACACATGCTTGATCAAAACAAGTAAATAAGAACGGGGTGATGCCCACAAGTATAGGGGATCGCTGAAATCTTCGTTGGGAAGTATTACCCAAATTTATAGTTCGACTCGATGGGAACACAAGAATACCAATAAGACTTTAGCAATTGAGACGTCACTCTCAACCACACCTGTATATCAATAAACTTGCAGCAGTAATAGTGATGGTGGTAAAATGATTCAAGCAAGCAAAACAAAACAACAGCAGTAACAAGGGTTTCCCAGTTTTCACCGGAAAAAGTGAAAGTGTACTCAGAGATTTAAAACGTAGGCACGAGGTGACATCGGGGTGTTGCATGAATAAGATTGATCATATAATAAGACACAAACAACAATGGGACTTATCTCTAACTCCGATATATGTAGGTATGTGTTCCATAAATAGTTGTACGTACTAACCAAAAGAATTTGCACAACATCTATTGTCCTACCTGCCCATTTCACCGGGGCCAACTTGGAACTACAGGTAATTAAGGTCTACCCTTTCGAATAGCCCGGAACAACGCATTAACACTCCATGAACACATAAAATCCTCAAACTAATACATCTCCCCTTTGTTTTCCCTAGCTGTTCACCTTTAGGGTTCGCAGGTTCAACATAATAGCAGGTAATACACTTTGCAGATAGATACCAAACTCAAATATATGATAGGGCAATATAAGTTCAGTACTGAAATCATGCCACTCGGGCCCTAGTAGCAAGCATTAAGCCTAGCATAAGTGCATCAACACAATACAAAAGTATCTTCAAGATAAACCCCTAAGATCTAGAACAACGGTACCATTACATGATCAATCTCATCCAATCCCCATCCACCTCATGTGCCTACATCAGACTACTCACACATGGTGATGGAGAGGGAGCTCATGGTTGATGGAGATGGAGGCGGTGAAGATGGTGGTGAAGATGGCCTCCGGATCCCTCCTCTGGGGGAGAAATCCTGGATCGATCTGTCTCCGAAATCGAAGATTGCGATGGCGGCGGCGGTGTGTTTCGCGAAAGCTCCTCTACTCCTAGGGCATCCACTTTTTCGTCTATATGAAGGGGTACGCGGAAGACCGAGGGAGAGGCGGCGCCTGACGCTCCAGATGGGTGGGCCCACGCGGTCAGGGAATCTGGCCGCGTGGGGCCCACCCTTTTGGGCCTCGTGCGCCTCCTCGAGTCCCTCTTTTGCACGATGTCCTTCTTTTCCATAAAAAAATACTATTTTTCCCCGATTTAATTTCCTGCAAAAACAAACAGAAAGGAGACTTTGCTAAAAACAGCGTCAGATTCAGCAGTTTAATTCAAATATGGTAAGATTCCGGATCAAATTAGGAGGCAAAGTGCTTGGAAAAGTAGATGCATTTTAGGTGCATCAACTCCCCAAGCTTAGCTCGTTGTTTGTCCTCGAACAACTCAAACGTAGTGCAGAAGCGATGAAAAGACTTTGACAGGCACTTTGCATTGCATATGTGACACCGTTTAATATCAACAATTATTCAAAACATAATTTCCATAACAAATAACAAACTGATAGCAAAGATGCATCTAACCGGTGTTAAAGCATTTATATTTGATACAAGGGAAATAACATGAAGTGTCAGCACTTGGATGAGTTTGCACAATTGTAGAAATAAACAAAGGTTCTTGCATCGCTATTTGATTGAATCATGTCAAGATTTTTGAGATCTCTTGATTCTTACTTTGTTGACTAGTGAACTCATTGTGCTTACTTCCTTGCTCTCAATTTTATCAAACCATTTAGTATTCCCTATTATGACTCATATGCTTGACCAACTAGAGGTTGAAAACCTCATGCCCCGTGAATACGAGTACCTACACCACGTGTTACTTGACTCGGGTCACAAAGTAAATTCAAGTTTCAGGTCATTGTAAGTATTTTAATAGCGTCATCGAGAGCTGCTACAGGGGTACCTCTTGCCTCATGACACGGAAGCCAGCCCATGTCAAAACAACAAGACAAACAGACAATGAACAATCTCAGCACTCTTTTATTTACTATGGTATAGCTTTTTATTATGAAGTGCATCACATAATGAACATTATGGTTATGTTGTAAATTTCCACCATGAATTATGCATGGCTTAGATTGGCGGCCCAAGCATCTCTCTAGCCATTTATACAAACTCCTTAAACTTACCAAGTTTCCACATTTATTTCACCCGTGATAGGCATCCATAGACACAAGTACATGATATCAACTAAATATAATTAAGAGCACGTTGAAAGCTTTGCATGTGCCAGCACATATGGGCTAGCTCTCAACCCTAAGCTTGTCAAGCATATGACTTCATGTTTACATTTGAAAAGCTCTTTTACTTTGGTTGGCAAGTTTAGCAAGCACAATGGGATGCGTAGACCTTTGTTCAAAACCACAATTACTCAATCACAGCCAAGTTTTGACACTAAATAATATCTCTCTTGCATCATGATATAACATACTAAACCACGGAGGAGATAAGCATTTGCTAGCACTTCCCTAGATGTTAGAGAAATTATGACATGCATACTTACACTAGTAGAGAACAAGGCAACAGTACCGGCCTTATTGGGCCTTTAGTACCGGTTGTGCAACCGGTACTAAAAGGTCGGGACTAAAGGGGTACCCCTTTAGTACCGGCTGTATATACAACCGGTGCTAAAGGCCCTCCACATGGGCGAACCTGCGCGCGCGCAGCAGAGGACCTTTAGTACCGGTTGGTAATACCAACCGGTACTAAAGGTTCCTGCTTTTTTCCCCCCTTATTTTTTCAGGGGGGTTTAGGTTTTCGGTTTTTTTTCTTTTCGCTTATTTTTCGGGGTTTAGGGTTTCTGTTTTTTTCCTTTTCGCTCATTTTTCAGGGTTTCGGAGGAGATCACGTATAAAGTACTCACTACACATATAAAGTACTCATTACACATATAAAGTACTCTCGTTACATATAAAGTACTCATAATTACAATGGAGATCACCGCTAGCTAGTACATGCATGGAGGGAGTCTATTTTTCGACATAGTGGAATTCACCGAATTCATCTACGACATGCGTCAGAATGAATCCCGCCAATTCCTCCGCAATAGCTTTTACGCGGTTTTTTAGTAGGAGCTGGTTCCGCTTCCTTGACATCTTTAAAAGCAGGAGATCAAATCAGTTATGATCGAAACTAAACACAATTGATGGTAGCAAAATAGAAGTTGTGTATGATGTTTACGTACCTCTCGATTTCTTACACTATTGACTCTCTCATTGACCCTCATGTGAATATACTCGCAAACGTAGTATCCACATAGTTCCATCCCCGGTGGTTGTCGCAGACACCACTATACAAGAATTTAATTTAATCAAATAATAATCAAGAGAATGATAATGGTATTAGAAAGATACACAGACCTAGATACGTAGTAGTACTTATGTTGTTAGCCTTGAACTCCAGCTTATCTTTCCATTGACCGCGTTCTTCCGCGATGAACTTTTTCCAAACCCTGCCCAGAAAAGAAAATGAATTGAGGAGTTATTACTTATACTTTTGATATCCGGAAATGAACGAAAGAGGCCGATATAGTGCGATTGAAATTACCTCTTGAGCATTAGACGCACGCTTTTGTACTCATCTTGATCTTTCCTTAATGAGTCCCAGACTTCAACTTCTCCTTCCTCGAGTCTAATGATTAGCAGAATGAAGTGGTACCTGCGCACATTTATATACGTAGGTATTCAGAACTCATCAATTACACTTAATATCGGGAAAGCAAAATAAAATGTGTACAAGACAGTAACACTCACCCGAAGTTGTAAGGAAAAAGTATATCCTTTTTGGTACTTTGTCGCTTAAATAACGTTAGCAAAACGTCCTCTATGTCCTCGGGATGGTCAGCTATGGCCCGGACATGAACTTTATCCGGGTCAATGAACCCAATCTCCCAGATTCCTCCCATTCGGCATTCACGAATCTTCATTCTGCATAATAGCGTACAAAAGAATGTTGTGAGGATAATTACAAGCAATGAACGAGCTTAACTATAAATAATTAAATTACTCGAATAAATTACTTACAGACAATAGCAGCTAATGATAGATTTGTCGAGAGCAAGTTGATTGTACATCTGAAAAAGTTCGAAGAACTCAACCTGCACACCATATTGTCGGAAGTAGTGTTGTTCCTTAACTCCCGCCATGAGATAGATTTTCCCTTCTTTTGCGGCGGCCATGTACCAGTTATGCAATTTATATAACTGTGTTGTTAGAGCAATCGGATTTTCGACCAGAGGCATCCCGAGTTCAAATTTATATTGAATTGTTATCTGTGCTATGGGGTAACCCATGTCGCCAATGACAACTTCTCCATGCTCGATTTCCCGAGCTTCAGAAGGCACAATGAGCGGGGCGATCGATTGTGCTTCTTGTTCTCCGAGCTGGGCAACTCTTTTCCCGCACGCTTTATCTTGCTCCATCTGTGAGGAAAGTACCTTGTCAATACCTCACTCATAGTCTGAAAGGGCCGGTGGTGGAGGGTCATATAGGTTGTCAACGGTGTGATCTTTTACCTCAGTTGGTATAGTCTTCAGAAGTTCCTTTATGGGGTCCAGTCTTGCCTCCAGTCTTTCCTTTTTTTCTGTTCAAAAAAGGCTCTCGCCTCTTCACGTGTGCTCACTTCTAATTCCTCCCGAGTCATCTCGCCAGCTAACTTCTCAGGAGCCTTGACTTCCTTGGTTTTTTTTGCACGTTTCTTGACAGGGGACGACGTGAACAGCTTCCGCTTTGTCGAATTACTAGTGGGCGCAGCAGTCGGCTGTCGGGACAGCGCGGGCGATGGACTCGCGGTGGGCTCCCAATCGTCGGGGGAGGAGGGTGGACTTTGCTGTGGTGAATTTCTAACCGGAGGAGTCGGTGGCCTTGGCGCCGAGTCTGGAAACTTGATGTATTTCTTCTTCCATAGAACGATACCAAGTTTGACTTCTCCCAATGTCTTCTCGCCTTCAGCTCCGGGAATGTCAAGATGCATTGAGTTGAATTCCGACATAACTTTCGTGACCCCGACACGAGCAAATCCAGCCGGAACCTCACCAAAATGGAAGGTTGATCCAAGTTGATGTGGTAAAGCATAGCCATTCGCCACCGGAAAACTAATGTTCTTCATTGGCGCATGTAACTCACAATTTGTCTTCTCCGTGATATCATCCACGGGGTAGCACGCAGCCGACGGTTCATCAACTAGTTCATCAACTGCAGGATCTTGTAGCTGCGTGGAACCCACGCTGCTTTTCCGCTGAGATGGGCAGACATCGACTGCATGATCTTCTACTCGCGGCTGAGATTCCCTTTGCTGGGTAATTAAGGCTAGTTGCTCCTACACATCCTGCATCTGGCGTTCTAATGCAGTAAACCTCTCCGCCTCCCTCTTCTTACCTCTGTAATGTTTTCTATAAGTTGCAGCGTCCTCCGAAAACCCTTCAAGGAAACCAACCCCGCCTCCTCTGCCTCGACATCGTCCCCAGTGTTCTTTATTCCCGAGGGTGTAACATCCCAAATTTTACAAATTCGGAAAATCATGCATGGCATGCATCATGTGCATTTTGTTTGTTGCATTCATTCTAAAGTGCATCAGTTTTAAATCGAGCAAGCAATGTATATGTGCAATATAGGGAAACTAGGCCAGAAAGGGCAACAGGAACAGGGTTCGACTTGTACTCTGAATAGACAGTACATATACGTGATTGATGCATGTAAAATGCATACATGAACTTTGCATTATTTTATTCATATTCCCATCATATTTGCATCATATAAGGGTTATATTATTGATTTATAATGATTTTGGGAATAATTCACAAGTTCCCCTATTTTTATGGAATTAACCCTGCGCAGGCAGAAAACCCTATTTCTTTCCTTTTATGTTTCAGGGACCCAAATGACGTCTAAAAATTATGGAAAAATACAGGCGTCAATATTTTGGAAGGAGGAAGACCTAGGAGCGAAGGAATCAAGCAAACGGAGTCTAGAAGGCAAAAAGAGGGGGGCCCACGTGGCCAAGTACTGTAGCCGCGTGGGACCCACCATTTTGGCCCTCGTGGCTCTTCTGTCGTCGATCTTTCGTCCACCGACTTCGTCTTGACCTAAAAACGCCTATAAAAAAGGTCCCCTGGCGTTTCGAGAAAGGAGCGCCGCACAAACACAGAAATACCGAAACAGAGATCAGGAGCTGCAGATTGGAGGGGAAAAACTCTGGCGGGGCGCTGCCGGAGAGGTCTCCAGCTCCTCCAACGACATCTCCATCAACTCCATGATGAAGAGGGAGTAGTCCACCCCTGGACTATGGGTTTGTGGAAGTAACTTATGTATCTCTCTCTCTTGTGCTTCACTAATTAGCACCGTATGAGCTGCCGAACATGATTACGGTCATCTTTGTAATACCTTTATGGTGGATCTTTATGAGTTAATATATGTGTGAGATTGCAATTGTTTTACTTCAGTTATGAAAGTAGATGCATATTATGTACCCCGTTCTTATTTACTTGTTCTGATCAAGCATGTTTATGAGAGCGTGTGAGGGGGAACGTGTGCATTAGATGGAGTAACGGGGGGTGGCTAGTGCGGTGAACGTGAGAGAAAGTTCCGCGATCCACTTGGGTATTTTACCTTACTTTGTTGCCTCACTAGGGATAAAAAGAAATACCTTGCTACCGGAGATGTGGGTGTGACTATGCCACTACTCCATGACTAGATCTAGCATGTTCTTATTTCAACTTCATGTCATAAAACTTATTGCTATGCTCTGATTTATCTTAATACTAAGGTGTTATGATTTAGTTCGCATCTTAGTGGAGTATAAGAGAGATTAATAACCAAAAGATCTCTATGTTAGGACGTGATGCCCATATGATTAATAACTTGTCATGAAACTTTGTTGCAATCTCATATGTTAACTTTTGTGTTCTATTGTCCACCACATCATTAAAGAGAGAGTGCATTTGTGAAACCATGAACCCCGGTCCATTTTTAATCATAAGAAACAACTTTCCAACAACTTTCATCCACTTTTCATTTTCAGCCATAATTAAATCCGAAAATAGAAAAATACTTTTGCATCTTTCATTCATCATATAAAACCCAAAAATATCATTTATCATTGTTTCCATCATCCTTGCACATTTATTTATCATCATTGCATTTTTATTTATTGTTTTGTATTCATAACTTACTTACACCTTGTGCTTGACAACCACTTGGTGAGGTTGAGGGCACAAAACAATTTATCTTTGTTTGCAGGTTTCCAAGGGAAGGATAAGGAGGTAAAGCTTCCACTACTGATTCCCCGAGAGTTCGATATAAACCCTCGAGTCACCTTCGTGGGGAAAATTGTCTTGCCCGTACTACACACTCTGCTATTGGGGTCTCAACCTACGCCTTTGAGGGCTATCAAGACACATTTTCTGGCGCCGTTGCTGGGGAATCATTGCTGAAAGTTTTATCCAAGGGTATCTCACAACAAGTCAACTTCATCACCAAGTTGTGCAAACACCTAAGCTTGGGGAGGTTGCACCTACGTGAGCACCATCTTATCCATCTTTACTTACAAACCATTTTATTTTGTTTTGTTATTGTCTTGCATTTTGTGTTGCATATTTTATTTTCAGTTTTGCATAAAAAATTAAAAATACATAAAAACTTGGAAAAATGAGAGACAGAACTAAGTTGTGTGACTACACAAATACTCCAAATGATCAATTTATTGCTAGGCCCATTTCCACACCTGAGATAAATACATAGATGTGAAGCAATAAAAATATAGTCTCACTAGAGACGACCTGATAGTTTGTTGATGAAGAAGGGGATGCCTTGGGCTTCCCCAAGCTTAGATACTTGAGTCTTCTTGAAATTTGCTGGGGAGGTAAGCCTCCCCAAACTTAAGCTCTTCACTCTTCTTGATCTTGTAATATCATCCTGCTCTCTTAACACTTGAAAACTTCCTTCACACCAAAACTTGACTGCTTTTCTTATTAGCAGGTTAGTGCACTAAAACATAATACTTCAAAGTTCTAGCAAGGACAAAATTCATAAGCCAACAATTTTAAACATTAGCTACTGTTACTAGGCTCAAGTGGGCTCTTCCACCTGAAAGAAAACCACTCAAAAACTTGTAAAAGAGAGAATGCAAAATAAAGACAGAATCTGTCAAAACCAGAATAGTCCGTAAAGGTCGATTTTTTCGAGGCAAATCAAAAAGTGATAGTCTAATGAAAGCTACGTAACATCATCAGGAACACGCAAAAAAATTGGCAGAATTTTTGGCTCTGCCGTTAAAAATGGTGACGAACAGGAATCTGTTCCTGTGCAGTCCCGAAAATTGGTACTCCCTCCGATCCATATTAGTGGGCACAACTTTGTCTAGATACACATGTATCTAGTCTAAATACTTAACTAGATACATGTGTATCTAGACAAAGTTGTGCCCACTAATATGGATCGGAGGGAGTACCATCTTGTCATTAGTGACTTTCCTTGGCACAACAAAACAGCAAATAAAAGATACAAAGGAGTTGCTACAGAGGTAGACAAACATCCTTGACTCAAGAAAAAACAAAAATAACAGCAAATAAAAATATGGGTTATCTCCCACAAGTGCTTTTCTTTAATGCCTTTGAGCTAGGCATGAAGAGATGCATCAAGTATTGTCAAGACCAGAAAATCCCAAACCATAATTTGTCCTAACAATAGTATAATATGAGTGTTTCATCTTCTTCCTAGGGAAGTGTTCCATACCTTTCTTGAGTGGGAATTGAAATTTTATATTCCCCTCTCTCATATCAATAACAGCACCAACAGTTCTAAGAAAAGGCCTTCCCAAAACAATAGGACAAGAAGGATTGCATTCAATGTCGAAAACCACAAAATCAACAGGAGCAAGGTTGTTGTTAACTATAATCAAAACATTATCAATTTTCCCTAAAGGTTTCTTCATAGAAGAATCAGCAAAGTGAACATCCAAATAACATTTTTCCAATGGTGCAAGATTGAGAATATCATAAAGCTTTTTAGGCATAACAGAGATACTAGCACCAAGATCACACAAAGCATTGCATTCAAACTCATTCAGTTTTATCTTAATAATAGGTTCCCAACCATCATCTAATTTCCTAGGGATAGAAGCTTCAAGTTTTAATTTCTCTTCCCTAGCATGCATAAGAGCTTTGATAATATGTTTAGTAAAAGCCATATTTATTTCACTAGCCTTAAGACTCTTAGCTAGATTTTGCAAGAACATAATGACTTCAGTTATATTGCAATTATCAAAATCAAAGCTATTATCATCAAAAACAATGGAACCATTATCACACACACTTCTAAAAATTTCAGCCCTTTTATCAGGAACAGTGATAGTGCTATCAGGTAGTTTAAAGCTTTTTGTAGAAGAAGTGGAGACATTTCCAACACTAACTATCTATCCATTAAAAGTGGGAGGTTTACTAGCACTTGAGGTTTCATTAGTTTCAGTAGTAAAAATAGTGCAAACTCTAACAACACTATTTTGTTTAGCAATTTCAGCTTCTCTTTCCTCTCTCTCTCATCTTTCATGCAATTCAGCAAGCATCCTAATATTGTTATCAATTCGAATTTGGATGGCATTAAGTGTTTTACTCTCTTTAACATCACCAGGCATAGCTTTTATTTTCAGCAATTCAACATCATCAGCAAGACTATCAACATTAGCAGCAAGAATATCAATTTTTCCTAGCTTTTCCTCAACAGTTTTATTAAAAGTAGTTTGTGTGCTAATAAAATCCTTAGTGGCTTTCTCAACTTCTATCATTCTTTCTTCACTAACCATACCAAACCTTCCATTAGAATTACCATAAGAGTTGCTACCATTAGAAGGATATGGCCTATAATTGTTGTTACCAAAATTATTCCTATAGGCATTGTTGTTGAAGTTGTTATTTTTAATGAAGTTCACATCAACATTTTTCTCATCATGAGCAACCAAAGAAGCAAGAGGAATATTATTTGGATCAACAGGACCATGACCATTCGAAAGCATGCTCATAATAGCATCAACTTTATCACTGAAGGAGGAGATTTCTTCAACAGAATTTACCTTCTTACCTGTTGGAGCTCTTTCAGTGTGCCATTCAGAATAATTTATCATCATATCATCAATAAGTTTTGTAGCAGCACCCAAAGTGATGGACATGAAGGTCCCTCCAGCAGCCGAATCCAATAGGTTCCTTGAGGAAAAATTTAGTCCTGCATAAAAGGTTTGGATGATCATCCAAGTAGTCCGTCCATGAGTGGGACAATTTTTAACCAAAGATTTCATTCTTTCCCAAGCTTGGGCAACATGTTCATTATCAAGTTGCCTAAACTTCATTATGCCACTTCTCAAAGATATGATTTTAGCAGGAGGATAATATTTTCCAATAAAACCATCTTTGCATTTAGTCCAAGAATCAATACTATTTCTAGGCAAAGATAGCAACCAACCTTTAGCTCTTCCTCTCAAGGAGAAAGGAAACAATTTCAGTTTAATAATATCACATTCTACCTCTTTATACTTTTGCATATCACAAAGTTCAACAAAGTTGTTTAAGTGGACATCAGCATCATTAGTACTAACACCAGAAAATTGCTCTTTCATAACCAGATTTAACAGTGCAGGCTTAATCTCATAAAATTATGCTTTAGAAGCAGGTGGAGCAATAGGTGTACATATGAAATCATTGTTGTTTGTGCTAGTGAAATCACACAACTTAGTATTTTTAGGATTACTCATTTTAGCAAACCTAAAACAAGCAACAGATGCAATTCGAAATATAAACTAGATGCGGGAATTTAATTTTTTTGGGTTTTTGATTTTTAACAGCAAGCAAAACAAAACTAAAATAAAACAAGCAAGACAAAAACAAAGTAAAGAGATTGGAACTGTGAGACTCCCCTTTCTGAAAGTCTCCAGAGTCCCCGGCGACGGTGCCAGAAAGCTTGATGTGTGTAGAGTTCGTTGGTAAACCCCAAGATTAAGGTTATGATGTAGTGTAGTAGTAGCTTTCCCTTGGAATCTACCCAAGGTTATCGAACCAGCAGGACTTGAAATCTTTCAGGAGGTTGTTGGTGGCTAGCACGTGGGAACTAGTCTCCAACTTGGCACAGAACTTTGCCCCAATGAGACAGAGAGGTTGTCAATCCCTCTGGTCTTGCAGAAACAAAGGATTAAACGTATGGTGTGGAAAACAGTATGAATTGCAGCAAGTAATAAAGAACAGATGATTGCAGTAGGGTGTTTAACAGTATGAGGAAATTGGACCAGGGTCCACAGTTCACTAGTGGTGTCTCTCCAAAACAGATATCTAAGATGCTGGGTAAACAAATTACAGCTGGGCAATTGACAAATAGAGAGTGCATGACAATGCAATATATGACAAGATGTTCACTATGAGATCTAGTTGGGCATTACAACAAAGTACATAGACCGTTATCCAACCGCATCTATGCCTAAATAATCCACCTTTCGGTCAGCATCTGCATCCCTTCCAGTATTAAGTCGCTAACAACAGATTATTGCATTAAGTAAATTGTGTAATGTAATCAATACAAATGACCGTGGACATTGCATCAATTTTTTATCCCTAGTAGCAACAGCACATCCACAACCTTAGACCTTTCTGTCACTGATCCAGATTACTGGAGACTGAACCCACTATCTAGCATAAATACCCCCTCTTGGAGTCACAAGCATCTACTTGGCCAAAGCATCTACTAGCAACGGAGAGCATGCAAGATCAAGAACACATAGATAGATAAACAACTTAAACATGGTAACAATATTCATCGGATCCCAGCAAACACAACATGTAGCATTACATAAAGATGATCTTGATCATGTTAGGCAGCTCACAAGATCTAAACATGGAGGAACAAGGTGGAGAGACAACCATCTAGCTACTGCTATGGACCCGTAGTCCAGGGGTGGACTACTCACGCATCACTCCGGAGGCAGGCATGGTGATGTAGAGCCCTCCGGTGATGATCTCCCCTCCGGGAAGAGCTTCAGAACCCTCCCGATCTGAGGTTGACGATGACGGTGGCGACAGAACTTTTCGTGGAATATGATCGGTATTTTTAGGGTTGTCGATATGTCAGGAATATATAGGCGAAGAGGCGGCGTCGGGGGGCGAGCGAGGCGCCCTCGCCATACCTGGGCGTCGGCCCCACCTAGGCCGCGCCGGGGTGTGGCGACATGGCCTCGTGCCTCGTCTCCGTCTCCCCTTTGGACTTCGTGTATGTGTCGGAGACATATGATCGTAGCTTTTTGTTTCGTCCAATTCCGAGAATATTTCCTTAATAGATATTCTGAAACGAAAAACAACAGAAAACAGGAACTGGCACTCTGGCATCTTGTTAATAGGTTAGTCCCAGAAAATGTATAAAAATGATATAAAGTGTAAACAAAACATGTAGCAATTGATATAATATCAGCATGGAACATCAAAAATTATAGATATGTTTGAGACGTATCACTCAGCGCCATTGCTTCTCGTCTCGCGGCTCGTGCTATCGGTCGGCTATATAAAAGTCCACACACCACCTGCTTGTCCTAGCCCACGCCAGTACACCACCCGTCGTCAAAACGCCGTCGAAGCCATTCCTCACTGCGCCGTCGTCCACCACCTAGCATCCACCGATGAATAACGGCGGAGGGGTTGTTGAGCCGGAGGCGCTGGTCGCCGTCGCGCCATTCGACGCCACCCCGGTGTATGCGGCGATTGACCAGCTCTACGAGGACGCGGCAATTGATAAAGTTGGTGATAACGCCATCAATGTCCGGCTGCTCTGGGAGGAGGACAGCGACAAGGAAACTGTACACCCCTGTTCAAAATCTTAGATTGAGTTAGTAGTTTAAGTGTCTTTGGTTAATCTCTGTGATAGTGGTATACATGATCAAAATCTTAGATTGATTTAGTAGTTTAAGTAATTATCTCCGAAAATAAGATCGATGTTATCTATAGTCAAGCACGAGAACATCTTTAAAAAAAAGTTGCAACATGCTATATCTATAGTAAATGCGCTTGAACATCTGCATTGTAAAAATAATAATCTGAGAACATGGTTATGTAGCTTATTAGTAGTAGCAGAAGTTTCTATCAATTTTATTTGTGGTGGAGACTTTTTTATCCCGGGCACCAGTGCACCCTCCAGTTTACAAAATTTGAATACCATACTCATAAGATTTAAAAAAACTAAAAAAAACATTCACGTGTATCCCATTACCGTGATGTTTATTGCATTGAAATACTTTGCATTGTGGGCTACACAAAAATAACAAATCTGGTAAAACTTAGAGATTTGAAAATATATATTCTCAGATCTATACATTTGTCTTTTTTGTGTAGTTCAGAATACCATGTGGGATATATCATTGGCTATACGTGGAATTTTCTTTAGAAATTTTTGAACCTTATAAATATGGTTTTCGAATTTTTTAGACTGGACGGTACATTTGTGCCCGGGATTAAAAGCCACTTTTTGTTTTGTTTGTAAGTTTATTGTGTAGGAGATTATGATTTGGTTTGGATATTTTAGTAGTACTTATGCAACAAAATGGGAATGGATATTTTGCCTTTCAGTATTGGTCAAATGGACTATGTATGTTGTACATTTCTCTTTGACTAGATACATTATCATATCTATGATTTTATACAATATTTAATGATATTTATGTATACAATATTTAATGATATTTATGTGCTGATTAGAATCCAAAATATAATTTGTAGGAATGGTCAGATGATGCCGTGGGTAATGACTAGCAGTCCATGAATGCCAAAAGCAGGCATGTGCTGAGGAAATTGCAGGCGGGGGAGATTGTGTACCGTAGAGGTCACGACTGGATTTGCCCCTTCTGTAGCAAGAGGGTTGCTACTGATCGCTTCAGTGTCCAGCAGCATGCACGAGGCATCCCTACACATGGCACGGACAAGAAACCAGGCAATTACAAGGCAAAGCACGCTGCGTTCAATTTCTTTCTGCAGCACCTGCCTTAAAGTTGGTGTTGAATGTGGCATCGCCCAGCCTAAGAAGATGAGAGGCTGATAGTGGTCACCAAACCATGTCATGTTTATTATCTTTTGCTGGCATCTATCATATATTCCAATGTTTATTAGTTTATTATCCCAGTTGTGTGTGTGCTCTTTTTTAACCATTACATGTTTGCTACTTGCTGTTAGCCAAGCAATTCTTATCCTGGTGTCCTTTGTATATTGAACTTAGTGCTCTGTATATTTGTAGCCGTTTATTATTAGTATCTTGTATGGTGTGTCGTCAAAACAGGGCTTGGGTGTGATAGTTCAAATTTTACCATATTTTCTCAACCTCTACGGTTCCACCGCGTCTAACCTCTCCTTCCTATGTTTCTCATGTTAAATCGGTTCTCGCCTATGTTATAATTATTTTAAACTCATTGATTATTAGCATTGTGTATGGCGTGTTGTCAAAATAGGCCTTGGGGAGTCGTGCGCCAAGGCGCACCCCTAAATCTAGTTTGCTTAATTAGTGACACTGAAACCGCTCAATACTTAGCTTCCGTACTGTAATACTGCACTTTGACATCATTAGCACCAACTTAATAATCTACTTTTGTTAGAATTAAAACAGGATAGCATGCCAAGTCAGTTTCTCAACTCATAATCACCTATCTTTATTTATTAACTTATTTAACAGGTTATACAATATATCACATGATATAAATTTTTATTTGATAATCTATAACACCAAATGATTGAGAAATAGAGACGTCCAGGATGCTGTTATCTAAATAGACAAGGCATAGTACAAAAGGAGGAGCATCCTCCAGCTAGTACACAGTGAAATCAGGTGTTGTACTATGCCCAAGCCATTAGCAGGTCTGAATGTCAATTAATTTGCTAAATTAGTGACACTGAAACCACTCAAAACATAGCATCGGTACTGTAATACTGCACTTTGAAATCATTAGCGCCAACTTCATCATCTACTTTTGTTAGAACTCAAGCAGGATAGCATGCCAAGTTAGTTTCTCAACTCATAATTTATTTATTAAGTTATTTAATATGTTATACAATATATCACATGACATACATTTTTATCTGATATCAATAGCACCAAATGAATGAGAAATATAGACATCCATGAGCATCTTAACTTAGTGCACTGCACTGCTATCTAAATGGAGAAGGACAATAGACAAGGCATAGTACAAAGGGAGGTGCATCCTCCAGCTAGTAGACAGTGCCACCCTATGATCTTAGTGGCAGAGCCGATGTAGTCACACTCCTATTTCCATGCCAGAGACGATTCTGGCAACCACAAGGGCTCGACATTGTCATTGAATCTGTGGAGGTGCAAGTGGGGAATCAAAGTTTGGATCAACTAGATGAGATTCACAAGAACTGGCAGTCGAGTCAACCAGAACCATGGCAGTGACATGTAATTGTTTATGTCACAAGAAAGGAGTTTGTCGTGTCATCGGCCATGATATGTATGAAACAGGAGCACGCACTTGGGCGCATGTATGCATATGGCCTTAGGTGTACATCGAACGTAAGGAGCGACTTGGGAGTTCAGTTCAGACTAGGAAAGCGAGAAATCGGTATGGATCTGGTACCAGCAGATGATGGAGGGTTGACCGAGGGGACTTCAGATTCATCTGAAGAACGGTGCTCTCACCTTGACGAAATCCGCCGGACCTCGATCAGAGGCGCGATTTCAGGCTTTAGGATGGGAACAGAGTAGCTCCAGCCAAGAGAGGGGGTGTTGTGGGCGAAATTTTCCAAATCTTCAGGTGTTGGGAGGATGGCAACCGAATAGCTTTGCGAATACCTTGTAACTTTATGGTCTTCATAAAATAGCTTTACTAAAACTATTCCAAGAAAATTTGACTAGGATTCAAAACTCAAGTTTAATAAGTTACACAGTTTCTCGCAGCAACCGCGAGGTATTATCTAGTTTTTGATATGACCCCACTGGCAAAACCAGATGCACAAGAGACACGCTTTGTGGGCTTAAAAAAAGAACAACACTCCAAGGTTGTGTGTGTTTGTCTGTCTGATCGACTGGTTCACCTGATCGCCGCACGTACGAGACCATCCGCTGATCATTTGATTGAGTCAATATTTCTTTTGTTTCTTTTCTCGTAGAGGCTCTCTCTCAGGATTGAGCGGTGGCCGGCCGTAACAGTCCAGCACTCCATGACCAGTCGCCTGCCACGGCCTCGTCGTTGGGAGGCGATAGATGGAAAAATGAGGCAGTATTTACGCTGTACTAGTGGCATATACATCCAGTTATCTAATAATTTTGCAAAAAGAGCTGGCAACGGGGTGCCCAGTCCCAATTAATTACAACTTTAACCATTATTCTCTTCACATCTTTTTTGCCCCTGAGAAAAAAAATCAGTCAAGCAATGTCCATAAATGTGTAAACAAAATAGAACGCGGGATGATCTGCCCGCTTTGTAGAAATAACGTCCTTCATGGAAGCCGCTCTTGTAAAGTCTGGTTGGCATGGGTCATATGTATTGTCTATCACTGATTCGTTGACCATTAACATACATCTCTCAAAATATAATTTTACTCTCTATATGTTTTCAAAAATTAAAAAGCTCTAACACATAATTTAATCCTTACTTCCCTCTGCGAAGGGCCTTTATTTTCCTACTTATTATTTTGCCTTGACAATATCCATGAGATAATATGTTGAAGTTGAAGCAAATGCTAAAACTAAAATCTTCCTTTGTGTTGGTCAAACACTTTTACTTTGAATCTATTGCTTGGTGAGGTAACTCTGATGCAAATTATTATAGCTCCAAGGTCTCCAAAGTACTATTCGTAAAAGTTTTTACCTGTATGATTCAGTTTGTTTACTCCTTGTTTACTTGTTAGCAAACTATAGACCATTGACTTGGATCACTTAATTCAGTTCATGTGCTTTACACTATTATTTTATCAAGAATGTGTTGGTAGCATTTCACTTCAAAATAATATTTTATTATCGTTTACCTACTCGAGGACGAGTAGAAACTAAGCTTGGGGATGCTTGATACGTCTCAAACGTATGTATAATTTTGATGTTCCATGTTGTTATTATACCAATTGCTACATATTTTATTTACACTTCATAGCATTTTATGCATTTTCTGAGACTAACATATTAACAAGATGCCTGAGTGCCAGTTCCTGTTTTCTGCTAATTTTCCGTTTCAGAAAAGCTAGTCGAGAAATATTCTCGGAATTTGACGAAAATTGACGGACATCACTATTTTCCCGATACGTGCACGGAGTCCAAAGGGTGAACGGATAGGAGCCAGGGAGGCTCCCGCCACCCTTGGGCGCGACCCACATGCCAGGCACGCTGGGAGGTGGCGTGGGCCCCTCGGGCGTCTCCCGACGCCGCCCTTTTGCCTATTTATTCTCTCCGTCCCGAAAACCCTAAACACCAGATCATTATTCCATGAAAAGTTACATCGCCGCCGTCATCATCAACCCTAGATCGGGAGGGTTCTGAAGCTCTTCCCGTCACCGTACTAGAGGAGAGATCATCACCGGAGGGCTCTACATCGCCATGTCTGCCTCCGGAGTGATGTGAGTTGTTCATCCTTGGACTACGGGTCCATAGGGGGGCATGGAATCAAGATATCTGATGGGGGAGATGCAGACCTGGACATAAAGCAGTCATCAATTCTTCAGGTAAGAACTCCTGACCAAAATCTTCACCTATCTGAATACTTCATTGTTTCTTCCAGTCTTTGTTCATGTCACGTGCAAAAAAAAAAAACTACACGCCATGGCTATCTCTGCTTAGATTAGCTGATGCATACAAACCACACCTATATGCACGGAAAACAATAATTGAGATTCATACATACGACATCTAAATGCCCAGGTAAAACACAAAAAATCAGAAGGACAAATAAGATAGAAACCACCACTGAATATAGACAGAGTTTAACATATAAAATAGAGTTTGATGACAAAGCTTACAGTCTCGTAGTACTAGCTTAAGATAGAAACCATCAGAGAATATAGTTAGACTTCTCATTCTCTAAAGATACTTGCCAAAACGAAGCACCAACAACAAGCCCACATAACATTTTTTAGATCTAAAGAACATCAAACGTGATCATCAGGTAGTCGTCATCGTTCTTGTGAAAGAGGATCAGCACAACCAAACCATGTGTCAGTCCATTATCTTTAGCGAAAGTTGACCATCCGTTCTTGAGACACACCCTTCCGTCTTTGCACGTGTAGTATTCAGATGCCTGTGGTTCATGACAAAAAGATTTTCATGAGTGCTACATTTCCCTCTCCTGGAATGTTGAGAATTGAGACAGTCTCAATGGAGATGCGCTGCAATAATAAAGCCAATAGAATCAAAACATATATAGAAAACTTAAAGAGAAGTAACATATATGTTTGACTTGAGAAATACTTTTTTACAAGTGCAAAGCATCTCTCATACACCGGGGTAAAAACATAGTGCGGGCGTGCCAGTGTACAAAGTACACAAAAATAAATGAAGGGGAAAAGATACACATTAATCATGACGACTAATTGACTAATCCCAAGTGTGCGCTCCGTGTGGCCTACTAGCGCGGCCAACATGACAAGGCGATTGTGGTCTCTTGGTTCCCGGGGCCTCGGAAAGCTCCCGGTTAATTACTCCCGCGGATTGTACCGCGAGACACCTCCGATTAAGCTTGCTTGGTCGTCGTCTTCGGTCTTCGCTTCGCGTTCTCCATGCATGAGGGTGGTGGTGTGTGTTGGCGTTGGCAGAGCCGTGTCCTCGTCGGTACACGCGCCGTAGATAGCATGGCCTTAACTTCGGCCATGCCCGCCTCGCCGTCTTGCCTCGTCGGTCTTGACGGCGTTGATGTGTTGAAGTTGCAGAAGAATGCATGGTTGAGCTTGGCGTAGACGTCACGATGATCTTGAAGATTCGCCGGAAGTGCGAGGGATATTCCCCACGGAAGTAGACGTGATGTATAGAGACATATGAGAAAAAGGACATGCACCGCCGAGGGTACACATCCGGAAAGTGTCGCCGAGTTCACTGCCAATGGTGGCGGCAGTCTCACGCGTGTAGATGAGCATCGGACCCGTGAGGGTCGAGGAGCCAACAGCCATGGCAACAAGCTGATGCCTCGTACGCGCCGACCTTCATGCTCATGCAAAATAGCACAAGAGCTGGGCACATACAGCAGCTTGCTCACGTAGCTAGCCCATGCAGGCCCATGCACGTACAAAGTTTTGAAGAGCACGCATGCAAAGCATGCTCACGCAAGATTTTGGTGCTCGCGATGGCACACATGCATGCACGCGCACGTAGTTCAAGCGCCGGAAGTACGCGTCCATGCCCTGGAAGTGCGTCCTCGCCGCGGCCGGTGCATAACGCCGGACAAACTGGCAAGCCGGTAGTCGGATGATGCTGGTCGAGGCAGACGGCGCGGCCGGCCGATGAAGACCACGTACAAGCGGGCGTAGAAGATACGCCCACAGCTGTGCATGAGTTTGCTCAAGCGTGGCTGCTCGACCATGCGATGTCCACGGCCACGACGGCGCCTCGGCATCAAACCAAAGACGGATCCGGCTGGTGGTAAGCCATGGCGGTGTAAATGACGGGCTGTACACTGGCAGCCCCGGTGCAATCGTGGCGAGCCGTACGTCCGCTAGCAGCCTGACAACGTTGGCATGGAGGATGGAGAAGACGCTGGGCTGCACGTCGGCAACCGCCCCGACGACGTCGTCGCATGGGTGAAGATGTAGACTTTGAGCCAGCCATGATGGAGAGGGAGATGGCCGACATAACCAAACGGCAGCATGGCCATGGTGATCACCGCCTCGGATGGCGGGCCTGGCCACGGTGGTCGCCGGCTCGCCGCCTCCGATGGTGAGCGTGGCGACGCCACGGTTTGAGACGAGGAAGAACTGAGCAGGTGAGGGGTCGTGCTTCGACACCCCTCTCACACCGACGTCGCCGGCCACACCTTGGTCGACATGACCAGACGGCGGCATAGCCGTGGTGATCGCCGCCTCCGATGGCGGGCGTGACGACGTACGCGGCGACGTGGCCGCCATGATGCACGTGACGGCGCGGAGGCACAGCCGCGATGGTAGCCGCATCCGATGGCCAGCTTGACGAGCCGGCGTCATGGTTGCCCCTGGCCATAGTGCCGCCATACTTGGCCAGGAGCTTGGCGTTGGCGATTTCACGAGCCACATGGATGACGCCTCCATCACAGCCATATTTTGGCCAGCCCGCCGTCCGACGGTGCCTTGAGACGTGACCGAGCTGAGGCGGGCGAGGGGTACAGCTCGCACACCGACACCGTTGGCCACACCTTGGCCGACACGGCAACACCATGGCTAGATGAAGTACAAATCAAAGAAGAACATAGATTAGTTCAATATAATTGCTCACCATTAGGGAAGATGACGGCCGCATGATCTCGTCGATTTACACGACAAGTGCGCGCGTGCTGCTCATGGCGCGAGAGGAAGAGGATCGTGGCGTCTCGCCCGAGATTGGATCTCAAGCTGTATCGATTTGCTTCTTGTGTGTGCGCGGGGCCGGCATGCCAGCGCGCCATGCGGCGCACCGCCGGCACGAGCCTCCGGGCCTTCTCCTCTTCCTGTCCGTCCTCCCCTATGTGCTCTGTTTATATAGGCAGCACTAAGGCGGTGGGCGACGCGTGCGTTACCGCGTCTGACTCGTCGATTGGTTACGATCTGGCTTATCTCCTGCTTTCCGTGAACTGCACGCCCAAAATTTGATCAGATTGCTTCTAGTTAGTTTGCCTACGCGCGGCTGTACGAGTTCTAGAAGCTGGGCAAGTATCCATCGGCCAACACTTTTATGGCCCATTCCGTAGCCCATGAGAAGACACATATAATTTAATGTTCCAGCCATTAGCCCATTAATTAATACTTAATTAGGCTGCTAATTAATCCATGTGCATTTTACTTCTACCTGTACATATATGTCACTTTGTAACATAAGATGCATCCATACGTGGGCACTCCTTGCTCCAAGGATACACGTTAATAGTTTGTACAAATTATCATCAAACAAATGCCCCCCACCGAGTCGATTTCGATGGCGAAGCAAATCGGAGTCGACTTGGTGAGAAACGAGCGTGATCTAGGTTGGTGCAATAAAAAAAAATTGTGCAGCCGCCGAGCATGAACCGTTAGCTGAAGGCTCACGTGCGTAATGTGTGTAGAAGAACATTCTTTTGGACTTGGCGAACACCTTGCCGGAGCCAAAAGAGTAGTCGAGATACTTAGTTGGGTCGTATAACTGCCGCGACGCCTAACAACCAAGTATCCTCGTGTCATCCTCAATTTGCGGCGAACACCATGCCGCTCCTTGAAGGCATTTATCGATCAAGCCGCGACCGTTTAACAGCTACGGTGCCAACCGACGAGATCGAAGGGTTTCACAGCTTCGCGCTAGCCGCACTGGCGCACTACACTGTTCCCACTATGAGGCTTGGTGGAGCCAAACGAGATGAGATATCGGAACGCCCATCGATAACTCAGCTTGTTTGTGCATCATGCCATCCCGAGCTAATGTCAGCCGGGTAATGAAGATGGTCGTGCGGTGGAATGCCTTCACCGTCATGGATGTTTCGGGGCCGATAATGGTGCCCCCAGTGTTGTTGTCGTAGAAGTGGCGCAGTAACGATGACAATGCATACATTGCCCCTCGCCTCCTTTGCCAAGAGATGACGCCAGACTGGGGCACCATCAGTGTAGCTTGATGTCGAAGCGAAAATGAGGACATGGCCAGCTGTGCCTTGCCCCCGGCTCCCTTGTGAAGATAAGGCGCCAAATTGTGGACGCCATGTCGTGGAAGGTTGATGCCGCTCCTCGAAACCAATGATGGGCGATAATTGCCGATGTAGATGCATGGACACGTGAGAGTCCGTTGACTTTCTCTCTTCCTTGACGATGGCTGCATAGAGTTAGAACACCGGTGCAACAAGGAGAGCCAAATAAAATATAATCGAAGTAGCAAGAAAAAACAAATTGTTGGTGTTTTTTTTGTTTTGAAAATGTTGGCTTTTCTGGTAGGCACTAGCTACGAGTGTGACATCGGAAAAGGCTGCCGAAGGACCAAGTCACTGGGAACCGTCGAAAAACCATGACGGTTGTAATTCAACAACTTATCCGTTCGTATGTGTGTGTATATGAAGGTGATGTGTTTAGAATGATCCTGAGAGGCAACAGAGAGTCGTACCCTAGCTCATCAGGGCAATGAGTATCCCACAGCTCCACCACTCGTCCTTCCTGCCTCAAGAACCCAAAAACATGGGCGAGGAGGAATCCGGGTAATGGTTTTGGGACAATGGCTTGGAAAATTTTGTCATGCCTTATCGAGGGGTGGTGAATGACTACCAACCGCCTTCTTTTCAATGGTCCCCTTGCTGCTTGGAGCTACTGAACTTGCTTCTGAAGTTGATGGACATTTTCGCCTTGTGTGGATTTCTTGAGTGCCCATCTTCGCATAGACAAACCCATGAGAAAGTTGAGAATTTTACCCATCATAACATTTCTGTTACAGATGTTTAATCAACTCATAGCCGAAATCTGAGAATAAACTCTGAGTAGATCGTTCATAGGCTAGCGGAGTTGTCAACCTCTCTTACTACCTCAGTTCATTTTTGACTATTTGGAGAAATGATGTTTCCTTAGGGAACCACCTTGAGAATTTGGAAGACAGCCATCCACCGTGGTCCTAAAACCCTCAGGCATATTATGTGGGGCTTTTGGTGGCACGCCCCAGGGTTGTCAAGTGGCTACGCATCAAGTCCGACTTTTGTCAGGTTGAGCCGCCCTTTTATGATCTTTTCCTAGGGTCTTCCCTGGAGCGTGGTGTCTTCGTGAACTTGAGACACATCGGGAAGCATGGGGGTGTGGGACCTCATTGCTTAGAAGTCACCCAAGTAGTCCTCTCCGTCGCCTCTCGGAGCATGTAATGCGGTGCATGTTGTGTGTTGTGGGTGTAGGTGCCGCTCCACTTACCACGTGATACACCGTGCTTCCGCTGGACAAGTCATAAGGCAGCCCAATCTTCTGTCACGAGCTTTGAGCGATTGGGAAAAGCCATTTGTGTGTAGGACTTTGCAGTCCATAAAAAGGGGAAACAACAAAAAAGTCAAATCAGTCTACATTATGCAATGGAAAGTGCACTGTAAACTTTGATAGGCAACCAAAAATCTCCTTCTTGCAAAGCGCAAAGCAAAGAGAAACCAGAAGAGAAAGAGAGAAAAAGAATGAAAAGGTTGATGAAATCAAGCGAAGTACTTTTTCAAGAACCTTCCATTGATTGGAGGCATTGGCCGGGCTCCTTGGGGATCAACCAGCTGGTATGCACCTCTTTCGTTCGCCGGCTCGTGGTGCTGATGGAGTGTGGCATATCAAAGCTGGTCGCATTGCTTGTGTTGGTTCTTGGTGAGAGCACCGTGAAACCTAGGTGGGTAATTATAAACTTCTAAGCGCACGGATGTGTCTCCGGTGGCACTTGTGAGGAAGGGAGTTGGCCGTCGGCGTCATGCCTAACAGCAACGCTGAGGGACATCTTGCCAACGCCTAGATGTGGGCTTGAGTCTCCCGTTATGACGGGTGTCCGAAGTGCCGCGACCCTACTTGTGGCTGGGTTCTGTCTGACAGTCTCGCCCTCTGTCGTCGGCAAGAAGGCCAGCAAGACAGTCCCCCCGATGACGGTGCCGAATAGGAAATGAGGCGGACCGCGGACAAGCGCCATGCATGTTGAAAAGCAGCAAGACATGCCAGACGTGATCGGCATAAGGTGTCTTCACGAGATGTATACATGCATATGTATGTATATGCACGTCCAAGGCTCTCACGTTCAACATTTTCAACTTGCTAACATGCATGCACACCCGCGTACTACTAGCGCCAGAGTGTATGCATCCATGGCCTAGCTGCGGCCGAGGCGTAGAACCCGGACATACGACCTAGCAGGTCGTCAGTCGACGCGGTGGTGCCGGTCGTGGTAGCGGCTCAGTCGCGCGGCCGGCCAATGGAGACCGTCTACAGGCGCTCGTACGAGACGGCCACAGCCGTATCGCGTATATTTGCCATCGTATGAAGACGGCATGAGTGTGCCCAAACGTGGCTGCTCGGCCATGCTACGTGCGTGTGGCTGTTCAGCTAGCTAACTTTTGGTTAATTAGCCGGTTCATAGAGATGGGCCATGCAACGCGCGTCCACTGTTTGTCAATGAAACAACGGCGTCTCGCCATAAAAAAGATGGGCTGCACGCTGGCAACTCCGGTACTGGCGTCTTCATGCCGATAAAGACACCACGTCATGGCAGTGAAGACAACGACGGTCTGCACGCTGCACCGTCGGCATCATCATCTTCGGCATGGTTGGTGACGGCCAAGGCAGCTGGATGCGCCTTGATGTCAGCGGGCTGCCCGTCGGCAGCTCCTCGAAGTCGCCATCTTCGATATGATCCGATGGCGCTGGATTGCACGCGAGCAACCTCAAGCCCATCGTCTTTGGATGGCATGGTTTGCGGTTGAGTAGATGGCGTCGGGCTGCACGCCGGCAGCCCGGAAAACATCGTAGTGCCGTAGTGGAAGTGGAGACGGCGCAGGTAGCCCAGCTACGAGATGGTGACCATGAACAAGATGGCGGGCTGCACGCCCCCAGCCCTGACACCGTCGTTTCTGTGGCGATGAAGGCAGCCACGACTGCGCGCCGGTAGCCCAAAGTCATCTTCGGCGAGGTGAAGACGGCACCATGCCATCAGCCCCGACGATCACGGAAGTGGAGATGGGGCCGTGCTGTACGCCGGCAGCCCGACGTCAACTTTGCTGTGGTTGGTTGAAGTGGAGGTGGCGCTGGTACTTGACAACCGAACGGCGGCACGGCTGAAACTCTCCGGTGGAGAGAGAAGCATCGTCGTGGATGATCCCACCGCCATCTGCTCAGGCGGCAAGCGTGGAGAGGCTGTTGGCCCCGTCGTGGCCGAGCCCGATGCCTTCTACTCTGGCGTGAAGCATGGAGGATGGGTCCTCATCGTGGCCAAGACAAACGTGGAGAGCGGGCCATTGTCGTAGCCAGGCCCGACATCGTTAGCTGGGCGGAGAGCCTGACGTCGTCTACTCGGTGTCAAGCATAGAGTAAGCCAAAAAGGCCTCATCTTGGTGAAGTCCGCCGCCGCGGTGGTTGGGATGACGAGCGTGGAGAGGCTGTGGGCCTCATCGTGGCCAAGGCGGCAAGCGTGGCTTCGTGGACTCCCGCAAGTGTGGAGGGAGAGGCCTTGTCGTGGAGAGGCGCTGCCGGCCTTGTCGTGTGGACGAGCATGTGTCGCCATGGACGCCGGTGCTAAGAGCCCAAGAGTGGCAAGTCAGCTTCATCCATTTGAATACATGATCAGCATTGTATGCATGATTTGTGTTTGTTCACCGGCACATGATGCTCGGGTACTCTTTGCGTACGTGTAAAAGAGTGCATGTACAAGTATACATGTGTATGGGACGCGAATTTCGCCTAACTGCTACCGCGCCCCACTGCAATCTCCACCGCGGGAACTTTTTGGGGATAAAAGCCTCGATTTTAATCATCAATCGGCCATACAGGCGAGATTGTGGCATGCATAGACATAAATCACCGAGGCGGCCTGAACGGCTGAACCCGCCGCACGACGTCATCGAGGCGGTGGCTGGAGCAGAGGAGGAAGAAATCACCGGGGAGGAGGCTGCGTCGGCCGTGGTTCCCCGTGTGGAGGCGCTCGGCCGGCGGTGGCTGGAGCAGAGGTGGAAGAAATCACCGGAAAAGAATGAGGGGCTTCAGATCTGATCTGTGGAGTGGGGGTGGCTGAAGCGAATAAAAGATGGGGAGAACGTGGTGGGCCCGGGGCGTCTTCTCCGTGTATTCGGCACGGGTAGGGCGTATATCAGGAAATTTAGCAGTCAACGGCTGCTCCTTGGTGGGGCCAAAGCGCGAATCGCGAGCAGCAGCCAACCGCAGCCGATTGCCGTTACGCGCGGTAGCAGTGAGGCCATGGAAGTGGATTTCCAGGAGAGCATACCGCGCGCGGCGGATATCCGAACCGCTCGCATGCATGTGGATCTTTTTTTTTTTTTTTTTTTTTTTTGCATGGTAATACGATTCTCATTAATAAATAAAAGACGAGATACAAAGTACGTATACACCGATCTTACAGATCTGGAAAGATAGGATAAACCTATGTGACAAACCAACGCCTATCCATCTTCTTCGGCACCACCGTAGCAGCCACCAAGGAAAAAATAGACAGATCACCTCTTCACCCGAGCTCGACGCGGCTCCATCGCTGATCATCAGCTTTTCGGACCTCCAAAGTAGTTTGCCATAGGACAAACCATTGCCGTTGAAAGAATCAGACCGGGGCAGCACGACCCCGGACACGCCATCGAACTTCAGCACTGGCACCCACGCACGACGATGTCGGAGTAGGGAACCAGAACCGTCAGCCTTCAACCACGAACCCACCACAAGGTGCACCATCTTCCAGCTGTCACCAGTGCAGACCACCGTCTGCACGTACTCCTGGACGAATCCTCTCTGCTCCACCATGGCGCCGGAGACAACGCCGCAGCAACGGGGACAAAGCAGGAGGAAAACCTCATCTGATGGAGTCGCCGCCGCCGCCTCGCCGACACCATCCATGAACCCGACCACCACCGATCTGAAAAATCGGCAAGCACACAGCGCCACCAACTCCGAGACGCCGCCATGAAGGACAACGCCGGTGTGGGAGAAGAGTTGAGGCAGATTTATTTGTCCGGGCGCCGCTCCCACCACCCCAACGACGCACCATGCCAAGAAACTCCTAACCCTAGTTACCATGCAAAAAACGGGGTCCCCCTCCCTCCTGCCGCCGGAGCGGCAAGCGGAAGGAGAGGGGCCCAGCTTTTCCGCTGTGGCCTGCGCCGGCGGCGGCGCCTATGACCTGCGGCGATGGCGGCGCTAGGGTAGGAAAAGTTTCGCCTCGCGAGTCGCCTAGCTCCTCACGAGCGAAAAGAACTGCTTGGGCTGTCCCGCTTTTAGCAGGTCTAGTGGGACTGCATGTTGACCACGGACGCGGTATTGCAGGGCTGGAACCGTATCCGATTTATTTTTGCACCGTATCGGGCAAAGATTCCTACCCAGGCTAGCTGGTACGGAGAAGCCGCGTCGCTCGTGCGCGTAGGACTCCCGCTAGCCACACCCGTGATCTGTGAGATGATTCCCGGATAAGGTGTCTTTTTAGGCTAGATAATCCGTGTGATGCTGACAAATGGTGATTCGTTAATGCTTCTAATCAGTCGTACTTAACCTACATCTATCCCCGTCCCAGTCTTCTTCTTTTTTTTTTTTTTTTGCGAAACACAGTACAACGCAAGCGCTCATATACACGCGCACACACTCACCCCTATGAACGCACGCACGCACACCCTACCCCTATGAGCACCTCCGAGAGACTGAGCCGGCGGGTCGAGTCTTGAGATTGACGAAGTCACCACGGGCGCCTCGCTGTCGACGGGAACGTCGCCTCCCACTGAAGAATATTCCGCCTTAAATGAGAAACACCAGCGTCAAACCTGAGGTTTGAACTCTGGTGGGCTGGGGGTACAACCACCCACCTAACCATCTTGCCATAGGCAAGTTCTCGTCCCAGTCTTCTTCCTCCGAGCTCGCGGAGCATTTCTCTCTCGTTCTTGCTTCTCTCGTTCTAGCTTCTCTTCCCGCATTCCTGCTAGATCAGGAAATGCGGCAGTACGGAAACAAATCTAAGACGCCAACGTCCACAGCAGATTGAAACCGAAAGTTCAGGTAATAGGTAATTCACAAATCAATTAGGAAGTTTAGAATCATGCACACAAATAAGCATGTATCTTTTCCTTTCGTCTATCATTTGAAGTGAGTGCAAATTTTGTCCATTGCCACGACGTCTCAACAATAAATATTGTGAAGAAAGTGTTGTGGGAAAAAGATGAGCGAGAAAACGTAGCATCGAGGATCCCGATGGACGAATAGGTATTTGTTTTACATATTGAACAATGTATTTATTCTATTGCCTAAGCTACTACTAAGGTTTTCTTTTTATTGTGTTTAGAAGGTTTTATGGAAGGCTAGCGTGACACGGGGAAAACATGTCTATGGAAAGAAATATGCAAAATATGTGCAGAAAAAATAAACAAATTTTAAATAAGAGCAAAAAATGTTATGCATTTGGACGCCGCGGCGGAGAGAGAAGTGAATATGCAGATTTGTGTAGCGGCCCCTCAATGCCGGCGCAACCAAAAGAAGTTAGTTTTGACAATGGTTTCGCAAGAGCTCTACTTGTAATATTTTTGTAGTTGGAAGGGTCAATGGCGGCGGTGCATATTTATGGAGAAACAAATTTTGAAGAAAAGAAGAAGAAAAATTTGTGTAGCAGCTCTCAATAACGGCGCAACCAAAATGAGTTAGTTTTGACAATCGTTTTGCAAGAGCTCTAAAGAAAAAAAATAACACAAACAAATTTTGAGGAAAAGAAAAGAGCTCTAAAGAAAAAAATAAAACAGGAAAAAAAATCAACATTTAGCGGTGGAACGCTGCCCACTTGGGATCAAAGTTGGTTGCAGCACACAAGGAGGTGCCCCACTTTGCAGGGAGTGGGTAGCAGCACACGAAGAGGTGTGCCCCACTTTGCAGGGAGAGCTTGGCCCAACTAAGATTATCGGGCGCAACCCCGACCAGCGTTCTGCTGCTCACCACGCGGGCTTGGTACTGGAAGTGAAGCGCCCGGGTATATAAACTGGTGGAAACTGCCTTCGGTTTCCGATGTGGGACTAAACGAACTCGCTACTCGCACACACAGCACCAGCGATATTCGGGTGGGCCGCCGGCCCATGTACAGCGACGCCTTCAATTGGGCTGGCATTCTTTGTAGCCCATTAAGATTGCAGAGGCTAAGCAGATCACAGCGAGCACATGCCCCACCTCACCGCCTCCTCCGCGGCCGCCTTCGCCGTCCGGCCCCCACCCCGCCGCGCGCCGTTGCGCGCCCGGGCGGCTTCGGCGGCCGGAGGAACGGCGGCGACGTTCTACGAGCTGCTGGGATCTCGGCGGAGGCGAGCAGCTTCGAGGACGTGCGGGCGGCGTACCGGCGGATGGCGCGCAAGTACCACCCGGACGTCTCGCCGCCGGACGCCGCCAAGGAGCACACCCGCCGCTTCATCCAGGTCCAGGAGGCCTACGAGACGCTCTCCGACCCCGGCCGACGCAGCAGCTACGACCAGGCGCTCGCACGCGGCGTCTGCCGCCTCGCCTTCGACCCGGCCTCGCGCCGCCACGCCACGAGTTCCGCCTTCTACCACCAGGTCTGTCTCCACTCTGTCGCTCGCCCGCTCCCTTTTAGCTGTAACAAGATTCATCTCAATAACCTCTGAAACTCTATGCTCCCCTATTCAATTCAATTCAGAGACTTGTAATTTAGCATGTAATTTATGTGCGATCCAGCCTGACTTAGCACATGGCTGATTGATGGTTAACTCAGAAGTATCAAACTATCCGATGACATGGAACAAATACTGTATCTTGATTAATTCAAAAAAAAAAAACTGTATCTTGATGCTTAGGACCAAATGTTGAGTACTTTAAGAGTAACCATAAGCTTGAGGCATCACCTTTTGCTGACAAACACACAATAGGCAATGCAAAAAATTATCCTTAACACAAAACAATCCCTTCTGCGACACTCACGAATATGAATTTGTGTGAATTAAATTATATGCGTACATAATCATGTGGGTGATTGAGCAGTATATTATTCTTATGGATAAGTATGAGTCGTTTTCATGTCCCTCGTGAATAAGATCATGTGGGTAATAATTTAGAGGTTGCTGCCTTACATGTATGGATGAAAATTGCAGGAGTGAGCTACGTCTGGTGATATCTTATTTTATACATTTTATCATGATGTTGAATTCTCAATGGCACTTGTCCACCATTGTTTGTTTTACTCTTTTGTAAGGTACGACTTTGTGGAGCTTCATTTGTTTCCTCGCTAACTTACTGTCCGTGTGAACCATACAACAGGAGATGGAAGAGAAGTCTGGATGGAGGACATCTTGGGAAGGCCAGATCTCCGAGCTGAAGAAGAGGAGCATGGGGAAGGATTCTGAGGAGAACCATTCCTGGGGGTCTCGGATGCGAAGAAGAAGGGCTGAGCAATTGTGACAGCGATCTCGGGGCACACACCACATACTAGTCGATCCTATGTAGCTTCTGAATTGTGTATACCTTTGAGTAGCAAAAATTAGAAGGGCTATGATTAAGCATGATTAGGTTTGGATCACAGCAGTAGCGCTAAGCTTACCACTTGGGGTTCTATATTGTTCGAGTAGGTGTCCGTCTGCATGTAAAACTCAAATGTAACGCTCCTACTTGAATCCTGTCCCTGGTCCAATGTAAATATAACCAGATAAAGATAATCTAAGCTAGTTGTATTTTCCAATTAATAATTTGATCTGTGGAATTTTTTTGGTGATGTGTTGTGTTTTTTGAGTGATCGTAGCTAGAAGGGAGGCCATACACGCATGGATATTTTTCAGCGGTTTTTAGATGAAGTTGTGATGGATTGGTGTGGTGTGGAGGGAGTGATGGTGTTGATTTGTGTTTGGAGTGTACTATTGGCCACAGGTTTGGTGAGTCATATTGGTGATGGATATGGAGATATACTCTTGGATGTGGATGCAGTTGATGACTCACTAGACCAGCTATGCATGGAGTGAGAATATATCCTTCTTTGTCTGGTTTAACTATTCTTGGCGGTTTGACTTGTTGACCTACAAATCCAAAATTCCTTCTCGTGTATTTTATGATTTGTTACTCTCACTTTATTCTCACCTCATCATTCACAGCTACTTTATATTTCATGCTGATACACATTTAAGCTGCTGATACACCTTTAAGCAGCAGTTCAGCCTCCAATCAGCAAAATAAGCGGGTGGTTGTTTGAAAATCTCCTTGTAGACTGTCAAGGTGGATGCTTTGGAGACCTTGAATTAACTGTCCTAGGCACACAAACAAGGAGGATTGTAATGACAGAACAGTGCTTCCCTCTAGCTTGACGGCACATGACTCTAAAGATCAAACATCAGCCAATAAAAATCCATGGACTAGCTATGCATGGAGTGAGAATATATCCTTTGTCTGGTTTAATTGCTCGTGGCGGTTTGACCATTTTTTTCCCGACGTTAGAAGATATTCCATTGCTTCAAAAGATGGTTACAGTCGTCCAGGACAGTGGGGCTAATCTGGTCAGCTACACGCTAGTAGTACCAAAGACCTACAGTTCCTCTACCCCAGCGCGACACAACTGAAACCATGCCTGCACAATCAGTTTACAGACAGCATGTTGGAGGCCTCTAAGTGGAGCTCTTCTTAATGGCCTCCTCTGAATCACAACAGACTGGGATCAGGTCGGCCATAGCGCATAGAGCAGACAGATGACTGAACCTCTAGTGACCTGAAGAGTCTTTTGCGTGGATTGGTCCATCACCATGGATTGTGTTATTCCGCGGGTGCCAAGCGCGCCACAACAGAAGCAGGATCATCGGGTGAGTTTCAGAAGGGGAGTTCAAAAAAAAAAAGTATCCAATCAGGAGTTCAGGACCAGTGAGTCTGAACATTAGCGGGCTATCGGCTTGCCCTGTTGGTGTGCAAATCAAACATTCCTTCTATTGTTTATTTTTGAATTTGTTAGTCTCGCTTATTTCTCACCTTGTTATTCACAACTACTCTATCTTCATGATGATACACATTTAAGCAGCGGATTCAGCCCTCCAATCACTGGTCACCGAAAAACTGGTGAGGATGCGCGGTTCAGTTCTCTACTGCATGTACCCCATTATCCACTCCTTCGCCATGCATCGATCAAACCTGCACATTGGGTACGAAGAAACTGAAGGGCACTCACTGGACATAAAACTGATGCTAACACTCCTCGAAACAGGCTTTCGCCCCGCTTTATAAATAAAGCAACCGTCCACAAGCATACAGAGATCCAGTTACAAAATCCAAAAACAACAAGTCTGCTGGGGCCACAGCACAAAGACGCCCAAAACTAAAACGAGGTGATACAACTCCACAAGGGAGTAACTCAGTGGCTGGATGACGCAGATAGAAGGCGTGCCGCCCTCAGAAGCTTCTCTATCAATCCATCCAGCCGCTCCTTGTCCCGCTGTCTACAGAGCGGGTGCCACTGCTGCAAAAATGCCAAGAATTTGAAAACAGAGTCAGAGGCACGTCTCAGAAAGACACGCTCGATAACCATCTTGTTACGAATAGTTCAAAGAGTCCAGGTCATCGCGGCAAACACTAACCAGAAGAGGCGCCTCCTCTTACCAGTACGGTTCGCCTGCACTTCTAGGAATTCAGCAAGGTCTTGGGCCTGCCACTCAGGCCCAAGCGCCTCAGCCAGAAAACTCCACAGGAAGCGAGCTGCGGGGCAAGAGAAAAGAATATGGGTCCCCGACTCTGGGACCGCGCAAAGGGGGCAATTACCATCCCCCGGGCCAAAACGCTTGACCACCTCCACACCCGAAGGGAGGCGGTCTCTCAGCAACTGCCACGTAAAGATCTTAATCTTCAGTGGCATAGGGGCCTTCCACAAGTGGGAGATCCACGAAAGCACGGGTCCTCTAAATAGGGCCCGGTACGCAGACCGGACTGTAAAGCATTTCGAGGGCGAGAGGACCCAAGAAACACTATCCGGGGCGTCCGTAAGGGAGTATGGAAGGGAGGCCTACAAGCCCTCCCACCGGTCGGCCTCCACCAGACCAAACGTGCGGCGGAACCTAATGTTCCAGCGCCCATTTTGGACTGCGTCCGCCACCAAGAGCATAGGGTCAGAGCAAATAGCGAAGAGCTCCGGGAACTCATACCTAAGTGGTCTTTCACCAAGCCATGAGTCTAGCCAAAACAGGGTACTCCCTCCGTCGCCTACGGAGAAGGTAGCCCCAAGCCGGATCTCATGTTTAATGGCTTGAAGGGATCTCCAAAACTGAGACCCCTCCTTCCTCTCACAAGCCATGAGAGGACAACCACGTAGGTACTTGGCCTTCACAAGTTGAAGCCAGAGTCCCCCATCACCCCTCAGGATCCTCCAGACCCACTTCAACATGAGAGCCTCATTCATGCGCCGGGACGCCAAAATACCTATGCCCCCAACCTCCTTGGGGGCGCAAAGGTCTGCCCATTTGACCATATGATACTTTTGACGACCGTTAGCCGCCTGCCAGAAGAAGCGGGACAACTCTCTATCAAAGCTGCCATGTACCCCCTCCGGCAGTATATATAACCCCATCATAAACATGGGGAGACTAGAAAGGCAGGAGTCAATGAGAACGGTCTTGCTCCCCTTGGAGGTAAACCTCCCTGCCACGGCGCGGCCTTGGACTTGACCCGCTCCACTAGCGGGTCCAGATCCTTTACAAGGATCCGAGAGTCTCGGACCGGCATCCCCAGGTAAGTCACTGGGAATGTGGCCAACTTACAGTTAAGGTTGTCCGCGATCCGCTGTTGGTCCTCAGCCGAATAACCCATGATCACAACCTCACTTTTATCAAAGTTAATCTTGAGGCCCGACATGGCCTCAAAGCAGAGGAGCAGGAACTTGAGATTGATAATGTCAAGGTCAGATCCCTCCACCATAATCATGGTGTCATCCGCGTACTGGAGATGCGTCACCCCACCCCCTGGGACAAGGTGTCCAACCACTCCAAAGATGTGGCCAGAGGTCTTAGCCCTCTCTAAGACCTCTGCAAGGATGTCAACCGCAGAGTTGAAGAGTAAGGGGAGATAGGATCCCCCTGTCTAACCCCACAAGTCGGCCTAAAATAGGGACCCACTTCCCCATTTATGTTGATGGCGGTGTTGCCACTCATAACTATCTGCATGATCCAACGTATCATCCGATCATCAAACCCTTTTCGTTCTAGTGCCAACCGGAGAAAGGCCCAGTCCAAGCGGTCGTATGCCTTTTGGAAATCCAGCTTAAGAAACACGCCCTTCTGGCGCTGAGACTTAACCTCATGAATAATCTCATGTAGTGCCAGGATTCCATCATGGATGTACCGCCCCTTCAGGAAGGCGAACTGGTACGGGTGCGTGATGCGCTCCATAACAGGAGCTAGCCTAGTTGCGCACACCTTCGAAAAGATCCGATGGATGACGTTAAGGACCGTGATTGGTCTAAACTGGCGGATGTCTAACACTGTCCAACACCGCGCAACGTGAACTTGACCAGCATCTAATTTCCCTGGAACAAACAGCAACCTCAACCGGGCTCACATACGGATTGGAGGATCATGATTTTAATAGGAAGAATGCCGCCATCGACGGCTGTTTTTTACCATATGTTGGTCGATCGTGGCACTAAGATGTGGTGTGCTGATGCGTGATGCGATGGGCTAATAACCCACATGCGACGTCGTTTCATGGTATTGGAAGGGAGCGACGTCGTTTGCCGAAATAGCTCACGCACGACGGATTGAACTGAGAAAATAGCCCACGGCGTTAAACAGAGATGATTGTTAGCTGTTAGGCTTATGCGACGCTTGGACCCACAACTTATCCACCTCAGCGCAGGACCGACAGCTTATCCACCTCAGCAGCGCGGGGCCCACCTCGTATCCACCTCAGCTTGTGGACTCACCTCATCGAGTCTAAAACAGAGCTGCGCCCATGCCCGTGCTCGTCCCCGTGCCATTGTTGCCCCATTCCCCATTCCTTCTCTTCTCCGGCGACGACGCTCGGCATGGCGATGTCCAGCTCCTCCACCTCGCAGTCAAGATGGCAAGTGTATGGTGCAGTTCCGATGTTCCGATGACCTGACTGCCCACGCCCAGAGGCTCTGAAGAGGTTGGTCAGTACAACTGACCAAAATGGCAACCTCGGGCGGCATTTTGTGAAATGCTTGAGCAAGCCCATGATGGGACCGGATGGCAAGGTTAATCTCTATTCCTTCTCCATAATTTCGTAATCATTTGCTCAGATTTCTCCAAATTGCCTTTTTTCTCCTTGAAATTGAGATCTAGGGTTCATGTTGCTGTTTACAGGCGGTGAAGAAATGTTCCCATTTCGAGTGGATAGATCAGTACGTTGATAGGCTTGAATTAGAGGGCCACATTGATTTGAGCGACGCCGCAACCCGGGAGCAAATTTTGCCGTCACTTGCTGTGGAGAGACCCAATTTCAGCTCGGACAGAGGAGGGGGGCGGACAGAGCTGTGCCGCGGCGAGGAATGTGCGCCTTGCTAAACTGCCCGTGGAGGCCGAACTCAACGAGTAACTGAAGAAGATAAAGAAGCTTCTAAGGCAGATGGTGGATTTGCAGCAGCAAGCAAATCTCATGGCACGAGGATTCTATGGTTTCATCATTGCTCTGTTCTTTCTTTACCTCTCGTTGATCCGTCGTTAGAGTGGGCAAAATTTCTGCGCCGTTCACTGAAGAACTATGTTTGCATTGTTGCTTTCAGTTAGTTAGGCATGTCAGGGCAGAGGACGTGATCTATGCGCCATGCCAAATTCATGAACTAAGTGAAAGCAGCAATTTGAAATTTCTTCAGTTAAGTTACTTGTAGTTCTTCAGTTTGCAACAGCGAGTCCAAAGTTCAGTTTGCAGAAGGAAAAAAAACATTTCGTGGGCTGGCGAATAGATGTTGGGCCGTGACGCTGACGTTGAGAAGTAACCAGGCCCAAAGAGAAAAAACAAGTTCGCCGGAAATTCATTATGGGGAAGAAAAAAAGTTGACGGGCTGCCAAATATATATTGGGCCGTAAAGCTGTAGTTGAGAAAAACAAGACCCAAAGAGAAAACAAACCCACCTGCGTAGGGGGGCCCCTTTTATTTTATAGTATATTACTTTTAAAGAGCTACCAAAGATTTTATTTGTTTTACTTGTCTAAGGTCCTAAATAATCTGCTTCTTTTTCTTGTTTCTATTACTTCATAAAAAGGAGTTGCATGCATGGTTCATCGAGTTGCATGCATTTGTTAGGAGTTGCATGCATTTGTTACTCAAATATTGTGTCTAATATTTTGTTTCATGAAGTAACACACTCATATTGAAAATAATGAAACAATGGAGACATGTAGTAGCAAAACAATATTACTTAAAAAACGACACGAACAAAACATAGATATAGTAGTAGCACCAACATCATAGATATAGTAGCCTTACAACTCGATTACAACGATACGAACAAGGACACCTTACATGCTTAAACCCTAAAGATGATAGAAAGACATGATAAGCCATAAAGGCAGGGGCACACACTCCTCACCCATAGCTCCGGGCGCCCCATAGCTCGTCGACATGGAGACGTCTTCACTCCTCACCTAAGTTGTAGGGGAGGGTGTGCATGGCGTGCGCGTTGGGCCACTGGCTGTCGAGGTCGGTGTAGAAGTTGTAGGTGGTGAAGCAGATGAACTCGCACCCACCGAACCAGACATGGCCGAGGAGGTGATACGCATCGAACGGGTTGGTGAAGCGCACAAGGAGGCCAGTTCCTCCCATGCGAACTTCGTCGATGACAAACGGGCGCGGAGTGCCCGCAGGTAGGTGGCGATAGAGGGCGCGAAGGAAGACGGTGGCGAACTCCAGTGCACCCCTCCAGCGAGACATGGCCCAGACGCAGAGTGTGTTCTCCATTATGACCCCGGCGGGGTACTGCATTTCCGCGACGGTGCGGGGCGGACGGAACATTGGCCCGTGTACTCCATGGTGTCGATCGCTTGGATGTGATGCGAGTGGTGCTTGTGAGGAAGACGAAGATTAGGGGCAGGTGCTTGTGAGGAAGATGAAGGTTAGAGGTGGGGTTAAATAGCGGCCATGGTGCGATGGTTCATCTCGTGACATTAATGCCGGCCGTTTGACTTCGTCTCGTTGATCAAGGCTGCGTCGCCGAGCACGCCGCTGTTCAGACTGTGTCGATGCAGCTTCTGAAAAATAGCTTTGATGCGACACGTTAGGGCTGCATCGCTGCATCGAGAGAGCACGGGCTGGGCGACTGTGTCTGCGTCGCAGGCATGCAACGAGCGGCTGCGTCTGCGCATGCATGCAACGGGCGGCCGCGGGCAAAGAAACACACGAAATCGCACGCGCGTACGCTTGGTCCATGCACCGCGTCATTCTGAGGGGTCGGATCTGACTGAACGGTGTACATCGAACGGAAGGGCCGATCCAAACCCCATCTGTCCAGCCAATCAGCGCACACCAATCACACAATGCACCGCGAGCCAATCAGATTCCAGAACGAGCGCACACACGGATCGGCTAGCCGCATAAACCGCGAGCCGTTCTGATCTAACGGCTCTGAAGCGGGGGGGGGGGGTTTCGGACGGGGTTTCCGGGGTTTAGGGTTAGGTCGGGGTTTCCGGGGTTTAGGGTTTTTAGTGAGCTAGGGTTGAGCATAAGTAATTTAAAAAAATCAAAAATATGAAACTTTCGCTCACTGTTACTTATGCAACTAAGTTGCTAAAAAAAATTAAAACTTGTTATATCCACAGTTAATGAAAAATATTCACACATTCACGCTATCGATGGAATGAGCTAGGGTTGAGCATAAGTAATTTAAAAAAAATCAAAACAATATACAACCAGCGCACATGGTCTACTTATGCAACTAAGTTGCTATAAAAAAATAAAACTTGTTATATCCACATTTCAAAACCAAATTCACACGTTTACGATATCGATGGAATGAGCTAGGGTTGAGCATAAGTAATTCAAAAAAATCAAAATTGGAAAACCAATGCACATTGTCGTTTTATATGACATTGTTATAAAAAAATATAAACTTGGATTTTGAGTCGGTCAACGTTTTTGTGCAAGGTTTGACCAAACATTAAAATGAGCACAACTAATTCAAAAAAATCGTAAAATTGGAAAACCAGCGCACATAGTCTTTTTACATGACATGGTTATAAAAAAAATATAAACTTGGTATATGAGTATTTGCATGAGAAAACCTTCACACAAATGACTTACCACGAACGAAGTTGCAGAGAGTTCAAGGGAAGTGAGAGAGGGTTTAAGGTTTTGAAAATAAAAAAAATCAAAAAAATCACCAAAGCTTCATTTTGTAGTTACTAAGAAGGAAATGAACTTATTTTTCCAATCATAATTCTAACGTGTTGGTTCTCAGCCGTCAAAGTGGTTTTTGAGAGGTTTGACCAAACAATCAAATTAGCACAACTAATTCAAAAAAAATCGTAAAATGGAAAAACAGCGCACATAGTCGTTTTACATGACATAGTTATGGCATGAATTTTTTTTGGCTCATTTAGACAAAGTCGAAAAAAATGTTGTTTACAAATGTGGCCGTTTACCCTAGCTTTCGAGCTCATTTCTAGCACATTTCTCATGACCATGGGTTTCACTATGCAAAAGAGATGGATTGAGCACCTAAGGTGCATAATATTATAGAAAACAGTGCAACATCATACCAGCGAGCAATTCCCTGTTTTAGCACATTTGAATTTTGTCTCAAATTTGAAATTTCCCTCAAATTTGAATTTTGACTCAAATATGAATTCTGCCTCAAGTAACATTATTACACCTTACAAGTTTTCAGAAACAAAGTACAAATAACATTACATCACATAGAATTCACTTCTTCAGTTTCTAACACTCGATTTCTTATTGTCTTCTTACCACGGCTTGTTTTGGGGGCTGTTGTTGATGGCACAACAACCAATTCACTCATCATCTTTGTTTTCTTCACTGGACTAGGTGTCCACCTCCTGAACACACACAACTTCACCTTCTTCAGTCTGCACCGACACATCAACATCTTCAGTTTGCAGCTCGACAGTTTCAGTCTGCACCTCGACAGTTTCAGTCTGCACCTCGACAACATTCTGAACTCGACAACATCATGTTCTTCAGTCTGAACATCGACAGCATCCAGGAATGGCTCAGTTTGAGCACTGTTTGCAGCACCACTTTCATTTTGCACAGTTTGATCAGAAAACAAGCTCTGCACACTCCTCTTTTCCTGTAGCCATTTACTCTTGCCTTTTTTGTTGGCCAACATTCTTCAACAACAAGGGGCTGATTTGCACGCTTCCTTCTGAAAACAAAGCATGTCATTTATTCAGTACTTGAAAAAAAGCAGCAAATCAAAAAAACAAAAATTGGAAGGAAAACCTACTTTGGCCTTTTAGGAGTGTAAATGCATTGGACATATCCCTCTGTGCCCAAGTTCCTGGCACTCTTGCATCTATTTTTGTTACCCTTTTGGGCCCTTTTTGGCTTTGCATTGTTGTCCTTCTTGCCCTTCTTACTACTCCCACCTTTTTCAAACCATGCCTTGAATCTACTCTGTTTAGGTCTGCCTGCCTTTCTTTTTGTCAGAGGAGGACACATGGAAAATTCAATTTCCACCTCAGGCCACTGAGACTGATCTGTAAGAGCTGGAATTGGATTGCATATGCAGCCTTGAATCTTGCTACTGAGTAATATTCATGCAAGTATGGGTGCATGTTTAATCTCGGTTTGGAGGCCAAGAACAGTATGGCATGCTCACATGGTTTCCCAGTGTGTTGCCACTCTAGACAAGTGTAATCATGATCATCAACATTAACAACATGCCTCCTTCCAGTCTTGGTATCTCTAACTTCAGCACCCCATGGTGATGTTTTTCAACAGACAAATGAGTAAGACCTCTGCTCCTGTTGACCACCTGTTGTACAAATGCGGGAAGCTTGTCCCCTTGCAAACAATCACCAATTCTTCTTCTCAATTCCCACAAGCGCATTAGCATGATCCTGATTTGGTCAACCATGTCATGCACAGGCAAATCTTTTAGCTCCTTCACCTTGTTGTTAAAACTTTCTGCCAAATTGTTATTGATATGATCACACTTGATGGCAGTGTTGAAACCTGACCTGTACCATAATAGAGAATGGTAGGTGTTTAGCCATGGTCCAAACTCATCACATGCTGCCAATATCTTACCAACATGGTATGAATGTGTTTGTTTGGTATATGATCTTGCTGCTGGCCACATGCGCCCTAATTCTTCTCCTCTGAATTTTTTGATCAAATTCATCCACAAATGACCGAAGCACTCCCTCTTCTCAGCATGGGGGAAAACATTATTAACTGCATTTTCTAGCCCTTTACATGCATCTGTGTGGATTGCCAATGGTGACACTGGCCCTAAGCATCTTTTCAAATGAGTCATAAACCATGTCCATGAAGCCTCTGTCTCTGACTGAAACAATCCAACAGCAACAGGGAACATCCAGTTGTGTCCATCTAAAGCATTGCATGCTGCCAATTGACCATTCCATTTTCCTGTTAAAAAAGATGAGTCTATGCTCAGATATGGACGACACCCTGCTTTGAAGCCATCGATGCAAGGCTTTAAAGCCATGAAGAATTTAGAGAAGTAGACTTTGCCATCCGCTGCTACCTCAGTATCTATCTCCACAACACTGCCAGGTGACCTCTTCTCGACCTCTCCTTTGAATTTGTAAAGCATCCTAAAGGTATTTGCCAGTCACCATACAAGTTTTTCATCACCCTTTGTTTTGCCTTCCACACTGTGGTATACTTCAGCTTAATGGGGCACTGCATTTCCAAGTCTACTTTCAGTCTCTTTGCAGTAGTGTTTGGTGTCTTGGATAAAGCTGGAGTGATTTTTTCTGCAACCCAAAGCTGTGATGTCATGGATGAGGGATTTTGTGAACTTGTAATACAAGTGTGTTGATGGGGGATTTGATTAACCCTGACTGTACTTCCATTAGGTTGACGTCTAGCAGATATGTACGACTTGCAAGGCCTTCTACCACCATCAAAACTCCTACAGGTTGCATAAAACTTCTTTCTATCAGTCCACTTAGTCTTGACATCAAATTGATGTCTCACTGCATATGTCTTGAAAGACATCCTAAACTCATCCATTGTGGGCCACAACTTGCCTATTCAATAATAGGGTTTTCTCTGTCATACACATGCAGCAGCTCATCACCATGTCCATGATCTACATCATCTGCACCTTCTTCCATCAACTCTTCATCCACATCTTCACATAATTCAGTGTTAGCATCACCTTCACCCATCTGCTCCTTATAGGAATCATCTACAGGAATGCCAAAAAGTTCTGCCATCTCAATGTCAGGCATTGGTGCAATTACCAAATCAGTTGGATCATTTAGTTCTACTGAATTCCAATCAACAGTAGCAGGAGTTTCAGCAACATGGCCATGCTCTGCTTCAGAATTAGCCTCCACGGCTATCACTGTCAATTCTGTACTCATTGGCATGATTTGCCTTTGTGCAGCCCAATCATCATCGACAATTTGTGAAGCCAAATTGGAGGGCACATATCCAACCTTGGACTGCATATTCAGATCAACTAGCTCGGCATAAAAGTGAGCCCGTTTGCTTGACCAGCCTTCTTGTCGATCAATTTCTTCAACCATCTGCTCGCCATTCTCGATTCTCACATACTCTCCTTTCCAATCATCGAAACGCAACAATGATACTTCTTGCTCTGGACCCCAAACAACACTCTCCCCAATTTTCTCCACCAAATTCTTCACCGCCTCCTCTTCCGAGTTCTGTAGGACTTGGGGATCGATCTCTCCCAACTCAACCTCCCATCCACAACGGTTTCTCTCTCAATGTTGCGCAAGCTACCATCAACAAGTTTGGCCTTACATGGCTGGAAATTGACCACAAATTCAAAGGTCCGAGCCGCGTTATCCTCTCTGTCAATGGCGGGTGAGATGACATGCTCAGCCAAACAATTAAATGACAACATATCACTCTTGGATGAAAATTGCAACGAATCTGTCCCTGGTTTGCCTCCTTTCATATGTCAAGCTAGGAGAGGTCATTTGGTTTTGTAAGCTAGTTGGGAATGTAAAATTTTCACTAATTTTTTTTCCAGAAGTTAAACTTTCACTATATGCGTTCCACTATAGTTACAATACATGTATGTTAATTATATGTTATAATTCCTAAGGAAAGTAAATGTGATACTTAGTATTAAAAAATAAAGTGAAATTTGGATGTTTCAGTCTTAAAATGCACAACATCTGGTTGTCTCAAGAAAATTTAGGGATGAAATGTTGAAGAAATTATTTCTGTTGATATTGATTTTTGTTTGTTTGGGTTGAAGAAATTATTTCATCCTTGAAGTACACTAAACATGTCAAATTTAGGATTGTCTCAAGAAAATTTAGCATGGCCCGTGCACTGTTTGGTTAACATTAGCTTATGAACCCATCATTTTCGCATACGGATTAGGAAAAAAAGATCATAGTCTTGCTGGAGGCTTGAAGTGGAAATAAAGTGATACTGTTAAGATTCAAAAGGGAATCCTCTTTTGAAAACCATGTTGTTACTCCTTTTATGCCAATTCGCTACTTAATTTCCAATATCAGATTAAAGGGCTGAACATGAAAAATTAATAATTATTTGCCTCTAGTTCCTTTTTACTTTATTGATCTGTTGCTTCTCTTTATGTTTCCCTTTCGATACCTTTGCAATGTCAAAAAACGTGAGCAATTACAGTGGTAAACAAATCCGAGCCATGTGGTACGAGCAATTATTTTTCAGTTAATTGTAATTTTCCTTTTTCACCATTTAAATGCCTACGGATTTGGCAAAAATAGTGGGCAGGGACGTGATAGTAAAGTTGTAAATTTCTTCACATAGGAGAAAATTACATATATTTTCATCCCCTAATTACACTCTCTGTCCGGTCCCTTTAATTAACATAAGAGGGACATGATAGCCATGTTTTAGTGTTTGGTGCAGCCTCCTCCACAACTCTATCACAAGTACACTCTCTGCCCGGTCCCTTAGCAGAATCATCCACACTCCACACTCAACATGTTAATGAGAAAGGGTGATGTTTGATTAGCCTGTTAAACTGAACTTGAAGAAAATAAAACAAAAAGTTGTGAGGAGTCAGAGGTTGGTTGGATGGCTTTGCTTTGTGTATTGAAACCTTGCAGCTAGAGATGTTGCCTTTCCTGTAAGTTGCAGCTATATATACTTTATGTGCGCTTGCAGCAGCTGTTGGTGTGGTGTGTACTGGTGGTAGCCTAGTAGTGGAGATGGTGTAAGCAACTGCTCCACACTTCACAAAAATCTCTCTCTAATTAATCTCAAAGTATCAATCTCTCTCTAGAAGTCTATCTCTAACTAACCCCTCTCTCTCCATTTCCTGATATGGATTTTTTGCATGATCTCATTTATGAAGGCCTTGGTCACTAGATTCTCGTCATAAGTTCTGTGGAATTCTCGTTGATACTTGGTGGTAGCTAGAGACCTAGAGTGGATAGTATGTATGCATGTATGTAGTAGACATGGCACCCACCTTCCATGTCATGGACAGTTTGGCAACATCATGATTTGTGCCCAAACAATCAAGAAAGAGATCTGCATCCATCCATACAAGTCCTCGTACCCATTGGAGCTAGCTAGGAGCTGCTTCTGCGACACCTTTTCTAGTTCAGTGTCGAAGGGAAATTCCAATGGCCAAATACGCCATCTGCTCTTGCTCTTGATTATCTATCCCATCAACTATTTTTTGCTTAGCATGCACTTCCAATCGCGTCATCACGTACCGCGTAATAGTGCATAACAATGCAACAGTCTCACATTATTTATTTTTCAGTAGCCAGTCTAAATGCCATATCGTTAATCATTCTCATATATGTGGCTGTATGCTTGACTGTGTATACATCGGAAATTCATATCGGCTCATATGTCTAGATGCACCCATTGTTCAAAAAACATTTTTCAAAATGTTAAAAAAATTCAAATAAAATTTTCGCATATAGTAGATGACATCAAAGGCTAGTATAAAAAGTTTCACCAACAAAAGACATTTTTTAAGGGATGTGCAAAAAAAAAAAATTTCAGAATTTTCAAAATGACTTTGTACACGAGTTTTTTTTTGTCTTTTTTGCACATGTCACAACAAATTTTTTTTCTTCACCCAATTTTTTGTGCTAACTGAAAATGTTATAATCTAACCGAAATTAAATTTGGAATTTTTTGATAATTTGAAAAAAAGTTAAAAATATTTTACATAATGGGTACATCCACACCTGTGTCCATGTATACATGGTTTACTTTGTATAATTGCACAAACGTACTTGGCAAAAAGAGAAGCTGACTGGAGCCCAGCAATATACAAGATGCATAAGTTGATCATAATTAAAAAAACTGACCTGACATTTTTTGTTTACTCTTATAGTAGATGAAGGATCATTTTTTTCCTCCTTAGCGAGAATAACAGAATTTAAAAGTCAAAAAAAAGAATACCAGAATTTCGCTCCACATAGGATTCGAAATCTGTTTGCTGCACAACTGCGACCTTTGCCATTCAGGCGCTGCAACATTCTCGTCGGGATGATTGATGCTGGTCATGTTATAAAAATATAGGAAAAAGATCAATCGCCGTCCGTTGACTTGTGAAGCGCATGGGGAATTACTACAAGGGTAATCAATCAGACCGACAAGAAGAAATTGTCTTAACTCGACTAGCCGCAGGTTAATTAAGTCACCTGGGGTCTTTTGACTCGGGCAATGTGATTAGCACTAGCCCCCCATGTTCGCCTGTAGCATAATGGATCGGATCCAAACCTGACTAATCAACCATGATTAGTGGGATCAGACGCTGGCTTACGCCGCGTGTCGTGATGTTCCTGTAGAGATGAGGTATTAACGTTTTTGGTCCCACAAGTTGCACGCGCCGGACGATTTAGTCCCACAAGTTGCAAATCGGATTTTTTAGTCCCTAAACTTGTGTTAACAGGATTTGTTAGTCCTGATGAGTCCGAGCCCTGCCACGTCGGCGCTGACATGGACGGTAATTTTGCGCTTCGGTCCATATTAGTTAAGCAAATCCCGGGATTTCTTAGGCAGTTATGGAAGGCAGCAAATCCCGTGATTGCTCTTTTACCTTATTCTAGTTACCTTTTTTTATCTCGTCCACGTCGAGCAGTCGCGCTTACGACGGAGACGGCGACAACCAACTCGATCACTCACGCGGAGGACGGAGACGGCAGGTTCGTTCGCCGCCGGTGATGCACTATCGCGAGTACCACGAAGATCCGCCGGAGTATGGTACGAATTCTTGTGCTGGGCATTTCCTTCCGTTCGTGTAGATTGCGCTGGGTTTGGTGGGCGTGGGATCATCGTTGATTCACTGATTTATAGCAAGAAATTGGTTAGGAATTAGTGTTAGCATCTCTAGGACTAAGTTTTACTCGTCGAAATTGTGCGGATTATGGTCGATTTTCGCCCTCTGTAAGCCCTGTTCTGCGCCCATGGTCCGCCTTGGGCCAGCAGGTTCAGTCCGCCGTCGCTGTGGCCTAGCCGTCACGGTCGCCGTTGCCCCGTCGTGGTCGCGGTCGCCGTGGCCTTCGCGGTACGCCCAGCTCCGCCGATTGTAGAGTAGTTTGAGGCTGAAATTTATAGTAACTGAATTTTTCCTAATGTGTGCTACAGTAACTGAATTTTTTGTAATGTCTTGGCAGATTCGTGCTTTATTTGCTGCTGTTAGTTGTTGTTAGTCTCATTTCCGTGATATCTAATGTGTGCTACAGTTTTCAATCCAGGACAAGACACCAATATGTTCACGGTTGCAGTAAACCACAATGGTTTTTTTTGCGGTTTAAGGGACAACTTGGATTATGTTTCTGCATCCCAGGGATTCTTCGATAATTGCACTGTTGATACTTGGTCAATTCGTTGGATTGATGAAATTCTGCATATTCTGGGCTACAAGAGAGATGGGAGACTTCATGTGTACTGGTGTTTGCCAGGGAAGGGAATAGCAAATGGCTTAGTACTTATTGAGAATCATGGACAGATTGTTCAAATGACCAAATCAATCAAGTCAGAGAGGACACTTATCTTATATGTTGATCACACAAACTTCCTCCAGGTGTTGAGACCAGATGTACTAGTCCGAGATGTGTTTGTGCCATCTGTCATCTCTCACACAAAAGTTCCACCAGCAGCTGCATGTTCTAAAGCTGTAGCATCTAGTTCATCCACTTTCGTAGCACCAGAGAAGGGTAAAGCTCCTATTTCAGAGAATGTTGAGTTAGATGGCAGTGATGATGACACTGACAGTGACTTTGAGTTGTACGACAGTGATTACAATGTTGAAGAGGGTGATGACGATCTATTCGCCGAGAATGTTGATAAATCTGTCAACGATAATAATGAGGAGGAAATGTGTGAAGAACATGAAGATGAGGATGCCCTCGAGGATGATGATCTGAATCTTGCAGAAGGAGATAGAAAACATTTGAAGAACAAGTGCAGGGCATTTAATCCCGAGGTGGACATGGACAATCCTTCTTTCAAACTTGGGATGGTGTTTAGTGGTGTTGAGGAGTTGAGGAAGGCAGTAGCAACATACAGTTTAAGGAATAGGGTACAAGTGAAGAAAATCAAGAATGATAGAAGAAGGTTAGAAGCTGTGTGTGCGCCTGGCTGTTCTTGGTTTCTGAAATCGTCAAATGATAGAAGAAGGACAGGTGGGTTTGTAATAACTTCATATGAAGGCACCCACACATGTGAGGCAGGCTTTCCACTTAAAGCACTTAGTACCAAAATTCTGACGGAGAAGTTCATGCATGAGTTCGTAGACAACCAGAAGTTAGACCTGCAGTCTTTTGCTGCAAAGGTGTTAAGGGAATTCAAAATGTGCCCAGACAGGTGGAAGCTAAGAAGAGCAAGGAAAGCTGCATTGCTAAAAATACATGGTGATGAGGAGGCACAATTCAGGTTGCTGATAGATTATGGTCAAGAGCTTAGGATGAGCAATCCTGGTTCTAAGTTCTTCGTAACAACAAATTCTGTAAATGATCCTGAAAGTCCTGACCATAAGGAGCATCTGCCCACTGTTTATTGGAGTTATGATGCTTGCAAAAGGGGTTTTCTTGCTGGATGCAGGCCTTTGATATGTCTAGATGGGTGTTTCATCAAAACAAGGTACAAAGGGCAGCTTGTGACAGTGGTGGGAATTGACCCGAATGATTGCATCTTTCCCATTGCATTTGGGGTAGTAGAAGTTGAATGTACTAGCTCCTGGGAGTGGTTCCTCACCAATTTAAAGGATGACCTGAACATCACCAACACATCTCCCTGGACAATTATGAGTGATAAACAAAAGGTATGGATTATACATTGACTATTTTTTCCCTCTATTTTTTCTACAGTTTTTATGAGTCAAGTTACACAATTTAGTTCACATGGCAAATAATTTACTATGGTTTTCTCATATAATTTCAGGGTCTCATTAATGCTGTTCAGAAAGTGTTCCCTGATGCGGAGCACAGATTTTGCGTGAGGCATATGCTCCAGAACTTCCAAAGGGCTGGACATAGAGGAGAGACACTGAAGAATGATGTCTGGGCCATTGCGAGGTCAACAAGTATTCCCAAGTGGCAGAAATGCGTGGACAAATTGCAGGTTGACAGTGAAGAAGCATTTGGATGGATTGAACAACTAGTGCCCAGCACATGGATAAAGGCCTTTTTAGTGAATTTCCCAAGTGCGACATGCTTCTGAACAATCATTCAGAGGTGTTCAATAGGTACAAATACATCAATATACTCATGATTCTAAATTCTTACTCCAATTGCCATGTTCTGACATATTTTTGTTTCCTTTCTTATTAAATCAGCTACATTCTAGATGCCAGGGAGATGCCTTTCTTATCCATGTTGGAAACAATATTCTACAAGCTTCTCCAAAGGATTGATATTTTACTTGCTGTTCATAATATTTATTTGTTGTTCATAATATTTTCTTGCTGTTTATATGACAGGATAGAGAAAAAGTGCCAATAGAAAGGGTGCTTGGCCCTTTGCCAGAAAGTGCTTTTGTGGTAGCTGCTAGAGAGAGCATTCCACAGCCTAGAGCGAGAGTGACAACTGCTTCAACTCGAGGAACTTTGAGAGGAAGAGGCCGAGGAAGGACTACTGCAACAAGGGAACCAGCTAGATCAACTCTAGCATCACAACAAGGAAACAACAGTAGAGGCCGAAAGAAAACCAAGAAAAGATCTGGAGAAGGTTCTACAAGTGGAACTACACATAATCCTGATGCAGAACCTAGTGGCAGGGCTAGAACATCAAGGAGAGTATCATATAACACAGGTCTTGGTAGTGCTGAGCACTTGTTGTTTGGTGATGAACAACGGAGAAGATCTACAGAAATCCCTGATCTAAATGCTGAATTTATTCAAGATCTTGATGCACAAGAGGTTCCTATTACTCAGAATGCACCACCAGCTGATGCCATTTAGATGTTTTGCATAATTTAGTTCAGATCATAAATTGCTACAGAATTTCAATTCAGTTCGTGTGTAACAGTCACTATTTTCAGTTCGATTCATATGTGAGACTATATTCAGTTCTATTCGGATATTTGGATTATGTTCATGTGTGCTATCTGCAGTTCGGAGGGAGCAATGTTAAGCTGCAGGTCTATTATTGCAGTAGGATGCCTGGACGTCAAGGTTCAGTTATCTGAACCTGAACCTGTACTTGTCGTCGCCGTGGTGGCCCAGCCGTCACCCTGTCATCGCCGTGGCTCAGCCGTCGCCGTCGTCGTGGCTCAGCCGTGGGAGCCGTCTCCTTCGCCGTTACCCAGACCTCGCCCTCGTCGTGGCCCAGTCGTCGCCGTGGCCCAGCTACGCCGCCGCCACCGACTCCACCACTGCGACCTCGGATTGGATACGCCCCGAGGATCGATTAGATTTCACATCACCTCCATTGTCACCGTAGTCCCCACGCTTCGACGACCTCGAGGAGCACCGCCGCCGCCGGGATAGCTAGTGGCTAGGCTTCCTGATTTGGGAATCGACTCTGTTAACTGTTGAGGGACCTATCCGGTAATGTTCTAGAGTACAGGGGGTTTTCTCTAAATAGTAAATGCCACCGTGGCACCAACGTGGCAGGGCTCCGGTGCACGAAGGACTAACAAATCCTGTTAACACAAGTTTAGGGACTAAAAAATCCGATTTGCAACTTGTGGGACTAAATCGTCCGGCGCGTGCAACTTGTGGGACCAAAAACGTTAATACCTCTGTAGAGATTGATTCAAATTCAAGTGCTGGGCAGCGATCGCATCCGGGCTAATAGCTCACATGCGACGCTTTTTCTTGGTATTGGAAGGAGAGCGACGTCGTTCGCCCGAATAGCCCAGACACGATGCTTTGAAGCGAGCAAATAGCCAACGGCCACAAAGAGTGATAAACCGGTGTTTTATGTTAAGACAATGGCCGTTATGTTAAGACAGGTGGGTCCCACTTATGGATAACAGTGAATCGAGTCAAACATGTTCAGCGCACCACCGATCGGAACCGCAAAACTGAAACCCGTGCCCGCTCTCCCTTCTTCTTCGCCGCCGGGAGAGGCGGCGGTGGCGGCGCAGCTTGCTTTCTCGCGTGCCCTCGTTTGAAGCGGCGGCGGCGGAGCTTTCGTCCTCGGTCCCGTCTCCTTCTCTCCTCATTGTGTCTCCCACCCAAATCTGAAGCCAAATCTGAAGATCGAGCGGGCGGCAGTGACCCGAGCAGAACGAGATGCAGCCGCCAGGGAGAGCTTCTAGTAGGTAATTCTTCTCTCTCCCGTCTAATTTGAGCTGCGATTTAGGCTGCTCCCTGGTTTTCTCGGCCTCACACTCCATTCCGAGGGAGGAAAAATCATGTCACTAGTGACATATCGATGTAAATATTGTCAAATGTGGCAATCTATGTTCATGATTTGCACTACTTGGAAGTTAGAACCTTGGAATGGGGCCTTCACTCATCATTTTGTAATTTCCATGTGTAATTGAATATAAATGTTCTAATGTGTCGTGCCACTACCACATATCTATCCATTAGACAATAGTGAAATGGTCAACATATTTAGCAACTCCTTTTTGATGATTTCAATACCATATGGATTTTATTGACTTTTGAACCATTGTGAAACCAATTACCCTGTGCATAAGGAACACATTGATACGTCTCAAACGTATCCATAATTTTTGATGTTCCATGCTGTTATTATATCAAATGCTACATGTTTTATTTACACTTTATATCATTTTTATGCATTTTATGGGACTAACCTATTAACAAGATGCCAGAGTGCCAGTTCCTGTTTTCTGTTGTTTTTCGTTTCAGAAAATCTATTAAGGAAATATTCTCGGAATCGGACGAAACAAAAACCACGGAAGATATTTTCCACGAAAGACTCCGGAAGCACGAAGGAGAAACGCTGGAGGGCCACGAGGGCCCCACACGTGGCCAGGGCGCGGCCCCACCTTCAGGCGCGCCGAGGTGGCGTGTGGGCCCCTCGGACCTCTCCCGACGCCGCCTCTTCGCCTATTTATTCCCCCGATCGCGACTACCCTAAAAACACCGATCATATTCCACGAAAAGTTCCGCTGCCGCCGTCGTCGTCAACCTCAGATCGGGAGGATTCTGAAGCTCTTCCCGGCACCCTGCCGGAGGGGAGATCATCACCGGAGGGCTCTACATCGCCATGCCTGCCTCCGGAGTGATCGTGAGTAGTCCACCCCTGGACTACGGGTCTATAGCAGTAGCTAGATGGTTGTCTCTCCACCTTGTTCCTCCATGTTTAGATCTTGTGAGCTGCCTAACATGATCAAGATCATCTTTATGTAATGCTACATGTTGTGTTTGCTGGGATCCGATGAATATTGATACCATGTTTAAGTTGTTTATCTATCTATGTGCTCTTGATCTGGCATGCTCTCCGTTGCTAGTAGATGATTTGGCCAAGTAGATGCTTGTGACTCCAAGAGGGAGTATTTATGCTAGATAGTAGGTTCATGCCTCCATACAATCTGGACAAGTGACAGCAATGCCTAAGGTTGTGGATGTGCTGTTGCTACTAGGGAGAAAACAATGATACACTTGTCTACGGTCATTTGTGTTGTTTACATTACGCACTTTACTTAATGCAATAATCTGTTGCTAGCAACTTAATACTGGAAGTGATGCGGATGCTGACCCGAAGGTAGATTATTTATGCATAGATGCAGTTGGATAACGGTCTATGTACATTGTTGTAATGCCCAACTAGATCTCATAGTGAACATCTTGTCATGTATTGCATTGTCATGCACTCTCTATTTGTCAATTGTCCAACTGTAATTTGTTTACCCAGCATGTTAGATATCTGTTTTGGAGAGACACCACTAGTGAACTGTGGACCCCGGTCCAATTTTCCTCATATTGTTAAACACCCTACTGCAATCATTTATTCTCTGTTACTTGCTGCAATTCCTACTGTTTTCCACACCATACGTTTAATTCTTTGTTTCTGCAAGACCGGAGAGATTGACAACCTCTCTGTTTTCGTTGGGCAAAGTACTTTGATTGTGTTGTGTGCAGGTTCCACGTTGGTGCAAGTTTCCCAGCGCCAGGGGAAGTCAACATCATCAACCTTCTGATAGATTCCAAGTCCTACTGGTTCGATAACCTTGGGTAGATTTCAAGGGAAAACTGCTACTACACTACATCATACCTTCCTCTTTGGGTTCTCCAGCGAACGTGTACTTAACACGCCATCACACATCACAATTAAAGATAATACAACGAAATATTATCGTAAAAACACTTAAACACCTAACTGCCCTACTTAAGTACACCGATTAATGCATAACATCAAAACGACGTCACATGTACACGTCATTATCTAGCAAACACATTACTAACTATATTAAAGCTGTACAAAACGGCGCGCTGAGAGCGCTCGATTTACTGTGCCCTTAACTGTAGAAAATCTACAGTGTCGCGCGGAGGGACCTTTTTGTGATTTCCGGAAAACTGAAGGTCTACCATGCAAAGACGCCACAGCTTCATCTTTATCCTCTCTCTTCCGCACGCGTCCAGAAGTCGCCGTCACCACCGTCGCCCATCGCCGCCGCTCCGCGCATCCTCCCTCAGATCGACGCCGACGACGAGATTCGCCGTCTCTTCCTCTTCCTCTTCCCGTCGGCCGTCGTATTGCCTCTTCTTGCCCCGCCACCGCCGCTGTCGACGGCGCGCTGCGCTCGGAGACCTCGCCGTCGCCGGTCGTTTCCCCTACCACGCCGTCGGTCGTCGTCTGGCTTCTTCTTCCTCCTCTTCTCCTCCCTCTTATCCTCTCGCGAATCGTGGCGGCGGGCGGCGATCGCCTCCACGCCTCCTGCGCGTCTCGCGCCGCCCTCCGCCTCCGGCCGCCGGCGCCGCCTCCACTCCCGGGCCCGCGCCGCCCTCCACCCCCGGCCGCCGGGGCCGAGGCTTCCCCTGCTCTGCCGCGAGCTCGGCCGCCGGAGCTCCTCCCCGTCTCCTTGCGCGCCTGGTCGCCGGCGCCACCGGCCGTCGCGTCCCCCCCGGCCGCGCGACCCCGCCCGCTGTCGCCGCCTGACTGCTCCTCCGGCCGCCCGACGCGGCGTTGCGCACGGCGCGCTGAGAGCGCTCGATTTACTGTGCCCTTAACTGTAGAAAATCTACAGTGTCGCGCGGAGGGACCTTTTTGTGATTTCCGGAAAACTGAAGGTCTACCATGCAAAGACGCCACAGCTTCATCTTTATCCTCTCTCTTCCGCACGCGTCCAGAAGTCGCCGTCACCACCGTCGCCCATCGCCGCCGCTCCGCGCATCCTCCCTCAGATCGACGCCGACGACGAGATTCGCCGTCTCTTCCTCTTCCTCTTCCCGTCGGCCGTCGTATTGCCTCTTCTTGCCCCCGCCACCGCCGCTGTCGACGGCGCGCTGCGCTCGGAGACCTCGCCGTCGCCGGTCGTTTCCCCTACCACGCCGTCGGTCGTCGTCTGGCTTCTTCTTCCTCCTCTTCTCCTCCCTCTTATCCTCTCGCGAATCGTGGCGGCGGGCGGCGATCGCCTCCACGCCTCCTGCGCGTCTCGCGCCGCCCTCCGCCTCCGGCCGCCGGCGCCGCCTCCACTCCCGGGCCCGCGCCGCCCTCCACCCCCGGCCGCCGGGGCCGAGGCTTCCCCTGCTCTGCCGCGAGCTCGGCCGCCGGAGCTCCTCCTCGTCTCCTTGCGCGCCTGGTCGCCGGCGCCTCCGGCCGTCGCGTCCCCCCGGCCGCGCGACCCCGCCCGCTGTCGCCGCCTGACTGCTCCTCCGGCCGCCCGACGCGGCGTTGCGCCTGGTCCGCGGGTTTTGCGGCCGCGGTGACCGTTCGGTTGTGGCTGCGTATTCTTCGAGTCTGCCTGCTATGGAGGCTTCCTGCGCTGCTGTTTTGCCGTTCCTTGCTGTTGGTTTCTAGAGGCTGATGCGCGGAGGCGATAGGTTTGGTTGGGCAAGATACAGGTTGTCGAAGGTATTGCCACTGATTTTGTATAATGTTCCTGTGCTATTGTGTCGTTGTTTGGTTTTTTCATGATATTGTTTCTTTCCTTGCGTGTTTTAAGTGCAGGTAATGTTGCTGATGTTGCGTACCAGGGGATTGGTGGCCCTCCTCAGGCTTGTGATGTTATATCACCTTCATTTTTTGGAAGGGAGTTCTTCTGACACTTTGTCCGGTTTCTTTTCTCTCATTTATCTATTTGGTACTTCTATGTTGTCTCCATGATTTTACAGTGCCTGCTTTTGTATTTCTTGCAGGTTTATTCTGGGATTTTTTTCAGTACTTCAATGGGCGTCGATTCTGCATTTCTGCTGATGAGGGTGGTTCTTCTGTTGATTGGCCTCACATGGACGCCCCATGCTCTTGGATTACTGTGGTGCCTGTTGGTTCTTTTGGTCCTGATCATTCTCTTCCATCTCTGCTTGCCGTCCATCTCGGTGCTCCGTTGATTCAGTGTCTTGATAACTTTGTGCAGCAGCTGTTGACTTATGTTGAAAGTTGCCCAAATAGCCAACAAGGTGTAGTCAGTGACTTGCTTTTCTTTGTGCTATTGATAATTTATTTGTTTAGTCAAAGGCTGACATATCAGATAATAAGGTGCAATTAGTTAGCTATCTTTCTTTTTTTATTTTGCTCCGTCATTTGATCTTCGTACAAGCTGTCATTGTTTGTTTGTTTTAAGGTGCTGCTCACTATTTTTACTTCAGCACAACAAATACCTGGCCTTGCTGATGGTTGTTTTCTTCACAAGTGAGCTATGATTGAATTGAATTAATTGATTATGGCCAAGTATGACGATTCTACAAGAAGCAAACAGTGAACTTACTCCTTATTTGAGCATTTTTCTTAGAAGCATAATGAAAGCTGGCAGATATGGTTGAATGATCTTTAAAGAAGAACGTGGTGCCTACTATAGATGGGTGCTTAGTACCCAGTATGCTATTTAGTTTAATGGCATCTTAGGGAGATGCTTAATCCCATGGTTTTTCGTAGTCTCCAGCTGTCTGGCCTCTCTGAAGTTTATAAGATGTCTACTGCATTCACCTCTACCTATTATTAATGATCTAAGGTATCTCCCTTTACTAATGATTTTGTTGTACCTTCAGCTCTTGCTTATAATACAGCAGGTTCGAGTACTGTCTACATCATGTAGGTGTCACCACATAATTCCCAATTCACCACAACAGGTAGCCTGACTTGGTGTTCTTATTTTTGTATGCAGAAAATGCATGCTGCAGATTAGAGTTGCAGATTAGAAAGTGCCACCCTCCTTTGGGCCAGCAGTGATTACAAAATACTTACTTTTTGAAACCAAGCACCCCTTAGTTTGCACAATCACTTATTCATCACTTATGCAACTACCACCGGAAGCATCTCTCAGGTTCACTTTCAAGATCATGATTTATGATTTGATTCTTCTGCAGTGTTGGTGAACTACGTGGGTTTTATGGGAACATAGGTTGCTGTTGTTGTTCTACATTTATTTAGTGTCAGATGACGGAATTGAATAACTTTTGCAGCTTCTGTGTTTCTTAACTGCGGGTGTTTCAGCCCCAGTAATCCGACAAATATGCTTATTCTTACATGGATGCCAGGATATGATATTGGAAGAGGTAAAGATGGGAAAGTACTTTCGCTGAATTTTTGTTCTAAAAAAAAGCTGAACAAATATCATATATATATGTAAGTAATTCAAATGATCACAGCTTAACTTTATAATTTCATTGGCAGTTAAAAAAACCTGCATCTGCAACTAGACCAGATCTTGAATATAGAGCTTCTTTGAAGTGCTTGGTTGCTCTGATCATGTCAGTGGAACTCTGATGACGTTTTGCTTTAAAACTCCATTAAGCCTCCTCTTGAGAAGTTCTATCCAAAGTGCAACAAGTTTGGTCCGCACAAGACATGTAGATGTACCTTTAGACAGAAGTGTCAATATATATTCGGTGCACTATTCTATGAGGACATGAAAAGCTATATTTCTTCTTCTTCCTACCCAGTTTTCTGATCTGTCTAAGACTAAAGCAAGAAAAAATAATCCTTTTTTGTCTTCATTTCGTCCTGTAAGAACTACCTGAAATGGGTAATTATAGGAAGTCCTTTGTACCTATATAGCGGAATTATCTCTCAACTGCCATATGCTTGATTCTGTAGTTAAGAGGTTATTGTGGAGAGAGGACATTAGCAAGGTGTATATGCACCCACTGTCTAAAAACACATTTTATAGTATAAAAAATAACACATGTACATCCAGACATTTTAAGTTCCCACACAAAGTTTCAGCAATGGATCGAGACGCGGTGGCAGATTAGTTGGCTCATTATGCTAATCTAGGTCAGGTTGCGTAGTGGCTGACGGTATTCATTAACTTTCGACAAAAGACTATTGACACTTCTAACAAATTTACCGTTCATGTGTGCAGAACAGATGAAATGGAAGCCTGATGCCTTTTCTGTAGGACAAGGCGCTGCCTGATTGGTAAGGAATTCAGATTGCACTAAATTGAATATTAGGTAGATATATTATTACAGAATTTAGGATAAGAGTAGTTTGATTCTACAACAGTTGATGACCCGATCAAATGGGAGTCTGATGCCTGTTTTACAAGACAAAACACTCCCTGATTAGCAAGGAACTCAGACTGTACTAAATGAGAATATTATTACAGATTTTATGATAGTAGTAGCCTGATTCTCTAGAACAGCTGATGACATGATCATCCATTATTAGGTATCCTGTTGTACTGCTATCAATGATGAAGACACCATTTGAACAAGCAATTAGTTTCATTCTTAGACCAATCTGTAACGATTGTTCGGAAGTTCAAAAATCAGAAACTTTTCATTGACACATATGGGATGCCACGGAGGCACAGAAGCTTTTTTTGTTGCTATCGAGTTATTTAGTTTTGCATAACTTCCAAGTTTTGAAAACAGGCTTGCATGCATTTTTATATTCAGTGGTTAATATGGTAGAGGATCATAATTAGATGAGTAATGACTCAACCTGATCTTGCAGTGTCCAGGATGCTCGACACATGGAAGATTTGAGCCTCTGTAGTTCTTCAGATGAGAGTTAAGGACATGTACAAGTTCTCCGTTTGCAAATATAATATCCTAGCATTAGCTTTTACTCAATCGCTATTAGGGTATATGCCATAGCTACAAATTTTTAGATTTCTCGACCCCATAGACACTTTCGACACAAGTTTTTAAACGTAGTTTCCAAACGGTAATTTTGTAGGTCACTTTTCTATCGAGAACAAATTTTCGACTGTAATTTGCAAATCTTACACCACGACGGCGCGCCAAATTCAACCAATGATGTATCACCTAGGTTGATTTTCAAACTACAGAGTTCAGTAATCTTTAGCAGCTACCTAGATGTATCACCTCATAATCTTTTATTCCTACAGGACAACCAATGATGGTAAAAGACACACCAACCAGCAGTCCGTGGCTGCAAAAATAGCCCTTTATATGTATGTACGCATGTATAATTATACCGACCTTAGGAGTTCCTCATCAGACCTGGAGAAGCCGAACAAATCACTCCACTACGTTTCCTATTTTCTGTGTAATCAGATGTAAAAAATATTACTGGAAGTTCCTCATCAGACCTTAGGAAATGCATCTACATCTGCTTACCTACAGCATGAACTTTTTCATATCTATGTACACATGTATAATTATACCGACTGTTCTCCATCAGTTTATGCTTTGCTGCTATCGAACTTATACAGATGTGCACTACATATGCACATTGGTTCCTCTCTGTCAGCATCACCCTTTTCAGAGTTTTATTGGTATGTGCTATTATTTCGCTCTTCAGGCTTGCCTGCTTTATTGCACGCACTCATCCGTGCCCTTCAGGAAGTGGTCTTCATCCTACTGTACATTTGCGCACTTACCATGTCATGATTTTTTCCAAGGACATGGCTGAGACATGCATACCTTACACATATCATAGGGTAGTATTGAAGAGTGAGGCCATTTGATAGAATGACCAGTTCCAGCGCTTTCTAACTAATCTGGTTTGTATTAAACAGTTAAAATCTTTTCTCTCTTTTTTTCCTCTCAAATGAAACTGCATAGAAAGTTCCATCTTTCATTTAACTTTAGGCATAGTTGTTCTCTCAGAAGAGCAAAGTATACCTGATCATTCACATGGGGTAGTGTATTGATATTTCAGTGTACTCTTTTCTGTGTTACAAGTAGCTAAACATCGCACTGAAAGTTTTCATATAAGGCCTGTTTGGTTTGTAGCCACACTTTGCCAAGCCAAAGTTTGGTAATTTGGCTGTTTTGATTAGTCAGATAAATGTATGCTGGTTTTGTCCCTGGTTGCTTTTCTTCACGGTTACATTTACTGTATTGAACAATAACGACAGCTACATATCTAGGGGAAGGAAATTTGGCAAATTAGTGCACACATGTTTACTCCTTTTTTTTCCTTCCAATTTATTGGAAATAAGATTTTGTGAAATGTTTGTTACAACATCTGAAAGCATAAGATAAATTCTACTGACTTTTCTTCCACTGTACCTACACACTTATGATTTTTTGTGTGCAACCTTTGACTCTTGGTCAATTCATTTACTGTACCAAAAGTTGCTTACTTCAGTTCCTTTCTTTTGCAGCAACTGATTGCGCTTCATGTATATCAGAAAACCAAGCTAAGCCAACTACATAATATAGAATACTTATGCTTCTTAGATGGAGATCTTGCATCGCAATAGCTATTTTATGGCTTCTTTTGCACCAAATGTAATGTCTAATATAATGTGTTTATGTACATAAATTTAACTCTTCGACTTCATCACCTTCCATTACAATAATTTACATATTTTAACAACAATATTACATGACGGGCGCGGCGTGTCGCCGCGCCGATTTCCACTAGTATGTGTAATAGCCCAAGCAAAAGATACCAAAGCAAACTTTGGGTGGAAGTATACCTCCAGATAGTGATCTTATTGGTGGAATCAGTCAAACGTTAATTTTAATCAGTCAGACTTGTAGTAGTTCAAAGTAGGATTACGACTTCTTTGCAACGAGGTATTTTGGGCAATGAAAATGTATGGGATTTCACTTGTATAGCGTTGGCCGTTGAGGACTGTTCACGCCTTCAGATTAAATTATTTTGGCATACCAAAAATTTCCTTTGGTACTGATTCCCTATATCCAACTTGCCTATATATACATAAAGAGGAACTAAGTTATTGATGCATATGGGGAGCTTAGAAAATCACCCTTGGGCACTAATTTCCTATAACCAACACGACATGTAAGAGCGAAAACATCCCACTAGCGTCTCTTTCAATACTAATCTAAACCAGGAAGCAACCACGTCTCGAAGAGATAACACGCATGATGATATCACCTCGCTAAGAATATATAGAAAAGTATGGTCAATAGTTAATCACCATTAGTTCTATAACATGTATGTACATAGACAGATTTCACTTTTCTACGCGTAAGGTCAAGAAAAATCCACGCGTTCCTTCCCACCTTTCAACCCAACAGAAGATATCTTCCGTTTTTCGACGCTCGCTCTGTTTTACACCTGCAATCCTATAAGCCACACCATGTTTTCTCTTATTCTCCACACATGTATGTAGTGTACACCAAATATGTGCAGAAAAAATAAATAAATTTTAAATAAGAGGAAAAAATGTTATTCATTTGGACGCCGCGGCGGAGAGCGAGAGAGAAGTGAATATGCAGATTTGTGTAGCGGCCCCTCAATGCCGGCGCAACCAAAAGAAGTTAGTTTTGACAATGGTTTCGCAAGAGCTCTACTTGTAATATTTTTGTAGTTGGAAGGGTCAATGGCGGCGGTGCATATTTATGGAGAAACAAATTTTGAAGAAAAGAAGAAGAAAAATTTGTGTAGCAGCTCTCAATGACGACGCAACCAAAATGAGTTAGTTTTGACAATGGTTTTGCAAGAGCTCTAAAGAAAAAAAATAAAACAAACAAATTTTGAGGAAAAGAAAAGAGCTCTAAAGAAAAAAATAAAACAGGAAAAGAAAAAAAAATCAACATTTAGCGGTGGAACGCTGCCCACTTGGGATCAAAGTTGGCCTGGTTGCTGCCCGCGACGGCAGCACACAAGGAGGTGTGCCACTTTGCAGGGAGCGGATAGCAGCACACGAAGAGGTGTACCCCACTTTCCAGGGAGAGCTTGGCCCAACTAAGATTATCGGGCGCAACCCCGACCAGCGTTCTGCTGCTCACCACGCGAGCTTGGTACTGGATGCGCAGCGCCCGGGTATATAAACTGGTGCAAACTGCCTTCGGTTTCCGATGTGGGACTAAACGAACTCGCTACTCGCACGCGCAGCACCAGCGATATTCGGGTGGGCTGCCGGCCCATGTTCAGCGACGCCTTCAATTGGGCTGGCATTCTTTGTAGCCCATTAAGATTGCAGGTTCGTTGCTTTTTTGCACTTCTCGCTCATCGACGTCTCCGCGGAGGACGACTTCCTCCTCGACCTCGCCTCGCCGCCCCAGCACCTCCATCCGCCGCCTCGCGCCGCTCCAGGTTCTCCTGTTCACGCGCCTTCCATTTCGATGGGGATATGGGCTTCGGTGGGAACCTCCGATCTGACACGGCGTCAACTGCGGTTTTTGTAGGGGCTTCGATGCTGGCCGGCGGCGGCGCGACGGAGATGAGGAAGCCCAAGGGTGGCGTCAACCTCCGCAAGAGTTTGGCCTGGGGCAGCGCCTTCTTCACCGGTGAAGCCCCACAACACACACTAGTGAATTTTGAAACGCGTCGATAGCTGCCAGCTCCTGTTATTCCCCTTCGTGTAGGGTTTGAAATCTTACACTAAACATGTGTATTCTGATGATACACATAGATAAATACGTAGCAGGTTTGAACATTTCCCTTCCAGCTCTGTGTCGATCGATAGCAGCTCATACCATTTCCTGTTCTGAGAAGGTGTTCAGGAATTGGGCATTGTGAACAGCACTTTCCGCAAGTCCAAGGGTTCTAGGCTGTAAGATGCTCTTGCCAAATGTGAGGAATTGGGTTACTGAAATCTTGCTACGAATATCCTGTGTACTGAAGCAACTTTGCATAGATGTAATATACTCTGCACAACACAAATAGGAGCACTTGTCCAGAATCTTTTTGCCTACACCACTAGTGGCTGCCTGGTATATTGACGTCTGTGTTTCTGACCTTGATACTCTAGTGCGATCCCATGCAAGTTCAACGAGAGCTTGAGCGCTACAATCCAATTATTTATGGATCATAAAGTGAGAAAAACCTCAACGTTGAATGGTAACCATAAAACATGGCCTGCCTCTTCTAGTGCGATTCACTTTGTATACATATGTAAAGCATTGTATGGTTGTCTATTGAATCTTGTTTGTATGTTATGTATTTGTATCATTGGTTTCAGTTTTTGATTGGGACATCAATTGAGTTGCAGGCCCATGATGCACCCCGGACAGCGAATCTACTAGCTGACAGGGAGGCGTCTCGTAGCTGCTTGCAGACGACTGTAAGATGTCTCAGATTCAGAATTTGATGCAACACGTTAACATTTTGTATTGTACATTTCAGTGAGCATTGTCGGCTGTTTCTTTACTAATGTGGTCGTTTTTTTTGCTACTTACCAGCGAGAAAAGGGGGTTGATCGGATTGCTCAGACTCAGAGCAAGGTACGTCGACACAATTCCACAGTGATATAAATCCAGTTTGCTGCAGCCCTGTAATCAGTACTAATCTGTATTGTTAACGCTGCTCAGATAAGACCTCCTGTTTCAGCAAGCAATGGTTGTGTTGGTAACAAGCAAAGGCCCCCAGCCACCCCGAAAGAGCCTGCAGCTGCAAGAATGGTATGTTCCATGTTAGCAATTCCCGAGTCATCAAATATTTTCTATATTCTAGCTGTTTACCCCTAACTTTGAGATTTATGGTTTGCATGTTGCTACAGACGATAGGAGGCTATTATTGTTGTTAGTAGGATTCTCAAAAGTTCCTTGTTTGTTTAAGGGCCTTACCATTTCCTGCATTCAGGAACTTAACATAGAAATTAAATCCCAATAGCTAGGATTACTTCTTTTTCAATGAAACTCTGTCATGGAAGTATGGAACTGCATATATCTAAATTCTAATAACTTAGCTAAGTTTGTAATCTTTCATAGAGGAACAAGTATGCAAATTGTGTAATACTCTGAACTTAATATCATGTTTATTTTTTCTGCTTGATAAGGCTATATCGAGAGCCGCAGAAGTAAAACCATCCTCAAGACCTCCTAGGGCGCTGCCGAGAGTCGCTACAATGAGAGCACCGACTAACACAGCTTCTACTTCTGGGATTTCAGACAAAAGAATCAGCACCGGTATGTGAATCAACATTCTTAAATTTGTTCTGCCAAGAGTCCTGTGCTTCCGTCGAAAGCGCAGTGGCTCGTCATCCTCCTCACCATCTTCATCATGCACCGGGTTCTTTGACCCGGCGCGGTCTTCTCTTCCTTCTTCGCCCTCGTCCTCAGATTGGACGGGGATCGGCTGGCGGGAAGAGAGAGCCACCATGTTGTCAGCCTCGTCGTTGGAATCGCGTTCCATGACGTCGTTTGGGCCGGCAAGTACGGCGGGAGCGTCACCACGGATTGGTGGCAATCCCACAAGCGACCGGAACTCCTGATCACAACAAGCGGGAGGTATCGGTATAAAAAGACCTAAGAAAGGAAAGCGATACAAATCGTCAGGGAAAAGGACTCACCTCAGGGACCGGGTGCTTGGCGTCGAAGGACTCTAAGCCGCCCAATTCCCACTCGAGCACCGGGTGGGAAGTGATCCGCTTCATCCGGTGCGCGAATTGCTCCACCGACTGGAAGCGCAACGAGTCGTGGCGCTGCGGGTCCTTCCGCCCGTTGTAGTCGCACATCCGCGAGGGGCGTTGTTGCAGCGGCGCGATCTTCTTCTGGACCCAGCAGGCGATGAGGTTCAGGCCCGTCAGCCCCGCCACCTTCAGCTCCTGGAGCCGCGCCATCAGCCGGTACACCATAGGCATGTCGGCTTCCCGCGGCAGCTCTTGGAGATTGTGGGGACGGCTCGGCGAGGGAGAGAACGGAGGGATCCCGATCTCGCCATCAGGAGCCGGCTCCCGCATGTAGAAGCCGGTCTTCCTCTAGTACACCTTGTTGGGGAAGCCGATGTCCAGATAATCCACGTCGCCGCGGACTTGCAAGTTGAGGCCGCCGCAAGGCGGCATGTCGCCGCTCCTCCCCAGCTTGCCGTGGAAGATCCACAGCCACAGTGGGAAGAATGCGGCGCACCCGAAGTAGCCCTCGCACAGGGCTACGAAGCAGGCGAGATGGAGGATCGAGTTGGGCGTCAGGTCTTGCACCTGCAGTCCGTAGAAGTCGAGGAAGCGCCGGAAGACCTCCGACGTGGGGAAGCCGAGCCCGCGTTCGAGGAAGGCGAGGAAGACGACGAACTCCCCCAGTGCCGGCTTTGGACGCGCGTCGGCGGAGGCAATGCGCCACCGCCTCTCTTACGCCGGCGGCAGCATACCCTCGCCGGCGGCCTGCTCGAGCGCTTGAACCGTCACGGAGGATCGCTCCCACTGGCTCTTTGGAGCCACCATCTTGGCCGGACGAGGCGCGGCGGAGCGATAGTTCCCGATGGCAAAGAATCGGCGCGGTGCTTGGACGCGAGAGCACGAGGAAGAAGATGGCAAAGGCTCGGGGAGAAGTGGAGTGCGTGGTCACAGCCGCACTCCCTCGCCCCTTAAATAGGCGCCGTGAGTAGAACCGTTACCGTAGTAAATGGCTCCACCCACGTCCCGCAATAAACGCCACGTCGCACGTCGCCTCGACTCCCGCGCGACGCCTCGGTTTCCACGGAGACGTGCCGAAAATTGCGGCTCAGATTCAGCCACGTCGCCCCGTCACGTTTTTTCTCACCATTGGATCGGTCACGTGCGGGTCAAAAACATCATCATTACCACTGCTCCATCCCGAGGTGGAGGCAGTCGATGCGCCGTCTGGTCACGTCAATCGACTCGGCGTCAGACGGACAAACACTACAGGACAAGCAGTCAAAGATGCCGTGACGTCACCCGGAGGATACGAGGAGACAACCCGCACGAAGGCGAGTTAGTATGGCCAACGTCCTAACGGTCACAAGCCAGCATCAAACAAAACTTGAGTTAGACCGGACGTTGACACATCAAAATCCACCACTCCGAGCCGTTGTTTTCTTTCTCTGTTTCAGCAGTTTGTTCACCGACACGACCCGGCAGCTCACAAGACGAAGGCCAAGCCGGAGATGAGTCCATGACGAACTCGGGGGCTAATGATGGGGGGATGCCCAACCGGGTAGGCCCAGGACCCCGAGTCGGCTCACCAGGCCGGGTGGCCCAAAGCCCACCCGGAGAGCATCTTCCAGGATACAGGGTCCCCGAGGATCCCGGTACGACGGCTCGGAATGGCGGCAGTGGATATCTTCGAATCGTTGACGATCTGCGTATCCCGAAGAGTGCGCCTCAAGCAGCCGCACTTGTAGGCAGGATAGCTAGCGCCGCCAGGGCACCCGTCATTTCCCTGTAAACCCTAGCCGGCTCCCTATATATAAAGCCGGCAGGAGCAACCCTAGAGGCAGACTCATCTCATTCCATAGCCTCCAGAGCACCCGCAAGCTCTGTTGCGCACACCATTGTACACCTCATTCAGATCCAATAATACACAGGCAGGAGTAGGTCTTTACCTCATACAGAGGGGCCGAACCTGGGTAAACTCTGCATGTGCTACCTCTTTGCAAATCCTAAGTCGCCTGGCTCACACCTAAGTTAAGCCACCCCATATGGCATCTGCCGTGACAAACCCACGACAGAGGCGTTGCCTTCACAGCATTTCAGAGTTGCACGAACTGAAGTAGAACCATCAGAGGTGGCGTTGGATGAAGTTTCTCAAACTAAGGCGTCGCATTTACTGCCTCTCAGAGTCGCACAAACTGAACTTGAACCATCAAAGGTGACAGAACATGAAGCTTCTCAAACTAAGGCGTCGCATTTACTGCCTCTCAGAGTCGACCTGCTTGAAGAAGCACGTGACACGGCGCTTGCTCGCACTGTTGTCTATCAACAGGATCTCCGCAACTATCAAATTCGACGATTACGCACCAGATCTTTCGAAGTTGGTGATCTAGTCCTTCGACTAAAGCAGAAGAAAGTGCATAAGCTCGCTTCCCCATGGGAAGGACCCTTCATCATCACTGAAGTCCTTGGTGGTGGCACATACAGACTGAAGCACGCATAGATAGGCGAACTCTCGCACAACCCATGGAACGTTGCGCAGCTACGCCGTTTCTATGCTTAGATAGCTCAGTCGCACAATGTAATAGTCCCATATGTCGGATAGCTACAGGTTTCAGACGCGCTCTTTTCCTTACCAGGGTACCTAAGGGGACTGGAAGGTTTTTAATGAGGCGGCATGCAGCTTAACATTCAAAAGTGGAATATATTCAGAGTTCCTCCTATTTTTCTCTACTTGCATAAATTATTCCCATAAACTCAGTCTCACCCGAGTACTCGGGGGCTGCGCTACTTAAACACAAGAGCCTTTGCTCCCTCTCCTTCATAAAATACCCCGGCCACACCCGAATACATGGGGGCTGGCTCAACAATAAACATACACAAAAACCGCACTCATATACTCGGGGGCTGAGATTCGCAAAATCATCACAGAAAATTCGCAGCTTCACCCGAACACTCGGGGGCTGCGCCATCTATTTTTTACTATAAGTGTTTTTCACAAACCCCACTCGATTGACTCGGGGGCTGCATAAATATCAATATGACATTACAACTCTACATACAATGTACAAAATTACACTCGGGGGCTGCCGCCCTACTCAGAATCATACTCATCTTCCGGCTCATCTTTGACTGGCAGGACAGGGCCCATCAGTTGAGCATGGTAACACTCGACCATCATCCTGGCAGACTCGAACGTTCCTTCAAGCTGCGCCTGCGACAAAACCCAACCTTGAACAGGTGGCCGAAGCTGCATGTGTGGACGCCTACTCCTAACATGCGCTATCATCGCATTGGCCCCGGCTACGAGCTTCTGAGTAATCAAATCCTTAAGAGGAGCAACAGTCTGAAATATGGCGAGCAAAGGGTGAATCCCTAACGGCTGCGGTCCAGTCGAGAAAAGCGTCTGGTTGATGCGCTAGAAGGCAAACCGACAGGCTTCAAGTAGGAAAGTACTTCGCCACACCCGATCCTTTAAAGTCGTGAGCGTGCATGCTCGGTGCCTATCGAGACGAAAATGCTGGCGACCAGTCGTGGCCTCGGCAGTCGCGGTCTCCAACTGTTGTTCCACACGAGTTTTCTCCGCCGGAAGATCCTCGACGAAGCCTACAGTATCGCAAAGAGGATTAATATCTCACAGCAGAAAACCTCTCGAGTGCAAAGTACTTGTGCTTACACTCGAGTTGCCTGTTCACAATCTCCATTTCGCCAAGCACATACTCCTCTCGCTGGGTAGGAAGAGAAGGCCTAGCCTTCATCATATCCAGCTCACCCCGGACATTCTTCAACTCCTGCTCCAAGGACCCAACCTTTTGTCTCATATAGTTGTTCACTCGGGTATCGTTGGATATTTGAGCTGGAGATCGACGAAGAGGGCGAGTCCGCGAGGAAGCCACGGAGGAAGTGGGTACCCGCGGCTGTTCAAAGCATCACAAACCTCATGTCATATATGAGGATTTCATCACAAGTTCAATCGAATACATCAAACAAAAGAAAGCACAAAAGAAAGCTTCACATTCATATTAAAGTAGCCAAAAGCGCACGCACACTCGCGTGGTCACACGATTTAATTACAAAACACAAAAAGGTGTGGCTACCCTACACCTCCGACACCGATTGCGACTGACATGGATGTACATCCCGGGTACCCTACCATGAGGGTACCTGGTGCACGTGACGACTGGAAGCATAAGTGCTAAAGAATCAATCGAAGCCCAAGACCTTCGGCCAAAAGAGATGGAGTACCCTCCAAGATTAGACATAGACATAGTCGGTTTGTACTTACCTTATATGTAAACTGGGTCGGTTACGAACTCCCGAGACCCAGCCACCTATTTAAAGGCTGGGAGGGGCACCGATCCAGGACACGCAATACTCAAACCACCAAAGCCCTAGCGAGATCGATAATCTCGCTGGAGCACCCTTGTAACCGCATAGTCTCGACTCATATTAGACAACTTTACTTGTCAGCCGACGAATCTACCTGCACTACCACGTTTCTCTCCCCATAAATTCAACCCTAGGTCCATGACCATGGGATTTGGTGAGGATACCCCTCGTCAATTGGCGCCGACCGTGGGGATGAATAGTGCTGGAATCACAGGTTCTTCGGTTCCGTCGGAAGAAGGCAACTCGCTGATCGCATCTACAAACGACAACTCACCGACTGCATCGCCAAACCGCAACTCGCCGAATCAAGCAACACACGGTAACTCACCGGCACAGTCGACAAACGGTGGACAACCAGCTTCACCCGCGAAAAGTACAGCAGATCACATGGAGAATTTTGAGCCACATTCGCCAGAATTCCAAGAGGCCTTCGCAGGACTCGAATCAGGTTTGGATGTAACTGTTGGATCATTCAATTTTTTCGTCAAAAACTATGGTACGCAGGACTTGACAGATCCAAGCCAACTCGCGCCGGAGACACCCGAAGCACCATCGACTGACATCACTTCGGCGAAGGCTCCATCAACCGCGTCCCTCACATCATCAATCCTCAAAGGCTGCTCATCTGCCATGCCCATGTCAGATGGAGAACTCGACAGGTGGCTGGGTAAAGCACTTGAAGAAGAGGAGGTCGAATCGATTTGCCGCACATACGATCTCGAGATCGATCCCCCACCCGAAGCAAGCATCGACTGCGAGATCTCCTTCAGCGACTACGACGAACCTGAAGACCAAATCGACAACGACGTCAACTCTGACAATCTCAACTCCGAGATCCATACTGGCTTCGCCAACCCCGATACGAACATGGGCGATGAACATATCGACTTCGACCCTCGCCCTGATGGACCGTTCGACTGTCATACTGACTCAGACATGAGTCTCGATGAAGACCTCGAGTCCATGACCGGACTTGAAAGTACATACGCGATCCCGTGGGTCATCCCGCAGCAGGTCTACACCATATCAGGATCAGGAGCAGAAACATCGGCAGCCGGAGCCCACCGCAGGCCCACAATCTTTCCATGCACAGTAACCATGCCAGACGGAGTCACAGCACTCACAATCACTACCGAGATGGCAGCAAATGCAATCAAGGTCATCGACGAGTGCACAATGATGCCAGCAGATGCAACACCCGAAGAAATGCTAACTTTCCAGTACTTTAACTGGCAAGAGTCGATGCGCCTCAAAAGTTACAGGGCCATACTCGACGAGCACAAAAAGCAGGCTAGCGCATCGAGTGCTTGAAGGAGAGCACTATCTTTGGGTTCCATAGCACGGGTGGGTGACAGGCCACCCTCAAGGCTGTCACGCCTCCCGGAGGATGATTTACGAGCACTCACCCGCAATCTGGGCGACTCGTTCATAACGTTCGACGAACAGGGCGTACCAGTACCCAAAACAGCTGAGGATGCTCTATACACTACCGCTGCATACCTCCATTCAACCAGACCTCCAGCAAATGACCCCAACGCAAAAATGCATCGACAACAAATTAAAGCACTTGCCCTCGTAGCAGAAGAATTCAACAAGCTCAAGAAAACTCCAGGAGGAAACCAAGGTCAAGTTACACCTAGGCTACGCATCGAAGTACAAACTCCCGTGGCCATCAACCGTGGCCATCGCTCGGAAGAAAGGAGCCACTCGAAACAACGCAGGTCCAGGAGTAGGACGCGCGGCCCAAGAAGCAGATCACGCAGGTCAGGAAGTAGATCGCACAGGTCATACAGCAGCGATTCGTACTCTGATCGAGATCCCGAGTCAAACGGGGCTTTATGCTTCACTCAACGTGTTCGTGAAACACGGATGCCCAAAGGGTTCAAACTGACGTCTGAGCAACCCAAATACAACGGTAAACAAGACCCTTCAGGGTGGTTAGAAGATTACAGATTGGCTGTCTCATGTCAACGAGGCACCAACACCACAGCCATGCAATACATACGACTCATGCTCAAAGGAACAGCTCGCAACTAGCTCAAGGCACTACCGCAATCAAAGACGATTTCCGCGCAGATTTCATCAAAAATTTCGAACCACTCGCTGAACGACCAAAGACATTCGAAGAACTCAGAGCCTGCACCCAACGATCGGATGAATCATTAAGGTCATACATACGACGATGGACTGAGATACGAAATTCAGTCGGAGTAGTTTCTGAGGACATGGCTATGGATGTTTTCGTCCTGGGCCTCGCCAGGCGAGATCTCAAAGAGGCGCTTGGCCGCGAAAAGCCAACCTCCGTGGCTGAACTCCTCAAAATCGCGACTAAGTGGGCAGACGGAGAAGACGTAGTGCGCTCAGCCCACGGATCTCCACCAAGTGATGATCATAATAACGGCAGTCGAAGCCGTAGAAACTACAGGGATGACCGAGGGCACAAACGCTCAAAACGCCACAACGATCACGAAAGACCCGAGTTCATGGCGGCTGGGTTTTCTACTCCTCGCAACGACCAAGACAATCAAGACCGACGGTCAGACGACCGCCGGGATAGTCGAGATGATCGCCGAGACAGTCGAGACGATCGCCGAAGGAGCTGTGACCGCGACCAACGCAGTGACAGCTACATGAAGAAAGACTGGCGTAGACCGCGCGTTGATGAACGGTCACTCGACGAGAAGCTGGTCTCTGATTGCAGATTCCACCTATATAAGGGAGAGGACGGTAAGCTACGGTCCAATCACTCAATGAGGAACTGCAGGGAATTTGAACAAACAGCAAAATACTTCACAAGTCTCAGGTAGGCAGCCGCCGCACCTGCAGCCACGGCCCAGCCACCACAAGCAAACATGCTCACTCTGATGGCGCCACCATAACAGCAGCAGCACCTGCAGCAGCAGCCGCTACCACAACCACCACCTGCACCGGGTGCCAACTTCGCGGGTGCCATACATCCCGTTCAGCAGATGGACGAACCACAATACCCTGCACCTCAGGGCCAGAAGTACATGATACACAAAAGTCGCCCCTCCAACAGCGAGCAGAAGCTTTGCACTCGACAAGTAAACATGGCAGTCATGGCACCTCCTGCTGTCAACGAATTTTTGAAGGGGTCCGAGACAGCCATCAGCTTTAGCAGGTTGGACCACCCGCCAGCAGTAGTTCGACCAGGGCATTCCGCGCTAGTACTTGACGCACAAATAGGAGGCTACGCCATGACCAAGGTCTTCATGGATGGCGGCAGCGGCATCAACATCATCTTCTCCGACACTCTGCGCAAAATGAACAGGTCAGTCGAAAACCTGCCCAAGTCCACAAACACCTTTCATGGTATCGTCCCTGGGAAAGCAATAAGCCCAGAAGGCACAATACAACTCGACGTCACGTTTGGAGACAAGAGCCACTTCAGAACAGAGTCGATCGAATTCGAGGTCGTCGACTGGAAGTCGCAGTACCACGCCATACTTGGGCGCCCGACGTTCGCTCGGTTCATGGCGGTCCCACACTATGCATACCTCCAGCTGAAGATGCCAGGATCAAAAGGAGTCATAACTGTCAAAGGCAATTTTCAGAAGTCAGACTCGTGTGACCGCGAGTTCAGCAAAATCTCCGAGACATTCGGTATGGAAGCCGCACTCGAAGAACTGTCGATCTCCAACGATCGAACACTCATGCAGGAGCACAAGAAGCTAGCAATCGACAGGGCGTTCAACGCCAAAAACGACACAAAGTCACATCAGGTGCACCCGACAGACCCGACCAAGACAGTCAATGTTCTTCGAGTCTGCCTATCGCATAGGAAAGCGCGCTCATCGAATTCCTCCGTGAGAACTGGGATATATTTGCATGGTGTCCAGCCGACATGCCAGGTATTCCCAGGGAATTCGTCGAGCACTCTCTGTAGTTATTTCCAGATGCCAAACCAGTCAAGCAAACTATGCGACGCGTTTCTGGCCCAAAGTGAGACGTAGTCGAAGCAGAAGTCGATAGATTGCTCGCAGCAGGCTTCATAAGGGACATCAAGAAATCACAATGGGTTGCCAACCCCGTACTCGTAAAGAAGAAGCATATGGAAATCCTTCGGATGTGCGTCGATTTCACAGCACTGAAGAAATGCTGTTCGAAGGATCACTTCCCTCTACCTCGAATCGACCAGATCGTCGACTCCATCGCCGGCAGCGCGCGACTGTACTTCCTCGATGCATACTCGGGTTACCATCAGATCAGGATGAAGGAGGAATTGAAGAAAAAACGGTGTTCATAACCCCACTTGGGGTCTAGTGCTACACCACAATGCCTTTCGGGCTCAAGAACGCAGGCGCAACTTATCAACGCATGATGCAAGACTGTCTCAAGAAGCAAATAGGGCAAAACGTCCAAGTCTACGTGGACGATATCGTCATCACAACAAAGGAGGAGAACACACTACTCGACGATCTGCGAGAGACATTTGCAAATCTCAGGCGATTTCATATTAAGCTCAACCCCAGGAAGTGCACGTTTGGCGTTCCAGCCGGACAACTATTGGGTTACCTTGTCTCAGCCAGAGGAATCGAGGTTGATCCAGAAAAAATACAGGCTATACTCACAATGGAGAGACCTTCAAAGCTCCACGATGTTCAAAAACTAGCAGGTCGAGTGGCAGCACTCAGCCGCTTCATCAACAAACTTGGAGAAAAAGCACTCCCATTCTATCGACTGATGAAGAAATCAGATAAGTTCAAGTGGACGCCAGAAGCAGAAGAAGCTTTCAAGGATCTCAAACGGGTCCTCTCCAGCCCTCCAGTCCTAGTCGCACCAACGAAGTGTGAGCCATTATACTTGTATGTTTCTGCGACTAACAGGGTGGTAAGCACCGTACTGGTAGTCGAGCGAAGAGAAGAAGGACACATACAAAACATACAACGCCCAGTTTATTACCTGAGTGAAGTCCTCTCCATATCAAAGCAGCGGTACCCGCACTATCAGAAGCTGGCATACGCCGTATTCATGTCATCAAGGAAACAGACGCACTACTTTGCGGAGCACCCGATCACTGTAATCAGCTCCTCAGCAATCGGAGACATCCTCACAAACCCAAACGCAACTGGGCGAGTCGCAAAGTGGCTCATCGAACTAGCACCGCTGGACATCAAGTTCGATTACCCGAAGGCCATCAAAGCACTAGTCCTACCTGACTTTCACACCGAGTGGATCGAAGCTCAACTACCAGGTGCACTCGACGTGTCCAACTCATGGACCATGTACTTTGATGGCTCGAAGAAAAACGAGGGCGCATGCGCGGGCACTAGAAGAAATTCGGCCATACACCACGGAGCGATTTCATGGTTAAAGGGCCGTTTTTTGTGGTTAAAGGTTTTTGGCCACCAAACGCGTCCGTGGCGTATACAGCGTGGGTGATCTTTTAACCACGATTTGGGATTCGGTGGTAAAAGGTCCCGTCATCAACCACGAACAGGTTGCCGTGGTAAAAGAATCTAACGGACACGTGGCAAACGTCGTTATCTCTTCTGTGAATGGCGTTATCTCTTCTACCACGACGTGCAATCCGTGGTAGATGCCAGGCCCACACGAGGCCTGGTACTACAGGATGGGCCGGCCCGTTAAGCTTAGATGGGCCGGCCCGTTAAACTTAGATGGGCCGGCCCGCTAACTAGGTGGGCTGCTTTCCATCACCTTAATGGATCGGCCCGTTCAGTTTAGATGGGCCAGCCCACTAACTAGGTGGGCTGCTTTGTACCAACTTAATGCGCCGGCCCGTTAACTAAGTGGGCTGCATTGTACAACCTTAATGGGCCAGCCCGTTCAGCTTAAATGGGTCGGCCCGCTAACTGGGTGGGCTACGTTGTATCAACTTAATGGGCCGGCCCGTTAACTAAGTGGGCTGCATTGTATCACCTTAATGGGCCGGCCCGTCCAGTTTAATGGGCCGGCCCATTTAGTTCAAATGGGCTGGCCCGTCCAACTTAGATGGGCCGGCCCGTAAACTAGGTGGGCTGTTTTTTATCGCCTTAATGGGCCGGGCCGTCTACTTAATTGGGCCGGCCTTGTACGTTACGTGGGCCGGCCTGTTACTGTAGTGGGCTGGTCCGCTACGACTAGCCGGGCCGACCTGCTACGTCGCGTGGGTCGGCCTGCATCATACAAATGGGCCGGCCACTATGACCAAATGGGCCGGCCCGCTATGTTTAAATCTCTACTATCGTAGTTGGGCCGTCGTTGTTGACCGGCCTGCCAGTTATCATGGGCCGACCCACGAAGATAGGCTGGCCGGCCTCTAATTTAAACCCCCCAGATTATCATTTCAGGGATACATCACGGCCAGAGTGAATCAGCATGGAACTTGACGATAATCCATAAATATGTAAAAACTACATCAGCTGGAAAATCTTCAAAAAATAATAGCCATCAACAAATTGAATAGTAACTAAATCAAGGATTCTACTTGTAACATCCAGCTTCAGTCAGCAGGTGAAAAGAGTTGTCAATTCATCCAGGTATTGATCCAGGTTTGCGAGAACTTGCACAATGGGCGTCTTGATAGGCCTTGTGGACGGAAGCAAGCAAAAGTGTGAGGGTCTGACATGATCTTCGGGTTTGAAACGAAGACATAAGAAGTTCAATAAATGAGGCATACACATTACCAGAGCAATCCACCAGATCCTTATAATCATATTAACACATTAGCATGTGGCACGGTTTGATCCTCCACCTACTCGTAAAAAACATAGGACCGACATGCGATTAAACAAGTGCGTGCCTAAGATAGACCAAGTATACAGTGTAATGAGCAATCAATCATTGTGTACCTTCTATAGACTAGCAAGATCATATCATCAAACACATAATCAAACAAAATGTGTTTCATATCAACAGCAAGATGTTATCAACGTTTTAATTAGCGGGCAACTCAAAAAAAGCTAAGATTATTTGTGGAAATTAATTGAACCATTCTTTGCATAATACAGACAACCTACATAATGAAATGAGCTATTAAAAAGTCCGTCCCTCGCATACAAACTAGCATGATCATTTCAACTGACGTAGTATTTGGTTATTTATGGATCATTTCAACTGATGTATAGTATTCAGTTATTTATACAATTAGATAGTGCCAGAGAAAATAAGCAATTTGACCATCATGAGACATATGACCAAGCACATAGAAATACAACATTGGACTTACAGTGCTCTTTGTCAAGTCACACTGCATCTCATCTTGTTGTTCGGTTCGATGAAGATGTCCACAGTTACCCTATGTGGAAAGCCGGCTATTCCTCCTGTGCATGGTTTCAACAGTATAAACAGTTTGTATATAGAGAAAAAACAGAATGGACATGTATGCTTAAATATAAGATTTATGGTGTTCCAAGTGTGAGCTCCAGTTAGTGTTGCAGCTTTGTAAGAGAAAGATGGCACACAAAACTATAATCGCAGCAGTATGCAACTCTAAATGTTAACTATAGGATAGCAGGACGATAGCAAGCATGAATAACTAGCTAGGAACTATATGTGATATTAATTGTGAACTTGATGAGCAGGGAATGCAAACCAGTTACTGCTGTAGCTTAGAGGCTAAACCAAATAATGACTTTATGGTGCCATTTAAGATTAGGCAGGTATAAAAGCACTTGTGGGATGTAGTGCAAAGAACCAACATGCCCACTTGGATTGGTATGTCGCAAAAATGCAGATATACAGTTCACTAAGACAAGCTTGAAAACCTGATAATGTTGCTAACAAAACAGAACGCACAGGAGATATGGTTACCTAGGTCGCAGCGGGATCTACACTTACTTAGCATCCGTGAGGGTCATGTCCAGGTCACGGCCAGGGTGCTGTGGTTGCGGTAGTCGCGTCTTGATAGGCATTGTGGCTGGAAGCAAGCAAGTGCCATCGTAACTACTGCTCCGTGAGGCTAAACATGATCTTTGAACCATTCTGGGTTCATATCTTTATTTGCAGTCTGAAACTAAGACATAAAAAGTTACAACATCATACAAGGCAAAATCGCTACCAGAGCAATATATTACGAGCAATCCAACAACAACAGAGCATCTTAATGCTCCTTATAATCGTATTAACCAAGGGTACAATGTGGCATGGTTTTATCATCCGTCAACTAGTTAAAAGAATAGGAACCACATGCAATTAAACAAGTGTCTACCTAAAATAGATAACGTATAAAGTGTAATCTGCAATCAAACATTGTGAAACTTTTATAAACTACCAGGTTCTCTAGATAATCCCCTTGAATTGATAGTGGGCCAGTTAAATCATCCTCATATAACAAAGAACATATAGTAGATCATAAGCATGGGTTTAATTGACTCAGTTACCTTACACATAGAACACATAACATAAGCATGGGTTTAACACAGAAAGTAGGTAGAGCTGGGAAAACTTTACCAAAGACAATGCACATAGAAATTGACCTACAACTATGGTACAGTACCCATAGGCCCTAAAACATGTCATGCTTCATGCACTAGCGAACTATCCCAAAAGTTCGAACTGATGGAAATGGCTAGTGCAATTCACATATACAATTCAACAAGACACGGGTGCCAAGGTGTTCATCATTGGTCACGGTGGGCATAAAACCCGAAACCCGAAGCCCGAACCCGGAAAACCCGAACCCGAACCCGATCTACCCGAACCCGACCAACCCGAACTCTGCAACGGGTAGCAGATGTGAAAACCCGAATTAAATTCGGGAAATACGGGTTTTAATCCACGGTACCCGAACAGCCCGAAGCACCCGAAATATATATGCAGCGCAGCATCGTTCGTATGAAAAATAGCACAGCCCAGCGAACAATTCCCACTTCCAGCCCAAGAAGTAAAAGCCCAAGGTCACGTACATGGTTGACCTAATCTCCAAATCACGATCCCCACTCATCCCGTTCTCCAGACTTTCAAGCCGCCGCCACAACCGCAGTGCCTCGACCTGGAGCGCCGCCCCGCCCCTTCCGATCTCCACGGAGGTGGATCTCCACGGCGCCCCTCCCGTTCCTCTCCTGACGTTCCTCTGCATCCCGCGATCCCCTCCAACCCTCGCTCCTCCCAGCCATCCTCCACCGATCCATGGAAAGCGACAGCGCCTCGACCTGGAGCGCCGCCCCGACGACGTCGCTGAAGTCATCCCCTTGCTGCTTGGCATGTGCCTCGACCTGGAGCGTCCCCTGGCTGCAGGTCTTGGTGCACCACCGCCTTGCTGCTTGGCATGTGCTACCTGTCGCCGCTCGCCGGCCGGCGGGCAGCAGCGCCAGGCGAGGTCGACCGATCTGGCAAGCCCCGACGCACCGCCGCCCTGCTATCCACCTTGGTCACCACTCGCCACGGCGCCAGAAGCTGGCGACCATGTCCTCTCCTTCTACGCGCAGGTCACATCGCGACCAGGAACTTCATCGAACAGCCTGTTCATTCTTTAATTCGGGCAAATCGGGGAAAACCCGACCCGAACCCGAATTTTCGGGTACCCGAATTGTCGGGTTTCAGTTATTTCGGGAGAGTTTCGGGTGTGAGATTTGAAAACCCGAATTATAAAAAACCCGAATAACCCGACCCGAAATTTCGGGTAAACCCGAACGCCCACCGTGAATCATTGGCCTTGTAGCAAAAAAAGCAACAAAAATCCCTTATTGTAAGCCCAATCTCACAGCAACACAAAAAATCCCCAAATCCAAGCCCCAATCTCACTACAAAACTGAGTATGTATGCTATTAAACCGTAACCGAACGAAAACATCGTGCACACACATAAACCTGAGTCTGCCATGAACTACAGAATTGCAGTTCAATACCTCGATCCTAAACCGAATACAACGTGTTTATGATGTCATTTAGGAATAGACGGGACTTGCGGCCATGTAGTACAAAGAACAAGCAAGCACACTGGCTTGATATGTAGGATATGGTTACCTGGGTCACGTCGATGTCGCAGAGGGTGTTGCGGTTGCGGTGGCTGTCGGCCTCGGGGAAGAAGATCTGGGGCAGTCGATGTTGGCCTTGGCGCATGGAAGAGAGCGTCGGTGAAGCAGATCCGGTGCATTGCACGGCGGCGTCGGTCAAACAGGAATCGGCGAACTAGATCGGGTGCGGTGGACGTCCGCTTAGCAGTTCCAGTGCGGCGGTGGAACACCGCATCTCCACCGCATCCGAAGCGGCTCCGGTTAACTAGTGAATGAGGATATGCGGATAGGCCGACGAAGTGCGGCGGGGATGTTGATGACTCCCAAGTGCAGGAGATCAATTGTAGTACCTTTCGAATAGAAAAGGTTGTCGAACCCACGAGGAGCTGAAGGTATTGGTTAGTAGAAATGATAAATAGAAAATGAAAGATGCAAGTGTTTTTGGTATTTTCGGTTGTATAATTTGCGAGACAGTGAAAATGCAGCAGGTAAATTGTAACAAGTGACAGCTCTCAGAGAGAGAAAAAGCCCAATCCTCTAAGTGTTAGAGGACAAGCTCAAGTGATGTGTAATTTATATGTGGAACGAACGTTCCCGAGGGCGGCATGGATATTGCTAGGCATATAGATTTATTTAACAATACATTGAATATCTTGTCTAATTTTAATCTTCTTCGGACGGAGCTATTATTAGGTACAGCTAAATAAATAGACTACACCCCTTATGATGGATCCTGTGGTCAATTAAATGATAGCACAAGAATTATTAAGATAAAAATCCCACCATAGCATTACACTCTAGGTCCCCGATACTAATACCCCGTAAAGTAACTTAATGATTCGGTCTCAGGCTTTCGTGTCCTCCCAAGTCTCCCTCACGCCATTACACTACGGTGTTCTCCTATGAGCCCATATAGGTGAAGTGTTGTGCAGTCGACGTTCGCACAACACCATCATAGAATCACACAAAAAGATAAACACTAGACAAAATACCAAGACATGTCATATATAAATCATTGCCAATTCATCCTATGCCCTCAGGAACATACGGGAACTACTCACAGCGTGCAAACATGGTGATAATCAGTGGCATAAATGGTACAACACAATCTGGAAGTATAACTCCACCACCAAATAATAACAAGTACTCAATCACAAACATGAATAGGAGCACAATTCAGATATCTAGGGTATAGCAACTCTCAAACTATGAGGGGAACAGAGGGGATCACGGAGATGATGATGAAGATGGATCTGGTCCTGGTGATGATGATGATGTAGAGGCCTCCTCCCACGCCAAGGAGGAGAGGTGATGACGGTGGCGGTGATTTCCCCCTTCTCCGGAGCTCCGGAGCAGCAGGATCTGACCCCCTCGGAAGGGATCGGGAGCTCCGCCACCGCCGCGACCTCGAATAGACTTGGGAAAATTAGGGCGTTACTTTTCGGGCGAGACGAAGACCTCGTTAAAAAGCCCCAGGCGAGGAAGTGCCCGAGGCCCCTTTTGGTGGGTCCCACACGGTCAGGGAATCTGTCCGCGTGGGCCCACCCCTTTTGGGCCTCGTGGCCTTTCTCGCTTGCTTCTTCTTTCCTCCGGTGTTCTCCCGATGAAAAACCAGTTGTGCAATTTTACTTTTATTAATTGGGCCTTCGTAGCTCCTGAAACAATAAAAACATGAAAAAGGAAGTTTTCTGCCTCCCAGAAATTAAATACCAAAAATAGGGACTTTGTAAGAAAGTCCCCTAAATCATCTAAAACATGTGAAAACAATGATATAACAATGCAAATAACATCCTAATATGGTGGTATAAGTGGTATAAATGATGATATAAAATGCACGTATCAACTCCCCCAAGCTTAAACCCTTACTTGTCCTCAAGTAAGTAAGGACATGGATCATTACATGCAGCAATGGACTTATGGTTGATAAATAAATAAGAGCATTGTATTATCATCATGTTCAATTGCAATGTAAGATTAATGAACTAAAACTCAAACACATAAGGGCAGCATAAGTAGAAGCTCTAGCAATCACCCCTTACACTTTGAAAACAAATAACCATTGTATGTTGGACAATTGAATCACACTATTTTTAATCATGCTTTTGCTCTTATGGCTAGCATTATAATGTTTAATACTTTACTGAAGTTTAAAGACAAGATAAACTCTTATTGGATAACAATTTAAGGAAAACAAATGAAAAGATAGATATAAAATTATTTGCACCCTTACTTCACTAGTAACTAGTGCAAACTTTAGTCATGGATGTTTCAATCAAGTTATTATGCTCACCAACCTTTATCTCACACTTTCCATGGCTAACCGAATCCTCGGGTGCCTTCCTTTCATACACTTTACAAGAGCATAAGTATTGACACATCCATGATCATTAATTTGCTCAAAAGATACTAGATTCTAACAAGAGTGTTTCATATCCTTTTCATTAACCATTCCCAACTTTTTATGTCACAAGACTATATCTCAACCTTAAACTTATTAATTCCAAGTCATAACGACTCACTCTTTTTACTTATTTTATATTGAGATAGATTCTACAATTGTCCAACATACTCAAGTTAATCAAGTTCAAGGCAAGATGTGACTGAAACTTCTAAAATAAACCACGCTCATTTGCATGAGTGTTACCCATAAATCTCCAAACAAGAGAATCATGGATGACACCATACTTAATATTCATTAATAAACCATAAAATAGGGATACATGATAATGCTCCATGAGCTCACACAAGCCTAAAAGAGATTGATAACTAAATTATAAAAGCAAAACACACCATGACTAGATAGATATGATAAACTAGTAAAGATAAAGACTAGGTGGAACTCCCCCAAGCTTGAAGTTCTGCGGAGGCTCTTTATTTCTTCTCTTTGTCCTCATGATAATTCTCTTCAAGTTCTCCAATAATGCTCATCATAAGGTTGTAGGCTTGCTCAAATTTGTTTGCAGCGTTTCCTAGCTTTTCCATGAGATTCTTCTCCACCGTCTTCTTGTTAGGCTTCCACTCCAGGCTTGGTACTTTCACATTAGGGATCTTACGGTCCCATTCACCAGGATAGTTATCTTGAGTGACACGCTTGAATTCCCTGTCAATAAGAGTAGAAGCTACGTTTCTGCTGGCAAGCATGTGCTTAGGAACCTTCCCTCCTGTGCTTATGCGCGCCGTACGCCTCTTGTTTCCAAGAGACACGTTCACCTTCACGGCAGAAACAGGGATAGGAGAAGGTGGTGTTGTGGCCAGAGGTGCGATGTCGAGGCAGGGCTCGACTTCCTCCTCCTCTTCTTCTTCTTCTTCTTCTTCTTCTTCTTCTTCTTCTTCTTCTTCTTCTTTCTCCATCTCCTCCTCATCGGGCTCGTAGTCCTCATCATCGGAGTAATCCTTCCTCTTCCTGTTCCTCCTCCACATGGAGGTGGGGCTGAGGCCCTCAAGCTCGTCATCATCTCTGTCCATGGAGGAGCATTGGAAGGAGTCTCCCGAAGACATGGCTAAAATCTGACAGACAAACACAACAAAAACAAAGAACGCTCGAAAGCTCTCGGTGCGAGATTAGATTGACGAAACGGGTATATATTGACGGTTTTTAGGGCAAGACGAAGAGTCCGAGTCGAAAACGGGATGAATCGGGACTCCGAGGGGCAAAAGGAGTGGGCCCACGTGGTCTGGGAATCTGGCCGCGTGGGACCCCCTCTTTCCTTCTCGAAGCTCCGTTCGTCCAGTTTTCTTGTCCCACACGTTAATTTCCATAAAAAATGATGTTCGTAAAATATTACGCAATTCCGAGAAACTTTCCAGAGTAAAAGTTACCTTTTATTGATTTTGGATTTCTGAAACTGCAAATTCTTTGCAATTACCTCCTCCGGTGTCTGTAAAATGAATTCCTCCACCTTTCCAATGAAGCTTTTTCCTGCAATATAATGTTTAAGGCGTTGTCCATTAACTACATGAGGTTTACCTTTCATATCACCATGAAGACGGATAGCTCCTGAACGGTATACTTCCTGTATCACTAATGGTCCCTGCCACTTTGAAGCTAACTTCCTGCAGAAAACTTGAAACGAGAGTTGTATAATAGCACTTGATCACCTACTTTGAATTCTTTCTTTTTAATTTTCTTGTCATGCCAAATCTTAACTTTTTCTTTAAACATCCTGGCACTTTCATAAGCTTCATTTCTCCATTCATCTAGTAGGTTTAAATCAAGAATTCTCTTCTCTCCAGCAGTTTTAAAATCAAAGTTCAATTGTTTAATAGCCCATCTAGCTTTATGTTCTAATTCAACAGGTAAATGACAAGCTTTTCCATAAACCATTTTATAAGGAGACATTCCCATAGGATTTTTAAAAGCAGTTCTATAAGCCCATAATGCATCATTAATTTTAAGTGGCCAATCAGACCTAGACTTATTCACTGTCTTTTCCAAAATGAGTTTAATTTCCCTATTACTTAATTCAACTTGTCCACTAGTTTGGGGATGATAAGGTGATGCAATTCTATGGTTAACATCATATTTTGCCAAAGTTTTCCTAAGAATACCATGTAAGAAATGAGAACCACCATCAGTAATTAAAAACCTAGGAACACCAAACCTGGGGAAAATGATGTCCTGAAGCATCTTCATTGCTGTGGCATGATCTGCACTTTTGGTTGGAATTGCTTCCACCCACTTTGTAACATAATCCACTGCAACCAAAATATGAGTATGCTTTGTCTTTGATTCGGGAAAGGTCCCATAAAGTCAAAACCCCACACATCAAATGGTTCAAGTGGTAAGAATAATTCATAGGCATTTCATTTCTCCTACCAATATTTCCTACTCTTTGACATTTATCACAAGATTTAACATATTCAGCACAATCCTTAAATAAAGTAGGCCAATAAAAACCAGACTGTAATACCTTTGCACCTGTACGATCTCCTGCATGATGTCCTCCATAGGGACTGTCATGACAATCTCTTATAATAGCCTGTTGTTCATACTCAGGTACACAACGTCTAATAATACCATCCACACTCTTCTTATAAAGAAAAGGATCATCCCAAAATAATGTCTAAGATCATAAAAGAATTTCTTTCTTTGTTGAGTAGTGAAGTGTGGAGGTAAAACTTTACCAACAATAAAATTTGCATAATTGGCAAACCATGGAGATGCAACTTTAGCACTAGAAACATTAATTTTGCAAGTTGTTCATTAGCAAAACTATCATTAATAGGAATAGGATCATCAGGTATATTTTCCATTCTAGAAAGATGATCAGCTACTTGATTATCTTCCCCTTTCCTATCAACAATGTGTAAATCAAATTCTTGCAATAGAAGTACCCATCTTATTAATCTAGGCTTAGCATCTTTCTTATGCATTAAGTATTTAATAGCAGAATGATCAGTATGTATGTGACTTTGAATCAGTAATATAAGGTCTAAACTTGTCACAAGCAAATAGCACTGCTAAAAATTCTTTTTCAGTTGTGCATAATTCCTTTGAGCAGCATCAAGTGTTCTACTAGCATAATAAATAACATTCAGTTTCTTATCAACACGTTGGCCCAAAACAGCCCCAACTGCATAATCACTAGCATCACACATAATTTCAAAAGGCAAATTCCAATCAGGTGGTTGAATAATAGGAGCACTTATTAAAGCATTTTCAAAATATTAAAGGACTCAATACAATCATCATTAAAAGAGAAAGGAACATCCTTTTGCAAAAGATTGGTTAGAGGTTTTGATATTTTAGAGAAATCTTTAATAAACCTACGGTAAAAACCTGCATGCCCAAGAAAACTTCTTATACCTTTGAGATCCCTTGGGAATGGGAGCTTTTCAATAGCTTCTATCTTTGCTGGGTCAACTTCTATTCCTTCCAGAAATCTTATGCCCAAGAACAATACCTTCAGTAACCATGAAGTGACACTTCTCCCAATTAAAACTAAGTGTTGGTCTTCACAACGCTGCAAAACTTTGTTAAGGTTGAACAAGCAATTATCGAAGGAAGTACCATACACAGAAAAATCATCCATAAAACTTCCATTATCTTTTCAATATAATCAGCAAATATAGCATTCATGCATCTTTGAAAAGTAGCAGGAGCATTGCACAAACCGAATGGCATTCTCCTATAAGCAAATGTACCAAATGGACATGTAAAAGTGGTTTTCTCTTGATCATCTTTATGAACAGGAATTTGGAGAAACCTGAATAACCATCTAAATAGCAAAAGTGAGAGTGTTTAGATAACCTTTCTAACATTTGATCAATAAATGGCAATGGGTAATGATCTTTACGAGTTGCTTTGTTTAACTTCCTGAAATCAATACACATTCTATAACCAACAACAGTGTTGAGCTACAAGTTCATCCTCATCATTTGGAACAACAGTCATTCCACCCTTTTTAGGAACACAATGAACAGGACTAACCCACTTACTATCAGCTATAGGATAAATGATACCAGCTTCAATAAGTCTTCTTACCACTTCTTTCATTTTTGGATGGAGACGGCGTTGATAATCAACAACAGGTTTTGCATCTTCCTCCAAATTAATTTTATGCATACATAGAGCTGGGCTTATACCTTTAAGATCATCAAGAGATATCCAATGGCTGGTCGGTGAGCTTTTAGCACATCAAGTAATTTCTTTCTTCTTCAGCTGAAAGGTTAGCACTAATAATGACAGGATATATGCTCTTCTCATCTAATATGCATATTTAATTTTAGGCAAAGGTTTTAATTCAAACTAGGATCCCCTTTAGGTGGTGGTAACACTCCTAAATTATCAGGTGGGATATGCTGTTGTGAAAGTATTTGTTCTAAAGCATCTTTTTCTCTTCATTAAATGGTTCATCTTGATTAAGCATGTATCTTTCACCATCTGTTGAAGCTACAGCTACATGAGCAAGAGTTTCAATTACATCTTCAGAAAATGGCTCTTTCTTTGAATGCTTATCAGAAAATTTAGAAAAGTTGAATGCAAGTTTTTCTCACAATTAATAAACACTTTCTCTTTAAGCAAATCAATTTCAGCACCAACAGTATGTAAGAATGGTCTACCGAAAATGATAGGACAAAATGAATCTTGAGGGCAACCAAGCACAATAAAATCAGCAGGATATTTAATTTTACCTACCAATACTTCAACATCTCTAACAATTCCAAGTGGATTAATATAATCTTTATTAGCAAGTTGAATTGTCATACCTGTCTCTTCCATACTGATAGGATCAATATCAGGCTTGATTTCAAGATAAGAGAATATGGAATGACACTAATGCTTGCTCCAATATCACATAAGCCATGATAACTAGAAGTCCCAATAGTGCATGATATAACAGGCTTACCAACCTTGGCCGAATTGCCTTTAACAACTTTAGTAGCATCTTCACATAGATAAACATCAACAGGATCTTCTTCATTTAATTGTTTGATAATAGAGATTTGACTGTTGACTTCCATCTGTTCATAAGGCTGAGATCTTCTTCTTTTACTCTTGTTAGAAACAGCAATAAGTAAATTTTCCTTGACTTGGTTTGGATATGGTGGTGCCTCAACATACTCCTCAATTGTCAAGGATGACACTGGTTCTACCTGTTTAATAACTTTGGGTACAACAATAGATTGTTTAACAGGTTCAACATAAGCTTCAAACCCAGTTTTAGGAATACCAATATGATTAGCAAAAGATTTAGCTACCTCAATTATAACATAAGGATCAAGATTAAAAGTATCACTCAGATTTTTAAACAAGGTAGAAGTAGAGAAATTCTCTACACATGAATACTCATAGTCCAATAGGGCTCATTACCTTTATCAAGATCCCAATGACCAGTATTCTCAGAAATAGTCTCCAATAAATTCCATGCTTCTTCTTCAGTATTATTTGTAAAGCTTCCACTAGATGAATTATCCAGAAATTCCTTTTGTTGCCTTGGTAGCCTCACATAAAAGTTTATCAGAATAATTTTCCTTGTAAGATCATGACAAGGATTCTTGCGAGGAGTTCCTTTAACCTCCCCCAAGCTTGAGTAATACTTTCTCCCAGATGTGGCCAGAAATTAAATATATAGCAGCGGTTCTCATAAGCTTCTCTAGGAGTAAAATACTTAAGAAAGAAAACCTTCCTCAAAATACTCCAGTCCATAGTGACTTCTTCATCTAAAGACCTGAACCAAATACGAGCATTACCAGATAAAGACAGATATAACAGCTTCCTTTTTACCTGATCTTCAGAAATACCAGGAAGTCTAAATAAACCACATATCCTCAATTGTTTCCATGTGTTCACGTGCAGATTTAGTTCCATCTCTGTAAATGGATTTTTCATAACTCTTTTAACATGACCAACGGGAATTTTATATCCCACTTTAGGTATCTCAGGCACAGTAATTTCAACAGTTTTAGGAGCATAAGCACTTTCATATAAGCAAGATGTAGCGAGCACGATTCATAAATGCCATAGTAGCAATGAGATAAAACAGTAAATAAAATTCACCTTTCAAGTTTCCTTACCAAACTTCTTACCAATAGCGCTACGCTCCCCGGCAACGGCGCCAGAAAAGTATCTTGATGACTCCCAAGTGCAGGAGATCAATTGTAGTACCTTTCGAATAGAAAAGGTTGTCGAACCCACGAGGAGCTGAAGGTATTGGTTATTAGAAATGATAAATAGACAATAAAAGATGCAAGTGTTTTTGGTATTTTCGATTGTATAATTGCAAGATAGTGAAAATGCAGCAGGTAAATGTAACAAGTAAAAGCTCTCGAGAAAGCCCAATCCTCTATGTGTAAGAGGACAAGCTCAAGTGATGTGTAACTTATATGTGGAAACGTTCCCGAGGGCGGCATGGATATTGCTAGGCATATAGATTTATTAAACACATTGAATATCTTGTCTAGTTTTAATCTTCTTCGGACGGAGCTATTATTAGGTACAGCTAAATAAATAGACTAAACCCCTTATGATGGATCATGTGGCCAATTAAATGACAGCACAAGAATTATTAAGATAAAAATCCCACCATAGCATTACACTCTAGGTCCCCGATACTAATACCCCGTAAAGTAACTTAATGATTCGGTCTCAGGCTTTCGTGTCCTCCCAAGTCTCCCTCACGCCATTACACTACGGTGTTCTCCTATGAGCCCATATAGGTGAAGTGTTGTGCAGTCGACGTTCGCACAACACCATCATAGAATCACACAAAAGATAAACACTAGACAAAATACCAAGACATGTCATATATAAATCATTGCCAATTCATCCTATGCCCTCAGGAACATACAGGAACTACTCACAGCGTGCAAACATGATGATAATCAGTGGCATAAATGGTACAACACAATCTGGAAGTATATTGCTAGAGAACCTACATCCGCATATGCGATCGCTACAGGGGACAGACATTGCATTCAACCACAGCTACAACAATAAGAAGACAATGGCTTGCATTCCTCGCAACAAATAGAGGTCATATCTTCAAGTGACAACATCTTGACAACTGCTTTCCTTAACCAAAGGAGCGTCGCTTCTGGGTCACCCTCCTTTGAGCTCATGAAGATTTGCCATCTTATTGAATATATTCTTATACTAAAATTTTATACCTCAAACTAATTTGTAGCATGATACGGTCTTATCGAGTATAATCTTATATTACTTATTTGGCATAGTTACCTACACGATAAAGTGATGAATATTGCTTACCTTTATTTGTGATATGTATAGTTGTAATGTATATGAAAATATACTTATGCACCTAGTTTCTGGATTAAAATAAATGCTCTGCCAGTAATTTTCATATTCTTGTCAATTGCATTGTACTATATTTAAATCTGATTTGTAACACTATTTCCTCCTTATAGTTTATTTTCACAATGCGTAAACTATATATTATTAGTATAAATATTTATGGCCCATACCTCTAAGTCATATTGGTTAAAAATATCTTAATATCGATTTTGGTATATGATTAGTTAAATACATACACATATATCATTTTCCAGAGCATAAATTGAATTATTAGGAAGATTTTTATTGGTTTTTCATGGTAACATAGGTCTTGAGTATTATTATTTTCATAGTAACATATGTCTTGAGTATTATTATCGATTCGATACAAGTTGAAAATGTGTGTATGCTTTCTACATGGTATATAATAGAGTCGCTAATAGTAATAACTGACTAATAAGAATAATAATGGATTATACTATATTTTTCATGCATAAAAATTGATTATTTGAAATGCTGGCATGCAATGCTATCACCTGCCATAAACAAGTGCTCCTAATAGTTTTTTCTGAAATAAAATCCTGTGCACAAATTTAACTATGTCAATCTAGTAATATTTTTTAGCAAACCTTATATTATGTGTATAAGTCTAACTAATCTCATTGATGTCGATTAGGTTGTTATTTCCTACATATGTGGTACACTCTACTTGCTTCTACAAATTGAGTTTTTTACTTTTTAGATATTCAATAGTATCTTGAACGTAATTGATAATAGCATGATAATTAGTAATACGCTATTCTATTGGGGCCAGGCCCGGGGTCGTCCCTGAATGGTGTCTTAATAGCGGAATGGTAAGCCCATGACATTGTGTGAATAATTGTGAGGTTTTAGCTCACTCATTATGCTATGTTGATGAGGCCAAGACATGCTTTGTTGATGAGGCCAAGTGCCTCCCCATCTAGAATTGTATATCAACCACACAACCTCGTGATGCATAATCATATATGAAACAATACACAAGCATGTATGCATGAATGCATATCTGGACCGTGTCAACAAACATTCATAGCCACAAGCCACAGCAGTCTGATCTATCATATCAGAAAGTATCATATATAAATGGATTCGATAAGATGTCGACATGTTGTTTAGTGTACACACATCTTCATTCTTAAAGTTAATCCTACCAAACTGATAGTTTTGGAGCTGTTTGGGGAACGCTCTCGCTAATACCTGGAGATGATGGAGATGAGGCACACGCGATCGCCGTCGCTAGATAATAGGCAAGGCCGATATATACTTCACCAGACACATGGATAACGCATATGGCTGCGACGTTAGTGAGGAATAGTGATGAGGACATGACAACCATCGACACTACCCAACTATTGATGAACCTATAACAAGAAGCCGTGTCATTGTGTCAAACTAATAAGTGACCAAATCAACGCTAACTTAAAGTTATTTTAAGACACATGCATGATTTGGGTATGTTCTGGATCATGGTTCTGGGATCCCCATGCATGCACGCTGATCTTAATAGGTCACCTTCCTATCCAATTGTTTCATCAAATGTTGACAACCCATAGTTATTTGGAAGATAAGGCTAGTTTCCGTGATTTTTTTTTGTACCCAATCACTTGCCATATTTTCCCACCCAAATGATTATAAAAACTAAAAGATAGAAGCATCAAAGTAAATAACGGGTGTACATGTGCATAGATCTAGTTAAAAAACGTGAACACATTATACAGAAAAATTGCAATATAGCGACTGTTAGAAACCACATATAAACATGCTTGCAAATTTGATATCTGAAATTGTTACTTTTTTTGTAATGTACTAGGAAACAAGCCCGTGCGTTGCAACGGGAGAGAAAAATCGAAGCACAAAAGAAAACACAAAATTCACTCCCCTTCTCTTAGTAGGAATTAGTACATGCTTCTCTTGACTTGCATATGGGGTAGTTGTCGTGCTTGAGGATTGTCTCGCACATTCACACTAAATATCTTGACATTTACACCACTGTGTTCTTTTGTACTTACCAAATTGTTCATTTATACTGCTCTTTCTAGCGAATAAAAGAAACGCAAATTAGAAGAAGAAAAAAACCGCATCGCCCCATTCTCTTTCTTATCCTATCTTCTCCACCATGTTTATATTTTGTCTATCTTCTAAGATTTTTCCATTGTGAGCATCAACAGCTTCAGATTGAATGAATAGATTTACTCTGCTTCGACTAATTTCAACCGCAGAGAGCAGTAGTAGCATCGCAGTCTGAATGTCTGAATTGATTTACTCTGCTACTGTCGCAATATCCGCACTGCTATGGCCCTGTGGCTGATGGGTGCTTCAATCTAAATCGAAATTGCGAGCAGTGTACTGCTAACACCTAACGCGTGTCCTCCCGATACCACATATTTGCATTTCCTGTCACCATTTCATTACATCCAACGTTTCTAAAGCACACGATAGTCGAGCAGTACAATCGAAATTGCGAGCACTGTACTGCTGCAAGTCGAATGAAGAAAAAAGAACCGCAACTGCACCTCGAGCGGAGAGGCAGAGTGACACCACGACCACTCAGAGAGGAGCGTGAGGACGCAGTGTGCACGGGACCTGGCCGATAACGCCTGTACTGCCGGAGATTGGGCCGGCGGCGCCAAAGAGAGCAGAAGACTGTGCTGGTGGCGCCCTGAATCGCCGCCGACCAGGTATACGGTGGAGGGAGCCACGCCCAGACTCGACGCGAGGCGGCGCAGGACCTGTAAGGCACCGACGTTAGACTGGGGCTGCGGGTGGAGGTTCACACGGGCGGCAGGAGGTCGTGGGGAGCCGGGAGAGCCGGGCTGGCGGCGCAAGGCAATGAAAGGAGGCCCGCGCGTGGAGAGGAAGTGGGAGCTTGTGGATGGAGGTTGGAGGACTGGTCTGCAGCGTACGGTGGCGGAAGCAGGTCCGGGGCGGGCAAGGGATAGGGCGGCGGTGGGATGATGCACCTGCTCGATACGGTCGGGGGTGGAGAGCTCGTGCCTTTTCGGTGGTCGGTGGCGGAGAGCTCCTTGTGTACGGATGGCAGGTGGTGTCGAAGGACACGGGGAGGCGTCGGCGCCGATCTGACCTGAGCGACGGCGGGAGGATATGGGTGGGCAGGGTAAGTTAGATTGAAACGTTTTTTTAACTTACGAGTGGCATAGGTGGGTAATTATTATACAATTTAAAGGGCAAATCCAATAACCTACCAAACTAAACGGTGGAAGGCTTAGTGATTTTATTATTAGGTATAGAAATACTCAATAGGATATGGGATTACATACTACAAATGCCGGAGGGACTAGCTGCCGGGAAATGAAAAGAATTCAGGGTTTGTAAAATAAAAACACGAATCTTGGAGGTAGCTAGAATCGGGTTTTCGTCGTTCTCAACGCCGTCAGCTGTACGAATCGGATCTGATTACGTATTTGGAATTTTGGATGCCAAATACTGGACACAAATTTGTGCCAAAATCGTAGGATAAACCCTTGTCGTATCGTCTCGATCGATCGAGGGACTCAGATCGTACGTGATGAAGGCCGCCAGACGTAGGCGGCGGAAGGACCGTCTGAGCAAGCTCAATGACGTCACGCTGGGACGAATCCTGTCCTTCCTCCCCGCCAAGGAGGCCGCGCGGGCGTCGGCGCTGTCGAGCCGGTGGTGCGACGCCTTCGGTCTCGTCGATGCCGTGTCTCTGGAGGAGCCGGAGAGCCCTATAATGGACTACGAGGACCACGGCTGCGGCTGCACCTTCGGCCTAGCCGAGGGCCCGACGCCGCCATTCTCCAGCACCGTCACCGCCGCCCTCCTCTCCCGCCACCACCCGCCCACGCCGCCACCGCCGCTGCGCTCGCTCCGCGTCGTAATGGACCATTACAGCCGCGAGGACGCCTACACGGTGGACAACTGGGTGTCCTACGCCCTCAAGCACGCCGCCCCTGCACCTGCCGGGCTCGAGCTCGACCTCCGCCTCCGCCGTCTGCCCATCTGCGTCCGCCCTTACACCCTCCGCGCCGCCGGTACTCGTAAACGCCGCCGGTCCACCTACACCGCCGAGGAAGAGGGAGCGAATCGCCGACTGGAGATGTCGAGCTCCTCCGACGACGATTCCGAGCCGGACTCCGGCGACGACTCCGATCACGAACGCCAGAGGTCAATGTCACGCTCGCGACAGTACACCGTCCCGGCGAGGCTCTTTTCTTACACCGCGCTGCGTTCACTCAGCATTGGGCCCTGCAGGCTCTCCCCGCCGGCCGCCATCAGCCTGCCGTCACTCGAGACGCTGCTCCTGGCCCGCGTCTACGACAAAGAGCGGAACGTGCAGAAGCTCGTGGAAGCTTGTCCGCGCCTTGCCGACCTAACGCTCGAGGCCTGCCGCACGGTCACCGCGCTTTACCTCACCGGTAACCAGCGCCTCCGCAGGCTCGCCCTTCAGTGTTGCCACCGCCTGACATACGTCGTCGTCGACGACAGGCTCCACACCCTGGAGTACCGCGGCGCCGTGCCCGACACGTCCCTGCTGGCCTTCCGCCGCGGGCTGGGACCGAAAATCAGGTCGTGTAAGATCGATATCTGCGGCGAGGAGGTTACGTCGGCGGAGGAGCTCGCTAAACTCGGAAAGTTCCTGCAGCTAGTGGCTTCCACCAAGCACCTGCACCTGCAGTCTGCCCGTCTGGGCTGCGGCGTCGAGTACGACGCTCTGGCCACGTCGTTGCCGGTGTTCACGCGCCTCCTCCACCTGGAGCTTACCGGACGCCTCCCGCGCAGGGACGGCGACGCAGCCGTCGTCGCCGCCGTGAGCACGATCCTCCAGAACACCCCGAGCCTGGAGATGGTGACGCTTGCTCTCGACACGGGCCCAAGGGACGACGAGTCGGGGACGTGCTATAGCTTGGGAGACTGCAAGGAGGGGGAGCTCATAATGGCGCACGCGCTCAGGTACAACGAGCACGAGGTCCTCCCCTCCGCGCCAGCGGTGAGCATCCCTTGTCTGAAGGAACGAGTGAGGGAGATCAACTTGGTGCATTACCATGGCGGGAGGGCGCAAAGGACGCTGGCCAAGTTCTTGCTCTGCAATGCGCCGGTTCTCGACAGACTCTACTGCGGAATTGCCCCGGGGCCATTGCCGATTCAGAACAAGATGAGAAACGAGATCCAAGGATGGGCGATGAACAGGCCGGAAAATAGCATCTTCGACTAGTCGACTGGAAGTGCTGTAATGCAAGTTGATTGGTGTTAAGCATAATTAGCTAGATTTAAGTTGTGTGTGCAACGAGAGGTATCTTCTTAGTTGTAACTTGTGAGATTAAAAGCGTCTGGTACATGAATTGTGTTTGTGTCTGCGCCAAAATTTCTCTGAATCATATGCCGGATGATTTTGCTAGATTGCGACTGAGCTCAGGTGTTAATAAACTCGTTAACTTGCGCAGCTGTTCATCTTTGTACTTTTGTGTTAGAAGCTGCGTTTTAAGTTTACATTTTCTCTCTATTTTGAGTTCTTGCGGAGCTGTTCATCTTTGTACTCTTTGTGTGTTCTTAACACCCTCTTCTAATGCAAAATGGCGCACACTTCTGTGTGTTTTCTTGAGTAAAAAATCTAGTTTCAGATGCAAAAATCTAGTTTCAGATAACAAAGTACATTTGTTTCTGCGCTCAAATTTTCAGCATATCTTAGATGTTCGGTTTTCAGTTTGTTGTGATCTTCTGATGCGGAGTAAATTTATCTTTTCTTATAGTTTTATGTCTATCAAGAGACATGCTTGTTAGTATATGGGAGTTGCTGGTGAAGAGAAAAAACAATGTGTAACGGCGGGTTTGAAGATAAGGAGAAGAAGGAAATCAAAGGGGCATAACAACGGAGATAGTAACATGGAAGTTTTAAATCTGAACAGTATATCCTTAGTGCAAAATGCAGCAGCCAAAACAAGCTCTGGTCATTATCACAAAAGTTAATCATGATAATAAACTAGCAATGAAATTGCAAAATAGATGATCAGACAGAGTACATTGCAGCGAAGATGCTCATACACGGGGAGGGCTACTGTAACACTCAGCCGTGGGTCAGTGCTGAGCCTCAGGTTTCCCTATGCTGGTGATGTCTGTTGGGCCCATGATAGCTATAGAGAAATTGCTTTTGGATACCGAGCTTCAACGAGTTTATACTCAGGGCCTGCTCTGATGACCCTAGGCGACCTTGTACAACGCAAAAGGGTCCACGTCTTGGGTGGGGATAAGAGTTTGGGGGAGAATGAGATGTGCGTAGCGGGGAGGCTCTGATCTGAGGGAGAGAGTGAGATGAGAAAAGAGATGAATCTAACCGTGGGGTCATTGACACGAATTTACCTAAATACCCTTTTACTTTTGATTAAAAATAAAATAATACTGGCAGTTTCAGGTAGTTTCGAGTTCTTTTAATCTGGTAGTCTCTGGTACCTCCGATTTTATCACCGTTCGATTAGAGCGGATGTACGGTTGTTAAAATTACCAACTATCATAAAACTTGTAATATAATAATAAATATGTATGCTATTCCTTATCCGTTACACCTATTAAACTATTTAGTAACCGCTGTAAAAGGTATCCCACAAGACAAAGCATGAGAAAAGCATGAATTTTTCTGGTCAACACTGCACAATTTTAACTATGATTTCACTTAGGATATTTCTTAAAAATATTATAAATACATATTAAAAGGTATCCCACAAGACAAAATGCAAAGATGATTTATACAAGCTCAATCCATACATTTTGATTTTAGTAGTGGTTAAAGACATGAATTATTGATGATGAAAATTGATGCTTGTGTTATATTTTGGGACGGAGTAAGTGTTTTAACAAAATAACATGATTAATTTGTTGAAGCAAGTGCATATCAGGTCTCTTCGGATGTAAGAATAAACTATTGTGACCGGTGACAACTATTTTAGTTAGCATGCTATGCTCTTTCTGTTAGAACTCCTGTTGATTATTTCGGAAATCTACATAGCTAGATTTTCATGTTTAATTTCATGCAACACATTTTTATTTTATAAACTGCCATGGGACTTATGTACACAAGATGATAACAAGCAGGATGCGTAAGAACATATCATTAAATAATAATATCGAAATATGCAAAATATTAGAATACAAAATATTTTATTTTTATTGGTGATTACCCTAACCAATATTTTTTTCAACCAAGTCTAGAGTATGCACACTTCTGACTTGCTATAAAATTTGACCATTAAAAAGTAGTGTCATTGGCTAAATTTATAAACTATAAGTTTCTATAAATATGGATACACTAGAAACCGCTAATGAAATATTTGTTAGATCGTCCTTGTTTCACATCATTGCTATAAACAACTATGAATCTTATAGATTATTTATCGTTGGAAAAAATTTCTATAAAAAACTTTTGTTACAAAATATTTACAAAAAGGCTAATATTTAGTAATATTTCTAGTTATGTAATTAAACTATGCGACCAAACAGAAAATCATACTTATAATATTGTACATTCTAAAATTAAATCTATAGAAGTATAAAATTTTAGTACAAATTATTTGATTCGCCTCAGGCCCAGAGTTTCATTGGACAATCCCTGAGCGGATCAACTTCGTTAGTCCCACCTCGATAATTGATGCAAGCTCGACTAGCTTAAATAGCGTGGCGCTGCAGGTTGCTCACCGAGCTCAAATCCCAAGCACATGCAAATGTGGGGCAGCGTGTTTCAATTACCAAAACTTCTTTCCTTGTATAAAGTTTGTTTAATTTTCCCATAAATTTTCATATTTACTACTACACAAAATTTCTTTATTTTTCCCATAAATTTGCAAATTTACTTCTCAATATAATTTTTTTCCCCATAAATTTGCAAATTTACTCCTCTATAAATATTTTTATTTTGCCCATAAATTTGCAAATTTACTCCTCTATAAATATTTGATATTTCCCATAAATTTGCAATTTACTCCTATATAAAATTTGTTTATTTTCCCCATAAATTTGCAAATTTACACCTCTCTCTGGCTGCAGGGTCGACGATAATTTTTTCTATAGATTTATTTTTTGCCTCTACGACTGCAAGAGTGGCGATGATTTCATCTATAAATTTTTTAAGTTTCTATATGGTTGCAAGGGTGGTCCCGCCAAGCCCACATGCTTACTCGAGTGGCGAATAAAATTTTCCTCTAAGCGACCTATAAAAGTCCGAACGGAAAATTTCCTACCACCACAAAAAAAGTGTACTCAAGGCAAACAGAAACCTCCAATTTTTTCCACTCGATGAAGTCTAAGAGTCTATACTTATCTAATGATTTGCAAGAATTAGACGACTTAAAACCTCCGATCTGTTTCACCTGATGAAGTCCAAAAGTCTATACTTGTCAAATGATCTGCCGCATAATTAGACAGCTCAAATTGAATGTTCTGCCGGCAGACTTCGGGAATGCCTGGCCCGAAGGGCTCAAGACGCCAGTATCCCAAAATCACGGAACAAGGCCGAAATCGTTCCACACAAAAAATCCTGTCTTAGCATTCACCAGTTGACGCATGGATCAGGCAAGGATGGCCGCAACTACCATAGCCGCTGCGGATGTGCCTGCGGTGGACTCCAGTCCTCTGCGAAACGCCGGGAGATCGAGCGGGAAGTAGCACACGAAGAATTAAGGTATCCGACGAGGCGGCTGCCCGCCGGCAAGAGCGGGTTGTGGAGGTGTTGTGTGGTGTAAGCGTCACCATTGTTGATGCGTCACGCGAGCACCGTGTCGCCGCCACCACACGATGCCATGTGTTGCCTCCGTCTTTACAGTCTGACGTGTGGATTTTCAGTGCCTTGAAGATAATGTTGTGGAAAAGTTCCCCCCTTATACTAGTATGAACATCACTATGGCTGGTCGCTATGACTGACTAATTTCTTTCTTAGTCACTCCGTTCCAATTTAATTGACTTGCTATATACCACATGTGGATGTATCTAGACATGTTACATGCATAGATACATCCACATGTTGTCCATAGCAAGTCAATTAAATTGGAACGGAGGGAGTAGATTTTTAGATAACTTCCAAAAGAGTTTGGTCGCCCGAATTAGATGTGTCGGTCTGGATCTTCTTGATATTTTGAGTCATTTTCCCACAGTGCGCTCCCGTTTCTCCATTCGCTATCTTGTGTTGCCTCGCTCCATCTTTACGCCCAGACATGTCCATTTTCAGTGCTTTCAATATAATGACGCGGCAAAGCTTCCCCTTATAATGGCAAGAACATCACCATGCATGGCTGGCCGCTTTTACGACAGTTTTTTTGGACTTTTAGTTAACTTGCACAAGAGCTTTGTCGCCCAAATTAGATGTGTCGGCCTGGATTTTTTTGTTATTTCGAGCCATTTTCCCATCGTGCGGAACCCCACAACGAGTAGTTTTTAAATAATGAGATCTCAAACTCACGCCCCCGGGAATTTGAACTTCGGTGATTAGTTTGTATATCCACTCCTCCTAACAAAGAGAGTTAGCTCCATTTCTTGAAATTTTAAATTCTGAAAGTTTGATTTCAGCTATACTCAAATAAAAACATTTCATAAGGACACTGAAGTAGTATGCTAGTATATATGTTGAAGTAGATCGAAGTGAATCATCATGCGTACAGATACAACCTCATTGTTCACTCATATAGTGTGAGTGACTTAGTGCTCTGCACCTGCCCAATTTTCTACTTTCACCTTGTAAGAGACAGGACTTTAACCTTCGTTTCACTTGAATTGATCCTCCTTCGCTTGGATAATTTAGCAATCCATTTCTCAATTTTGGGGTTAATGTGCTCAGATATCCTCTCGTTTCCAGCATTGATGCACATCTCTTGCAAAACCTTGGCGTGTCCGGCAAAGAATTTGATGAGCCTAATTCCAAAGCAGTCTGTTCCCTCCCGCCGGAATTGCAGGCTTACTCTTCGTAGGCACCTTCGCAAGCATTTGAACGATTGACCACTCAGGCCATGTAGATCAGAAACCTCATCATAGTTCCCATCATCGTCTTGTGCCACCGTCGGTTGTGGCCGTCGGCGCTTGAAACGTCGGATTGACTCTTCGAACTGCGATCGGTATTTCCTTTCCAGAAAATCGACCCCGTAGTCGTCTTGCTTGTTAGTATCTTCTTGCGATGTGATGAGGTTTATCCGGAGATCGCACAACGCCGGGCAACAGCGGAGTAGGTTCGCGATGGCCGGTGCTGACGCTTTTTTGCGGGTGGGCGTGTACACTCCCTGTAGCTCGAGCCGCTCGAGTCTGTGGAGCGTTGGCAGGAGCTTGGCCTGCTCCTCGTCGGTGGTGGCGATCTCCTCCAGATGGCGCACCCTCAGTTTCATCTCCTTGGCGTGGCTGAAGCCATGGATGGTACCCCAGAAGCTCTGGCGGGCGGCGCGTGGGTCCCTCTCTCGTACGCTGCCGTGCTCGACGAGAGTCAGTTCCGCCCGTGCCAGATGCGCCGGCGGCGGGCTCAGCGAGATATGCCGGACAACTCCCATGTACCGGAAGCAGCGCAGCATGGGGACGTAGATCTCCACGGTGCGCCCCTCTTTCAAGCAGCACTTCTCCAGCACCAACTCGGTGGCCACCGGGCAGCGGAGGGAGCGGCTATGGCCGGGGCAGGGGGTTTTGCCTTCGAGGAGGACAGATTCAAGGTGCATGACGGTGAGCAACGGCGCGGCGTCGATGATGCCCTGCAGTTCCTGGAGCGGCACGTTACAGTGTCGGAGCCGCAGCGACACCAGCTGTGGGAAGAACGCGCTGGCGGCTGGCACCGACGACGATGACGGCTCGAGGCTGCTGCAGTTGGTGATCTCCAGCACGCGAAGGGTCTCCGACGGCAGGGAACCGAGGGCGAGCTTGTAAATTTTGGAATCATACGAGCTGGCCTCATACTTGCTGCGCTCGAAGAACATGGGCTTCCCGTCGACGGAGTCCACCGCGGCGATCCGGAGCTCCTCGACGCGGCGCGCCGCAGGGTGGGAGAGCGCGATGGCGAACACGTCGCGCTTTTTGTTGTACAGGAAATCGCGGATCTTGTCTTGGCTTCGGGCCTCCAGGCGGATGGTGAGCTTCCTGATGGGGCCGTCGCCGTCGGCCTCGGCAGCGTCGAGCGCCTTGTGGGCGGCAGAGCCGACGCCGTCACGCCTGGCGCGGAAGCGGTCGTGGGGCTCGCCGTCCTTGCGGTCGACGCGCGCCTCGAGATTGACGGCGCCGCAGGAGCGCCAGAGCGGGCGCCATCGCGTCGACAGTACGCTGCTGAGCGCGCCCTCCCTGGCGGGGACGAAGTGGAGGACGCGGCACAGGAGGTCGTCGCTGAGGCCGGAGAGGCGGTCATCACCGGCGGCCATCGTCGACGTGCTGCGGGTTAAACGATCTCGATGGATAGGTTTTCTCGATCCGAATAATCCTGCACGAGTCAGTTGTATTACGATGGTGAGTCTCGGTCGTTCTCGATGGGTTCCCTATGTCTCGCTCCTTGCGACCGACTCGCCCGCAGTAGCGCGTCGCTCGCTCCCTACATGGGCCTGAGCATCCGGCCCAGCACCTTGCTACAGAGTAGTACTGATCAGCGACGGGCTCCTAGCGCACGGTCGCGCGAGTTTCTTTTTTTACATTTTCTGCTTTAAAATATATGAATGATTTTATCCGAACCATATTAAGAGACAACTAGCAAACGTGCCCGTGCGTTGCTACGGGCTGACTTTTATTAAATACACGTCTATTTGACTAAGCACAACCCATCATCAGCCAGCATCGTTCGTATCTCCCATGACTATCAATGCCTTCACCATCGAAGATGGCGCCCTTGTGTCACACAGCAACTACCGACCGGTGGCGGGCTGGCGGCTACTTCAGTGCTACATTCGATGACCTTATCCGACGTGGCCACTGTCGACCAGCGGCGGCTCCTTCACAACTACAATCGGCTTGCACCGGAGTGGCCATTACCGATCGGCGGCGGCGGCTCTTTCACATTACCAGTTGTAAACGATCTAGCATGTGCCGTTGCAACGGAATTACAAATTTTTTGATTGCTGAGGAACTACAGTTACAGTTTCTTTAGATATGACTTGAATTATGTTAAAATATTTTCGGTGCAATTTCCCGTCAGTTTATGTTGAGTCACTTAGTCCAGATACAATACAATGACGGTACTCTCGAAAAACTGATGTATTTACTTTTGTTGGCAAAGCAGCTTTTCTATATAGTGCTCAAAGACTAAACATAACTATTTCCATTACAACAACATGGTCAGATGGCTGGTACACTCCTTCCGGACTTATCTTCTGAATTGAAGATTGTCATGGCAAGAAAACATTTTCTACTTTCTACTCCCCCTTTGCTGCTTGTCTTCCCTCTTGGCACAACTCAAGCACAACGGTGGTGGAAATCAACAGCTGAAAGAGTGTGTAGTAGAGCCAGATATTAGGTCGGCTTCGTGGACAGCTCAGCTCCATAGTTGAATGCCACGCCGTTTGTGTTTGGCTGCATTATTTCCCTAACCATGTTGCTTTTGATCACTGACAAACTGAACCGAACTGTCTATACAGTATAGGTTACGGTGACAGATATTCTTCAGTCTTCACCAGTGTTGAGCTGAGTTCCAATTCACTCAAGATGGCAACAAATGCAGCCACGCCGGCTCCGCTCAGCCTGAAGTTTCGGAAGCATCTGCCTCGATGGGAAATCTGCGAGTGGGGGAGTAGCACCAGTAAGATGAACCCACGGAACCCACTCATCCCCTTATAGCAAAGTTTCACTCATCCCCTTCCCCGTGATGATTTTAAATATAGCAAGCCAAAGTTTAGCGTAGTCTTATTTTAAATAGTGTTCGCATCTGAACCCACGGAACCCACTCATCCCCTTCCCCGACATCTCCTCCCCGGCGGCTATGCGGCGCACCAGCACGGTGGCCCTCGGTTCCCACCATGGGTCTTTGAGTCGCGGAGGACTTGATGAGTCGCGGAGAAGCGGCACTGCAACTCGGGGCGAAGACCCGCACCGCCGCCGGATGATTTGGTGCTGGAGCGCGCATGGGGCCGCATCCATCTCCGCAGCTTCGGCGGGGTGGGCCGCCACGACGCCGTCGGAGGATTTGCGGCCGGCGCGCACTCCGCGCAGCCTCGCGGCCGGCGATACCCCTTCGGTAGTTTTACAATTTAACCCCCTGTACATGGACTGCGGGTTAATTTTCTACAAAAGGGAGGGCTAAAATGCAAACGTCGCGACGTACCACGGTCATACTCGTATTATATAGTAGAGATTCTTTCCCATTTTCTGTCCTCGATTTTTTAGATATATTATGCTTCTTACAAACTGTCAGGCTCGCTTAGTAGAGAGGACACCACATGTGAAATTTAGTTGTAACATGATTTGGGAAACCAACTTATATTGTGGTATTTAATCAATCTGATTTGTTTCTTCTATGGATTTATAGCAAGAAGAATGAATATGAGAAAATAGATATAACTAAATCCCATTTTTCTTCGGCAACTCAGTGTTTACAAACTGCAATTCATGACATCGTCAGACAATAATGTTATACTAATTGATTATAGTTTTATTACCTAGTACACCGCAGAGCAGGTATCATCTGCATATGGACTGCCGCTAGCGGCGAGCTGGCCACGTCTCCGTTATAAAATTTCGATCTCATTCGCTCACTTAGGATGACTCCAACGCGACGCAAATGGACACCAAATTATGTCCGTTTGCGTCGGGCCCGGCCGGGCGGACAGGGGGCAGACAGAAATTTGCGTGGCCACAGCGGTGGCCGACGCATTCTTTTTTCTTTTCTTTTGAACACAAAAGAGCTAGCAAATTTGGAGAAAATTGATACAAGAAAATACAGAGAAAAAAGAATTCAAGATGCAGAAAAGATAGCTAGCAATCAAGATGCAGAAAAGATAGCTAGCAGATTACTCGTACGAAAAGCAGCGGCACAAATATCATTGCTAGTAGCAAATTTGCACAATAGAAAGAGAAAGCAGGGGCAGCAGTAGAAAGAAAAAATGCAGCACAAATTCGAAGCTAGCGAGAGCTAGCAAATTCCAAAGTAGTACTGATTCAAGGGCGCAGATTGAGACCGGGATCTCCACGGGCAGCCAAATCCAGCCAAGTCTGATCTCGGCAGCCAGCAATCGACGGAAATTTGCTTGCTTGGGCTCGCGAACTGGGACGGAGAGTGGGCGTGCGAGCTGGTGGTGGCCATGGCCTGCAGCTACCCGAGCAGAGTTGCTCACCTGGAGCAGAGCCGCCAAGGCCACGGCCAGTGCCGCGGCCGCCATCAACGGCGTCGCCCTCCGCCTCGTCCTGGGTGGCGGCGACGGAGAAGGCTCCACAGCGCCGAGTCGGGAAGGACCTCGCGCGGCTCGCCGCCGTCGCCGTCTCCTTGTTCTGCGGTGGGGATTGGGGATTTTTCGAGGTGAGAGAAAAGCGAGGCAGGTGGGAGGGGGAGGAGAGAGGAGATTTCTTTAACCGGTATGTCTCTTTAGCGGTGGCAGGTGGCGTAATATTTTCTACTACGTAGGGGTAAAATCGGAAAGTGAAAAAACGTACCAACCATCACCTGAAGACATATTATATACTCCCTCCGTTCCAATTTAATTGACTTGCTATGCACCAAATGTATGTATGTAGTAGAGATTAAAGAGATTTGTATCTGTGTAATCAAGAACTTTCACCGTAGAACAAATTCGAGAAGTCTTTAAACGCGTAGACCAATATCGAAAAATCTTGATAGTGATAAGAAAGATACGGTAATAGGGAGAGTCAAGATGAAATTGTGACAAAAAAAGTACCCAAAATTTATGGACCAAATTAGGGTGAATCATAATAATGTGGAACCAAAATATTAAGGTGAACCAAGGAAAACACATGAACCAAAATTTTAAAAAAAGAATAAAAATTTGGCTGAAGTAATTGGGCGAATAATAATAATAGTGAAATAAAAATGAAATTAACAAGGTGAAAAGGAACTTAAATTCAAGTTAACTAAAAATAAAAGTGAACAGAAAATGCTGGTGAATCAAAAATAATAGTGAACCGAAAAGATATTAAAATTCGGATTAACCGGAAATGCCGGTGAACCGAAAAATAAACTTTCTAAAAATAAAACTTTTTAATATATGAATATTTAATAAATCTGAACCATTTCCAAAAAATTAAAAATTAAAATCATATATTTTTTTTAGAAAAGAATAAAACTTAGAATATATAAATAAAAAATAAATCCAAAAGGCGAAAACGAAAATAAAAAATTCTACCAAAAAAGAAGAAGAAAAAAAGGAAAAAGAAACTGAAGGAAAAAAAAAAAGGAAAAGAAACGAAAGGAGGGAAACGAAAATGGGCCGGCCAACAGGAGCAATCGCTGCGAGCGAGTCGGAGGCTATAAATAGTGCTTGCGGTTGTCGATCCGCTGCGGAGCTTTTCCATTCCAACTCGGACTGGAAGTCGATCGCGTCGACCTCGACTCTAATTCATGTGCTAATTAGTCGATATGAGAGAAGAAGCTTCACCCAATTTTGATCGATCGAAGCAAGTTCGCACAACTGTCATAACTGTCAGCAAAAACAACAAATACGGCAGTATCTGTTTGTGATCTATCCAAGATACGTGTTTGGAACTTTGGATGCCGAAAATTGGACAGGAAATTTGTGATCTATCCAAGATCGTAATATAAAGCCACGGTGTGTCGTCTCGATTGATGGAGATCGCAGAATCTTGAATCGTTTTTTTTTTACTGGAAAACGTTGAATGAATTGGTTGAGCATATTTTGCAAACCTGAGACGATCATTTGGCCAAAGCGCTGGCTTTGCGCGGCCAAATTTAGCGATGATGGGTAACTGAACAAAACGCTGGCCTAGCTCGTATTCACTCCGTTCCAAATTAATTGACTTCCTTTTACCCACATGTGGATGTATCTAGACATGTTACAAGTATAGATACATCCACATTTGGACAAATGAAATTCAATTAATTTGGAACGGAGGGAGTACTTAACAGCGCGAATGCACACACAAATCACACTAACCATTCATCACCAATTTCTCATGGGTTGGGTCTCCGATTCCTCGTGGGCCCATGCTGGGCTTTCTATGGCTAGTGATGGTCATTATGCCAATGAAAATTACTGAGAGTTTCTTTCAGGTTCTTAGAGTGAGCGATCTTATAATTTTGGAAAATAAATTAAGGATTCATTTACAGGTTTTACAATATTCCAAACGGATATTTCATGGGTTGATTTGAGAATGCACTTTCCATAAGAAATAAATCATGATAAATAGTTTTCTTTGCGAGCTGCATTGAAAACTAACATGTAATGATCTATTCTAAAGACAGTTTAAGAAATAGGAGCGAGAATATGGATTGCACGGGAAAATAGCTCCACAAAAGTCCGTGTCTATTATTGTGATATTCTATAGTGCATTCTAACATATGATGCTACATATTCGTTAATTTTTTTAATAAGTTTATAAACAATCGTTTAATGAAGAACTCCATGTAGCTTGGGATATTTCTCAGTCTCGTTAAAGCCATCCACAAGGTTCTTTTAGTTTCTGTGACAATGAGTTGTAAGAGTTTGTGCGGCACATGAATAGTTTATTGGTGCAATAGAGTAGAAACCGTGCGACCCAAGTATTGGATTAGGTGTTAAGGGAAAACGACGGAGGAAAAAAAACTCTTCGAGCTCTCGCTCCGTCGCGCCTCCCTGGGCAACCGGGGCGCCCATCCTTCCAGCCCTAGTTCGTCTCCCACGCCCTCTTCCCTCATCGTCGCCGCCAGCAGGCGCCGCCGGGCGAAGCCCACGTGGGGCCGGCAGTAGCGGATCTCCTCCCCCCCCCCCCCCCCCGCGCTAGGAGGGCCCGAAGGAGCAGTTCCCGATCTGGCGGTGGTGCAGCTCGGTGGTGGGTCTCGGCCGGCCGCATTCTGGCCATAACGGGCGACAGGGATGGAGGACGAGGTGGTGGCATGCCGTGGTGGAGCTGGTCTGGCAACCGGCGGCTGTGAACGGGGATTTGTGCGTGGTGGCCGGATCTGGGCTTGAGGGCCCCGATCTAGGCCTGGTCGGCCCGGGTTCTCCTGGGCAACCGGGTAGGATGGTCAGGGGTAGGTGCGGAGGCGCCGCACCCGCCGTAGTAATCCTCCTCCACCGCCATGCCCTCTCACTGTCGGCCGCAGTCGGCTAAATCTGGGCCAGGCGGGCTCGGATGTAGCGACTGTTCCTGTCCGTTCCGTGGTGTCGGAGTCCTTTGTGCATGACATTGACGCCGGGGTGGCGGCCCCGGACGGAGAGGCTGCGCGTCTGGCTTCGCGGCAGGCAGCGTTGTAGCGGTGGTGGTGCCTCCATTTGGCTGCAAGGGCAACGAAGGGAGGGACGGCGGGTGATCCTGGTGCTGTCGTCTTCGCGGTGGCGGCTCCCTAGTCTGGTTGTGGAGAGATCAAGCTGGTGGCGGCGGTCCTCCCATCGGGTTGTCTTTGGCGACCCGTGGGTGGCATGGCTGAGAGATCGAGCGAAAGCTCCACGCTTGTGAGCCGACGGCGGCGATGCTCACGGGCGTCATATCCCTCTTGGGGGCGTCGTTGTGGAGTCCTCTCTCTGTGTCAGGCTCCGGGTGAAAACCCTAGTTCGATTCTTCGGACTCAGCATCGGCGACGTACCGCGTCGTTGCCCTCCTGGGGGCGTTGTCGTGGAGCTTAACGGTCTGTTTGTCACAGCTTCGATTCCTGGCGTGAAGCTTCATCGGCGCCGGCATGGGATGGCCTCGAGGGTCTCCTATCTCTTACACGTGACCTCGTTGTTACCGTTCTCGGTCCTCGCTGTTCACTGGCAAGATCGGCGCTCCATGGCTCGGAGCGAGAGGGCAGACGACCCTCTCCAGCAATGGCTTGGTGTATTCGGTGCAACGTTGTCCGATGGTCTTATAAGGAGGCGCGGTTTCGTACCTGCTCGGTAGTCTAGGTTGTCTCATGCTAGGTCTAGCTTCTCCGGTTTTCTTGCTCGACTTGTAGTTGGGGGCTTCGCTCTAATCTCGTTTGTCGTTTCTTTTGACTTGCTTTGTAAGAGAGTTTCCTCACCACGTTGTATCAGTTTTTCCGTTTGTGGCTTTATTTATAAAGCAGGGCGAAAGCCTGTTTCGAGAGAGGATTAGGTGTTAAGGGTGGGAACGTTATTGTGTTGAAGAATATAATGTGCTCCTCTAACCTAGATGAAGTGGCGGATAACTAGTGGACTAGGGTCGGTGATTGAGACTATGGCGGTTCTCGGTCGGAGAAGAACAACTTGTGCTTAAGAAAATTTGAGTCACCTATATATGTATGGGACACTGCTTTATTTATTGATACCTACACTTCATACTAAGCCACTACTACCGTACATGAGTTCCAACTTGTGGCCTTTGTGCTGTGCATGAGAATGCACAAAAACAAAAAAAAATATAAATCACTTTGATAAAGAAAACAAAATGAAATAGTGACAAACGAACTGAGATGTAAAAGCGTCCGTTTCGAATGCTAGAATACCACCAATGCCAGTTAAACACCGTTGGTGGCTCTCTTGTTCTCACTATTGAACCTGTGACTTCCGAGAGTGTATCTTATGACAATTTGTATTTTGAACGTAAAATGATCAACAAACTTAACTTGAAAATACATTAAAATTTTCAATGTGGGATTATGTTGTAAAACATGTTTCTTAACTATATGATGTACAATAATATAATCGAAAGGGTAATTTAAGTTTATTTTTGAAGGAAAGAGGTGAGGGAACGAGTATTTATCTATACTACTATTAAAAGAGCAAACATGTTGGTTGGGATACTTTAAATCTGGACCGTTCAATATCCGATCAAACGGCCCAGATCGTCTCAATGTTTGACAACTCAACATTGTCCAGTTTGGACGGTTTTGTCCTCCCACCAAATCACATAATACAGCAAATTTGCCATTGTACCGGTTCAATATTGTTTGTCTCCTTTATCGGAACAAAACCCTCACCCACGCAAACACATGCCTCCCCGCCGCCCACGCCCTGCCTTCGCCGTGCCGCCGGCCACCCACAAGGCCCCAAGTCACGAACTCTTATCCGTTGACTACCATTATCTCTCTGCACATCCTCCACCTCTCGCAGTGCTCGCCCTCCAAGAAGCAGCAAAGGGAAAAGCGCCATGGCCTCCATCACGTGCCCCGCCGTCTCGCGGCCGGACGCGGAGGTCGCTCGTGGCGGTGCTCGTATACAGGCCGTTCCTGACGGCGCGACGTGTGGGTGGACGGACCCCTTGAAATATTCCCGGCCGGGGGTGAGAGGCAGGGGGCGGCCACCTCACGGGTGGATCCGGCGGCGGCGACTTATCTGGAGGAGAGCGAGGCAAGACAAGGCCATGGCGCCATGGCGATGACGGCCGAGGGCGGCGCTGCTTGCCAGCTTGCCCGCAGGCCTTCCCAGCTTGCCCGCAGGCCCCTTGCGGTGCCCGTCTACCACTCTACCTCCTCAGCTCGCTCGCGCGGTTCTACTGAATGTGGTGTTCTTGGTTCGTGCTGTAGCGGCTCGGGATCAAGCGTGCGGTCGCCGTGGAGTCCGATGCGGACGAGCTCATCTGCCATGGCCCCGCATCGGTGACGGCACTGGTGTTGGCAGCCCTTTCTGCGGATTCCATGTTTGGATCGAGGTGGTGGCCATCATCGGCTGCATCGGCGGTTTATCTCCATGAACTCCTGTTCCAGCCATGGGCCTCAGCCCTCAAGCTCTGGATCGATTCTCTGCTGGTCAAGCTAAATCTCGGGCTGAAGTGCTTCAGAATTCAGATGCATCAAAATTATCTACGTACATTCAGTCCAATATAGGAGGCTGGTATGCTGCTCCGCTCTGTCTCCCCAGCAACTCATAGGGATATGAACATCTTCAGGGAGTAGCGTGTGCTGCTGCAGAACATCATGCGCATGAGGGACTTGCATTTGCCCAATTTTTTCCTGCCCAAATGTGTGGCTGTTGTAGGCTCCAACAAGCTCTCCGTTCAATGATGCTCTCCGACATCGTTCTGGTTCTTCAAATCAGTGATTGACAACATGGATAGTTCGTTATGTTGGTTAGTAAAGATGTTTGCTTATTTAGCATCAACGGTTTCTGCATATTCTTCCTACAGAGGCACAAATAACAACCGACCCTGCTCTATTGTTCAACTTGTTTGAAACCCCAGTGTAACGCTCAAGTTTGGAAGTACCACAATGGTTCTTGTATACCTACTTCTCAACTTCAATGTGTTTTCTGCAACATTTGCTTGAATCAAAGTTTGTATTGGTAAAATATTGCTGCATTTTATTGTGAGATATGCTTATCTTAGGATAAAAGTGTGTATTATGTGTACACCGATTTTACAGCGATCAAGCTATTAATTTAAAGTTCCATGTAAATGTTGGTGATGACTGATTTTCAATCCTGGTATCCAAGTTTATCTATGTGTAGAGATTATATTTCTATATATGAAATTTATCTCATTATATCTTTTGTTCAGAAATGAGGTGTGATGATCACTAGCAGCTTGTTGTAACTCCACTAATGAACTTCTATGTTAGTATTTCTGTGCAACTTAATTAGCAACAAGTGGTGCAAATGTATAGACTCCATACTGTTCTTCCTTCTTGTTGTTTTTTTTTTTTTTTGCGGGAAGGAGCTGATTTATATTGAAACAAGGTTCCTTACAGAAAGGTCCAGAACGAAAAGCAAAATTACAAACAAGTCCAGCTAAACCCCAACGAGGAAGACGTTGACCAGAACGTCACGCCGGCGCGCCGCCGCACCACCTCCCCTACGCCTTGGATCGGGAAGCTCCCCTGCACGGACGGGAAGTCGACGCCACTCGGTCCCGAAGAACCTCCGCCCTGCAACGCCATCGTCGTCGCCAAGCTTCAACGAAACAGCACCTTCAAACTCTTCGAACGCCGGAGCCACCACCCCACGGACTCCGGTTGGGGAAGACCAAGCTCGACTGCTCCGTGGAGTAGCAAGCTCAGAAAGGACGGCGGATCCGCAGCGGAGCTCCACCGGAGCCGCACCGACAGAAGAGAAGCCCGCCGCCACCAAAAGCCACTCCGGCCACGCCTTCTTCTCCACTGCGCCGCCGTCTGGCCACACACGCATCCCTAGACTATATACACGACGAGATCCGTGGATTCCCCGTCCTCCCGCCGCCGGAGCGGCCGCCGGAGGGCGGGGAATCCGGCGAATCGCCGCCGGCGAGCTGAGATGCGCGCGGTCGCCCAAGAAATCTCCTTTCTACTGTAGGTGGGGAAAGGTACCGGTCCAAGGTGCGGTCTGTCCTTCCTTCTTGCTGTTTTGATACCTCAGAGGTATGTAGATGACACTCATTTGTATGAACCCTTTTTTGCCAGAATAATTTCTTCTGAATATAGGCCTTTTTCTGATACTTAAGTCATCGGTTTTCTTCATGGTGGATTGTTATATGTTGTGTCTCAAGCTCTTCTTGTTGCTATTTATTTCAGAAGTGCTTCTATGTACCCAGTTAATGGAGAACACCAACCAGCCGACAACTCTACGATTTCAAATGATCTCAAGGCAAATAACCTATTCTTACTTCTGCAAACGACACTTCATTTTCTCATTGTATAAGCTCTTACTAATTCTATTGGAAAAAACTATTCATCAACTTTTATCAAGTTATTTGCATGAGTTAGGAATTAGGTGCGTGAAATTCAAACACTCAAAAAGATTTTCTTGTATTGGGATAAGAAAAGTTATCATATTTTGTTTGTTGACTAGACGTGCATGGCACGTGCACGGTTACTAGTTTCGTAAAATGACAAAAACCCAAAGTCACAACCACGAGGACTGGAACATGGGTGGTCCACTCCCCTAACCAAGAGAGATATGTTAACTTTTTGCAATTTTACCCTTTTAAAGTTTGATTTTCTTTTTTGTTCAAGACAACAATTTGTAAGGACACTAAAGTCGTATACTATAAAATGTTTTAGTCTTTTTCCAGATTCACATGTATCTACATGTATCTAGACATTTTTTTTGTGTATATTCACTCATTTTAGTACGTATCTAAACATCTAGTCAACATGTGAAATAACTAAAACATCTTACATTTAGAAACAGAAGGAGTAGATGTGAAGTTTTAGTCTAAAAAGTAGACGTGAATATCATCCGTACAAATATCAGTTAAAAATATTACAACGTGAGTGTGTCGCCCTTTATTCACAACCTAGTGTGAGCACCATGTTGGTACCCATTTTTCTAGTTTGACCTTGAAAGGGACAAGACTTTAACCTTTCTTTCACTTGTTGTGTTGATCCTACTTCTCTTGGATTTATTAGCAATCTATTTCTTAATTTTCGGATTTATGTGCTCAGATATCCTCTCATTTCCAGCATCGATGTATATCCCTTCCAGAAGCTTGGCGTGTTCGGCAAATAATTTGATAAGCTTGATTCCAAACAAGTCGGTCCTCTCCCGCCGGAATTGCAGGGTGATGCAGCTCAGAAACCACATCAAAGTTGGCATCATCGTGCTCGTCGTTGTTTCTAGCCACCATCCAGAGTGATCCACGGCGCTTGAAACGTTGGATGGTCTCTTCGAACTCAGATCGATATTTCCTTTCCAAAAAATCAAACCCGTAGCATAAATTCTGGTTAGCATCTTCATGCGATGTGCTGAGTTTGATTCTCGGAGATCGCGCAGCGCCGGGCAACAGTAGAGCAGGTTCGCGATCGCCGTCTCGGCCATGCTGCCCACGGCCGTGGGCGTGTACACTCCCTGGAGCTCAAGGCGCTCAAGGTGGAGGAGCGCCGGAAGGAGCTTGGCCCGGTTCGTTTCACCGGCGACCGCGATCTGGTCGAGATGGCGCACCCTGATGTTCACGTGCTTGGCGTGGGTGAAGCCATGGAGGAATCCCCAGAAGCTCCGGCGAGCGGCATGTGGGTCCCTGGCTCGCATGTAGCCATAGTCAATGAGAGTCATGTCCGCTCGAGACAGCTCTGGTGGCGGCGGACTCAGGGAGATGTGACGGAGAACCCCCGTGTACTTGAAGCGCCGTAACATGGGCGCGTAGAGTTCAATGGTTCCATCCTCCTTCATGGAGCACTTATGTATCACGAGCTCAGTGGCCGACGGGCAGCTGAGCGGGCGGAGGAGCGCACCTTGTTCCGGCGGCGACGGTGAGACGTTGTGATGGTAGTAGCTTCGATGGACATGGCGCTTTTCGTCGTCCTCGAGAAGCACGGAGTCGAGGTGGATGGAGGCGAGCAGGGGCGCGACGTCGATGACGCGCTGGATGGAGACCGTCGAGTGGCACGTTGCAGTGTCGCAGCCGCAGCGCCGCAAGCCGCGGGAAGAACGTGGGCGGCGACGCCAAGATGAGATCGCTGCAGTTGGTGATCTCCAGCACGCGGAGGGTCTCCGATGGCAGGGAACCGAGACCGAGGGGGTAGATCCCAAGCCCATAAACAAACGAGCTAACCTCATATGGGCTCCTCTCGAAGTACATTGGCTTCCCGTTGATGGAGTCGACAGCGGCGATCAGGAGCTCCTCGACGCCGAGCGCCGCCGGGTGAGAGAGCACGCCGGCAAAGACGTCGTGCTTGCGGCGGTAATCCATGTCGCCGTTCAGGAAGCCGCAGATGATGTTGCCATCCCTGGCCTCCACGCGTAAGGTGAGCTTCGTGACGGGAATGCTGTCGTCCGCTCCGGCGGCCTCGGCGAAGGCGTCGAGCGCCGCGTGGGCTCCGGTGACGAAAGCGTCGCGCCTGGCGTAGAAGCCGTGTCGAGGTTGCTCCTCGTTCTCGCTGATGCGCGCCACGAGGTTGATGGCGCCCGAGGAGGGCCAGAGCCGGCGCCACCGCCTCGAGAGCGCCGTGGTGAACGCGCCCTCCTTGGCGGGGACGAAGTGGAGGACGCGGCGCAGGACGTCGTCGCTCAGGTGGGAGAGGCGGTCGCCACCGGCGGCCATCGTGGACATGCTGCGAGCGATTACAGCGATGAGGGTTGTTTCGATTCTGGATGCAATTAACTTGGATCTGCGTGCACCAGTCCATTGTATTAGCTTTGGTCGATTCCTATTCGGACTGGAAATCCATCCCGTCGAGCCCTACTCCAATTCATATGAAGCTAGTCGATCTTCATTTTTCTCTAAAAAACAAATCAAAGGAGATAGATCACAGAAGTTTGAATTGTTTTTTTTAGGGGAAAAGGTTGAATCAATTGGTTGAGCACATTTTGCAAACCTGAGACGATCATTTGGCCAAAGTGCTGGCTTCCCGCGGGCAATATTTTTAAAAGGTTAAAAGCGGTCGTATCCGCCATCCGATTAGATATAATAGAGATTTATGTACAGAATTTTGAGAAAGGGAAAAATCCCTTTACAAAAACAAAACAGAAAACTAGTCTCCAGGATCATGCGTGTGGGCGAAAGTCCGCAACGCCAACTCTTCCCACACCAAAGCTACCACCTCCGTAGGTGAGATCACCGCACTACGGAAAGTTCTCCGGTCCCTCTCCTTCCATAACCCCGTGGAGGAGTGCCCAAGCATCAGAAACTTCAGCATCTAGGCCACCTTCGGCGGAATCATCGGCTCCATCCCGGTCCCTGACGTCTTCTTCTTCTTGGGCTGGCTTCCCACGGCCAATTTTAGAGATGATGGGTAACTGAACTGTAACGAAACTGAAGTACTGAACCCATATGAAATATTTAAACAAACCAAACCAACCTAATCCACCGAATTGTGTATTCACACCCAACCTAAACTAAACTACTCCCTCTGATCCACAAAGATTGTACGTAGGTGTTTTGGTACGACACTTAATCTGAATCGGAGGGAGTACAAGATATCTCCACCAAAACCGAACATCATACAGAGCTCATCAGCACCTACTACAATAGTTACCAGGCATCAACGTCGCTCAACCACCAACGTCGACGAACAAAAACCATCCATCAGTAAGTAAATCTTAAGTGCACCATGCCTTCTCCTCCCAAAACATACATAATAACTCTCTACCAGCGCAAGAAAACTGTCTCAGTGCATGTCACTCGTAGTACTCTGCTCCGCATTGCTGGTACCCCTACTGCTGCTCCACTTCCTGAGGTGTGGTGTCCGGCTTGACAGGCAGCTTCTCGCCGCCACCGTTCCGGCGACGGGCGACCGAGACCAAGTCCATGAGCATCGCCTCCGCGGCGTCAATCGCTTCCTGTGTCCCGCTGATCACCACCTCCCTGCACATGTCACACATAGAAAGTTACTAGACCGCAGGCCTCTGTAATCCGCAGCTCAAATCATGCGTTCATTCCACAGACAGACATTCAGTCAGGGTCAGGGTAAACCAACATACCTGTCAGTAGTCCCAGCTACAAAATCACCCTTGGACGAGGTCCTGATCCATGCGCCGGTAGCCTGAACTCCAAGGAACCAATTAACAATTAGCCAAAGGCATCCTTTAGTGGCACGCCAAATGGGAAGCCGGTAAAAGATTTTAAGACCAAACCGTCCAGAAACACTATACTACCCCATATAGTGCATATTAGTGATGCAGGATACCTGTAAGATATCCTTTATGTTCCTCCCAGCACGGCCAATGACGGCACCGATATGCTCATCGGCAATAGCAATGGTCAGGGACTCTTGGGCATCATCATTGTTATCGGGCGACCTTTTATGCGTGTTCGGCTAAAGAAATTCAAGAAAAGATGGTTCAGATTTCGCAGCAGGCAACATATACCATCAGTAAACTGGACATAAACAGTCAACGATAGTCTTGGAAAATTATTTCCATGCAGTTCTAAAAAATAGACAGAGGAATTTCATGGATAATGAGGCTATGAATATGAAGCACAAAGGGATAAGGGACTGGTTGCAGGAAACTACACACACATTTATATGCAAATCAGATTAGCAGGTTGCAGTCAAGCACGCAATTTTCGTTCATTCCTTTGGAAAAGAAAGTTCCATAATTCTTCTCTTGAAATATAACAGCCAGTTGTACATTTTCCAAGCATAAACTTTCCACATATTTTACATGAGCAAGGGCTTCAACTTTCCACATGGAAGGTTGATGTTTTTCCATTTGTCGTTGCTTAGCTTTGATTGGGAATGGAATCAAGATTCTAGTGTATGACCAACAAGCATTACGATGGAAAAGAGAAATAAACAAAACCCTTCCTTTTCTAACAGTAACTACCTCATACTCTCCTAACATCCATTCTTTTTCTGTTTACATTTTCTAAATTACTTCTTAACAAGACATCTATTGAGAAGCCTTATTAATGCATGAAAGAAGCAATCTACGTGAAAGGAGAATCAGAACATGTAGTGGTGTATTTCAATAACAATGTCTTACCCTGCTGTGGTGTCTTTCAACATGCTCATCTGGCCCATAGTCTTCACGCCCAGCAGATGAAGCAGGATAAATTGGAAAAGGAAGGCCTGAATATTTGGGAGCGCGATTAGCCAATTAGTTACTGGAAAAGAGTGATGCAATACGGACTAGTAGCTCAATGCCTGTGAATCATTACGACTAATCCAGCATCTCACTACACAAGAATATCAGAAAAGAATATGGAAGCAACCTATTCATCAAGTTCAGTCTTACTGCAAGCCTTTGACAAGATAATATACCAAAATACCCCAAAGGCAGACAAGATGCGTATGAGGAGGCATACAACATTACAACCCGAATTCAGTAGCGGGCAATTACATAAAACAAGAAACAAAGGTAAAAAAACGGCTGTAGCATATCAAGTGCTAAAAGTTATGCTTAAAAACCTCCATAGGGGCATGAGTAGCGATCGTCCTCCAGCAACTCAGAAAGTATCAAGAATATTGCCTGCAGCTGGTTGTCCAAGATTCCTGTGATTGTAACCAGCCTATCGTTCACACCATAGGAGATGTCGTGGGGTGAGATCACAATTCCAGCATTTGATGCTTTAGTTAATGACCTAAATGGTAAACAAGAAAAGGGAATAAGTATAAACCTGCAATATCTGAAAAGTACAAAATAAACTGAAGAAATATGATGAATGATTATGTTGGAATGTGGGCTCCAAATACTAGTGAAATGGAAGGGAATGTCGCCTAGGCCCCCAAACAAATAGTGAAGTACATCAAACACAGCAAGATTAACTTTTGGTCTTGTTGTTCCCTCGAGTTGCTTGCTTGCAAGTACATCAAACACAGCAAGATTGAAGGGGAAAAAGCCTACTTGATGATTGTTCCTGCTTTGCCAATGAGCGCGCCACAGCATGCGTCGGGCACCACGAGCACGACATCGTCGACCACCTGGTCACCCTGAGGCCAGAGCAGAGCAGAGGATTATCTAATCGATTGGAACAACAAGACCATCAGACTGAACGAAACCATCCCGAGCAGAGCAGAGTAGGGTACCTGGTAGTTGATTTTTTCGAGGATGAGCTCGGCGGCGTCCATGACCTGGTGGAAGAGGCCGGAGACGAGGATGACCCTACTGTCTGTGCCGGGGAGGAACTGGCCGCGGCGGGAGAGCTGGACTTGGGCCCCCGATGTGGACACGACGGCGGTGATGGCGTACCCGGCCCTGCCGATGACGCGGCCGGCGTCGGCGTCGGAGACCAGGAGCCTGGCGTGCGTCGGCTGCTTCCACAGGTCATCTGAAATGGAAAGATCGGTGGGTTCCGAAATTAAAAACCCTCGCAAAAACCCTCCTTTTTTCTTTCTGTACCGAGCCGGGCCGAGAGAGTGGGAGCAGAAGGGGCCGGGGACGCAAGATCCAAGGCGTGCGGCCGCGAGGTGGGTAGTAGAATCATCGGAGCCGGAGGGGACGGGTCATCGGTCGGGCTAGTCTTGTTCTTGTTGGGGAAGAAAGAAAAGAACAGGGGAAAGCATGGAGGGAGGGAGATGGATCGGAGGATTCCGCGGGATGGAGGAAGCAGCGTGAATGCGGGTACCCTACCTTCGTAGCGGTCGCCGTCTTCGGAGGCCGGCGGCGAGGAACCCATGGGGATGGTACGGGAGGGGGCGAGGAGAAGGTCGGGTGGCCGCCGCCTCGCTTCCGGTGGTGGTGGGTTCGTCTCCACCTGCTCCCTCTCTCTCTGGTCGTTTGTGCGTTGTGGCACCACACTCCCGCCAGGTGGACCCAGCCGGTCAGCGAAACAGAACATTTTTTCTTCCCATTTTCTGTTCACGGAAAAACGAAAACCAGTTGGTTCGAGCAGCTTCCGGCCACAACAACTCTTTTTTTCGAAATAGGACTCTAGCAGATTCAGATCTAAAAAAAAAAATCTAGCAGATTCAATAAAGTTTACATTCCTTCTCACCATAAAAAGAAAGGTCCATATGATTTTTCAGTCGACTAAAACAATCCAAAGGTAGGAAGAATCTTTTGACATTTTGTTTGTATAAGCAGAGTGAGAGCGGTCTTTCGGTTCCAGAACTCATATGTTTAGAATATAAAATTTTAAAATAGTACAACATTTCGAAACATTCTTTTTTTTCGAGAGTGACGGGGGGGAATAAATCCCCACCGCTTGTTTCATTCATCGAAAGAGCCTGGCGGGCTATGTTCTTACAACAGAATAGCAATTGTACAGGGGGATACTGGGGAAGAGAAAACAATGAAAATACATGAAAAAAATACAACTAGAAGAGGGAACAGCAAGAGCCACCAAGAGACACAAGAGGCGAGGGGTGTAGTCGAGGGATCACAATGCCAAGACTCTGCAATCATTGCCTCACGCACCGCACCGGCATGCGACTCGAAACCCAGGCACAACTCAGGAGCACCACCATCATCATCGGAGTGTCAAGCCTAGCACCTGGCACTAACCTAGATAGGAAGCTCCGCCACGGAGATCGAAACGAAAGCAGGTGGGGGAGACATACATTGCATCGTCATCGAGCAAAGGTGAGCCGAGACGCCGCCAAGAGCACGAAGCTCCCACACCGCAACAGTGGCCACTGGAGGGTCTTGGGCAAGCACATCCATATAATCAAGACCACGTGAAGGCTTGCCGAAGTGAGAAGAAACACACCACCGTCGGCCCCAAGCTGGCCGAACCAACACCACCAAAACGCAGCACCGCCAGCTCCCGCAGCGACCAACCAAACTTTTGTGGTCTCCAAGATGACGCCTCCAAGGAGGTTGTGTTGTCAAGGGCACAACACCGTCATCCGACCCGGCGAGCCGGGTCTGGGGTTTTCACCCGGAGACCACCAAAGAACTGTAGGTGCTGCAGCTCCACAACGACACCTCCAGCGAGGAGACGGCGTCAAAGACGCCGCTGCCGCCGGCAACGACAAGGTCGATGCAGGGTTCTCACCCGGAGTATGAGCAACCGAACAGAAGAGGAAGTCGACCACCACCAGCCATCACCGAAGCCAGCCGCACCGCACGGAGACCACACATGGCCACACTCCAGCACCAGCGCCAAATCCACCGAAGCGGCCGGACGCAGCGCTAACCACCGCACCCCGCCGAGCACCATGCCGACAGAGGTGGGGGAGCGCTGCCCGAAGCCCAGACCCACCATGGACCCGAGCTGCAGCCTGCAGCATGCGCCCGACGTGCACCATGCACGCCGTAGCGCGGCTGCCAGGGGCGAGTTCGCGCCGAGAAGCTGACGAGATGGGGCGCCCGGCCCGTCGAAGCCCAGATCGGGCCCGGATGGGCCGCAACCTGCAGAGCACCCCCAAGTAGACCTCCACCACTCGCTGGGCGCCGCCGTCGTTGCTGCGCCATGCCACCGGAGAGCCCGAGGAGCACGCCCGGAGGAGGACGCCGCCGCGCCGTCGATTCGCCGGTCCGGCTGAGCCCCGCCGCCCGGGGACCCAGGAGGCCGCGAGGAGACGCCCCGCCGCCGCCGTCGGCCGCCCGAGCTTCGCCCGGCGGCTTCCTCCGGCGGCGGCGCGGGCGAGGAGGTGGGGGGAGGCGGCGGAAGCTGGGAGTGGGGAGCCTCCGGAGCCGCCCTAGCGGGGGCGACCCGGGAGGCGGGGGAAGGTGATTCTTGGGGCTTTACTCATTTCGAAACATTCTGAAACTTGATAATAACTTCATATCTTTGAGAATTGCTCACCCAAGTACCAATCAACAACCAAACTCGTGTCTAGTCTCTGATTTGTAGAAGCTTGGTACTTCAGATCTTTGTTGTTTGCCTCGTATGAGTTTCGTGATGACTAACTTACCAATTGTATGTAACTTGATAACTTTATTTCTCAAGCGTAAATTGATTTTTTTTTCTTCAAAAAAGGAGCATTTGTCACGGCCTCTGCGCCGAAATGATGCACACAGTTTTTACATTTCCATGTGTCACTTGATAAATTGTGATGTGCTTAGTCGCACTAGTGTGGCTCTAAATTACACGCATGTAATTAGCCATTAGTCTTGGCTCAAAATATGCCGGTAATTCTTGGTAAATGAATTATTCCGCTAAAGGTGTTGCCCCTATCCGCCAATTTGGAGTACTCTCGAGCACGAGATCCGGTTTGTCCATCAAATTGTTTTAACCGTACTTGTGTTTTACCTCCCGGGTTGACTAGGGCTGTTGGATGTATACGTATAGGCCGACTCATTCACATCTTGAGTTGCTCCGGCTGACCATGAAGTCTAGGCCTCATCTAGCAACCGAAGAACACTTTTTCTTGTGCATGGCATGCTCTATGCATGGCTACAAAGAAAAACAACCGGGTCTTCTTTTTTCTAAATTTGATTGATCTTAGGTTACATTATTCCCTCCCTTCTTTGGTAGCAGGTCATGGTGGACAGCGACTCTGTGCAAGAAGGGATTGGTGGGAATATGATGAGGATGGCCATATGAATCACAAGGAAGAAGAAGTGCGACTCGGCGTAAGTGGAGGTGGGGCGACTCTGGCACTCTATTTGTTCGCTAGTAAGAAGGTGTTGATGAAAAGCGACGAGGAGCGCAAGTCCTGGTTATATGACATATAATAGTGCTGCCACACATCAGAGTGCTATATGATTTTGGTTAAATTTGGATCGCTGGATAGGAAATGAATGATTTGGGAGTTTTTAACATCAAATTCTAACATCAAAACCCGAGTTTAATGGGAATCATCTCGCGCTCCAATTAGAGACCAGTGCATTTGCATGTGTGTGTTGATTTCTTTAAAACACATGGTCGATCTTAAAAAGTTGCAAAATGAAGCCTCACTTAAGTAGTGCTGGTTCATTTTGGGTAATCTCGGGTTTGTATTTGTGAATCTGCATGTGAACAATTCTCTGGCCGCTAGTTTCCCATCCAAGGGCTCATATTTGCCTAGAGCCACGTAGCACTCAAACTTATGGTTGTACTAAATATGTTCTCCTAGTTACACCACCTTCCTCATTACATGAGGAAGAAGGAGGTGGCCGAGAAGCAGCCGAGCTGTCGGCAATCCAGAAACGCCGCCACAAGATAGCAAAGCAACATATGAACACTTTATTCAACAAATTCAGAAAATGCACGCATAAAAACACAAGATGATTGAGTCCATGAGGGCCTCTCATTTCTCGGGTATGATTGGGGAAGCCCCAAGCTTTAGGGGATACCCAATGACCGTGAACTAACGATCCAAAAATCTCGGATCAACGATTCATTGCCCTTGTTCTCCCTTCGACGACAACGACTTATCTAGTCTCTCTGATGCCTTGTCACCCAACGCGCCCTTCCACGCGGTCATCATCCGATGACATTAACAAAGTGGCCTCTTCCCAAGACAATGTGGGATTGGAGGAGGCGCGCATGCTTGAGGATGGCTCCCAGCTTTGGGCATAGCACCGTTGGAATATTTTTAGATGACTATAAAAATTCTCTAAAATCGGAAGTGGTGGAGGCATTCGTGTGTGGTGCAAGTTATATTAAAGGTTACCACAAAGACTTGAACGTGACGGTATGATTTTCATGTCCTGCTTGCATTTCAGTTCTCTAATTTTATTGTCATATAATGTAAAATTTGTGGCTTACTTTCGCAAATTTAGGATAAAGAGGAAGATGAGGAGGAAAATGTGGAGACCATCAAGTTTTCTAAGGGTGTGGTGAATAACAATCATTGATAAGTAGATATTTGCTACATGTTTGATATTGCACTTGTCATCTGAGTAAAACATCAACTAAACTCATTGTTACTTCTAGACTTTTAAATCATGGGGATGTTACTTTTTCGTTAATGGAGAATGGAGTTGAAGATTGGAGATGGATGTTGATCTTTTTATATTTTGAACTTGTTTATTAAGTTGAAACTTGGAAACCTTTCACGCGGATATTACTTTTATTTTTAATTTGTGCTATTAGGTTGGAACTTTGAACCGAAATTGTAATTGTGTCGATGTCGACTAGTCCTGATTGTCGGTTATGATCTATAAAACTATTAGCTATCATTGTCGATGACCATTGTGTATCCGTGGTATATCTTTGTTGCTATATTCAAATTTGATAAGAAACAATGGACAATATGTGTGAGATTTCTTCCAATTTCGAGGTCTCTATTATCCTGAAAATGTGCTTATCCTTGTTAAACTTGATATGTTGTCATTTTTATGTGGAAATTTGAATTTATACATGCTATTTTTTTTATGTGCAAAAGTAAATAAAAATTTCTAGCCATGTGCAGTGAGTTTTTCTCCCGTGTATGTGCTATTTTTGGTCTCACTCTATTGTCATACAAATGTGCTTGAAATACAGTTTTTTCACAAAAATGGGTTAATGTCTATTTGAATTGATGTATTATGCACTTTCATGGACAAAATTGAATGCATGGAAGCTCAATTTGATGTCTTAAAACTCAAAATCCTTTGTTTCTGCTCTGCTTTTTAGGGAATGTTTTCAGTAGATTTTTTTTTTCAGTAGATTTTTTTTTAGGGAATGTTTTTTCAGTAGACAGACTCGCGAGCCTGGTCGAGCTGGACCGAGTTTCGCTTTCGCTGGGGCCGAGCCTGATTACCCATCTTGTTGGCCAACAGGCCAGCCCGAGAAGAGCCCCAAAAAACGAGACAAATACTGTCTAGGTCCTAACTAACTCGTCGGCTGGTCCTCTCGTCTCGATCTCGGTTTCTTCCACCGCCGCCGCACGTGATGGAGATCGCTCGACGGAGGCGGCGAGAGGATCGCATCAGCAAGCTCGGCGACGCCGCGCTGGGATGCATCCTCTCCTTCCTCCCGGCCAAAGAGGCGGCGCGCGCGGCGGCTCTCTCCAGCCCGTGGCGGCTCGCCTTCACCGGCGTACACGCATGCTCGCTGGAGGAGCCGGAGGACTCCGTCTGGTACTCCGACGAGGACGAACGGTCAGAATCTTCGTCCTGCAGCAACTGCGACCACACGCCGAGCTTCGCGAAGGTCGTCACGGCCGCCCTCTTCGCGCGCCACCGCCGCGCCGACGTACCCCCGCCGCCGCTTCGCGCGCTCCGCGTCGTTCTGGACTGTTACCGCAAGGAGGACGCCTTTGCCGTGGACCACTGGCTCTCCTACGCCTTTAGCCATGCCGCGCCGCCTCCTGCTGGGCTCGAGCTCGACCTCCGATTCAACCGCAAGCCCCTCTGCTCCCGTCCCTACGGGCTCCGATCCAAGGAGGACGACGAAAAAGAGCAACCAAGTCGTAAACGCAGCCGCAGTGCGTCTTCAGAGGACTCCGACTCCGAGGAGGATCCGACGATACCCCGACGGCGGACGTCCGGATCGGACGATGTCTCGGACGGTAAGGATCACCAACCGCAGCGATCGATGTCCCGTTCACCGGACAGAGAGTTCAGAACAGGCACCTCGAGCTCGCCAAGCCGAAATCAAAGCCAAAGCCCATCTTCGAGTTCAAGTTCCAGTTCATCCGACGACACAGAGGATCACGTAAAAGCGCCACCAAGTCGTAAACGCAGACGCAGTCCATCCTCCTCTAGCTCCTCCGAGGATTCCGACGACTCCGAGGAGCACGTAAAAGCGCCACCAAGTCGTGAACGCAGCCTCAGTCCGTCCTCCTCTAGCTCCTCCGGGATTCCGACGACTCCCAGGACTCCTCGAGTTCCTCCGATGATTCCGACGACTCCGAGGACTCCTCAAGTTCCTCCTCAAGTTCCTCCGATGATTCCGACGACTCCGAGGACTCCTCAAGTTCCTCCGATGATTCCGACGACTCCGAGGACTCCTCAAGTTCCTCCGATGATTCCGACGACTCCGAGGACTCCTCAAGTTCCTCTGATGATTCCGACGACTCCGAGGACTCCTCAAGTTCCTCCGATGATTCCGACGAGGATTCAACGTCGGGATCTTCTTCCGACGGCTCGGACCGGAACGATCACCAACGGCAGAGATCGGTACTCAAATTGAAGACCTTGTCGGACGGCCACGAGCACCGCAGCCCCACCCCCCAATGCGGCGAGGACGACGACGTCGGCTCGGACGAAGCTCCAACCCCGCCACGTTCACTGGGTCGACGTGAACAATCGCTTCAGGAATACACCGTGCCGGCGATGATCTTCTCCTGCGCCGCTCTGAGGTCGCTCAGCATCGGCCCCTGCCGTCTCTCCCCGCCGACCGTCATCAGCCTTCCGTCCCTGGAGGAGCTGCTCCTCATACGAGTCTCTGACACGGAGGGAGATGTGCAGAGGCTCATCGCCGCGTGCCCACGTCTCGCAAACCTCACGCTCGAGGCCTGCGACACGGTCACTGAGCTCTCCCTCCTCGACAACGGCCGCCTCCGCAGGCTCGCCCTCCGGTGCTGCCACCGCCTGGCAAACGTGGCATTCGACGACACGCTGCACTCCTTGGAGTACCGAGGCGCTGTACCCGACACGCCTCTCCTGACATTCCACGGGGGCGGCTCGCGTTTCCCGTCGTGCAAGGTCGACATATGTGGCGAGGAGGTCACGTCGGCGAAGGAGCTCACCAAGCTCCGTGAGTTCCTGCAGCAGATGGCGTCCACCAAGCACCTGCACCTGCAGTCCCCACGGATAGGCGCCGGTGTCGACCACAAAGCTCTAGCAAGGTTCCCGGAGTTCACGCGCCTCCTCCACCTCGAGCTGACGGGACGCCTTCCGTACAAAGACGACGGAGTCGCCGCCGTCGCAGCCGTGAGCAGGATCCTCCAGAACGCCCCGAGTTTGGAGGTGTTCACCCTGGTTTTCACCACAGGGCCAGTGGAGAAAGCCGAGTCATGCTCCAGCTGGGATAACTGCGAAGAGGGGAAGGTCTTGGACGCGCATCAGCTCAGTTGCAACGTGCACGATGTGCTCGTCGCCCCGGCGGCGACCATACCTTGCCTGAGGAATCGTGTGAGGGAGATCAACCTGGTGCATTACCATGGAGGTAGGGCGCAGAGGACGCTGGCTAAGTTCTTGCTCTGCAACGCTCTGGTCCTCGACAAGCTCTACTGTGCATTCGCGAGGGGGCCGCTGTGGGTTCAGACCAAGCTCATGGAGGAGATGCAAGGGTGGGCGATGAACAAGCCGGAGAATAGGTTCTTCTCCTGAATTTATCAGAAGCTCTACGGATTGACTTGCTTGATTTCGCACTGAAAGTTAGTGTGTGCACTGTGCGTGTCAGATTCAGAGTTCTGAAGCGTCTTTGGGTTTGTGCGTTTGCTTCTGCATCCGATATTTCACCATCTTTTTTTTTTGAACTGGTTTTTCACCATTTTAAATGAGCATGTTTGAGATTGTTATGAATATGGTGCTGAATTGTGAGAAAGAATCATTGACCTCTTATTTACACTTTTGCAACGTAACACCAGTGTGTTTTTATTTGGTTAACACTTGATTTATTTTGTCAACTGCATGCATGGTAGGTTGATTGGACCATTTCCATTTTTTTGTCAATTCTTATATGATACAGATTACATGTCATTTACGCTAGTATGTACATGTCAGTTAGTAACTTACTAGTCCACTAACGATGTACTCCCTCCGTTTAAAAATACTTGACACAACTTTATCCACATATGAATGTATTTAGACATGTTTAGTGTCTAGATACATCCATATCTAGACAAATGGAAAACAAATATTTTGAAACGGAGGAAGTAAGAATTATGTATATACATTGTTCATACTCGTATATACATGCAAATTACATGTATGTACATTCTAGATTACATGTAAAAGTCTCTTTTGTGCATGAAATAAAAACTGTCTATGTCTACATGTTATTATTATTTTAAAACAATCAGAAGGCGCACTTTCAATTAAAAGACGAGAATTGTACAAACATTATGTGGCGTTACATGAGAGGGAACATGTAACAAACACCCAAAGCGCCATGTCCAATTCAGCGACCTCCGAGTATGGTTTGCGCTCGTCGCTGAAGACCACACGGTTTCTTTCTTTCCACAGGGTGTTGATCAAATTAATACTCGTCGCGGTCACAAGTTTTGACCATCGAGGGGTAAACATCATTCTCACCCACGGAGGCTGGCGGAGCACACATCCCGCCAAAGAGGATGGCGGAAGGAGGCAGGTCCTGCGGTTACCTCTGGCGGGAGGACGCATGCATGTGATCTTGGGGAACGAACACAGGTCGACAACTCTTAAATTAAAGATGCATGCCTAATCGAGCAGTTGCACGCGCTTTGTCAGAACCTCACAGCAAAGAAAATTGCATGCAACTGCACTGCACGCCAGCGACAACCGCACTGCATCCCGCCCCCATGCAGCGGCGGTATGACGTGGCCACAGCCACACTTCCTCCCGCCACCTGATGCCCATGGGGCCCGCCAACGACAGCGGTGGAATGAACCTCCTGACAGTCCCTACAAGTACCTCCCGCCATGTGTTGCGGAGGGAAGAGACACGTGTTCCCGCCAGGCCATCTTTAGCAGAGGGGGCATTTTTGCCAAATACATTCGGTAGAGAGTCATATTTGTAAAAAAAATCCAGAAGTAGGAACATGAATAGCTCATGCATATGCATGTGCTGCCATCGACCTAACCATGCATGCATGACCTAAGAAACTAGGCGTATGGTACCAAAAGCAGAACAGTAAGATTCATAGCAGCAGTTCCGAATATAAGGAGAGAATCAATAAACTGGACAGAGATTTGAGATAGGACACATGCTTGCCTCCGCTCTTCTCACGATACAGCAGAACTAAGTTCTTTGCACGCCACCGTCGGTCAGCGTACGGTCTCCGTCGAGTGGTCTAGCTGCTGCTACTACTGCTACTGAGGAGCTATGCGAGGTCTCGCTGGTTTCTTATCTTTTTTATAGGCTTAAACGGAAGAAATATCTCAGGTTATGCATTAAGCCACCGCTTAGGACATTCGAGTGTCCAGGAGAGGATATTATCTGTCGCTTTGCCGCACCTCCATTTGACTGCCGCGTAAGGGCACCTCCAACGGGATGGAGCAAACGACACCGAAATTGGTCCGGTTTTGTCCCTTTGGGGGCGGACCGAGCACACATTTTGGGCATTTGTCCGTTTGGGGTGGAGGTGCCCCCAACGGCCTGGCGCAAAATGGCCCACCCGAGTGAGCCCATTTTTTACAATTCACAAATTAATCAATAGCACACAAACATAGTTCGATAGCAAATAGTATCAAATTTATTACAATAAAAAGTTCATGGACTGAAATAAATAGTTCATTCAATGAAATTATTCTGGAGCTGGAGCTGGAGCTGGATGGTTTCCGAAGTGACCCCACACATGCTCCACCATATCATTCTGGAGCAGGATGTGTGTTTCCTTATCCTGCATCTCGTCAAGCACATGAATGTACTGCTGGAACGACGCTACCCCTGGGATCGGCTCAATCAACTCACCCTGAAATTCCCATTCTTGATCGAATAGCCTCGCGTCATCCCGCTCATCCTCCACTATCATGTTGTGCATGATTACGCAAGCTGTCATGACCTCCCACATCAGCTTCTTGCTCCATGTTCTAGCAGGATGCCGCACAATGGCAAAACGAGATTGGAGCACACCAAATGCTTGCTCCACATCCTTCCGGCAGGCTTCTTGGTGTTGAGCAAACTTCTTGGTCTTCTCGGAGTTAGGCTTCCGGATGGTCTTCACAAAAACTGGCCACGAAGGGTAGATGCCATCAGCTAGGTAATAGGGTTTGTTGTATTCATGCCCATTCACCTCATAGTGGACAATTGGAGCCTCTCCCTCGACAACCCTGTCGAATACCGTGGACTGATGTAGCACATTGATATCATTGTTGGAGCCGGCCATACCAAAGAATGAGTGCCAAATCCACAGATCCTGGGATGCCACTGCCTCGAGTATGACCGTGCACTCGCCGACATGACCCTGGTATTGTCCCTGCCAAGCAAAGGGACAATTCTTCCACTCCCAATGCATACAATCTATGCATCCAAGCATCCCAGGAAAGCCCCTGCTCTCATTCATCTTCAGAAGACGGGCAGTGTCTGCAAGGTTGGGTTCCCTCAAGTACTCCTTGCCAAACACCTGAAACGCAGCTTGGCAGAAACGATACATCGATTTCAGGCAAGTGCTCTCGCTCATGCGCAGATACTCATCAACAAGATCGCCAGCCACTCCATATGCAAGCATCCGGACAGCTGCAGTGCACTTCTGATATGAAGAGAAGCCATACTGACCTGTGGCATCTGGCTTGGCCTCAAAGTAGTCATCATATGCCTTCACCCCTTCCAGCAGACGTATGAACAAGGGCCGGCCCATACGAAAATGGCGACGAAAGACCGAAGCCGGATATGTTGTCTTCACCGGGTTGAAGTAGTCCTTCCAAAGCTGGAGGTGACCATTCTCTCGTTCACGGTCCAACGCGGGTGCTCGCCCAACGACTGGCCCAACATGCCGGGGCACTGCATTCAGGTTGAAGTTGTGGATGAGAGTGGCCGCGGCCACCATGATATCGCTGTCATCGTCGGAAGATTCATCCGATGTATCGATGAAGGTGTGGTAGAAGAACTCATCACCGCTATCCATCTACATGAATAAAATTGTAAGAAAATGCTACATCATTTGCATTCCTTCAAATGCAAAGAACGAGGGTGGCCGGTGTTCATACTTTTGGTCGAACACCTTCGGGCAGTGGAGTTCACGGTCGAGTCCGGGGCAGAGGACGAGGGCGGCCGGTGTTGGAGACGAGGGCGAGGACGGCCACGGCTTCAGCACGGCTCGAGGGCGGCCGGGGCGGAAGAAGATGGAGAATGCGGCCGGTGTTGGAGACGAGGGCGAGGACGGCCGCGGCTTCAGCACGGCTCGAGGGCGGCCGGAGCGGAAGAAGATGGAGAATGCGGCCGGCGACGAGATCCGGCCACGGGGAAGGCTAGACGACGTCGCGGCCGAGGATAGCTCGGTCGCCGAAGGGCAGGTCCAGGGCGGCGGCGGTGGTCGCGGGACCAAAAGGAGATGGGGAGGTGGGAGGGGAGGGACTGTGTGGCTGGCCCTTGGGCCCGACGCGGACAGGGAGGACAAAGAGGAGGACCGAGAGGCTGTCCGTCCCGCCCGAAAGCCGCCCCAAAGTTGGGCCGCGTTTGGGTCGAAATTCGGTGTCCGAACGGATACCAGTCCGTATACGCCAGCCCGTTGGAGCCCCTCTTTTGTCCGTTGGGACAAAATCGGACTGGGCTGGTCCGTATGCGCCAGTCCGTTGGAGGTGCCCTAAGTATCAGGGTCTGGGAAGCCGGGCACGTAATCAGGTCACCGAACTGAGTTAGCAACAATGATATATAACGGTTGCCTGGCACAGTCGAGTGCCTCATCGTGACTCGCTCGTGGGTAAGAGGAAATATCTGGGACAAGAGAAATATCTAGGGTCCCACCTCAGGACAAGAACATGGCTGCTACGTTCAGTACAACCAAAATTTATTTCATGCTATGTATTGAAGCTAAAGAGTTAACTCTAACTAATATTAAATCCATATAAAAATTAAATTATTTTAATTCTCCTATTAATGCAATTTAAATACCACGGTTATTATAATTACATCCTTGTTGATGCTCTGGAGCTTAACACTTTCCACATTTTCGCATTGCTACATATTAAGGGCTTCAACAGTATGACATAACTTTGGATGCAATTCTCTGATGGGTATATATGTTCATTGTTGGTTCTGGCCAGGCATCGGGTAACAACCTCCTGGAAACCATGCACCTTAAGCCCGAATTCTTAAAACTTAAAAAGGTGACATTAGATTTGGCAATGTCCCCCTCAAGGAACACGGGACAGTACATCAAAGCACATGGATGATAGAGCCTGCAGGTGTGTAGCGGGGAAAAACATCTCCCTGGACAGTTGTTCAACTCTACTAACAAAGATTGATCATTTCTTCCCCATGGCATTATGATTGGAAGACAAATGAACTTTTAGCGAGCTGAACAAGTGCCAAAACTCTCCCTCACTTTATTCGGCCTCCTTTATATCTTTTCTATTGTAATCACATGAATTAATACTTTCTTGTAACAACATTTTCATGTATAATATCTTAGAAATGGATTACCCTTTGATCTTAAATGGCTAGGGCTTGTCAACGTAGACAAGAAAGCTGCCTTGACGGTTGACGCCAAGCTTGAGGCGCGCCGGAGGAAAGTGAGCGTGCTTTGCACGCGTCGAACAAAATCCGAGGAGGCAATTTGGCGGGAAAAAAACTAACACAAAACCAACTAGATTTTCCCGCTCGTTTGTGATTATGGAAAATATCACACATGCTTATTTCCGTGTAGCGACAAAATTGCACAATATTTATATGGTCCCTGCCGTGTGCGATGTTTCTACATAATGCACACGATTCCATCTATCAAATCGTGTGCGATGTGTAGCACCGGTTTCACATAAAAATGTATACTATTGTGAATGGAGGATTTAGATTGTCCGTTTACTAGCTAGCTTGGTGCATCTATACTTTTATGCAAGAATAAACGCTATGAACACATCTAAGTTTATGCATTAAATTTTATTCATGCGAACCCCTACTACGACCACAAATGTGCATTATAATGTCATGTCACATCCCAGGGACATGATCTGACTAGAGTGCCATCGCGTGAGGCTTCCTAATTTCTCCTTTCAAGTGGAGACACCAAAATGTTTCTTGCAGTATTGGTTGGGTCCAGCCTTCTTCTTTTGGATGAACTACGTATCCATGCTCCAACCTTGGGATTGAGGTGGTCGCATAATTTCTCGGTTCCGCTGTCGATGCACATCTCTTCCAAAACCATGGAGTTTTCGGCAAAGAACTTGATGAGCTTGACCCCAAAGCAGTCCGTCTTGGCCTGTCGGAACTGAAGGCCGACTCTTGTGAGGGAGCTTCGTAGGCATTCGAACGAGCGCCCGCTGAGAGCAGGGATGTCCGGTACGTCATCGTACTCATCAGCATCCTCGTCCTCGTCTCCGGCCGCCATCTTCGGGTGATCCTCCCACCGGTGTCGTTTGAATCGGTTGATGGAGTCTTGGAGATCGGAGGAGTATTTCTTCTCCAAAAAGTCGGACCTGTACCGATATCCCTCCATCTTGTTGAGCTTGATCCTAAGGTCACGGAGCGCTGGGCAGCAGCGGAGCAGGTTAGCGATTGCCACCGCCGCCGTCTTGCCCGTGGGCCTGTGCACACCCTCGACCTCGAGGCGCTCCATGTTGCGGAACTCCGGCAAGAGCTGAACTCGACGCGCCTCGTTTAAGATGGCGATGTCCTCGAGGTTGGGCACACTCAGCCTCATCTCCTTGGCGTGGGTGTAGTTCTGTACGAATCGCCAGAAGTTTCGATGGACATCACTTGGATCCTTCCTATTGCATTTGTACCCGAGGATAGTTATGTCTGCCCGCCTCAAATCCGACGACGGCGGAGTCAGCAAGATCTGCCGGAGAAGGCCCGTATAGCGGAAGCGCTTAAGCCTCGGCGCGTCTATCTCTATGCAGACTTCTTTCTTCCATCCGCACCTGTCCAGCACGAGCACGGCAGCCGCCGGGCAGCTGAGGCGGCAGAGCAGGGCTTCTTCTGGCGCCCGCCTCAAGATTTTCCGTTTGAGCTGGACGGACTCAAGGTGGATGACGGCGAGCGCCGGCGCGATATCGATGAGTCCCTGGAGAACATCGAGCTCCACGCTGCAGTGGCACAGCCGCAGCGACGCAAGAAGCGGGAACGCGACGACGGACGGCGGCGGCGGCAGCTGGAGGCCACTGCAGCCGGTGAGGTCGAGCACGCGGAGGGTCTCCGACGGCAGGGAGCCGAGGCGGAGCCGGTAGATCCCCGGTGCATCCGTACTCGAGTACTTCTCGTACACCCTCCTCGGGAACCGCAGGGCTTCTCCGTCCACGGCGGCGATCCGGAGGTCCTCGACGCGGCGCACGGCTCGGTCGGAGGTCAAGTCATCGATCACGTCGTGTTTCTTGTTGTACTTCACGTCGCGGTGAAGGAATCTCTCGATTGTGCCGCTGTTCTGGGCCTCGAGGCGGAAGGTGAGCCTCGTGAGCGGGACGCCGGCTTCATCGACGGCGCCGAGCGTCTCGTGAGCGCGGGAGACGATGGCGTCGCGCCTGTCGTAGAACCGGCGGTTGCTGTACTCGGCCGGGACGCGAATCTCGAGGTTGAGGGCGCCCGAGGAGCGCCAGAGCTGGCTGGTCGACCACCGCTTGGAAAGCGCGCTGGTGGACGCGCCTTCTCGCGCGGGGGCGAAGTGCAGGATGCGGCGGAGGACGTCGTCGTTGAGGCCGGAGAGGAGGTCTCGGCCAGGCGCCATCGCCGTCAAGATGCAATTCTAGCGATCTCAACTTGTCGATCGGTTAATTGATCTTGATGGGTTTTTTTTTCTCGATTGGGTTGGGATATCCATACGTGTCATGGCCGGGTTTGTGCTACGAGGGAGTTTCCATGTATTCATGGCCTCGCGTTAAGTTGAATCCGATTCCGTGCGGGCCGTATCCAACCCATGCCAGCACGGTTGGGCCTTTTCGCTTTTATTGCTTGAGCCTTTTTGGGCTTGTAGGTTATCTACGGTGAGTAACGGTAAGAAAATACGAGCGAGACGAATCTCAAAAAAAAAAAAAAAAAAAAAAAAACGAGCGAGACCAATGGATCAGCATTGATAATTTTCAAATTTGCTTCTCCTCGTATCAAACATTGTCTATAATTGTTGTCGAGTTGTTCGCCACTGTTTCGAAGTTGTCTCAACGAACACAAAAATTGGTTCATCGTACCAAAATTGTTTTTACTTGTCGTGGATTTGCGCACCACTATGTTGAAGATGACTCATAGCATACCAATCCATAAATCACGCGACTCGATCGGTTAATTGATCTCGATGGGTTGGGACTTGGGAGATGTAATACGAGGGAGTTCTCATGTATGGAGCCTCACGGTTGAGTTGAATCCGACTTGGAGCGGGCCGTATCCAAGTCGAGTCGAACCCATGCTAGCAAATTAAAGGTTTCGTGCCTAAACAGGCTATAAACTTCTGCGTTTGGGCGATGTGTTTCAGGTTTCCGCCCGGTAACCGGATTTCCTAAGTCCCCCTCTGTAAATAGGCTAACAGAGCAAAAATCCCGAATTTATTTGAAAATTTTGAATTTAAAGGCCCAAATGTATAAATGGACACTATCTCGTATAGACGACAAGATTGCACAGTATTGTGCTAGCATGGCCCGGTTTTGTATCGGACGTCTCTGGATCCTAGTGTTTTTCCCATTTCTTTATTTCCCCCATTTTGTTACCATTTCATATCTACTTAAGATTGTGATGTCATCACCTGGGCAAATTGACATCTTCCAAGATGAGCGGTCAACCATCATTTCTTCAATTGAAGTTCAAAAAAATCATTTATCAAAAAACATGTCCTCACATCATTAACCAAAGACATTGACTGAAATAAGACAATTCGAATTTCTAATCAATAAAATAAACAATGCCAAAGTAGAGCCATAAAATATAATAATCACATATCTAGAGGTTGTTTTGACCACCACTCTGGCTGGACGCGAGCCAGATCGGTCCAGCTTGGGGCGAGCCTGCAAAAAGCTCGGTCCAGAATGTCGAGCCCCGAGCCAACTCGAAACTGCCGGCGAGCCACGTAACGGAGCTCGGCCCGAGCTGGTGGAAAGCTCGGTGCAGCTCGCGAGCCTCGCTGTGGTGTGTCACTGACGGGTGGGGACGGTCTTCACCGGCAACGGCGACCATGCCGGGCGGCGCAGCGGTGCTGCCTGGCGGCGGCGGAGCACGAATCCGAGGTCTGCGAGGACGGATTCAGCGAGGCGTGCGTGGGCATGGCTGCAGCGGCGACCTAGCTTTCTGCGAGGAAGACGACTCGTAGCCTTCTGCGCTGACTGCTGACCTTAGCTTCGGGGGTCCCCCCCCCCCCCCCCCCCCCCCCCCCCCCCACCCCCACCCCACATTCATAAGTTGGCCAAAATATTCACATGTCCTCTTCAAATACCCCACTTTGGATGTTGGTTAGTTTTGGGGATTTTTGTTAAATTGGGAATTAGCTACTGCAATGAAAAAGAGATAGTTTCCAACTACTCCCTCCGCTCCAAATTAATTGACACACATTTGTCTAGAAACGGATGTATCTAGACATTAAACAAGTATAGATACATCCGTATTTGGACAAAGCCAAGTCAACTAATTTGGAACGGAGGGAGTAGATTATATTTAGTTCATGTTTTTAGTTTGGAATCGATTTTGGGCATTGTTTAGTAAAACAACCATAGCTTTTTCGTACAGAATCTGTCTTCGACGTGTGCAACCAATTAAATTGTTCAAATAAAACACATATCTTAGTGTCTATCTTTCAGAAATCAAGTTCGGGCGGCCTCCCTACCTTTCCCTAATGGGAGCCCCTCCTTTGCTGACGTCACGGCGATCATGAGTGCATGGAACAAAGTGAGTGGAAAACGTCGCTCTGTATTTGGCTCCGCGAGGGTCAGTGTCCATTGTGTCTTATTAGGACATGGAAGGCATGGGGGTAGCATGCAATGCTCTTCCGTATAATCCTCTCAAGCAGAAACTTCATAGTGGCCGCGCTGTTGTTGTAGAATGGAAAGGGATCAGCCGCCAACCGGCATGGATCCATGGCTTCCAACTTCGTAGGCACCGGTAGTGTGCAACAGTCGGTCTGCCTACCTCCAACAAAGACGCTGCATGCACCATTTCACCGAGCACTTTGCGGCCGACAATGAAGGCGGACAACGGGATTTGGGAGGCACGACCAATGTGCCAGGTAAATAGGGCGGTCGCCCTTGGCCCCAAGGGGTAGAGGCCACTGTCCACATACTATAACAATGTTCTTTTTTTTTTTGAATTTTCTACTATATAAACTTAAGAAGAGGAATGTTCATTACAATCGCGGTCGATCATGCTCACCACGCAGGGCGGCGCTGAACCAACCAAAACACCTTCCCCTAAACCCAGCCGAAACATCCTAGTGTTCTTTTTAAATAGTTGTTTTATTAAACTATATTTATTACAAATTGTAGTCTAGTGAATATGTAGAAAAACAAATAGATGCAGTTTTAGGGAGGGAGTCCATCAACTAATAGTGTGCACCACGTTGGAGAAAACATAATTATCAGTTATGGCGGCTAGCTAGTTCAGTTGGGCTGCTAGTCTCTCTCCGCTGAACGCCATATGATTTTTACTAAATTCTATCTTAGCTAGGACGATGCCATTTCAGTAGCAAGTACTTAGCAGACACACACCACCGACATATTATTGAACCCAGCATTCGTCCCAAAAAATGACACCAGCATGGTTTAGTCTACCATACAATAAACTTTCTGCTTCAATATATCTTATTATAAACTAGAAAGCTCTGTCTAGATATTTCATGACATAGATTCGAGAGATCGCTACCAAATTAGGTAAGGATACACACATGTTCATCTACACTATATTCATCTTAAAATATATCCAAGTGATTATCTTTTTATTATCTTCTCACAATTGAGATAATTTGGTTGAAATGTCTTTATATGCCGCAACGTAAACATTTTTTAATAATAATATGATTTAAATTTGGCAGAACATATTTGTTAGATTGTGAACTGACAAAAAACAAGTAATAAACGAGTTTAAGTTTTTAGTATAAATAATTATATTTATTTTGAATCATACCAATCTTAGAATAACCAACCATATTTGCTTAATTAATGGAAGGTGTCATAGAGGGTTGTTACAGTATCCACTATAGTGTTGGTCCATCAACTCTTCATCCAGGAACACGGGTCTGTACCTTTGGCTGCATTCAAATGAAAAAATAACCACTTTAGTTAGGCTAATCATAACATGATCTACACAACAACGACAAGTCAACAGATCCCAAGGCGGGGTCTGTTGCGTCCTCGCGCTCCGCCGGGTCGACGTCTGCCGTTGAGGAGAATGCCGGGGAGGGCAAGGGCACGATGCCGCTCCGCCGCAAAATCCTCTCCAGGAGGAATCGCGTCGTCGCCGCATCGTCGACGTAGGGGTCGGGCGGAAGAGCGCCAAGGCCGCCGACGTCCCGGAGGAGGCAGCGGTGGTGCGCGGGGCACGAAGCATTGCGCCGGGCGACGGCGAGGGCCGAGCTGCGGTAGGGAGAGGATATGGATTTGGGGCGGCATGGTTGTTGGTGGGCCCCTATGCGGCCATTGGGGTTTGAATGATTCGTTTGAATTTTGACAACTTCTAGAATAGACTAGTAGAAGAAATCGTGTGACGAGGACGAGCAAGTCGGTTAATTCGTTTGAAAGGAAAAAAAACATTTTTGGTTTTATTGTTTCATCATAAAAATATTATGCCGGCCAAAGAAAGGCTTTAATTGAGAGGAATAAAGGATAAGCCACCACATTTCCGAAAGAATCCATGCGACAAATTGTAGGTAGGTCGGGATCGGGAGCCAATTTAAATTTCCGAGATAGCTTACGCCTATATGTACGTGTGGGATTTTTGCGACTTTTCAATAAACCACTGCTACAGTTTTCAACATAAACAAAATAGGAATTGCATTCATCCTCTGTACTTGATCTTCAGGTAATGGCTCGAAACATGCTTTTGCATCGCTTTATAAATAAGCAACACGTCAAACAAGTCCATACAAAGTCACAAGCACAAATGAGAAGTTAGAAAAGTTTGTTGGGGCAGCAGCACAAGTATGCCGAACAACATGAAAAGAGCTAGAGGCGCAAGGGGTGATGGGAGAAGGGGGTAGGGTAAGGTAGTAATAACAAAAGCCGAGACCTTCCGGCGCTGAAAGGACAAGGATGTCGCCTAGAGGGGGGGGGGGTGAATAGGCGATTAAAATTTTTCCGGTTTAGGCTTGCTAATTGCGGAATAAAACTAGGTGTTTAAATTAACAAGCCAACAACCTAATTAAACTAGGCTCACCTATGTGCACCAACAACTTATGCTAAGCAAGACAAACAACAAGGTGATGCAAAGAATACTTCAAGCACGAAGGCTATCACAATGTAAAGTGCATAAGTAAAAAGCTCGGGTATAGAAATAACCGAGGCACGCGGAGACGAGGATATATTCCCGAGTTCCTCCTTTTTAGGGGAGTACGTCTCGTTGGAGAGGTGTGAGGCACCACAAAGGTCGATCTCAACGCCACAAAGGCTCACCCTATTCTCTGATGAACCGCACCACAAAGGTTTGGTTCACCTTCCACTATCGGAATCCTTCGAGACGGAAATCCGGAGCCTTTCAACAACGATCCGGGGCACAACCCACAATGGGATTGGGGGTCCCGAACAGCTACAAGTGACCACCAAGGGTCTCAAGCACCACACGGGCGTCTAGGGTCCAAAGACCCAAGAGTAACAAGTTCACTAGCTTTCAACTTCCACGAATCCTCGTGGAGAGCACACCGATGCACCAAATGCAAAAGGCAAGAGCACAAGTGCTCAAATCCTTCACTCTCAAATCCCACAACAAGCAACTAATGCTTATGGGGGGAGAAGAGAGGAAGAACAAAGAAGAACTCAACAAATGGAACTTCAAGAACTAGATCGAAAGGGTTCCACTCACTTAGAGGAGAAACTGCTTGGTGGAAATGTAGATCTAGGTCTCCTCCTTCAATCCTCCAAAGATCAACAAGTTTGGGTGGAGGGATTGGGAGATCTTGTAGTTTTGAGCTTGCAACAATGAAGGAGAGAGAAAGCAAATCGTGTTGGGCAGAACTAGCTGGCTGGAGGAAGGTGGAGGGGTATTTATACCCCTCCCAGAAAAAGAGCCGTTGCAGCCAGTTTGACACCGGAGTCTCCGGTCCAAGTGACCGGATACTCTGGCCTGGGGCGGAAACTCCGGCCCCCTGGGCCGGATACTCCGGCCCCCACCAGGGGGTGAACCACAACCAGCCACGGAGCAGCACGGGCAGAGATTCCGGCCACAGAGGCCGGAGACTCCAGACCAGGGGCGGAGACTCTGGCCCAAGGGCCGGATACTCCGGCCTAGGCCAGGAGCTGAACCTCCAAAAACTTCGACAGGGAAACCCAAGGACCGGAGACTCCGGTCCAGAGGACCGGAGACTCTGGCCTGAAAGTAGTGAAACTGCAAAACCTGAAATGCAATAACTTTCTCGTTTGAACTCCAAAACAGGTGAATCCAATTGCGTTGGAAAGGTAACGACAAGAGCTTATCTCGAGGAGGACCGGTAATATTTCCAACACCGAGAACGCAACAAGTTTTTCATCCGGACTCCGTTTTCTATGATCTTGGGCTTGTTCCGAAGGTAACCACAAGCACTACAAGATCATGCATATTCACATCATAGTCCATCATGTGAGGAGGAGAACACAAGAGGAGAGTTTGACCTCTCTACAAAAGACGAACCGGTAAAACCTCCAACATCAAAAACATCACAAGATATTCAAATGAAATCCGTTTTTGATGAACTAGAGCTTGGTATGGAGATGAACACAAGCTCTAAATTCTCACATGGATAAAAGCCAAATAAGAACCAAGAAAGATGATAATGCCAAGTATGCAAAGGTTTGAGCTCTCCACAAAGATGCGATCAAGTTACTCACTTGAGAGCCCCTCTTGATAGTACGTCGTCTATCCTAAACCTGGTCTCCCACTAACACCACGAGACCGGTAAAATAGAAACCCTATCAAGATCATACCTTCGCCTTGCGCATTCCACTTGAGCTAGATGATGACGATCTTGATCTCTTCAAGTGGACCACCTTTCTTGATTGCGCTTTGCTTGGTGAAGATTCACATAACGCTCCCCCATACACCAAGATGGGAGTGCTTCTCTTAGGAACATCTTCACTTGACCATTATCTCCAAATGGGTTGCAAGCTTCAAGCATATGATATCTTCTATATGTCCATCTTGAACTTGCACATCTCAACCTTGATGACGATCACCACTTGACGTCATCCTCCATGAGCTATATCAAATCTTCCTTTTCATGCAAGCCCGTGGAGAGATACCTTGAATCCAACACATGGAGATCAAGCGATGCCAATGGACAAACCTACAAGAATAACTCAATACAAACATTAGTCCATAAGGATTGTCATTAATTACCAAAACCACACATGGGGCAACACATGCACTTTCAGGCGCGAGCTGCTAGATGTAGAGGAGAGACGACGTGCGTCCCCATAAGTCTATCGAGCATGTCATATAGCCGTCCCATGTCTCGCTGCCAAGAAAGCGGGCGCCGCTCCTAGAAGAAAGCCAGAAATTTAAACATGGAGTCAGAAACACGCCGAAGAAACACCCGCTCAATCACCATCTTATTACGAATTGTCCAAAGAGTCCACGCCATCGCGGCGAACACCAATCAGAAAAGGCATCGCCTCCCCCTGGTACGGCTTGCCTGGGTCTCCAGAAACTTGACGAGGTCTGAGGCCTGCCAAGCAGGCCCAAGCGCCTCATGGACGAAGTTCCATAGAAATCTAGCAGCAGAACAGGTGAACAGGATGTGGGTTCTCGACTTGGAGATCCCACACATGGGGCAAAGATCATTCCCCGGTCCACGTCGCTTTCGGACCTCCACCCCAGGGGAGGTGGTCCCTAAGGAGTTGCCACACGAAGATTTCAAAATTTAAGGGGAGGCACTAGTACAGAACGACACAAAGGATACCCCTCTATGGAAACGGCAGAAAAAAGACAACAGTCAGCGCTCATGAAGGCAACGGTTAAAAAAAATGCGAGGCTATCCACGAGCGAATTCGCGACACATCGGCAACGGACAAATATATTTAACCGTATCCAATATATTAGAAACGGGTGAAATTTTCCATCTGTATGCAATTAAACTCGGCCCATATAAATACTTCTAACCCTACTCCTTAGTCGCCCTCGCACGCATGCGCGGCTGCGCCCAATCCTCTCCCACAGCCACACACACTCCTTATCCTTTACCTCCTTCCTCTCACATATCCCGGTGTTGCCGGCCGCCTCCGGTGACGAGGGAACTCTCCCCGACGAGATCGGCTCCAAGAAGGGCGCCGGAGCTGTTGATGGAGCGACGACGGCGCGCTGGATCTTCGCGAAGAGCCAAGCGGCGGATCTGGAGCATCATCTAGAGGTTAGCCCGGATCTGGATCGTAGCCCGATTCACTTTTTCTGCCTCGCCCGGATCTCTTTTTCTTGGTTCTTTCTCCACTGGGATTCACACTTCTTTTGCCTCGCCCGAATCTGGTGGTTTCATGGTCTCTCAGATCGGATTTGTTCTCTGCATGCATGCGTCCGAGTCTGTGTCTTACTATGAGTCTATGTTAAGAGTCTTGCTAGCTAGCTTTAGCTCTGAGTCGTTCGAGCTAATCAAGCACGCAGAAGCAAGCAGGCAAGCAGCTGGATCAAAAAGCTAGCTGGGAGGTGGAACCACCCAAGCAAGCAGCTGGTTCAAAAAGGCGGAAGCACCCAAGCAAGCATCTGGATCAAAAAGGCGGAAGCACCCAAGCAAGCAGCTGGATCAAAAAGGCGGAAGCACCCAAGCAAGCAGCTGGATCAAAAAGCAAGCTGGGGATTATTTATATACAACACAAAGCCCGATTCTTTTTTCTGCCTCACCCGGATCTCTTTTTCTTTGTTCTTTCTCCACTGGGATTCACACTTCTTTTGCCTCGCCCGGATCTGGTGGTTTCATGGCCTCTCAGATCGGATCTGGTGGTTTCTCAGCCGATTATTTATATACTTTATTCTGCTTAAGATCTGGATTGACTTTCCCGTCCATGCGGTTGTATAACAGCTGATGATTCTAAGCTCGTGTTGTGTGTGATATTTAATTAAGTGTACTACGACTGTCTACCTTTTATTACGATGTGTGCAACAGATGATTCTAAGCTCATGTTGTCAATATTCCTTCAATTTGTTTGACTGCAGTTTCTTTTCATCATGTTTTATCCACAGGTGTTGTCTGAAGAACATAGCAATTCTATCAAGACTTCAGATCTACCAGAAGCACGACATGTTGAAATCGTAGTGGTTTTTTATTTTCTTGGAGAGGGCAACACCCTTGTATCATGAATTGTGTCTTCTGTATTGTCTCGCGCAAGAATATAATTTATATGTGCCTTGTGAAAGAGTAAAGTAATATGAATTGTCAACTGATTGCTTCCGCTACCGGTGCTGGCCGATGGCCTGCCATTATTTTTTTAATATATACGATCAACAATGGAAACGGGCAAAATAACCTTTGCTGATAACTCGCTTCACATCACACTACTAGGAAAAGGGTTATAGGGTGCGCCACAGAATTATTTCTGTGGCGCATGGATGCTGGTGCGCCACAGAAATTTTGGACTTTCTGTGGCGCATCTTTTGCCCATGCGCCACAGAAAGTCAGATTGCGCACATGGCCAGGTGCGCCACAGAAAGTCAGCTGGGGGGCGGGTTAAAATTTGGAAAAAAAAAATCTGTGGCGCACCTGGCAGGTGCGCCACAGAAAGGTGACATTCTGTGGCGCACCAAGCTAGGTGCGCCACATAATTTTTTTTTTCAAATCCCACCCCCCGGTGGATCGCCTTTTTAGTCTTGCAGTAAGTAAAAGAAAATGATAAAAATTCAATAAATAAAATCCTTTGACATGTAGTTAGGTTTGAGTGTGTAGTAGGTGTAGAAATTTTGAAATATGAATTTTGACCTTTTATTGCAACTTTTGCAAAAAAAATATTGACACGGCCACAGATTTTGCATACGACGTCGGAAAAATACGTTTAATATACCAAAACGGTCGTCTCGAAAAAAGGAGCTCGATTTCACCTGGGTTTACCCGGTGAATTTTTCTCAGAATCGGGAAATTCCAAAAGAGTAAAAAGTTATTTCAAACAGAAGAATTTTTTCTACAAAATCAAAGAAAATAAAAAAATTTAAAAAATTCAAAAAGTCCAAAAAATACACAAAAATGTATAACAAAGAAGATTGTTGACTTTTCTTGAATTTTTTGGATTTTTTTTAATTGTTTGGATTTTTTTGGATTTTTTGAATTTTTTCGGATTTTTTGGATCTTTTGAAATTTTTTAAGTTTTTTGGATCTTTTGAAACTTTTGAATCTCCTTTTGAAACTTTAAAAGTTTTTGAAAAATTTGAAATTTAAAAACACACATTTATAACACATACCACACATATACATATATAAGTCTTAAGAGGGTTCATATGATACATATATCAATAAAAACTTGAGTAGCACAAGGGTAGGTGGATTGGGTGGAACTTAGAAGTTAAGCGTGCTAGGGTTGGAGCAATTTAAGGATGGGTGACCTAGCGGGAAGGTGTCAATTCAAAAAATTCAAAAAATATGAAAATAGATGCAATAATTAGGATTTTTCATATTATTTCATATTCTGGTTTTTTTTGAAACTTTTTATATTTTTTTGCATTTTTTGAATTTTCTGAGAATTCTGTGGCGCACCAGGCCAGGTGCGCCACAGAAATGTGAGAATTCTGTGGCGCACCAAGCCAGGTGCGCCACAGAAATAATTTTTGTGGCGAGAATTCTGTGGCGCACCCAGCAAACCTGGGGGTGCGCCACAGAATTCCAAAAAGGTGCGCCACAGAAAGGCCTTTCTGTGGTAGTGTCAGTATCGGAAGGGGGGCAACGGATGCTTTCTCCGTTGCCATAGAAGGTTTGCCCCCGTTGCCATAGTGTCGTTCTGTACTAGTGAGGGGGGCTTCCACAATGGAGAAGCCCAAGCTCTACCGGACAACTGAAGAGACTCCGGTAGGCCGACTTTACGGAGAAGGTCCCAGAAGGCGCCAGGTGCATGACACTAGGTCTTGGCCCCCTGGCAGCGCCTCCGGGAGCGAACTCTATAACTTCGTCCAAGCTGTAGCCTCGGCATGTCCAAATGTTCGTCGGAACGTGATGTTCCGATTTCCATAAAGTACTGCTGAGGCCACCAACTGCATCAGGTCTGAACATATAGCAAAGAGGGTTGGGAAGCTATGCTGTAACAGGCCTACTTCAAGCCACAAGAGGGTGCCCTCTCCATTACCAATGGAGAAGCGGGCACCATTTCTAATCTCATGCTTGATGGTTTAAATGGATCGCCAAAATTGGCATCCATCGCGATGGTCACAAGCAAGGAGGGGGCGGCCCTGCAAGTATCCATACGAAAGACTTTTCGTTCAGAGTAATAAAGGGTAAACCACCACATTTCCAAAAGAATCCATACAAAAAATTGTAGGGTGTCTTCTCCAATAATATGAGCCATATCGCTAGGCACCTAGCTAGCTGGTCCCATTTGATCACATTGTGACTATGGATGTTGTATTTTGCCAAGTTCATGAAATTCACGTATATATGGACCAAAAAAAATTACCACTAGTGCAATTACATCACTTATAAAGAATTTTATCGGAAATACTGGTATGGGCTTCTAGAACCGTCGAAAAAAATGTCTTGTTTAAATGACTCATCATTAGGTGTGGCTGCATTTTTATGCAAGAAAATTGCTTTTGTGCCATATGCGTAAAAAAAATGAGATAGTGCAGAGGAATACGTTTTGGCTCCCGATCTCATATGTTCCTGGTCAAATAAAAAAATAAAAATTGTGAAACATTTCAAAAAAAAAAACGGGTGATGGATATATACATGTTTTCTATATACGTGTCAAGTTTCGCGATGAAATGACGTGTGTGGTGCTCTGTTAGCAAAAGCAGTGCTCCAAAGACAAATTTTCGAAATCTCATTTTGGCTATTGATTTTGTCTTTTTTGTACAAAACAGCCAGGTGTTATTTCACCACGAAACTTGGTACATATGTAGAACATTTGTATATATCCGTCTCCAATTTCTTTTGATTTTTTTGAAGTATTATCATAGAAAATGTTGGGGCCATTCGGAAGCGCCTGCCACGTCGGTCAGACAGGCCACACCAAAATGAACAAAAAATTGTATTGATCCACCGTCCCTCTCCCTCCTCCGTCCCCATTCTCCCGCCACCAAAATCCTTCTCCCCTCTCTCGCGGCTCCGTCCTGGCCATCGTGCGCCATCGAAAGAACGAAGTTGATGAAGAAGGATGCCCCGGCCGTGAACCTTGTGGAGAAGGACGCCTCATTTAAAATCCGTGAGCTGAGATCATCGACATAGTTGAATCCAGAGACCATCTCCAGGAAGGAAAGGCAGCGCCTACGCGTGCTGTGGTGATGCAGTTCGAAGCATCCACTCCGGCACCCGCGCCCTCCCGTTTCAATATGCTAGCCTATTGGATGATGAGAGCGCAAAGTGTGTCATGCGCATGAAGAAGAATATCAACGAGCATGATATTGGCGGCCAAAGATTTATTCTTGTATCGGTTATCGACCATCCCTTGCCCGGGCTTGGCGCACGATTCACGCGTCGGACAGCCGCCAACTGCCTTCAAGTGAACAAAAATGGGTAAAAAATCACCTGATCAGCGTCCCTTCTTTTTTTTGAAAGATCCTGGAAAACTTCTAAGGATGACTCCAACAGACCAACGCAAATGGACGCGTGTTTTATCCGCATTTTGTCCGTTTGGGTTACCAAACAAACAGCCGTCCGACCCATGTCCGTTCCTTTCTGGCCACTACACCCAACGGGCCAATGCATTGTGTCCGCCCTGCAGGGTTTTGATCATTTTTTACCCAGCCAAGGTTTCGCTCTGTTTTTTGACCTGGCCAGGGTACATACAACATAATAGATTCAAGCACACACTACAAATAATACAATCCAAATAGTTCAGCAATTATTTATTACAATCCAAATAATTCAGCAAATAATACAAATTATTTCACAAATAACAAATTCTTCCACACATATTTTACAAACCAAATAAATATCAAACTAGTAGTTCAACAAATGGAACTACTGGTTCCCATAGTGTTGCCAGACATGCTCCACCAAATCATTTTGGAGCGGAATATGGGTCGCCTTCTCACGAATTTCACGGTAGAAGTCGAGGAACTGAGCAAAAGTGGACGCTCCTGGGGCTCAACCAACTCACCCAGAAACTGCGATGCCTGATCATATATACTGTCATCGCGTTCATCATGCACAATAATGTTGTGCATGATCACACAAGTTGTCATCACCTCCCACATGGTCTACTTGCTCCATGTTCTAGCAGGGTGCCGAACAATAGCCCATCGTGACTAGAGGGCACCAAATGCACGCTCCACATCGTTTCTAGCACTTTCTTATTCCTTGACGAACGTCTTCTTCCACAAACGGCTCCAAGACCCCAGAAAAACTATCATAAAGAAGAACAACAGGAAGCCCACCCGGAACAAAAGCAAAAGGAATGAACATGCGGCGAAATAACATCCAATTGCAACAGCTTAAACGCTTACGCATAGGACGACGAAGAACATGTCCGCACAGAAAAAACCTGCAAAAAAATCGATCAACAGCCGGCTCTAAACACACAGAAACAGAACAAAGCAGAAACAACAGACAAGCGCCCTAAATAGCAACACGGGATGAAGTAACAAAGGATCATAAATAACAGATAAAAGGCACATAAAAACAAGAAGAAGAACACCAAGAACAACCAGAACACAACCAAAACGAACAAAATGGAAGGAAGAAGCAAATAAATGGCAACGAGCAACGAAGAAGAGGAGGGTGAGCCCTTAAATACACGAAGGCAAAGAATAACTCATCACAAAACTCTCTGCAGGTGTCCCATTCGACGCTATGCATCGACACCGTGTGATGCTAGCCGGCACAAACACGCGTGCAACCCAACAGTTGGCAAATAACATACCATGTACGCGAAAAGATGGCAAACAAACTGAAAACGGACGGCAGACGAACGGAGGTCGGCCCAACCATCCACCTAGCAATAGTCCGCACCGAACCCACCCCAGGCGAGTCCACGCGTCGCCCCGGGAAAAATTGCCATGTACGCAAACATACGACAAACAAACTGAAAACAGATGGCAAACGAACGAAAGTCAGCCATCCGTCCATCCAGCAGCAGTCCGCACCGAACCCACCCCCGGGCGAGTCTATGCGTCGTGTCAGGAAGAATCGTGCGGACGGAAAAATTGAAGCCCAGGTCCCTCGAGCCCAGCCCGGGAGAAAAAGTCCGCGTGGGGACTCGGGAGGACGGCTGTCGCGCGCCGAAAAATCACCCCTATGCTAAAGAATTGGACAAAAAGGAAAATATACGACTCTTAATATATAGATTTATGGTAACTATTATGACATGGCAAGAAGCTATATCCAGCCTAGTTAAATAAATGTAGAGTTGTGCCAAAAAGTAAAGCCATTATGATGATTTTTTAAGTATCTCACACAACGTTTTTTGAACCGTGTGCGATTGCCTTCTACATTGGACACACTTTTTTCTTTGAAAATCCGTGTGAGGTTGCGTCGTGTACACTTTTACTTTTTGTAACCGTGTGAGATTGCTGAAACTCACCGAACATCACACACATTTTTTAAAGAATTTGCGATAAGTAATTTGCTACGATTTTGGTAAAATGGTACGTGATTGGGGCCTTAATTAATTGGCTGATCTGTAGTAGCAGTAGTGCTACATGATTTTTGTTAATTGCATAAAAAAAATTAAATCATTAACCTTTTTTCCGTCTCCGCAAGTTATGTATAGTCAGGAGTTTATTGGTGGAGAGGAACCGAAGAAAACATAAATCCTAGGTGGAATATGAAAGTGCATGTGTTGCCCCATGTGTGGTTTTAGTAATTAATGACAATCCTTATGGACTATTGTTTGCATTGAGATATTCTTGTAGATCTTGTCCATAGGAAAAGATTGGAGTTGATTACATGATGACCAAGGTTCTATCCAAGGGTTTATATGAAGAATGGTCATGTGAAGAGTTGAGCTTATTGCAAGCATGGCTTGAAAAAGAAGATTGAGTGAACTTTCATGTTATCTCCAAGCCATCATATATATCAAGATAAGAAGATGAAGTGCAAGTGGATTCATGAAGACGGAGCTTAGCGAGGCTCTCCCATAATGGAGTATGGGGGAGCATTTGGAGATGTCTTCACCTTGCAAAGCGCTATCAAGAAAGGTGGTCCACTTGAAGAGTTCAAGATTGTCATCATCTAGCTCAAGTGGAATGCGCAAGGCAAAGGTATGACCTTGATAGGTTTTCTATTTTACCGGTCTCATGGTGTTAGTGGGAGACCGGGTTATAGGATAGACGGCGTACTATCAAGAGGGGCTCTCAAGTGAGTAACTTGATCGCATCTTTGTGGAGAGCTCAAACCTTTGCATACTTGGCATATCATCTTTCTTGGTTCTTATTTGGTTCTTCTCCTTGTTGGGTTTTGGTGCTTGTTGTGATCCTCATGACAAACCCAAGTTCTTCGAAAATGGTTTTTGTTTGGAAAACTTGTTCGTTCTCGGCTTTGGAAATATTACCGGTCCACCTTCGAGATAGGGTCCACACCTTCGAGATGTGTGGTATCCCTCTATATTTGTGACCGTTAATATTTCCAACGAAATTGGATTCACCTGTTTTGGAGTTCGAACGAGAAAGTTATTGCATTTCAGGCTTTGTTGTTTTGCTGGTTTTCCTGACCGGAGTCTCCGGCGCCAGGACCGGAGTCTCCGCACCTCTGGGTTCGGAGTCTCCGGTCCATTGCTTTCGAAGTTTTTCTGCTCCAGGCGTCGACAGCTGCGGTATGGGGGTCCGGAGTTGGTCCGGAGTCTCCGGCCTGAGTGGTCCGGAGTCTCCGGTGCAAGTTTCCTGCATCGGCTATTTTTTCTACCCTCCTTGGTCCGGAGTCTCCGCCCGGCCGGAGTCTCCGGCCTTCGTGGTCCGGAGTCTCCGGTGTAAGTTGCCTGCAACGGCTCTTTTTCTGGGAGGGGTATAAATACCCCTCCACCTACCTCCAGCCAGCTAGCTTTTCCAAGCACGTTTTTTCCCCTCTCTCACCTCCATTGTTGACCTTGGAAAGCTTCCCTCTCTCCCAATTCCTCCCATGATTCTTGCATATCTTTGAGGGATTTGAGAGAGGACATCTAGATCTACAATTCCACCAATCCATCTCTCCTCTAAGTGAGGGGAACCTAGTAGATCTTGATCTTGGAGTTCTTGTGTGGTTCTCTTCTTTGTTCTTCCTCTCTTCTCCCGAATAAGCATTAGTTGCTTTTGGTGGGATTTGAGAGTGAAGGATTTGAGCCTTGTGCTCTTGCCATTGCTTCGTTGCATCGGTTTGTGCTCTCCACGAGGATTCGTGGAAGTTGAAAGCTTGTGAACTTGTTACTCTTCTTTGGACCCTAGACGCCCGTGTGGTGGTTGAGCCCCTTGGTGGTCACTTGTAGCTGTTTGGGAGCCCCCAATCCCGTTGTGGGTTGTGCCCCGGATCGTTATTGAAAGGCTCCGGATTTCCGCCTCGAAGGATTCCGATAGTGGAAGGTGAACCAAACCTTTGTGGTGCGGTTCATCGGAGAAGAAGGTGAAACCTTTGTGGTTGTTGAACCATTGTGTTGGTTCACACCTCTCCAACGAGACGTACTCCCCTAAAAAGGAGGAACTCGGGAATACATCCTCGTCTCCGCGTGCCTCGGTTATTTCTATACCCGAGCTTTTTACTTATGCACTTTACATCGTGATAGCCTTCGTGCTTGAAGTATTCTTGTTGCTATCACCTTGTTGCTTGTCTTGCTTAGCATAAGTTGTTGGTGCATGATACGTCTTAAACGTATCTATAATTTTTGATGTTCCATGCTGATATTATACCAATTGTTACATGTTTTGCATCCACTTTATGTCACTTTTATACATTTTTTGGGACTAACCTATTAACAAGATGCCGAAGTGCCAGTTCCTGTTTTCTGCTGTTTTTGTATTCCAGAAAAGCTAGTCTGGAAATATTCTCGGAATTGGACGAAACTTCACGGAGGGACCTATTTTATCAGAACACACCAGGAAGTCCAAAGGAGTAACGAAGAGGAGCCAGGAGGGCCCCACACGCACCTAGGGCGCGGGCCCCCCTGCGCGCCCTAGGGTGGTGTGGGCCCCTCGGGGCTCGTCTGCCGCCGCCCTTTCGCCTACTTATTCCCCCGATGCAAAAACCCTAAACCGAGCCATTATCCACGAAAAGTTCCAGAGACGCCGCCGCCGTCAACCCTAGCTCGGGAGGGTCAGAACCTCTTCCCGGCACCCTGCCGGAGAGGGGAATCATCACCGGAGGCTTCTACATCACCATGCCTGCCTCCGGAGTGATGCGTGAGTAGTTCATCCTTGGACTACGGGTCCATAGCAGTAGCTAGATGGTTGTCTCTCCACTTTGTGCCATCATGTTTAGATCTTGTGAGCTGCCCTACATGATCAAGATCATATTATTGTAATGCTACATGTTGTGTTTGCTGGGATCCGATGAATATTGAATATTATGTCAAGTTGATTATCAATCTATCTTATATGTTATTTAAGATCTTGCATGCTTTCCGTTACTCGTAGATGCTTTGGCCAAGTAGATGCTTGTAACTCCAAGAGAGAGTATTTATGCTAGATAGTGGGTTCATGCCTCCGTTTAATCTGGGAGAGTGACAGAAAGTTCTAAGGTTTGGATGTGCTGTTGCCACTAGGGATAACCTAACGATGCTATGTCCACGGGCATATGTATTTGTTTACATTACGCACTTTACTTAATGCAATTATCCGTTGCTTGCAACTTAATACCAACGGGGGACTCGGATGACAACCCGGCGGTGGATTATTAGTCATAGATGCTGTTGGATAACGGTCTATGTATTTGTCGTAATGCCCAATTAAATATCATAGTAGTCACATGTCATATATGCATTGTCATGCGCTCACTATTTGTCAATTGCCCAGCTGTAATTTGTTCACCCAACATGTTAGTTATCTTTTATGGAGAGACACCACTAGTGAACTGTGGACCCCGGTCCATTCTTTTACACTGATTAAACCACAAACTGCAAACTGTTCCTTTTTCATTCTCTGCAATTTAATACTCATTTTCCACACCATACGTTTAATCCTTTGTTTTCAGCAAGCCGTGAGATTGACAACCTCACTGTTTCGTTGGGGCAAAGTAGTTTGATTGTGTTGTGTGCAGATTCCACGTCAGGGATCCCGTGTTGCGCCGCATCAATTCGCCGTTGACAACCTTCAAGAGTTGCTGCTCCTACTGGTTCGATAACCTTGGTTTCTTTCTGAGGGAAAACTTGCTGCTGACTGCATCATACCTTCCTCTTGGGGTCTCCCAACGACGTGTGCTTCACTGGGGTAGACAGCATCTTCTGCAAGGGGAGTTTCACGCTTCCAATCTCTTTACTTTGTTTTTGTCTTGCTTAGTTTATTTTATTTTATCTTGTTTGCTTTCAATTATCAAAAACACAAAAAAATTAGTTACTTGCATCTAGTTTACTTTCAAGTTATTTTCTGTCTGTTTTTAATTTCTGCTAAAATGAGTACTCCTGAGAACACTAAGTTGTGTGATTTCACTAGCACGAACAACAATGATTTCATATGCACACCTATTGCTCCACCTGCTGCTTCAGCAGAATTTTATGAAATTAAACCTGCACTTTTAAATCTTGTTATGAAAGAGCAATTTTCTGGTGTTAGTACTGATGATGCTGCTGTTCACCTTAATAACTTTGTTGAACTTTGTGAAATGCAAAAGCTCAAGGAAGTAGATGGTGATATTATTAAACTGAAACTTTTTCCTTTCTCCTTGAGAGGACGTGCTAAAGAATGGTTGCTATCTTTGCCTAGAAATAGTATTGATTCATGGACTAAATGCAAAGATGCTTTTATTGGAAAATATTATCCTCCTGCTAAGATTATTTCTTTGAGAAGTAGCATAATGAATTTTAAGCAATTTGATAATGAACATGTTGCTCAAGCATGGGAGAGAATGAAATCATTGGTTAAAAATTGTCCCACTCATGGACTGACTACTTGGATGATCATCCAAACCTTCTATGCAGGATTAAATTTTTCTTCAAGGAATTTATTGGATTCGGCCGCTGGAGGTACCTTTATGTCCATCACTTTGGGTGCTGCAACAAAGCTTCTAGATGATATGATGATTAATTATTCTGAGTGGCACACCGAGAGAGCTCCAACAGGTAAGAAGGTAAATTCTGTTGAGAAACCTCTTCCTTGAGTGCCAAAATTGATACTATTATGTCTATGCTTGCAAATGGTCAAACACATGTTGATCCAAATAATGTTCCTTTAGCTTCTTTGGTTGCTCAAGAAGAGCATGTTGATGTGAACTTCATTAAAAATAATAACTTCAACAACAATGCTTATAGGAATAATTTTGGTAATAGCAATTATAGGCCCTATCCTTCTAATAGTGGCAATGGTTATGGAAATTCCTATGGTAGTTCCTACAACAATAATAAGAGTGTACCCTCTGATCTTGAAGTTATGCTTAAGGATTTTATTAGTACACAAACTGCTTTCAATAAAACTGTTGAGGAGAAATTTGGGAAAATTGATGTTCTTGCCTCTAAAGTTGATAGTCTTGCTCTTGATGTTGACTTGTTGAAACTAAAGAACATGCCTCATGATGTTAAAGAGAGCAAAACTCTCAATGCTATACAAGTTAAAATTGATAACAATGTGAGGATGTTAGCTGAATTGCATGCTAGATGGGAAAGAGAGGATGAAATTGCTAGAAAGAATAATATTGCTAGAGTTTATACTATTACTACTTCTGAAAATGCTTCAAACTCAAGTGTTAGCAAACCTCCTACCATTAATGGCAAGATAATTGGTGTTGGTAATGTTTCCACTTCTATTGCAAAATGTCCTAAATTGCCTGATAACTCTGAAACTGTCCTTGATAAAGATGCTGAAATTTCTAGCAATAAGGAAGAAATAACTCCATTACTTTGATGATAATGATTTTGATGGTTGCAATCTTTCTGAAGTAATTAAGTTCTTGCAAAAGCTAGCTAGAAGTCCTAAGGCAAGTGAGATAAACATGGCTTTTACTAAACATATTACTAATGCTCTCATACAAGTGAGAGAGGAAAATTGAAACGTGAAGTATCTATCCCTAGGAAGTTAGAAGATGGTTGGGAGCCCATCATTAAAATGAAATTGAATGACTTTGATTGCAATGCTTTGTGTGACCTTGGTGCTAGTATTTCTGTTATGCCTAAAAGATTTATGATATGCTTGATTTAGCACCTTTGGAAAATTGTTACTTGGATGTTCACCTTGCTGATTCTACTATTAAAAACCTTTGGGAAGAATTGATGATGTTCTTATCATGGTTAACAACAATTATGTCCCGTTGATTTTATTGTCTTGGATATTGAATGCAATCCATCATGCCCTATTGTGCTTGGAAGACCTTTTCTTAAACTGTAGGTGCTATTATTGATATGAAAGAAGGGAATATAAAATATCAATTTCCTCTCAAGAAAGGTATGGAACACTTTCCTAGGAAGAAGATTAAGCCACCTTATGATTCTATTGTTCGAACAAATTACAATGTTGATGCTTCTTCACTTGGTAATACTTGATGCATGCTTTGTGCCTAGCTAAAAGGCGTTAAAGAAAAGCGCTTATGGGAGGCAACCCATTATTTTTATTTCTGCAATTTTTTTTTTTTGAGTCAAGGTGTTGTTTACTTCTGTAGCAACTCCTTTGTATCTTTATTTTCTCGCATTGTTGTGCCAAGAGTAGCCTCTAATGTTAAGATGATACTTAATTTTGATTGCTGCGCAGAAACAGATTTTTGCTATTCACTGTACGAAATTCTAAAATCACCAGATTGTTAATTAAATCTTAAACTTTTTGCTTTGCTTGTGTTCAAAGTTTTTTGATCTGAGCGCTGTAAGTGCCTTGAAAAAATTCGTCTTTGCGGACTGTTCTGTTTTAGACAGATTATGCCTTTTTATTTTGCATTCTCTCTTTTACTAGTGTGTAACACCCCAAATTTTGGCCCTTTTGAAATTTTCCTAAAATGCATTTGTTTCTTGACTTCGCGTGCATTTGGATTTAAACCTCTGGAAAATTCTTTTAAAATCTTGAACCTATGCAAACATGATAAATCAAGTGGGATCTTGTGCTTTCCATTCTCCTCCTACTTGGTCCTTGCAATTATGATTTTACCCCTGGGTAATTATTTATTTGAGAAATTCTTTTTCTGTTTTGAAAATAACCCTTTTATTTGACCTTACAAAGGAACCCCTATTTTTATGTCTCCAAAAATTCTGCAAAAATTAGGGAACCTTCCCTAGTTGATGTGGATCACTTTATAAAAAAATATATGGCCAGGACTTGGGAAATTTTTCCTCCACAAATCCTTTTGTGTTCTGCCCCTTTTTCCAAATCTTTTTAAAACCTAGCCAAACTAATTTTCCTGGATGCAACCAAGGCATGGATAAGCCCTCCTTGATCATTCCTACCTCAGGACAAAAGGGCTGGTCCATCTAACTTCATCTACCCCTCCAAACATTAAAACCCACTTTTGGCCAGTATAGTTTTTCTCAAATTCTAGTCGGACCAAGTTTGGTTTTTGCCAAAACTCCAGTCAGCAAACTTGTAGGGCTTTGCATTTGGCGCACGGTGACGCAAGTTTCATCCCGTTTGGAGCTGTGAGCTGAGAGAATCGAGGTGATGCCGCTTCTGGCATGGCCAGAGCGGTGATCACCGTCGCCGTCGACCTGCCAGGCGGCGCCGCCCGTTTGTGGTCACCGGAGGAGAGACGCCCCGCACGCACCAGCAGGCCCCCGAACTCCTCCACCTCCTCTGCACTCCCCCTACACCACGCGTTGCCGCAGGGAGCGCCGGACGGCGGCCGCGCGCAACGCGCCAGGCGCTACCCGACGCGCCGCACGGCACAGCGCCGCCGGGCCCCTCCTGTCAGCGCCCTTTGCGCCGCTCGGACCGGTCCGTCGCCGCCGCGTTTCCCTCGTGCACCTCCTGTGCCACCGCTCCCTCAACGCTCCGCCACCGTCGCCACCACACGAGGCCGCCACCTCACCGCACCATTAACTCCGGCCGCTGCTCGGGGACGCTATAAAAGCCACCCCCGCACCGTTCCTTCACCGCACCACCTCTCCCACTCCCTCACTCTCCCTCCACCCCAGCCACGAGCCCAGAAGAGCTATCCATCGCCGGAATCGAGCTCTCCCTCACCACACTGACCCCTGCTCGATTCACCCACCGTAGCCACCCCTTGGTCGATTCCTTCCACCCAGAGCACCCCTGGACCATGGCGGTGACGATGCCGTGCTCGCCGGGGTGATTGGAGGTCGGAAACGACGAGTTCATCCACGACCGCGAGCTGCCGCCGCCGGAGAAGACGCTCGGGTGCAGCCAGAGGTCGCCGTGGTCCGCGAGCGCGTGGACGAGACGCGCAACCCTCTCTGGACCGCCCTGCTTCCTCTCCCTCCCCTCTGCCTCGCCCTAGCCGCCGCATTCCGCCGCCGGTGAGTTCGCCGGAGCTCTGCCGGACTTCTTCTGTTTTTCCCGCGCGTGGAGAGGATACCGTTTCGGGTTTATGTGTCACTGACAGTGGGACCCGCTGTCAGGTTTTTAAACATTTCTGGAAACGTTTTCTTTTTGATTTTCTGTTTATTTTTCTACTGAAAATTGGCAGAATTTAAACCCATTTTCAAATGGCAATATCTCTTTGAATAATGGTCAGAAAAATATGAAACCAATTTTGTTGGCTTAGTTTGATTTTTCTCTTTCCAATGGAACCAGAAAAGATTTATTTGGAAATAGTTGATTTGGCATTTATTTAAATCATTTAGGATGATTTGTGATGCATGTTTATCTCGTTTTGAATAGATTCAAACCTCTCCGACGGATTAGGAGTTACCCCTGAACCTGAAGGCAAGCCACCAACCCATTTACAAACTTGGTCGACTTAGAAATATTTCGTCTGTTGAATATCTGTTGCATCTCGCATGTCATATTGCATGTTAAATTACTGCACTCTATTATATTGTTTACCTGTGCAACACTCCCACTTCCGGGGCAATGGCAGGGTCTCCCGCCTCAGCCAAGAAAGTGGGGGAATTACTACAACTGTGCGTCTCGCTTTGCGGGGCTTTGTTTGGTTTTCTTTCCTCTGCGCCGAGGGGAGGAGCGGACGAATGTCGTCTTAGGATCCTCGGGGTTGGGGGCATTCGCCAAAAGAGTTAGTTGCCTTGTCCCACCGTCAAATATGGTTGGCATATGCCATCCGGACTGCGACGCTGGGAGCTGACTTTTCTGCGGTTCTTTTGCCGAGATTGCTGACACCACGTCGAGGTAACCTTCGAGTGGAATGGATGCTCTCTCATTTTTATGACTGCTTTTCGGTTATTCTTTTACGGTAACACTCACACTTCCGGGGCAATGGCAGGGTCTCCCGCCTCAAGCCAAGAAAGTGGGGGAATTATTTATCTGTGCAACACTCTCATTTCCGGGCAATGGCAGGGTCTCCCGCCTCAGCCATGGAAGTGGGGGATTTATTATACTGTTGTTGTTATTGTTTTATCACTAACCCCCGAGTGACACCGGCCGGGTCTCCCGCCACCGTCACCCGGGTATTATTGTTATTATTGTTATTATTGTTATTGTTGTTATTACTATTATGGTTATGGGTTCATGCAAGTATTATGTTGTTGTTATATGCTTTGCTTGTGTTGCTTGCTATGGTTGGAAACTGGAAATAAATTTGACTAAGAAGATAATCACCTCCCTCGACTAGATTGAGTCACTTAGTGCCACTCACCAAACACCACTTGCACAACCATGCGTCGTTCACATGGGCGGACCATGACTAAGTATTTTATCAGGCCTCCTTTGACGCCACCCTTTTGGCAAGTCTAGTCGGTTACCTTTGTGGTCGGGGCTAGGCTTGTGAAGGTTCCGGAGCTAGGCGTCGCTCATTGGTTGGGGACGTGCCGGATTCACTTCTTCATAAGACGTAGAGTTATGTCGGTGGCTATACAGGGAGTGTCCGGGTAGGATAACAGTTGTGGAAGTGTGGGTTTGTGCTGTCGCCGTGATTGGTTCTAGTACTTTGGTACCGGCGGTACAAGCCTAGACTTCAGCGTATGGATAAATGTTGCAACCTCTCGAGAGTGTAAACTAGATTCTAGCCCGGTCCCTGGGTTATGGGACTTGTTTGGGTCAAGTCACACTAGGGGTCAGTCCAGTCGAATTTGGAGAAATAATTAAGTTGAAACCATCGAACACAGGAATTGTTGTGAGTCTAAGCCAGAGTTGGCTATGGACTCGGAATGGTTGTTGTTAAGCCAGAGTTGGCTAGAGGCTTGAATGCCTAGTTGTGGTTATGAGTTGTTGAGTGAGAAACGTGATCTCACTCGATAACGTGAAAACCTCCCTACTAAGGTAAGTAGGTAAGTTATGTCCAACCGTTAAGCTTGGACTCATCCTCGCACCCGAACTCTTGCCATGCTACTTCTGAACCATGCCATGCCATATAGGTAGACCTTGTTTGCTTTTGGGCTGTTGTCTTGCGAGTACTTCAAGTACTCACCTGGCTTTTCATGTGGCCAGACCCTGCTGAACCGGTCGCCAAGTACCCGCTCTATGAGAACTAGGAACCCGTATTCCAGGCAGAACCCTGTGGAGTAAAGCCCGTTGTCGCCACGCTACCGTCTATGTTTCCGCTGCCACTTCCGCTTGAGGCCGATGTTAGAAAAATAATGTACATACTGTTGTGTGCGCCGTTGCGCAAGAGCGGGAGCCTCACCCCGTGACTGTAATATGCTGTATCTGTTCGAACCCGAAACCTTATGAATAAATTTGGTGATGCTTTTGTATCAAGCTGTCATATATCCAGTGTTTCTGGGACTGGTATATGGGGTGACTCGATCATCTGGATCGGGGTGCCACATAGTGTTGAGTGGAATTCTTTTTTGGGTGGAAGAGCTTCACATAACATCAGTGGCTGTAGCTAATGTTTAAAGTAACAGTCATATTGCGTCTTTATAGAACATGTGAGTTTTTGATTATGCACTAACCCTCTAATGAGATCTACTTTGAGTTTGGTGTGACGGAAGTTTTCAAGGGTCAAGAGAGAAGGATGATATAATAGGATCAAGAAGAGTGAAGAGCTTAAGCTTGGGGAGGCTCCCATGGATCTCCCCAGCATATTTCAAGAAGACTCAAGCGTCTAAGCTTGGGGATGCCCAAGGCATCCCCTTCTTCATCGTCAAAATTATCAGGTCATCTCTAGTGAAACTATATTTTAATTCTTTCACATCATATGTGCTTTTCTTGGAGCGTCTGTGTGCTTTTATTTTCAGCACTTTTATTTTCAATAAAGCTTGACTGGACCCTAGCATTCTTGATTGGGAGAGAGACACGCTCCGCTTTTTCATGAGAATACTCCTATTCTTCACTTATATTTGTTGAGTATTCATATCTAGCGCTGTTCAGCTTTTAGCTCTTGTTTTCATGTATCTCTTGTCAGAGCTATTAGCTTTCTTTTGTAGAAAGTACTCTCTTGCTTCACTTATATTTGTTTGGAGAGTTGTTAAATAAATTGATTGGTGTTTGGTTGGTTCAAAAATGTTGCATGTGGTAATTGGTATAAGGAAAAACTTGCTTAATCTTGTAGATCACTAATTTGGATAACTTGATGCTTGTCAATTGTTTTGAGTTAACAAGTAGATCATGATTAAATTTTGCATCCATGAGTTAAGCCTATTAGTGAAGAACTACCGTAAAGCTTGTTGAAAATTTGGTTTGCATCGTGGTATCTCTAAGGTCTAGATATTTTCTAATAAAAGGGTTTGGTTAACAAGGAAGACGGTATGAAGTCTTATAACGTTTGCAATATGTTTGTCATATAAAACTTGGTGTACGGGTTGATATTCTTGTTTGCTTACATAACCTTGCTAGCCTAAACTCTGTACTGAGAGGGAATGCTTCTCGTGCATCCAAATCCTTGAGCCAAAATCCATGCCATTTGTGTCCACCATAACTACCTATATGTGGTATTTCCTTGCCACTCCAAGTAAATTTTTCATGTGCTACCTTTAAATTATTCAAAATGTTATTATTCTTTTTGTGTCAATGTTTACTAGCTCATGAGGAATTAGTGTGGTTATTCTTTATTCTATTTGTCAAATGGACTTTTACACCTGGACTAGTGGCATATACATCCGCTTATCCAATAATTTGCAAAAAGAGCTGGCAACGGGGTGCCCAGTCCCAATTAATTACAACTTTAACCAATTAATTCTCTTCACACTTTTGCCCTGATTCATCAGTAAGCAATGACAAACAGTGAAATACCTGCGTGTGTAAACCAAAGAGAAAGAGGGATGATCTGCCTTGCTGGTAGAAATAACGTCCTTCATGGGAGCCGCTCTTAAAAGTCCGTTTGACAGGGAGAATACTGTTCTCACCCGCTACCATTCGTTGACAATTAACAAACACCTCTCAAAAATAGATACTCCTCCATGGTATGTGATTGATGGAAGGCACCCGAGGATTCGGTTAGCCATGGCTTGTGTTAGCAAGGTTGGGAGGAGTATCAAATATTTTATGCAATCTCTATATGTTTGCTCTAGCACATGATTTAATCCCTGCTTCCCTCTGCGAAGGGCCTTTCTTTTACTTTTATGTTGAGTCAGTTTTCCTATTCTTTCTGTCTTCCACAAGCAAACACTAGTGTCAACTTTGTTACAACATGCGTTATATGCTACATATTGGACTTGTTATATTACTTTGTGTTGACAATATCCATGAGATAAATATGTTGAAAGTTGAAGCAAATGCTGAAACTTAATTCTTCCTTTGTGTTGATTAAATACCTTTTATTAGAAACTATTGCTTTATGAGTTAACACTTATGCAAAACTGTTTGATGCTTGTCTCGAAAGTACTATTCATGAAAACGTTTAGCTTGTGTGATTCATTGTTTACTCATTATCTATTTGGTAGCAAATTATAGACCATTGACTTGGATCACTTCATTCATTTACATGTGCCTTGCAATATTATATGATCAAGATTATGATGGTAGCATGTCACCTCAAAAATTATTTTGTTTTTATCGTTTACCTACTCGAGGACGAGTAGGAACTAAGCTTGGGGATGCTGATACGTCTCAAACGTATCTATAATTTTTGATGTTCCATGCTTGTTTTATACCAATTGCTACATGTTTTGCATCTACTTTATATCACTTTTATACATTTTTTGGGACTAACCTATTAACAAGATGCCGAAGTGCCAGTTCCTGTTTTCTGCTGTTTTTGTATTCCAGAAAAGCTAGTCTGGAAATATTCTCGGAATTGGACGAAACTTCATGGGGGACCTATTTTATAAGAACACACCAGGAGTCCAAAAGAGCAACGAAGAGGAGCCAGGAGGGCCCCACACGCACCTAGGGCGCGGGCCCCCTGGTGCGCCCTAGGGTGGTGTGGGCCCCTCGGGGTCGTCAGCCGCCGCCCTTTCGCCTACTTATTCCCCCCGACGCAAAAACCCTAGACACCTGAGCCATATCCACGAAAAGTTCCAGAGACGCCGTCGCCGTCAACCCTAGCTCGGGAGGGTCAGAACCTCTTCCCGGCACCCTGCCGGAGAGGGGAATCGTCACCGGAGGCTTCTACATCGCCATGCCTGCCTCCGGAGTGATGCGTGAGTAGTTCATCCTTGGACTACGGGTCCATAGCAGTAGCTAGATGGTTGTCTCTCCACTTTGTGCCATCATGTTTAGATCTTGTGAGCTGCCCTACATGATCAAGATCATATTATTGTAATGCTACATGTTGTGTTTGCTGGGATCCGATGAATATTGAATATTATGTCAAGTTGATTATCAATCTATCTTATATGTTATTTAAGATCTTGCATGCTTTCCGTTACTAGTAGATGCTTTGGCCAAGTAGATGCTTGTAACTCCAAGAGAGAGTATTTATGCTAGATAGTGGGTTCATGCCTCCGGTAATCTGAGAGAGTGACAGAAACTTCTAAGGTTGCGGATGTGCTGTTGCCACTAGGGATAACCTAACGATGCTATGTCCACGGTCATATGTATTTGTTTACATTACGCACTTTACTTAATGCAATTATCCGTTGCTTGCAACTTAATACCAACGGGGAACTCGGATGACAACCCGGCGGTGGATTATTAGTCATAGATGCTGTTGGATAACGGTCTATGTATTTGTCGTAATGCCCAATTAAATATCATAGTAGTCACATGTCACATATATGCATTGTCATGCGCTCATATTTGTGAATTGCCCAGCTGTAATTTGTTCACCTAGCATGTTAGTTATCTTTTATGGAGAGACACCTCTAGTGAACTGTGGACCCCGGTCCATTCTTTTACACTGATTAAACCATAAACTGCAAACATTGTTCCTTTTCATTCTCTGCAATTTATACTGTTTTCCACACCATACGTTTAATCCTTTGTTTTCAGCAAGCCGGTGAGATTGACAACCTCACTATTTCGTTGGGGCAAAGTAGTTTGATTGTGTTGTGTGCAGATTCCACGTCAGCGCCGGATTCCCTGGTGTTGCGCCGCATCATAATTCGCCGTTGACAACATTCAGAAGCGCTGCTACTCCTACTGGTTCGATTAAATTTTGGTTTCATACTGAGGGAAAACTTGCTGCTAGACTGCATCATACCTTTCTCTTGGGGTCTCCCAACGAGCGTGTGCTTCACGTTAGCAGTGCATATAGGTGAGCCTAGTTTACTTAGGTTGTTGGTTTGTTAATTTAAAAACCTAGTTTTATTCCGCAATTAGCAAACCTAAACCGGAAAAGTTTTAATCGCCTATTCACCCCCTCTAGGCGACATCAGTGTCCTTTCAGAATATATACCATCGGAATTGTAGGAGTATGTATTGGAAACAAGGAAAAAAAATAGCGTGGTATAACAAAATAGTGCCGGCCTTAAAAAACACTATTTTCTTGCTATATCGCGCTATAGTGTGTTAGTAGCGAGACATTATACACTGATTTATTTAACGACACAATTCTCAAAACGCTATATCGTGCTGCGCTATAGTGCGGTATTTTTTTTCCATGATTGGAACACATCGCCATTATTCACATCCCGTACATAATACCACGGAATAAATTTCCAATGTACTGTATGAAAAAACCAATCATGCGAATCCTCAGCTTCAGATTCAGGCCATCTATTAAAAAGAGTTGGACTAGCATACCTCCCAAAAGTAATTTCAAATTTACAACTTTTCAAACTGTAGTGTAGGAGTAGCATATCGCACACGCCGACGCCGTGGCTACTCTTGGAACTTCAAGTGTTTACCCGTTCCGTTTTCCTAGGTAATCGAAATTGACTTTGGGAAATGAACGACCACCGAAGGTGAACATAACCCGACGCTGATTTAACTACGAATCTTGGCGCCAAAATAGTCGATTCGTAAGCCAAAACAATCAGTTTGCCGCCACTTTCGAAACCGGGAAAGCGAAAGCAGAGGCCGCGAACTTGAAATTTCAGGAGAACCCAACAGCCACCGCGTATAACTAGTAGCGGATCGCCCATAATCATCGTCGAGCATCACGCCATCTCCTTCGCAGCCATGAGACTCCATCTAGACCTCAACGCCCCGCCACCAGATCAAGCATGCCAAGACGCCGGCGACGTGCAGGCCGACCTAGCGGTGGCCGGTGCTGGGGAAGCCCGGCCTCAGATTGATCTCAGTCTTGAGCTTGGCCTCGCGGTTGGAGGTTTTCGAGGCGAATCGAGTCGTCATGCAGTCTCGCTGCTGCCGGCGGCCGGAATTAAGGAGGAGCACGAATCGAGTGGTCACGCGGTCTCGCTGCTGCCGGTTGCCGGAGTTAAGGAGGAGCGACCGACCATCGGATCCAGGTGAGCTAGTTGATCTTGATCCTCGCCAGATTCCACCGATCAATCTCCTCTTCTCTCTTGATCTTTATACTCATTTTGGTCCCTCCTGCAGGACCTGCCGTGGCGCCCGCAACCTGTTTGATGGAACGCGCAAGAAGAATGCCGCAGTGATCGGCGGCGTGGACCGTATCAGCCAACTCCCCGACGAGCTCCTCCACAGCGTGCTCTCCTTGCTGCGGGTGGGCGAGGCAGTGCAGACCTCCGTGCTCGCCCGCCGGTGGCGGCACCTCTGGAAGCGCACGCCCGTCCTGCGCCTCGTCGACCCCCGGCGGTTCGCGAGCGCCCAGGAGTACGACAAGTTCGTCAACCATCTCATCGCCCTCCGTGGCGATTCGCCTCTTGTCACCTGCGAGATCGAATCCCATCTGACCAGCGATGATTACGGTGGTGAGCCCGACGAGCCTGAGCCGAACCCGTACTTCGATTCCTGGATCCAGTACGCTATGTCGTGCAAGGTTCAGGTGCTCAGTGTCGTCGGTGACTATGTGGGCAAGGAAACAGAACTCGCTCTGCCTTTCATCTCCCAGCACCTGACGAAATTGGATGTTCAGCATTTCTTCGTGGACCGTGATCATGTGGATTTCTCAAGCTGTCCAGTGTTGGAGGATCTAAAGATGCAAGGAGCCGGCTTCTGGGTGCGCAAGATGTCATTTCCGTCGCTGAAGCGTCTGTGCATCACTGAATGCAACTTCCCCCAGGCTTACCGTGTTTCTATTTCTGCACCTAGTCTTGTTTCACTGCAGTTGCATGATTGTCGAGGCAAGACTCCTTTGTTTGAAAGCATGCCAGCGCTAGAAACAGCGTCCATTGACCTTTCCTCTGGGTGCATAGATCAGTGTAAAGGTTGTGCCAACGAGAGCTGTGAAGGTTGTCGTGGTTATCCTGGTGGCGGTTATCAGAGCGTGCTTCTCAATAGTTTGTCCAACGCTGTTGATTTGGAACTGAGAGATCAACCTAAAGTGGTATGCTTCCATTTGCGATGTCGTACCTTCTCTTGCTGTTAGTATTTGCCATCATCTGTTTAGCTAGACATGCATAAATACATCCTCAAACAACTTGCTTCTTTTCTTTTCATCATTACACTTTTGTGTTCTCAGTGTCACTGGTTGCTGATATGCATTTTAGTTGGTTGGTTTCTGATGATTTTGATAAATTGTTCGTACTATTTGGATTATACTCTTGCAATTTCTTAGACTGTACTAGTTAGAAATTTAGAGTGTTTCTTGTCAATTTCTTGAGGACTTGATAGCATCAGCCTCTATGGTCAACATATCGACGTCAACTTAGAGCGTGCTTCTCAATAGTTTGTCCAACGCTGTTGATTTGGAATTGAGAGATCAACCTAAAGTGGTATGCTTCCATTTGCATGTACCTTATCTTGCTGTTCGTATGTGCCATCATCTGTTTAGCTAGACATGCATAAACACATCCTCAAACAACTTGCATCTTTTCTTTTCATCATTACACTTTGGTGTTCTCAGTGTCACAGATTGCTGTTATACATTTTAGTTGGTTTCTGATGATTTTTGATAAGTTGTTCATACTATTTTGATTATACTCTTGCAATTTCTTAGACTGTATAAGTTAGAAATTTTAGAGTGTTTCTTGTCAATATCTTGAGGACTTGATAGCATCAGCCTCTACGGTCAACATATCGACCTCTTAGATGCAGAAAACCTTAGCAATACATGGGTTATGAATACTTCACATTTCATTTGCATAAGTCAAAACTACTATTTTAAGGCATTAACTATTATACTTTGTCCATTCAAGCAGGACCTGCAACTAATTAGTTTTGTGAACTGAACCCTTGGATCGTTGGATTATATTATATAGGGGCGTGATTATACAAAATTGACAGTTTAGGGGCTTAAGGTGTAGTTCTGTGTTTTACCTATTTATCTGTGAATTTAAAAAAGATCTACCCAATGTTTCTACTAACCTCAAGTATATTATCTCATAAGCTGGATAACTTGAGTTTCTGATTTTCTTATACTTTTGCAATTTGTTCAGTATATCTACAGAAGGGATCTGGAATGTTACCCCACATTTGGCAGATTAAAGACTCTTTTACTGGACATGTGGTGTAGGGCCATTGACCTACATGCACTAGTTCGTGTTCTTCAACAGTCGCCAGTTCTTGAAAAGCTCACTCTTCAGCTCCGTAGCGACGAGGTAGATTTTCTGGAAATATGATGCCACTTTACTGATGAATGGAGCATGTATATTCTGTTAAACTTACTAAAATGTCTTCTGTCCTGTAGAACTTCTTATGCGCAGCCCGTGGTGAAAGAAAACATGTTCGAATAGAACAATCATTTTCGTGTGGCCATCTTAAGGAAGTCAGCATTGAATGTGAAGAGCGACTAAGGGTCAAGGATAAGGTCAACCAAATTGTGAAAATCTTGACTAGAAATGGCATACTTACTGAGCAAATCAGTTTCAAGAAGATCCCAAGGCCTGAAGCTTGTAAGTTAATATTGATGCTCTTCATGCTCCATATATCTCTAATCCAAAAAAAAAAATGGAACCAATGTTTTAATAATTATATTCTAAGCTCTTATTCATCAAGTACAGTATATAATATCCCTGCAAAAAAAAAGGTATGAGTGCAGATTAAGACTCTTTAAAATGGCATCCATAGTAAAATTCTTTTATGCTTTAGTATGAGCTGATAGAGTTCAGCAGAGTTACATATCTCAGCAGGATCAGGGTGCCACTATTAGTTGAAATACATTTCCATGATCGCGATGGCTGTTCTTTGGTTTGTTTGAGCCTGTGACCAGTTTGCTTCTTGTTGATTGATGCGAATGTTGCTATCTCCTGTTTGCCCCTTATGACACTGATCAAGCCAACCGGCCTGCCACATTTTTGACTGAAGGCTGAGGCATCCTTGAATCTCAATGTCTGGCTGTGAGCCTGACACTGTTACAGCAATATGGTCATATGTTACCCATCTACTCTGATAATTAATCAAAAGTTTTGGTTTAGCTTGTGGTTAACAAGTATGTCAAGTTACACGCATGTTATGTTAGTTCTCTGCTTCAAGAACCCTATCTAGATAATCTGAAATTCCTAACTAATCAGTGAAGGTATGTTATGATAAACTGACAGTGTGTTTCATGTTTCTTGCAGACTGTCTCCGCGCTGTGTCACCTTCATTCTTTGATCCCAGCTGGGGCTGTTAGGACTAAGCCGGTGTGTTTGGCGGTCATGATATTGTTCCAGGCCTTTTGTGTCGTTTGTCCAAATATTTTGTAATTGTGGCATGTGCTGGCCGTTGGTTTCTTTGTGCAAGTCAGCAAAACGGTGTTTGTAGTTATGAAAATCGTGTCAGAACTTAGTTATTTTGAGAAAGTGTGTGCGTTCATGTTCCTGTTTGCAAAAGAAATGCTCAGTGAAGCAGTATAAGAAAGTTTTTTTCACGATAAGGCTGCAGTGCAGCTTTTCATTGATTAAATAGAAAGGAGAAAAAACAGGGGTGTGCAGCAAAATGCTGAACGCAATAACAGAAAGGGACACAGGCAGAAAAGATCTAAACTAGCTTAGGCTACAACATTGAATCAGTGTTCTGTTTCTCTAGGTCTGCTCATGAGCATACGGTTTCTCACCTGCCAGCGTGGTGCCAAAGCAGCAGCTCATCCTTGAAACGTTGGAAAACGTTGTAAATCTAAGATTGTTTGCTGCACTTGTTACCAATTCTGCAAGCCATTTGGTCCTATCTGTTCTGTTTGCTCTCTTTGCGGTGCAGTCTCCCAATTGGTGCTCTAAAAGCCTAGCATGACGCAACTGTCTTGCAAAGTTCCATTGTCTGTAAGAGCAGCTTTTGCATGGTGAGTGAAAGATCTGATCTGATCTCATGTATGTTCTATTTCAGCATTGTTCTCTCCAGGTGTGTTGTTGCTAGTAGAGCAGAGGGTCCTTGGACCGAAAATTCTTGCTCCGCTACCTGTTGTGATTAGGTTCAAGTGATGCAAGAGTTTCAAGTGCCAGAAAAGTTGCAGGGGCATTGTTTTGATGGTGTCGGCAAGCGCAAAGTCATCTATCGCTGCAGCGCCATTATCAAGAAGATGGCCAAGAGGGCAGAGTCTGTCTGTTTCACCCTCTTTAGGGTGTTGAACTGAGCGGGATGAAGTGGTCCGGTAGCCTAGCAACATCCCTACATGGTTATCTAAGAACTTTCTGTATCCAAAGGTTGCTACGTCTGGAGGGTCAGTTCCCGCCTGAATGTCCTGATGGTTAGGATACATAAATCTATTTATCTAATTTCTGAGGTGCTCACGTGCGGTGATAAAACTGTGTATGCACATAGCTCTAAATGGATAATATCCGTTAAAAAAAAGGATAGTATGTCACCTGTAGTCGTCAAGTTGTTCCTATCCAAAATAATGGTGCTTCAGAAAGAGATGAGGAGCAGCCATTTTGCATGCTCCTGTCCATAGGGGAATTCTACTAGAGTGCATGATTCTATGAAGAAGCACTAAATTCGATTTGTCCACAAATGACACAGATTTTCAAAAGGGTCCCCTATTATGTTAGACGTGCATCTTCACAAAAAAAAAAAAACTATGAGACGATGTTTGAATTTTTTGTACTACTAGTTGGTATGTACGTGCAATGCACGTTTTTCATAATTAAAGGGTCAATTTGCAAGTGCACGTGCAACGCACGACCTTCATTATTAAACAATATATTTACAATACACCAAAATACTGACTTCTATTTTTATGTTTCCAAAGTCAACGTGATCCAAGAAAATTGATTTTTCCAGTTTACTTAAGTCACAATACTTAATAATTTTAAATGTATCTAAAGCCATTTTTTCATGGTAAAAAGAGATGGAGTTTAAATAGTTCTGAAATAACTCCAATCTCCTGGTACAAGTAATAAGAAGCAATGTATTTTCAAGCTTTTACTCTACAAATATTTACCAAGTAGCCTATTTCAACGCTAATCTCAGAGAAAAAAAAATCCACAACCCCATCAGAGACAACAAAATTCAACTTCACTATACACACCCAAAAACCACCTTTTACCTGATACAAATTCATTGTACAAACTCACCACCATGTACATTGAGCATATGACTCTTGAGCGAAATGGAAAGTAAAGTTTACAGGTGACAAATAAAATAAAAAAGAGAGAAATTGTGTCCCTCAAAAAAAAGGAGAAGAGAGAAATTGTGTGCCTAAAAAAAGATACAAATTGTTTCAAGTAACTTATAAAACTTTTCAATTAAAAAATTCAGTGGAACATGCATCGAATCATCATTACAGTTAGGAAAAAAGCAGATTGGCTGAAATATACTCAAGTTATATGAAGTTTGAAAAATAGGGAAATGCACATGCGCTCGCCCTCAGCCATGGAGGCATCGAACCCACCGTTGCAAGCTGAAAAATCAGGCTCGAAGAGAAGCAGTTCAAGAGCTACATGAAAGGTTAATAACAAATTCAGTTAGTCGCTTCATGATGGAGTCTTCACTATGGTAGGGACCATATACGAATTAGTTCACACCACAAACCACGTGAAGCTGATAACATGTTTGTCCCTATAAGATAACAAACAAGTGCAAATCAGCAATTGTGGCATAGACATAACAGAAAACTAACTGCTCCTCTTTCAAAACCACTTCGCTCTCATAACAAATCCAAAACAAAATTTCTCTAATACCTATGAATCCACCAATTTGGATCATCAATTCATCATAGACAGAACATAAATGAAGTTAAACTTTGTGATTACACATGCTTCTTCAACTTTAAACTGAGATTAAATTTTGAGAAAGAATTGAGCGAGCACATCAAGTCATCAACCGAACGCAGAAATGTCTTGTGGTATAGCACCATACCTGGCCAAGGGAACCTCGGCCTCTTACTCCTACCGCTCAGTTCATATCAGCTTGGTGCCCATCACTCATAGATGATATATTCTTCGTTCCACCTCTGATGTATCCGCCTCCGCAAGTGATCCTTGTCGTAATGCTTAGTACCGCCACTCCTTACCATAATGCAGTACTGTCACTCCTCCTTGCTGTAATGCTTAGTACTGGAAAAGATGTGGAGAAATTTTTGATGTAGTTCCCCGATTAAAACAACCGTCCAATCTCTTTCAAAATTCAAATTGCCAAAGGCACATCTACTACTTTGCTAGTGCTGACGGATTTAACCAGTGCTAGTGCATAGAGCAGGACTCACAGCAGCACAGGTAAAAAGAAATCAGCGCCTTACCATCTGACAAGAAGTACCGCAGCTGTGCAGCCTCACCATGGCCTCCCTAAAAGCTCCTTCGTTATTCCCCTAAGAAGGAACAATTTTTACAACACTATAATCACCAGTAATCAGTTTCTATGGTATGCAGACAATAAATCGAAGAATTAAAAGTACTCATCCATAGACATCCAAGAAGAATATTGACTCGAGCATTTCGTCGAACACATGACTGACCTCAATGCTGAGGTGCAGGAGTGGCATACATGCACGGGCACGGCCATGATGTCAAGGAGCAGCTGGAGATCGTTGCAGGTATGCCCATGCTGTCGAGGAGCAGCCGAATATCATTGCAGGTCGCGCCGGTGTCGACCGCATTGGTAGCAGCCACCGGAGACGAAGTTCGCCGTGGCTCGGCAGCAGCCACCGGAGACGAAGTTCGCCGTGGCGCGCACACGGGAGAGACGGTGGGTGGAGGGAGATGTCGGGTTGGCACGCCTGTGATTGAGGGACTGGGAAGTGCGCCCGTGGTGGGGCTGGGGAGCCGCGTACGGGACGGTCGGGAGTGGATCAACTGCTCACCATGGAGTACAATCGCGACCGTGAGGTGCTCCTTGCAGCGGCGTAAGGATCTCCCGGCGGCGCACCAAGGTCCTAGGCTCCTGGAGGCAGAGCAAACTGATTCGGATGCGGTGCCGGGCTTCATTGAATCGGCCGCGGGAACAACCAAGATGATCCGGCAATGGCCTCAATTCAGTGGCGGCCCCCACGAATCGCGGTGGCGTACAACTGCGGTGATGGGAGGATAGCGAGAGGCTCGGCGGCAGGGATATGGCGACGTGACGGCGTGATGCAGGCTGGAACAGCCAAATGATCCGACGGCGGGCGGCGGGCGACGACGTTTGAGCGTTGTTTCGCTCGTTCTACTGCTGCGCCAGAGATAGAGATAGGGAAAAGAAGAAACAGATTCGTACCGATTCGCTAGATTGGATGTGTTGAGTTAGCTCAACATTGTTGGAGCGATCTGATCCGTTGGTTAAAGATCGTACGGCATAAATTTAATGTATCCGATCAAGTTTGCTCTTTTCTCTACTACTAGCTAATTGCCCGTGCGTTGCAAATGGATCTAAATATTCTTAAGATTTCATACTAATTGTGTCAAACATGCAATTTCGTGAGGTATGTAGCTAAGTGCTCGTGTGTTGACATGGCCTTTTAAGGTTATATGTAGTACACATGAAAATTGACACATATAGAGAAACATAGCCACAGTGTTCCAAAACAATAAGATTCTACTTTACTTAGAATTTTATATTGTAAGCTATAATTCGACATCATATGCATAGCTCGTTCGGTGTTGTGCAGACCTGCCGTAACAGTTACTTGTTAGCATACAGTTTTCCTGTACCAACTTATCCTTTTGGGTTTTCCTAATTAGACTGAAGCAATCAAAAAAAACATAAGAAAAAAAATGCTATGGCATGCCTGGAACCTATGAGGCTAACACCTTGAATTTCACACTGGCTATACACACAATTGTTCAACTAAATTACAAAATCAGCTGTAAACAAAACTGAAGACCCGTACAGTAAAATTAAGAAACAAAGCTTTTTTATACATTCCTAGCCATTTCTCTGCCTACTGAGCGTACACATCTTCCCTTGCAAGTTCGCTGTACATGGACATGGATCTCACTGCCGGTCATCAAAATTGAGATCCCTTCGATTAGGCCCCATAGATTGTTCTAATTTTGAAATCCTCATCTACTTGTTTGCGATATGTAACAAGGAAATGAAAAGCATCAGACTTCATATACGTTGGTGGAAGTAGACCAGCTTGTGGTCGTAATGTCAACGAGCTTTTGCAAAGAGCTCTCGGTATATGATGCACATCCTGCACTAAGACCAAATGTTCAGAAAATATAATGTAACCGCACAAACATATTTTGGAAAGAGCCCTCTTTTTCTTAAGCCTAGAGGACCCTCCTCGTCAAGATGACCAACATACAGTCAGGCTAAAGAAGGATACTTCCTAGATACATATGAAGTGTCTTATTTCAGAATAAGTATATGACTTCCACAATGCAAGACAACACAACTTTTTATGAAATACCTATGGGACCAATTTTTGGGCTAGGTATGAAATTTTTGCATGCTGAAATGCCTATGAGATATATTTGTGTAACAATTAATAATTGTACTCTAATACGTGACAACACAACTTTTAAGACATGAATCACAACCACAGCAGAACCATTGAACATAATATTAAAAGAGCCTTGGCAATCGTGGTACTACATATAGTGTTATCTATGTAGCGTGTCCGAAATCATGTTCACTAAATGAAGACGGCAAATTTAAGTCATCCATCCACTAAAGCATTGAACATGAGAAAATTATCTTCAGAGGGAAAAAAACATTCACTCACGTTTGGCATTGTCATATAAGTAGATAGCAGAACAAAGATTGGGGAATCAATAGGATGTGCAAAGAAGCTCATAGTTGGCTACTCCATCCACTTCTATTTGCACAATTCAGCACATGAATTATCCAATTCGTAAACTGTTACCTCAAATTGGCAAGTAGGTACAGATTAAAATGTGCTTCGTGAGAATGAGCGTCTCTGAGAATTTACCTGTGCCATGGCCAGTGGCGCAGAGGGCCCAAACTCACCAAGGGTGAGGATCGTCCAACCTTCTTCAAGGAGGCCGTTCATTCTCACGAAGCACATTCTTCAAGAGTGGGCGTTTAGTAACTTCCTAACCTCCAAGCCCTTCACGGCCTCGCTGAATCTGCCATAGTTCGATGGTATGTCATCAAGCCTGAAGGGCAGATCATCCAAGTGGTAGAGCGTGCTACCCCAGAAGTACTTGTCCTTGACGCCTTCCTTCTGTATAGGAGTATAACTTTAAAAAAAGTTAAGAGTATAAGTTAACCTGCATAAACCTTTAGTACAAATAGTATAAGCACATGAGACAAACTGCAATGCAAACTAAAAAAGATAACATTCATATATAAGGATAGGAGTATACCTGCGTACCCTGTCTGATTTCATGGTTCCCATACAGAAGGGTTATGCGGCTAGGATGCCTAATGACAGTCATGAAATTCAGCAAATAAAATCAGAAATTTACCATGATACAAAGGTAATTGGAAATAACTTTTTACAAAACCAAACCAAACTGGATATAAACATAACTATGTGGTGCCAACAGTTGTTTCACCAATATGGAGTCAGCAAGTACTTTACTACCGGCAAAATTTATCAAGCATAAATCAATTCTTCCATTCTACAGCAAAGGAGTATTGAGTATAGCCTGCTGAATGTTCTAACTTCCTGTAGGTGGCTAACAGTCGTACAAACAACCCTTGTAAGATACACTACATATGAACTCCCATGCGCTAAATCACTGACTACACCATTTGAATTAATGACGAAAAGAACCATATAAATCTATCAAGATACTATGTGCGAAAATAAGTCATAACGTGCAGAGAAATTTTGTCTATTTACCTGGTTACAACAGGAAACAAAGTTAACATTGCATCAGCAATTAATCTACATCATCCTCAATACTTGAATAATGAGATCAGGTTTGTCAAGCAGACGTTCCACGGAAGACCACATGCTGCTGAACGCCTGAACCCACCATCCACACAATCACCCTACAACAAGGCAACCCAAACTCAGTTCAGGAATAAGGAAGAGGTCACTTCCAACCTAAGATACCAAACCACCAGCAGAAACAGAGACCATATTCAGTGGTTGCAGATTTTCCTTGACTCCATTGGCGTGCATGCCGGAGTTCATATCTGCACGTGTAACGGAGCTGAAGAAGTTGCAGCGGGGCGGCGGCGGTGGCCGCGGAGCTGGAAGTCGAGGGCCACGCGCCGCAGTTCGCGAGGTAAGGAAGGGGAGGGGCGGCGCCCGTCCTGCAGGGGAATGGAGAAGGGCTCTGCCGATGGAGGCGTCTGCGGTGGCAGGCGCCCGCGTCGAGCGTCGCGTGCGGACGTGTCAATGTCGACCTTGAGGCGTCGACCGTGGACAACGAGTGCTTCGGAGGTGGGCTTGTGCGCGCCGATCACATCAATGGCGACCTCGAGGCAGCAACCGTGAGAAGGCGCAGATCGTCGCAGGCGGGCGCGTGGGAGCAGGTCGCGGCAATGGCGGCCTCAAGCAAACCATGTCAGCAACGACCGGTGCGGGACGGTGGCTGTGCGGCAGTGCCTCGGACAGGGGCGGTGGTGCTGCTGGGGCACGGGCAGGGCGGCGACGGTGTTGGGGATCGAGGGGGCGGCTGTAGAGAGATGGGTTTGGGGTTTCCGCGTGCAGAGGCGAGCGAGCGGGATAATGTTTTGTTGGGCTTGGCCCATTTGGAGGATGGAGAGACGCGCGAGCGCGATGGACGAAGGGACGCGAGACGAAGGGTTTTGACGTACGAGAGGAACCAATTTCTTTTTTTAGATAGGAGAGATATAATATGTCTTCAGGTGATGGTCCGTTTTTCACTTTCCGATTTTACCCCTACATCATAGAAAATATTACGCCACCTGCCACCACTAAAGGACATACCGGTTCGCTGTATGTCGCGGTGATTTTTCACTTTACCCCCTCACGAAGCATAGAATCAACCCGCAGTCCATCGTTGCCTCTTTGTTCCCAGGTCAACCAATCGTCGTCTCGTCCTCTGAATCCCACGACCCTGCTCTATCCAGCGCGCCGCCACCACTGCCGGCCACCGCCTCGCCCCGACTGGCCGGACTTCGCCTCGCCCCGACCGTCCGGCGCCCCATCTCGGCGCTCATCTCCCGGTGGCCGGCGGCCCATCTGCAGCAGCGCGCCACTCCCTCTCTGGCCAGCCGCGTGGCCCCCGCCGGCCACCTCCACTCCCCGCCGGGCCGTCAGTGCGCTCCGCCTCAGCCTACCGCCTCTAATTGCTCCTGGTTCGCGGCCGACATCCATCGTGGTCGAGCTTTATTGTTTGGCGGTGGGGAAGACGCATGCACACTCGGCAATCTCCAGTATCGAGCTCGCCTCCGTCAACTACCAGGACGAGAACCCCCTCTGGTTAGGCCTGGCGACACTGGCGGCGCTGGGGTGGTGATCAGAAACGGAAGGGGAGAGATGGTGGCCGCGGGCGGCGAGCCGATACCCAACTGCTCCGACGCCGACGAGGCTGAAGCCAGGGCGGTACTGCTGGGCCTTCGTCTTCTATCCCAGACCACCGATTACTGCTCACCACCGATTCAGATTTCTTGATTACTGCTGGGCCTTCGTCGACGAGGCTGAAGCTAAGTCCATCCTCCGTTCCTTGATTACTGCTCACCACCGATTCAGATTTCTGAAATTTTAGTCTTGTAATGGAGAAACAGGGATATAACTTGAATTAGCAATTATGTTCCATGAAAAAAAATTGCGACTGCTCAGTCATACTGAAAAGGACAATTTCGAAATTAATACTCCAGAATGTTATGGTTCATGTTGCATTATATTGTGGTCCTACCGTAGTCTGAATGTAAAAATTAGGACTTGCTGTAATATTGTCTTACTGAAAATATACAATCTTTCTTTGCATAGAAGAAATGCTCAGATGGCAGAACTAAAGCAGGTTCGGAATAAATTCTCATGTCCATCAGAAGACTAATGGGTATGAAATCCTTCTGGTTCAGTGCCATGCTACCCAAGGCAGATGAGGACAGCGAGCCACATATTATTGTTCTATGTTGTGTGCAAACTTCAGAAATTCAGATTGCAACAGAGTGTGTAGCAATCAACGGTATTTCGCTCAAAGGGAAGCAAATTTATATTATGTTTTCTATCTACAGGTTCAGCGGATTCATCGATCTGGGTAATGTTGCTGTGAAGATAAAATTGTTGGTATTTGCATAATACAGTACTAGCTTACCCGAATGGATTTCTGAACATGCTTTGTTATATGAACTAACAAGCTACAAATATATATATGGTACTACCGATGGAGATGGTGTGCAATTGAACAATGTTGCAACGAAATTTTGGAATGCCGATACTGACAGTGAAGCACTGGTAAGTTTTCGAGTGAACAAAACAATGTTGCCTTTTGTGCCTGGTGCCCAGTCCCGACTCCCCATGCTTCGCTATTCCTCACATGTTTTTGTTACGTGCCCATTCAGGGCAGTACTATACTATATATAACTTGAAGTTTTATTGGACATTGGTATTTAGTTTTCCAAGGAAAACCGATGGCAGATAATGCTATGGTCGGGTGGAATACTTATGGCAGTTGTTAAGATGCATAACCTATGCATCACCGGAACAAAAAAGTTGCTAGGTGCTCAGAGAGGGGTGCCAAAGTTTCAAAAATCTGTCTGTATGGTGTGTTGCTTGCGGATTTGGCGAGGGGAAGAGAGAGTGGCACACGCGGTATGAATGAATTGTCATATATAATATTTTGGATGTTTCTCCGTAGCAACGCACGGGCATTTAGCTAGTAACTAGCTGGGTGGCCCGCGCAATTGCGCGGCTAGCAATGCGATTATTTGCATTTTGACGTGTAATGTATTTTTTGTTTGGTACCATCTATTGATATCTTTTAAGATAAATAAGATGTAAATATAGATTCCAATCATTCATGACACTTTAGTTTGTAAAGCGTTTCTACTACTCTCATGTTTAGAATTAGTGGTGATAGTTTTGCACATGATCATCCGACTAACTTAATTAGTTTTTTTAATCTTCAAAGTTAAAGTATGCAGTAGAGAACTGTAACATTCAACTTATTTTGTTCCTAAAACTCCCGGAAATCAATTGTGTATCGTCCTCATGTAGTAATCTTCGATGTAACATTAACAAAGATTCATTATCCACATTCCCTAATGATAATGCTCCTTTTTTACCAGAGAGGTGTGAATTATAATATCTCTATTAGAATCATGTAGTTTGATTTTACTTTTATGATAGAAAATATACAAACCAAGATAAATGGTATTGACTTTGACAAATAGAATAAATTATTTAAGATTTAAAGAAAGCATGTTGTATGGATTAATATATTGAAAAAAATTAATGAGTTTTTGTTCCCATGTGTTCCCGTCACTCCCTCTATTATCATGTCTTCTATTTTCTTGAACGGGTCATCTCTTCTATACTTATGTGCTATTAAAGTTTATATGATTATATATTTTGTTGTAGGTGCAGGCTTTATTATTTTATATCCTGATCAACTGGCCTTAAATCTTAGCGTATGTATTAACTGTTAATCCCGCGCATTTACTATAACATCATAAGTTTGAAAGTTTTGTCCAAACTGTATATTTTCCTAACAGTAATTTACAAATACTTTAGAGCTCCTATTTGAATCCCTTAATTGTGTATATTTTCTCCATCGCTATGGGTAGAACAGAAGATTTATAAAACGAAGACCTGACATCCACCCAAAAGATTTTACTAATGCTAGATTGCAATATATTCCACCAACCATGCATTACCTAAAAAACCTGCAACATTGAAGAATCGATGAAATATATAAATAAAGGTTGTAATGTTTTAGGTGAACAGAGGTAGTAAGCTTTAGTTGTTTTTTCGAGCAAAGCAAGTACAATAGAAGAATGTATACTCTCTTGCCAGTGATTTCAACTGAAACTTACAGATTGTAGTACATAGAGCGAATATCAACATCAGTGCAATATAATCCATGTTTCAGGGATCAATTTCACATAGGATTCACTTTATCATCCTGTAAGTCTTCAGATTCAGCTTTCGCCTACTTTATTTTACGTAAAGGTGATTTTTTTTGCCTCTTGACACATCTTCTGATGGCCTTGGTGTGCCTGACTTTCCATGACACCTTTGAGTAAGAAATTGTCAAGACAATCAGATACTAACTGAATAGTCAAGTGAAGGGATCCAGAGATCTTACCAGCTTACCTCGTATCCATCTTTGCATCATGTACACAACAGTCTCGCGTAAATAAAAATTACTGGCTGCAGGCTACATCAATCTTATTTGGTTACTTCGCCATATTAGCATTGATACACCTAAAAATAAGTCATTGGTCCACTCAGAAAGAAAAATACGCTACGAACCATTTATCTTATAAATTGAACTCTTATTGTAATGATAAATAATATCTATGAACAACCGACCTACTTTTCACAAAATAGGAAAGAAAGACGCAATAAGTAAAAGATACCTGACATCCACCAAAAATAATTTACTGAGAATATTCTTGTCGTGTACTCCACAAATATTAACCAATAGGATCTGCACCTGCAAAAATCAAGCATCGATAATGATAATATGTAAACAAAGAAGAATTTCTTCATGATCTTAGGCCATAAGCATGTGTCGAGCATAGGTGGAAGTGGCAGGAAAAATTATATGCTCTCTTGTTAAAAATCTTGGTAGTTTGTGTACTTCAGCCATATTTAATTGATTTTCCTGTACAAAATACACAACTATTAATTAGTCGAATGGCATCATACGTAGCTAGACTCCACCCTTGCATCATGGATGCGAACAGTTGGACTACTAATTTCTGAGTTCGTGCAAGTACTCCGTGCCGTCAGCGAGTCAGTGTCTTGCTCTCATCCTTAATTAGCACATGAGCTGACTTCCTAATGAATCCTCTTTTCAGCAATGCATCTCCAGTCTCCGGTATGAGCTAACTTCTAACCGGGCATAAGTTACTCTCTCTTTTGTAGCAGAACGCATGCACCGCATATAATTAAGTTTAAGGAGAGAATAGGACCTTAATATCTGATGGAATGATCGATGGAATTGGCTCTGAACTCAAGTTGATTTGTGTGGGCAGAAAACTCGAGCTATGTCTGCCGCTTGTAGTCTCTAACGCGGCATCGATTCCAAGCACCAGGTGGCCTTCCGGCGTAGTCACATCCCCCGGAGTCCGGACGTGCGCCGGCCGGCCGGCCGCGCAGCTTATTCCAACAACTTCATCATTTGTCGCAATCGTTGGTCGCCCTGCATAAGCGCTTATGTGCATAATCTATAGAACTCGCCGGCCCATTGTTTGTCCTCGCCGCCGCAGCGATACACGACGGCATCTCTCTCGTATCGCGCGCTTTGCTCCCGCTTCCGGCAGATACGGTCCCAAGGGAAATCGATGAGTTGATGACCTTAGCATTGATTTTGTGCATCTTATTTATATCTCGTGGATACCGATCCAATTTTCGTAAGCATCCCGATTGTGTACGTCTCATCTTTCCTTCTTTTTATTACGTACGTCCGTCTGGCTCATCAATTGCCATCGTACGTTTAGCGCGCGCTAGTCCCCATTGTGCACGTCTCACCTTTCTTTCTTTTTATTACGTACATCGTTTTATTGCCTAGTCTATGATCTGAACCGTTGAGATCTCTAAGTTTAGCGTGACAAATCTTAACCGTTGGTTATCTTGTGTTTTAATTATATAATAGATAGTAGTATAGACTAGTACACAGGTATAGTACATGGCGACGACAGAAACATTTGATACTTGATATGATTGTAAGCTGACTGGAAGGTTATCCTCTAAAAAAGAGCCCAATGGGCCAAATGGGAAACCCACAAACTCATCATTAGGTTCTTTAGGTTCGATCCAAATTAACCGAAGGTTATCCTCTTCCCCAACTCCCCGTGCCGTACCGCACTGACCGACGGGCGGCGGCCGACGAGTGCCTCCCGGCGAGCCGCCCACCCCCCCCCCCCCCCTCCCTCCCCCCGCGCCGCAGCTTGCCGACGCGCTCGCCCTCGCCCACAGAGACGACGCCGCCGGCACGGAGCTGGCCGACGCGCACCTCAGCTCCGCCGCCAAGCTGCTCGTACCGCACTGCGTCGACATCGCCACCGCCCTCATGCCTCCCAGCGCGGCCATCGCCTCCCCGAGCTCTTCCGCCAGCTGATGTTGCAAGAAAAGCTCACCGGTGGTCGCGGCCTTCTCCGGTGAAGTTACAAGCACTTCTCCGGCGGTCCTTCCTGACGCTGACGACCGCCTGAGGTACTGCATGATGATTTCCAACCTGTAGGAACTAGTACTATGCTAGCTGTAGCACCGCGTGCTGATTGCCTTGTCCGGTTAATCTGAATTTTTTACCTTGTGATATTCAACCTGTATGAAACATTGATAGTGTCTTGTGCACTTCGTTGTTCTCTAGTCCAGTGGTGGACATGCCAGTGCATTTGTACTACAGGAATGTAGATGCACAGACTTCAGCGTCTTAGCAATGCTAAATTTCAGTTGAAGGATTTCTTTGCTTGACTATCTAACATTCTGTTATATTGTTATTTTGTCATAGTTCTGTTCTCTGCTTACAACTTGCTGTGTGTCATTATTTGATCCGAATATCCAAAAACGTCATCCCGAAATTTCTGAAACTTTGTTGGTCTTGTTCCTAGTACTACCTATCGAGTTCTTATCTACCCCTTATATGTTGTGCAGGTTTAAAATGGAAGAAGGTTGAGCCCAACCATTCAGACCCATCCAGACCCACAACACAACGAGACCATGGCGGACGCGCCTCCTCACCGCAGCGCCTCACCGCCGGTGCTCCCGGACGAGCTCGTCGAGGAGATCCTCCTCCGCCTCCCGCCCGGCGACCCGGCCTGCCTCCTCCGCGCCTCCATCGTCTGCCAGACCTGGAGCAGCGCCGTCTCCCACCCCAGCTTCCGCCGCCGCATCCACGACCTCCACCGCACGCCCCCCGTGCTCGGCTTCCTCCATGAATGGCCCGACGAGCGTGTCCCTGACTTCGTCCACACCACCTCCTCGGCCTTCTTCCTCGCCGCTCCGGACCGCCGCTTCTGGCTGGCCCTTGACTGCCGCCACGGCTGCGCCCTCTTCCTCTCCACTCACACTCAGGAGCTCCTTCTGTGGGAGCCAATCTTTGTTGCCAATTTAATTTATGGTTGAATATTTAGTGTGATATTTCCAAAAGGCCATGTGACTATTTTGTGATGTATCTATTTTTACTCTTTACACTTTGTTGCCCCACTCTTCAATCCATCTTATCTAGAGTCATACTCAGATGCATCCCTCATTTCTTGTAACACAACTAATTTCATAATTTTAATTAGACACCGGTTTACATGTCCTCCAATTTATCTATGCTTGTTATAAAGCAAAACCCCACCAGCTATAATTTATCTTTCTATCTCAACATACAAGCTATCCACTTTACTTATTCTTAGCCGACCAATTGCCACATCATCTCATTAACATTCCTTAATTGGTGTCTATCCCTACATGAGAATGTTTGAAAGGACAATGATGTCGCCTAGAGGGGGGGTGAATAGGCGATTAAAACTTTTTCGGTTTAGGCTTGCTAATTGCGGAATAAAACTAGATGTTTAAATTAACAAGCCAATAACCTAAGTATACTAGGCTCACCTATGTGCACCAACAACTTATGCTAAGCAAGACAAGCAACAAGGTGATAGCAATATAGAATACTTCAAGCACGAAGGCTATCACAATGTAAAATGCATAAGTAAAGAGCTCGGGTATAGAAATAACCGAGGCACGCGGAGACGAGGATGTATTCCCGAGTTCCTCCTTTTTAGGGGAGTACGTCTCGTTGGAGAGGTGTGAGGCACCACAAAGGTCGATCTCAACGCCACAAAGGCTCACCCTATTCTCCGATGAACCGCACCACAAAGGTTTGGTTCACCATCCACTATCGGAATCCTTCGAGGCGGAAATCCGGAGCCTTTCAACAACAATCCGAGGCACAACCCACAATGGATTGGGGGCTCCCGAACGGCTTTCAACAACAATCCGAGGCTCAACCCACAAAGGGATTGGGGGCTCCCGAACGGCTTCAAGTGACCACACAAGGGTCCAACCACCACAAAGGCGTCTAGGGCCCGAAGACCCAAGAGTAACAAGTTCACAAGCTTTCAACTTCCACGAATCTTCGTGGAGAGCACACCGATGCACCAAATGCAAAAGGCAAGAGCACAAGTGCTCAAATCCTTCACTCTCAAATCCCACCACAAGCAACTAATGCTTATGGGGGGAGAAGATAGGAAGAACAAAGAGGAGATGCACCAAGAACTCCAAGATCAAGATCTACTAGGTTCCCCTCACTTAGAGGAGGAATGGATTGGTGGAAATGTAGATCTAGATCTCCTCTCTCAAATCCCTCAAAGATATGCAAGAATCATGGGAGGAATTGGGAGAGGGGCAAGCTTTCCAAGGTCAACAATGGAGGAGAGAGAGGGGGAAAAACGTGCTTGGAAAAGCTGAATGGCTGAAGGTAGGTGGAGGGGTATTTATACCCCTCCCAAAAAAAGAGCCGTTACAGCCACTTAGACCGGAGACTCCGGACCACGAAGGCCGGAGACTCCGGCCCAGTGCGGAGACTCCGGACCAGACGGGCGGAGACTCCGGACACGGAAGAGCAGATAAAATAGCCGTTGCAGAAAACTTAGACCGGATACTCCGGACCACGAAGGCCGGAGACTCCGGCCAGTGCGGAGACTCCGGGGTAACTCCGGACCCCTATACCGCACGCGCCGTCCGGGGAAAAACTTCGATTCAAAAAACTTGTCTGGGGCGGAGACTCCGGACTGCGGGACCGGAAACTCCGGCCGGTGCGGAAACTCCGGTGTAACTCCGGGGATACTCCGCACCCCATACCGCAAGCGCCGTGCGCGAGGCACTTAGCCTAAAAACCAGGGGCCGGAGACTCCGGACCGAAAACCACGGAGACTCCGGGCAGAAAACCAGCAGAGCAGTAAATCCTGAAATGCAATAACTTTCTCGTATGAACTCCAAATCAGGTGAATCCAATTGCGTTGGAAATATTAAGGGTCACAAATATAGAGGGGATACCACACATGGGAAGGTGTGGACCCTATCTCGAGGTGGACCGATAATATTTCCAAAGCCGAGAATGCAAACAAGTTTTCATCCGGACTCCGTTTTCGATGATCTTGGGCTCGTTGGAATCGCAACGAAGAGCCCTTCAAGATTATGCATATACACATCATAGTCCATCATGTGAGGAGGAGAACCCAAGAGGAGAGTTTGACCTCTCAACAAAAGATGAACCGGTAAAACCTCCAACATCAAAAACATCATAAGATATTCAAATGGAATTCGTTTTTGATGAACTAGAGCTTGGTATGGAGATGAACACCAGCTCTAAATTCTCACATGGATAAAAGCCAAATAAGAACCAAGAAAGATGATATGCCAAGTATGCAATGGTTTGAGCTCTCCACAAAGATGCGATCAAGTTACTCACTTGAGAGCCCCTCTTGATAGTACGCCGTCTATCCTAAACCCGGTCTCCCACTAACACCACGAGACCGGTAAAATAGAAAACCTATCAAGATCATACCTTTGCCTTGCGCATTCCACTTGAGCTAGATGATGACGATCTTGATCTCTTCAAGTGGACCACCTTTCTTGATTGCGCTTTGCTAGCACATGCTTGATGACGACTTCTCCAAATACTCCCCCATACACCATTATGGGAGAGCCTCGCTTAGCTCCAACTTCATGAAGATGATGTATTGAATCCTTCAAGATATACTTGTAATATGCTCAACTCTACACATGACCATTCTTCATATAAACCCTTGAATAGAGCATTGATCATCATGTAATCTTCTAGAGTCCAACACATGAACTCCAATCTCTTCCAATGGACAAGATCTACAAATATCTCTCAATGCAAACATTAGTCCATAAGGATTGTCATTAATTACCAAAACCACGCATGGGGCAACACATGCACTTTCAATGTTGCCGTTCGACTGATAAGATCACACCATCCCGCTATATAATTAAAATAATTAAATCATATATAATTAAAAAAATCATGTTTGGGGAGTTTCACCATCAATTGAACTTTTTGCTTGCATATTTATATAATCAATTTTAAATTTCATGTGTTTTTAGATTTCTTAATAGATACCTGCTGCAATGCGCGGGGTACCGTTCTAGTCTTTACTATTTCCATGGCACACAAAAATTCTGCCCAACTTGTCATCAACATTGCTCTTAACCATCATCATTATACCCCAATGTTAGGTCAATTTTTTGACCGATCTATCTAAAACAGAGCAAACCAAATAAAAAATTGAAAACTTTGATGGCAATGACACGTCCAATAAAATCTTAATGATTTAAAATTATATCAGATAAAATGTGTATTCGATTTTGAAAAAGGTTACACCAAATGCCCTAGGAGGTTAGCTCAAATCCAATTACTAACTCTGGCAATGTGTGCATGACAACCTTAAGGTTACACAGAGTAATCTGCCCAGAAAAAGGTAAAAAATGATTTTCTATTCTTAATTGCTACAGGCCAAAATCAAAATAGAGTTGAGAATTGTTGTCGTAGCCAACAAAATCAAAATTTGCTACAAGCCAGAATTAAATTTCACATGTAGTTATACCTGTGTTTTTTAGGAGTGGTGTATGTCCTAGTAGTAAATTTTCTCAAGCACACATATATTAGTGCACTCAACTACTAAACGTACCATCAAATTCTAGATAGAGAAGAAGATTTCCGATATTTTTTCACATGTGCCACCGGATTTTGACTACATCATTAGTTCTTTTTTTTTGCGAAACACTGTATAACGCAGACGCTCACATACAAACGCACACACTCACCCCTATGAATGCACGCATGCACACCCTACCCTGTGAGTACCTCTGAGAGACTGAACCAGCGGATCAGGTCTTGAGATTGACGAAGTCACCACGGACGCCTCGCTGTCGACGAAAACGTCGTCTCTCACTGAAAAATATTCCGCCTAAATGAGAAATCAGCTAGCATACTTTGGAGAAGCAACTTTTGACACATACACGTTTCCACGTCCGATCAAATTAGGAGTCCAAGTTTGTTTAATTAAAAGCCCATCTTACCTCTTCCGTGTGTGCTGGATGTAAGTTTTTCTTTTAAACTTGTTGATCCAAGTTGTCTACGTGAATTGGTGTGTCATAGTTCTAAAAAAAGAAATTGGTGTGTCATATTTGTTACATAAATCACATTGTTGTAATTTAAAATCCTAATTATTAATTCTAGATCTAAGTATCCAAATAATTTAAATGTTGTAGCTTAACATGATAGCTTTATTAGAAACCCTCGTATATTGCTTTTATGATAGATAGATAGATAGATATACAGATTACCCTTAGAGCATCCACATTGCGGCGCTTCAAAGCCGACGCTAGGATTATGATCCTGGTCAATTGGTAGTTAAGGACTTCAATCCCGGGCGCTCTGCACAAAATTCGTCGCCCGTCACTATCTATTTCTTCTACACGAGCGAGCAAATCTGAGGCGACTGGAACATAGTTTTAAAAATCGGACCGGTGACCGAACTCGTGAGGCTATCGGTTCAGATTTTGAAACCGCTGGTTCAACGGTTCACTGTCCGTTTTAAGATATAAAGTAATATATTTTATTATAAATGATGCAATAAATAAACAAGTTATATATGAAAAAATAATTCATACTTGCAGTTTGACATAATAATACCATAAAAGAGTAGCCAACGGGTGAGCAGCAACTTGCCAAACTTAGGGCATCTCCAGCCGTGCCCCCCAGGAGTCCCCCAGGCCACTTTTTTGGTCAAATAGCGCCGAATAGCGCCGAAATGCTTCCAGTCGTGCCCCCAGGATCTCAAATAGCGCCAATTAGCGCCGTTTTAGCGCCGGCGCACCCAGGCCAAACCCAAGGCGCCGGGTTTAGCATGGGAGGGCGATTGCATGCAAACGGGTCCACGGTCAGTCTCTCAGCTCCCTCTCTCTCCTCTCTATCTTTCCCAATCCCACCACGTGCAACAGTTGCGCTTTCTCTCTTCTCTCCACATCGTGCTCTCCCCTCGCCGCCGTGCTCGCCCCTCGCCACCGTGCCCTCACGCCACCGCCCCTCCGCCCAACTCCGCCTCCAGGTGAACCGCCACTTTTTTCTGCATCTCCTCGACCTCGCCGCGCTCGCGCTCGTGGCCGGGGCCGGGGCTCGCGCTCGCGGCCGGGCGGAGCTCGCTCGCGCTGGCGTCGCCGCCTGCCTCGCGGCCGGGGCGGAGGGGCTCCTTTGCCCTGTCCATCGTGTCGCTACGAGTAGCAGGCCGTCGCGGAGCCCACGCCGCCGCCCTTCTTGAGCTCGCCGCAGAGGCCACCATCCGCGGCGTTGACCACGTGTGGAGCTCGCCGGCCGTCGCCTCGCTCGCACACGACCGTGGCCTGCAAGCAGCGTGGCTTGCAAGCAGCAGCTGCGCACGGCCAGCTCGCGCCGGCCCCGGGGCTCGCACCGCTGCCGTCCCTCGCGCCCTCGCGTCTCGCGCCGGCGTCGCTCCGACAGACACGCCTCGTCGGCGGCGGAGAGCAGCGGCGGGAGCGCGAGCCGGCGTAGTCTCAGGCAGTCTCGGAAGAAGCAGGGCCGCGAGCGCCGGCCTGCGCTCCGGCGAGCTCCTCCGCCTGCGCCCACGCGGGCGCCGCCGCCCTCTCTCGCGTTGCCCAGCTCTGCTCCTTTCTCGCGTTGCCCAGCTCTGCGCCCACGCGGGCGACTGTTCTTCTCGTCTTTTCCTTTTGGGGTGGGGGACGACTGGAAAAATTCCCTCCCCAAGAACTCGATTTGCGCCGATGCCTCCCCAGGAACTCGATTTGCGCCGAAAAATAGGGCCTGGGGAGCTCCAACGACTGGAGATGCCCTTACGACTCTCAGATTCCTAGCCGCAAGTAGCAAGAACAACCATGTTCAAAGAAAAATAAACAAGAAGCCAACAATAGCCAATGAGCTAAATTGCTAACGACTCATATATGCATGTTTTACGTAAACATATTGATGGTTAAAAAAACGGTTGACCAGACATGTCCACGACCAGACCGTCTAAGATGCTCCAAGACATATTCATCATTATTTCAACACTCGAAAGTGGCTAGCTAGGCAAGTACATCTGCTCCTCGCAGCTAGTCCTAGTACTACTCACAGCTAAGCTAGCTAGCGAAACACGAGACGACGTTGCACAGTCGTCAATGCTCTGCTCTCTGCTTGCTTCGCCTTCGGGGCCATGGCCATACCCCTCCTTACAACAGCCACACAGGAGTAGCTTGTACTCTGCGGTAAGCCTGTAACTACCTAGCTAGTATGTACTCTCAAACCCAAACCTCTTTACAATATGGGCCTATTGTACTTGTAAAGCAGCAAATCAATGTGCATTACCAGTGAGTTACAGATTTCCATCCCGTCTATTTGTCTATATCTCGTACCTACTACCTCTCTACACACTACTCATGTGCACTACTCCCTCCAATAGGAGTATGCAGCAGACCAGCAGTCCAGCACTTTCTAGTATCTATGCAGTGTGCATGAAGAAAAATGTTTACATCAGAGCATCTCACCGCCACCCTCGGAAATGTGTCCGGCACACCCAAACCAAAAACGGTTCAGCGGGTGCCGGACACATATCCGACATAATGGGGTGATGTTACTCAGAGCATCTCACCGCCACCCTCGGAAATGTGTCCGGCACACCCAAACCAAAAACGGTTCGGCGGGTGCCGGACACATATCCGACATAATGGGGTGATGTTACCAACGACACCCCTCAAAGAACCGGTCCTTTACATTTGTTTGTCTATTTTCATAAATATGTTCATATTTGTCTCTGAATCACAAAAAATTGACTATGTAATCAAACAATAATTTAAAATCATAAAATAAATTTGTTACAATAATTTAAGTAAAAAAGCGGCAAGTTCCAGCAAACAACATGTGACACTCAAACTACTTATATGCCCTGAGCGACCACAAGCGTGCGACTAGATCATTTTACTGGCGAGAAAATCATTAAACTCGGTTGTCACTCTCTGATGTGGCTCGGCAAGAGGGCCCTGATACTCAAACTGCTGATTGAACACCATATTAGCATCTGGCTCACCCTTAATGATCATGCTGTGCATGAGAACACAAACAATTATGATAACCCACATTTGATCTAGCGAACATGATATAGAAGGGTATCTGACAACTCAAAGAGGATTGGAGGCTTAGAGCACACCAAATATCCGCTCCACATCTTTCCGGGCACTCTCTTATCTCTTTACAAAGTAATAGTTTGCCTCATCGACAGGTTTGCCGATTGTCTTCAGAAATATCGACCAAAGAGGATATATGCAATATGTTAGGTATTACCCCTTGTTCTGTGGGTGGCCATTGATCTCATAGTTGCACTCTGGATTTTGGCCTTTAGCAAGTCTCGCAAACATCGGAGAGCTAGCGTTGGATCACGTTGATATCATTGTGGGAACGGCATACCAAAAACAAAATGTGTGCCAAATCCACAGGTCATAATCGCTACATCTTCAAGTACAACACTACACGCTCCAACATGTCCTCTTTTATACATCCTCTTTCAAGCGAAAGGCTATTCTTCCATCTCCAATGCATGCAATCGATGCTCCCAATCATTTCAAGAAATCCTCTCACTTCACCTTGCCCTCTAAGCCGAGCTATGTTCGTTGCATTTGGTGATCTCAGATTGGTCGGTCCAAACACTTCCACCGCCACTGCACAAAACCTGTACGTGGACTCAAATGCCGTGGATTTGGACATATCGAGATAGTCGTCCAAAGAGTCAGCAGAGCTCCATATGCAAGACAACGCATAACAACAGTTCACTTCAGAATGGATGAGAATCCAAATTCTCATATGCAATCTTTCTTGAGCTCGAAGTAGTCATCATAGTCTAGAACATCATGCACAATGTTAATGAATACTTCCCTCTTCATTCTAAATCGCCGCGAGAATTACTTGCATTGTTTGCTAGGTTCCATGAAAGATAGTCATTGAATAGCAGCACATGACCCATTGTCTTCTGACGGTTCTTGTTACTAGCCGCCCCGGCCTCGATCCTCCGCATTTGGGAGTGGGACTACCATTGCGCAGCTAAAAGAACACTGATAACCATCTGATTCTCTTCATCATCGTTGCAAGAGCAGCGTCCTCTTACATCATTTGATGAGGCATTTGGTGAAACAATGTACCTATGCAGTGAATCAACAATCAAGGAAATGTACAATTGGAAAACAGACCACCTTGCGTGCGGGCGGGAAGGAGATAGTGGCGGTGTCGGCAAAACAAGTTGGGGCGGCACAAAACGAGTACAAGAAGTGGCAACAAGCGGCCGCGAGTCAGCCTGCATGGTCGATGCGGACTACCGGTGCGTAGTTGGCAACAACAAAGGGCGGAGGCGATGGCGCGACTAGGTGGCTAGAGAAAACTGGAGGAAGGGTGGGGGCAAATGGCTAAAAGCCTCTGCCGTCGCGTGTGTATGACATGGTGGACCCTATTGTGTTTCGAGCGTTGTTCGGCGCATCCGAGTAGGCCCCAAGTATGAGTTGGTCTCGGGGGTGCCGGACAGTATGTAGGTCAGTGATTGCGCAGTTGGGAACCCCAAGAGGAAGGTTTGATGTAGCACAACAGTAAATTTCGCTCAGTTAAGAACCAAATCTTATCGAATTAGTATGAATACAATGCTTAGAAAATTTGAAAGTGGAACCTACAAAAAAAAACACAAAGCTCTTTATCCCCAACCTTTCAGGAAGGTGGTCAACCTTCTATCTCGCTACACACAAAGGATTAAACGTATGGCGAGGAAGAAAATAATCATAAAAACAAAAGTAAAAACAGACCAGCAAGCTAGTAATAATAAAAAGCAAGTAAACAATGTTATAATCACTTTAAAAGAATGGACTGAGCGACATAGTTTCACTATTGGTGTCTCTCATTAGATAATACTAGTCAGCAACCCGTGCACTTGCACGGGCTAGCTATCGTGAAGAATATATACATGAACAATCAAATGTCTTAATTCATGTACAAAAATTTATATTATTTGAAAGAATATTTGGCACTTATTGTTAAAATACTACCTAAATATATATAATTCTTGAAAGTCTTCATTACACTTTTATATTCATGCTTTTGAATTGTTACATTACTACTTATAACTTTTAAATTAATTTACTACTGGAAAACTTTAAGCTCATAGCGCCATTCACTATGTTAAGTTGTCTCGTACACTGTTGATTTGTCATACATGCGTTCCCGGACTAATTTCATTGCCCTTGGCAACTATGCACCTAATTGATTATCCAAGTAAATAGTATTATGTCTTAATAGAGGAGCAAAGGAGGCAAGAAATAGTCTTGATCAGTAGGTGTTAGGTCGAGATCTTAGATTCTGAAATAGGGCAAACATGGCACTGAAAATTGACAGCGACTACTTTGTGCATTCATTAAAGTAAAAAAAAGTAATTCAATACACTGATTGAGTAGAATTTTTAACAACAGTTCAATTAGAATATCTTGCAAAAAAAATTAAGAACAGATACTTTTAACACATAAACAACAAAGATCAGTATCCAGGACTGAATTGAACTGTAAACTCCAGCCTTTCTGGATACTATAATTATGTACCTACAAAAATAAGAAGCATGTGTTCGACGTATTGATTTTTCTTTTCATTTAGATTCAGTTGTATTTTCAAAACTAAATTCACAATGAGAAGGACGTAATGAGCACATCTTATATGAGTCTACATGATCTACTTGCAGAATAGCTGTGCTAGACTCCTTTATTCTACTTGCAGAATAGCTGTGCTAGACTCCATTATTCTTCCTGCAAAAAAAAGACTTCATTATTCTCTTATAATCTTGGTTCATGGCCGGTCTGCCATGCATGAGCAGAAAAAATATTTTAAAATCGTACATAAATAATGATAATATGCCTTAAAGGGGATGCCTGATCTGGATTGTACCGTGATAGAAAATTGAATATTAGGAGATCCAAAGGTTGGGCGGAAAGGGAGTCGTGAAGAGTCAGACTGCATATTAGGCTTTTCAGATCTATTTTAGCCAGGTAAGATGGGTCGATGCAGCAACGCGGAGGTTCAGAAATATTCCCTAGTATAGCATAGGAAGACTAATACCAGACAAAACAAATGTTAAAACTATAGGAGAAAAGTAACCTGGCATATCTCTCTGACCAAACTTTAACTGAATTATATCTAGCGAGGATGGCGATGTCAGACCTGAAGGACAGAGGAGAAAACACACAGACAAAAGCGTATTTTGAGCAACTACTACACACTAAATATCATGGTGCAAATTTAGATGTTCGATGAGTTTTCAATAATTAGCTTTTAGATACTACTGAGTCGTGCTCATGATCAAGGATTTCCCACCAAAAACAAAGCTGAGAGTAAGTTGCAAAATAATACAATATATCTTACTTCCAGTAATATGGATCCCACTGTTTTTTCCCACACCTGGATAGCTTACACTTCTTCCAACATTCAGACAGAAAGTAGATGCGAGTTAAGTGCAAACATGGGAATAAAGAAAACCCTAGAACACGAATTCAGCTAATGGAAAACAAAATAATAATGGCTAGCCAATGAACTGAAAGCTCCCTTAGCATCTTAGATTGAGTACTACCCAACACAACATTAGGAGAAATAATTACAATCAGGCTGCATTAATCCATGACCGTTGTTTAGCGCCATATGATTCTGTCATTGGAACCTGCACATCCTCTCGCTCGTTCCTGTTGCGATACTCAGGTACCTAATGCAAAAGATTCTGACTTGAATATATATAATATCAATGATTTCCTGCCGGAGCCCGCAGCCGACCAATCATGCATACTCCCAGTACAACCGAAGGAGGAGCCCTTCATAGTTCCAGGACGACAGCAGGCGCCGTATGTGCATCAAACTGTCATCGTTATACAGCTCCGTCAGTGAGTCAACCATCGTGCGTCATTGTAGATCCTGGAGCCAGATTGTAATGAGCTAAAACATGAATCTGAGATTTTACAACTTGGGCAAGAAGGGAATCAGGGAAGGTCGGATTATATCTTGCCTTTTTTCCAGATAGATTTTTGTACGTCATGGGGATTGGGTACCGCGCGATGGAAAGGTCGAGGTAGTGTGCCGCCATGACACCCCTCGCTCGTGGGAGCAGCGAACCAATGGAGCCAATAGAACTCCTCCGAAATAGGAATATCAAGCTGTCATGTTTGATCAAGAAAACATAAATTGGCCATCGTTTAATGGATTTACGATCTAGTATCATTGAGCCACCTGCCTAACCTGTAATATGATCAGCCGCCGGAGACTGATCAGCAATATCCACCGGTGGCTGCAGCCTTTGCCTTCATTGTGTCCGTGCATGCGCATCACCTCGCCGCTGGAATCTGCATGGGCATGGCCGCATGGGCATGCAAAGGCGAGAGCTGAGTTGATGAAGATTTTTTTATCCAGCTAAAGAAAGTTATTACCTAGACGAAAAGCCTTTTTTTATGCAAATCGGGACGAATAGCGTCTAAACTCGGGAGTCCAGATCGGAACGGTCTCTTTTTTCGGTTGGCTTTTACATGCATGTGCGATGCTGATGCTACCGGCAGATCCAATATCTAAAAGCCTAACTAACTTTAATAACATTTAAATTCAAGACTTCAGATGGAAACCGTCTTGTTTTTTTCTTGGTCTTTGAATTGCACGTAGGACACGATGCTAAACTATCGTGCTAGATTATTTGGCGCGTCCTACTTGACTTTTTTTGCACCATTCATCTTAACCGTAAAATTAATATCTAACTGCTTAAATAATTTTGATGATGTGGATTAACGTGGAGGCTTTAATGGTGCCTCCAATTAGTAAATATAAGATACACTGTTGGGTAAAGAAATTAATATAGTTGGGCAATTGTAAGAATTGTGATCACGCAATTAGACATAATGTTCAAGGCAAATATTCATGTAAGCATTATGTCAAACATCTAAAGATAGTTACGGAACCACAACTTTAACTTAAACTCCATCTCAGTGCTTCTATGTTTGCCTCTCTTAGTATTAAGTTGTAAACAACAGAGTATCACAATAAGCCCAATACATAATCTAAGAAATATTTATTATCAACAGAAGGACAACCTAAACTGTTTTACCCTTAGTAGCAACAACGCATCACCCACCTTATATGTTGATCTCACTCAAGCCCAGGGAAAGTGAGGCATGAACCATTACCAAACATATACTCCCTCTTGTAGTTTCACACAATAACTTGGCCAGAGTTAACATATAAATGGAGAGTATATAGAAATGTAAATAAAGCACATGATAGCAATAAAATCATATAATAAACATGCATAATCCGATCATAACACCACAATTCATCATATCCCAGCAAACACAAGGATGCGACGGCGCTTATGCACTGTTTCCTTCTTGGAGACATCGTTTTTGGAGAATTTTGGCTCTTGTTGTTGTCTTGGTTGTGGTTGTGTTGCAGTTACAAGGATTGGATCACTGTAGCGAGATTTTTGTTTTCCTTTTTTTAAGGTTGTGTGTATCCGTAATGTATTTAACAAATTTCGTTGTTGCAGAGTCCGGGTGTAATTGGTATCTTCACGGTATTAATATATTCGCTTTGTCGAAAACAATAAGAAAAACTTCTATCTCACAAAATTCGGGGAAAAACAATATCTTGATCAAAGATACCCTTAGCTTGCTCGGCGGGTGAGAGGGTAGGCACGACGCCCGCACGCGTACCTATAGCTCGTACACAGTTTAGTTTTGTTGTACTCTCTCCCTCCCTCTCTCCGCTGGTCTCAAGTCTCAGCACATCATTCATTGTGTTACACACAGGGACGGAGACAGAGGGGGACGAGGGGGGCTAGGCCAACCCCATGATTTGGATTTTGTGAAGAACACTAGGCATTAGAGCTTTTATTTCTTAGTGATCTAGTAAAATCTGCCCCCCTCGACAAGTTTGAGACACTAAACCTATGCAGCTAGCCCCCTCAAGGTCACGTCCCTGGTTACACATTAGTTGTCCACGTCCTGACTCGTGAGTAAAGCTGTGTGGGTGTTGAAGGAGCTTGCCGGCCATTGCAAGAAATTGACTGTACATGAAGGACGGCTATATTGCGCGGTCTGTGCTGTGTTGACTGTTGAGCAACAGAACTTGTACCTGTGTATCTAGCACCTAGCTAGCCAGCCAGCCAGCCAATGCAACTATACTATGCGAGTATAGTTTCAACTATTCTTTCATGCATGCACCGGCGGAAGATCAAGAACCGGGAGTCGGCGCAGCGGTCGCGGGCCCGGAAGCAGGCCTACACCAGCGGGCTGGAGCGGGAGGTGGCGCAGCTGCGGAGGGAGATCACCATGCTCATCAAGCGAGAGCAGGACCTCCACGTACTTAACGTACCTATGTATTCTTATTACTAATCGTCGTTGCCACTTCATTAATGAATACTCCACATGAAATGTAGGCTCGTTTGGCGCTGGCGGTAGGTCTCCGACAGGTCCACGTTCCAGAAGTGCCGCTCAGCCCCTGCACCTTGAATCATCCATGCATCCATCCGACGCGCGCGTTTGCTTCCATTGATAATCATGCATATGCAATTAGCATTGCAGTGGTGATTTCCTTCCTGTTCAGTATGTAATCTAGCTAGCTTTCGCGTGAAAAGCAAGAGTAGTACGTACTATGGTGTCATCTGTCTAGCTGATCGATGTCTCCTTAATTTTAAGGAATCAATCAATCAATGAGTGAGTTGAGCAGGCTTAAGCTAAGCAGTATGGCATTTCCATCTCGTGGAATGGTAGGCATAAGGCCACAAATGCATGAGATAAGATTGATTTCATTTCTACATAGATTTGTTTGTCAGGCTGCAAGATGTGATGGACTCCTATGTATGTGTGCCCACGTGCACAACATATATGCTCCAATGTCCTTGCTCCACAATAATGCCTACCTGTGTCTCTACCGGTGTCGCTCCTGTTCCGGTTGAAGTCTATGTCCTGCCTACCTGCAATGGACAGACATGTGTGCTCTACCATCCACTGTCCACTTACGGTGACATGTACAGTCCTGTAACGGACGATGGGTGAGGGTGTCAATATATTACCCATGACACTTCAGGGCATCTCAAAGGCCTACTTATCATTTAGAGGAGTATATTTGGTCCTGTAAAGAAAAACGCTTCCTAGCCGATCTCCTAAACTTAACTCTCTAAACTAATTTGTTGTCAATATTTTCAAGTTTTTCTTAAACTAACTAAATTTCAACACTAGTAGAAAAATGGGCTTCGGTGCGGCCTTTTTGTACCGGTTGGACAGGAACCGGTACTAAAGGGGGCATTAGTACCGGCTCCAGAGGCGAGGCGGCCGGCCGGAAGCCGTCCCGGTTGGTTTTGGGCCTTTTGTCCCGGTTGGTATTAATACCAACCGGGACGAAAGGGTTGGGGCAGGCGGCTGCAGTGGGGGGACCCCACGGCGAGACCCTTTAGTACCGGTTCGTAATATGAACCGGTACTAAAGGTCCATCTTTAGTACCGGTTCGTATTACAAACCGGTATTAAAGAGTCTCTTATATATCTTCTTCCACCCCGCCCAGCTCCATTTTTCCTGCTCGAGCACATCTCCATTTTTTGCTCTCTCTTCTCTCTCCCGAGCTCGAGTTCACCCCATTTTTCTCCAACATTTGTCAAGATTGGTGGCACCTACGTATACAAGGGTTAGCAACTTCATCCTCTCTTCCGGCATTTCAAGTTTAGCTCATTTTATTGCTAGTTTAGCTCATTTGATTTTTGTAGTGCTAGCTACGTGTTTGATGAAATGCCTAAGTTAGGGATTTCATTTGTTTTATATGCATTTTGAGCTCAAATTGAAGTATGATTTGTGGTTTTTTATAGTGTTGTCCTGTCCCCTTTCTCACCGCCGTCGATCGCCCGCGCCGCCCCGTCACCGACACCACCTCGGTGAGCCTCTTGTTTCTATCTTTTATTTTAAAAAATCTTAGTTGTATGATTTAGATGCATAATTATTACTTGTATAATTTTCTTATTTGTATAATTGTTTGTTATATATAGTGTCATGGTTTTGACATCTGTCCACACCGGCTCTCGTCCGCTCTATTATTCGGATGTGGTACGATTGTTTGTTATGACTATATATTTGTTTAATTTAGTGTTTATGACAATTATGCCGACCAACTTGACATAGATATTTTTATCTAGAAGGTAGTTGAACCGGAAATTCCAATCGACCCTATTATCGAGTTTTTTGAAAAAGAAAATAATGATTTGAAAGAAAAATTGAAAAGAAGTGAAGATCTTCGTCTCTAATGCTTAGAAGAGAAGATGAAATTGGAGTTCAAGTTTGCCGACGTCGTCGATGATCACGAGATCAAGATGGAGGCAATGCGCTTGGATCACGATATCAAGATGAATGCAATGCGCTTGAAACTTAAAAAGATTAGAAAATATGCCATTAGTCAAGAGGCTTGGTATCATTATGCTGTTGGTTCAATAATTACCTTAGTTGCGATTTTGATGGCATTTGTCGTTGGATTTAAATTCTTTAGATAGTTGTATGTTAGTTTCAATTAATGTATGTTTATGAGAACTATGTATTAGATTTGGTCACTACTCTACTTTTGTTTTAATGTGGTGAACTTGTATTAATGAATTTGGTCACGTATCTCTATTCATGATATAGCTATAGTGTAATGATTTTTGATATATTTATATAATGCAGATGAGCCGGCAATGGATGTACGGTGACCGACGCTGTCCCGAGTTCATTAATGGCATGCATAATTTTCTCCGTGTGGCTGAGTCAAACAAGCAGAATGGTTTTATGTTTTGTCCATGTGATGACTGTAGGAATAAGAGGAATTACTGAAAGGACAATGATGTCGCCTAGAGGGGGGGGGGGGGGGTAAATAGGCGATTAAAACTTTTCCGGTTTAGACTTGTTAATCGCGGAATAAAACTAGGTGTTTAAATTAACAAGCCAACAAGCTAAGTAAACAAGGCTCACCTATGTGCACCAACAACTTATGCTAAGCAAGACAAGCAACAAGGTGATAGCAATAGAATACTTCAAGCACGAAGGCTATCACAAAATAAAGTGCATAAGTAAAAAGCTCGGGTATAGAAATAACCGAGGCACGCGGAGACGAGGATGTATTCCCGAGTTCCTCCTTTTTAGGGGAGTACGTCTCGTTGGAGAGGTGTGAGGCACCGCAAAGGTCGATCTCAACGCCACAAAGGCTCACCTATTCTCCGATGAACCGCACCACAAAGGTTTGGTTCACCTTCCACTATCGGAATCCTTCGAGGCGGAAATCCGGAGCCTTTCAACAACGATCCGGGGCACAACCCACAACGGGATTGGAGGCTCCCGAACAGCTACAAGTGACCACCAATGGTCTCAACCACCACACGGGCGTCTAGGGTCCAAAGACCCAAGAGTAACAAGTTCACAAGCTTTCAACTTTCACGAATCCTCGTGGAGAGCACACCGATGCACCAAATGCAAAAGGCAAGAGCACAAGGCTCAAATCCTTCACTCTCGAATCCCACCACAAGCAACTAATGCTTATGGGGGGAGAAGAGAGGAAGAACAATGAAGAACACAACAAATGGAACTTCAAGAACTAGATCGAAAGGGTTCCCCTCACTTAGAGGAGAAACGGCTTGGTGGAAATGTAGATCTAGGTCTCCTCCTTCAATCCTCCAAGGATCAACGAGTTTGGGTGGAGGGATTGGGAGTAATAAAAGAAATGAACTTTCAACAATGGAGGAGAGAGGAAAACGAGCTACTCAAGGAAGAAGAAGGGGAGGGAGTAAATATAACCCCTCCCACGAAAATAGCCGTTGGTGCAGCAACTTAGACCGGAAAATCCGGCCTCTGGACAAAAATCCGGCCCAAAAATCCAGCCTGAACCAGTGGCTCGCGCTGCTGAGTCCTTAGCCGTTTTTCTGGACAGACTGGGGGGGGCGGATATTCCGGTCCAAGTTTGGGCCGGAATATCCGGTCTGCTGAAAACTGACAGAAACAGCAAAATGAAAACTGCAATATCTTTTTCATCCGGACTCCGATTTCGATGATCTTGGGCTCGTTGGAATCGCAACGAAGAGCTCTACAAGATCATGCAGAGAAACATCATAGTCCAACAAGGGAGGATAAACCAAATGGAGAAAGGTAAAACCTCTCTTTAAAAGAATAACCGGCAAACCTCCAAAACCGAAAACACAACAAGTTTTCCATACGAAATTCGTTTTCGGTGAACTTGGGCTTGTCGTGAAGATCACGACAAGCACCAAAACCCAACAAGGAGAAAACCAAATAAGAACCAAGAAATATGATGATGCCAAGTATGCAAAGGTTTGAGCTCTCCACAAAGATGCGATCAAGTTACTCACTTGAGAGCCCCTCTTGATAGTACGCCGTCTATCCTATAACCCGGTCTCCCACTACCATGAGACCGGTAAAATAGAAACCCTATCAATATCATACCTTTGCCTTGCGCATTCCACTTGAGCTAGATGATGACGATCTTGACTCTCTCTCAAGTGGACCACCTTTCTTGATTGCACTTGGTGAAGACTCGCATAACGCTCCCCCATACACCAAGATGGGAGTGCTCTCTTAGGAACATCTTCACTTGACCATTATCTCCAAATGGGTGACAAGCATAAAGCATAGGATTTCTTCGAGATGCTTCTCTTGAACTTGCACTTCAACTTCTTCTCTTAATATATATGAGATGACTTGGATATTGCTTTGGTCATCACTTTATGTTCTTCTTTCAATCTTGATACCAACACGTGGTGTTCAAGCATTGCCAATGGACAAGCCCTACAAGGATAGCTCAATGCAACCATTAGTCCATAGAGATTGTCATTACTTACCGAAACCACACATGAGGGCTCATGCACTTTCAATCTCCCCCATTTTGGTAACTGATGACAATCTCTTTTGAGAGGGTTTATAATATGGAATTTAACGAACAAGGAGCGGTTGCACTAACATTAAATACTACGAAAGTATGTGATGTTAGTCCAACCACATATATAGTGCAAACTCCCCCACAATCTATGCATGTGTGTATGAACATGAATTCATTGCATATATTGTCAACAATTACCGGTGGTGGAGTTTCCACTATATACAAAGCCAAACAACGAATGCAAAGGCAAGAAAGGCAAATACTTAAGAACCAATCAAAGTATAAAGCCGAATCCCATAAACCCTCCAAAACTTCTCCCCCATTGGCAACAATTGCCGAAATGGGCAAAAAGATTTGGAAGGCTAACATAGTGAGAGTTCCTCCACAAATTTAACTTTTCTCATAAAATGAGTAGAATCAAATGGGCATTTCCATTGATCAATAATAGGAGGAAATCAAGCTATACTGAGAATCCAATGATTGCAACAAAATAGCAAAGGGAGAGATACCTATACCTACAAAAGAGGCAAGCAATCAAAGGATCCGAAAGAACAATTGGACACAAGAAGATATGAAAAGATCAACCAAATGTTCTAAAAATCAAGAGGGAACTCCCCAAGGTACGTGCACAAAGTAGGATTTGCATTTTAATATGGTGTGCACAACATGGAATCCTCACTCCCTCTTAGATCATTTTGAAACCCAAACAAGTGCAAGAAAGCTTAAAGATAGAAAGAAGCGAAAACAACTTGCAACAAGGAAATGTTGAGCAACAAGAGAAAGAAGCGACAAATAAAGACTTGCTCAACCAAAAATAGATGGGAGTGATAAGGAGAGACATTTTAGGAGACTAATGCAAAGATGAGCGTAGCATCATCAGGGTCGTTCAATATAAGTGGCACATAGTGCATATCATGTCTTTCCATAAACAAAACCCAAAAGTTGAAGCAAATAGGTCCACAAGCTTATTTAGGTCCAAAAAGGAATACCAAATGAAAAAGCAAAGCTTGTGCCTTTTAGAGACCACCAAAGAATCAAAAGCAATAAGAGGTGGTCACTAAAGAATTGGAATACCAATTAAATATAACTATTCTCATGTGTATAAGTTTCTAAGTAGACACCAATCACGAAGATATAAGTCCACAAATAAACATGTACACACAAAATAGGTACAAAGGTAAGAACATGATATCCAAATGGAAGTCATATATACCAATAAGATCATTGCTTAAAAGCATAGCACAAAGCTCAATTTTATCTTAAAGGATATAGATGAACTTCCAACACAATCTCATCATAGCATCAAATATCCACAAGGGATAAAGTGATAAAAGGATGCTCCGAGAAAGATAACAAGTATCACAAAAGGCAAATGATTTTGAAAAGCATCAAATTGCATATGTGAGACATAGAGTAGAAAGTGCTAGATTAACATATATGGGATTGATGAATCATGAAAATGATATATATATATTCCCCTTGATATGTAATCATCCCGGCTTGCCCACATTTGCAACAAAGTTGTTTTGCAAGAACCAAATGAATTGCAACAAAAGAGATTCATGCCATGAAACAACCTACACAAGGTTGAAAGCTAGAAAAGTATGCATGAGGTAGATACTTGTTACCGAGATAGCATTGGTGATGTAGAAGATAAGAGTTCATGATCATCCGAGCTTGGCTCCAATAAGCACATGGTGATAACACCTTCCTTGTAAATGAGACAAGCTTCCAATGCATCTCCATGTACCTAAAACAAATTCAAGTACAAATGGTACCCAAACTCATTGGGTCCAAAAGAGCAACTACAATACATAGGACAAACTCCACATAAATATGTGCATATTGATATGAAATTGAATTTCATGCACATCTTAGCCATTTAGGATTTGATGGAGTTTATCCTATATATTGGATCAACGAAAGTAAGCATGCCATAAGATATACATAATAAATATGCATGCACAAGACTTTCAAGAACCAAATGAGATACAATTTGGACAAAACACCAATTAAACCAAGAAAGCACACACAAGTGTGACAAGAAAAGAATTGCCAAATTATATCAAAGACCAAATCAACACATGATTGAAGATACCACTTTGAAAAGATACCAATTGATGAAAATATCATCAAGGAATAAACCAAACCCTCTACACTTTTCATGATGGCACAAAGTACCAAGACGAAAAATGTTTGTCTTCCAAGAGACACGTCATCGGGATCAAATACAAACGAAGACAACTAATGTTCAAAAGCATATAGGATTGCTCCCCCAAGATGTGTGCATTATTTATGATCTTGCATTTGAATACAAAATGCACACAAATGAGATCATCACTCTCCATATATATATTATTCAAACACTAGTCATGTTCAAGAAAGCAAGAAATTGCAATACCAATTTAAAGAACGGTGTTTACTCAAAGTAGGATAGCTTCCCAAGAATAGTGCATTATCAAGAAGTATGACTTTTGAATGTCAATGCATGCACAAATTGGATCATTGCTTTTCCCAACTCAAGAAAGCACAAAACAAATTTAGTAGAGCAAAAGATCCAAAAGATACAAGGAAGACAAATGAGAGTTAGATCAAAACAAATCCTTGGCAATAAATAAGGCAATTCAAAGCAAGAGCCAAAGTGAAGATGGTACAAATTCACCACAATATGAGTATCACTTGTCAAGGACAAGGAGTATATGAGATATTTCTCGGTGGTATAGAATGATATTCAAGACCAATTCACAACAATAAGCATATGGCAAAAGATAGATTTAAAGCCAAAGCTTAAAAGATAGATATTCTTGATAGCTTCAAATTCACGCGATCATGCAAAGCCACTACAAAGAGTAGCTTGAAGCAATCGATTTCCCAAAAGATATGCGAACATATTTGGGGAAACCGTACCAAGAAGTCCATCACAAACAAGATCCAAAAGAGTGATTAAACAAAATCATTTTACAAAATGGAACTTGTTTGAGCAACATGCCACAAGGAATAAAAATCAATTCTAGGTGGCAATACCTCACATGTTCACATTTTCTAGGCTTGTAATATGCACATAGCTTATTACTCCCCCATAATGTGATAATCCATTTATTTTAAAACAAGAGGCAAACAAAACCAACTCGAGAAATTAATGGACATTATAGAATTTGAATTTCTCATGAGCATGACATACCACATAGAGAATAGATAATATTATATATCAACACTAAGTGGTATTCCTCATGTATACACAATTTTAGGATTGTGAAGTGCACGAAGCATATCACTCCCCCAAAATAGGATAGTCCATTAATCTCTCAAAAGAGAGCCAACAAGATAAGATATCAAATAAAAGCAATAAGGCTCAACACAAGTAAATGGTGTGCAAACCAACATACACATACTTGATTACTCAAGATAAGTAAGTAGAGAGCACAACACATACAAACACTAGCAAGGTACAAAACCTAACACATGCAAGGGTGCAAGCAACTTTCAATGTATATATGATTTAAATAAAAGTTACCGCAAGGAGGAACATTGGATATGAGATAGAACAATATAATCCAAATGACTTGGCTTGAGAAATATAATTGATGAAGATCCCTTAATTCTTCATAATGTAGCCAAGTCTCCAATGCCCTCCAACAACACCTATTGATCAAGTTTTAGCTTGTTGGTCCCCAACCAAGTTGGGTCCTAAGAGGTTAGTCACAATAGGTTGGCAACCCAAATGGTTCTTTTCTTGACACCACTTTGAGTACCAACATATTTGGCAAACACATTGCCAACCTTATCCTTCCGAAGAGAATAATCATCATCAATAATAATGGGGTTGGATAAGGTACCATTTGTGCATGAAGAAGCAAGTGACCCTTCTCACGGCATAGGTAGCAACATCTACTTCCTCCTCTCTTCTTAGTTGGAGTCTTGACTTGAGGAGGGTAGCTTGATTCTTCTTGGGAAGAGGCCGTTCTTCAACTTGAGGAACTTGAGTTTGAACTTGAGGCTTCTTCCCTTGTTGCTTCTCACTAAGAGCCTTCTTCTTCAAAGGGCAAGATCTAACATGGTGCCCTTCAACTTTGCACTTGAAGCAAACAATCTTGGCCGAATCTTTAACTTGTTCTTGGCCCTTGTTCTTCTTGATACTTGGACTTGTCTTTTTGGAGTTGAATCCAAGTCCACTCTTGTCATTGGGGCGTCTTTGAACACTCAACATATTGTCAAGTGTAGAATCCCCAACATGACGCTTTTCCAAGTCTTTCTTCAAAGAAGTGACTTGGGCCTTGAGCTCATTTAATTCCTCTACATGGTTAGTATCAACAAAAACACTAGAGGAAGTAGAGCTTCATTGTTAGAGCAACAAGGCAAGAAAGTAATTCATCACAAGATGTAGCAACATTGTGAGTGGATGAATCACTAGGACTAGCACATGGCAATAAAGCATTTTTAGTAGAAGTTGTGCCTTTGTCCACATGAGGCTCACAAGATGTTACCTTTGTAGATAGCCTCATGAGCTAACTTTAGCCTAGCATGGGATGCTAGAAGATCATCATTAGAGCTAGAGCTTTTCATGACTTTCTTCCAATTTCCCATACTTGCTAGTTAGCAACTCAAGTTGAGCCCTTAGCTCAACATTCTCCTTCAAAATAGATGCTTCACAAGAAGTGGAGTTAGTAGCACAAGCATCATTAACATTAGAAATGGAAGAGACAACTTGGCAAGCTCATCATTCTTAGATAGTTGAGTTTGGAGTTGATCATGAGACTTGATAAGGAGAGAGTGTTCACTTTCTAAAGCCTTGTGAGCTTTGTCAAGTCTCTCTATGTCCTCACTTAGTCTAGCATTGCCAACACCAAATTCAACTTTTTCCTTTTTAAGCACTTTATATTTAGCAAGAGCATGATCTCTTTCCTTAATGATTTTAGCAATAATAAGATCATTTGATCATCAAGAGATTCAAGTTTCTCTCAAGAGACACTCGAAGCTCTTCTTCTTCTTTCAAGAGAAGCTTTCAAGGAAGCTATAGTGATAGAGTCATCTCTCTCAATTTGACATTTCTCATCAAATTGAGTTTCCAAATCCTCAATGATTTCCCTACTTAATAGCATAAGCAATGATTTCACATAGAGGAGGGATAGCTTTGCTACCTTTGGGGAGAGCACCAAAACCATCTCACCCTTCTTGTTAAGGATTCAAAATCAAATCTTCTCCATGAGAATCCTCATCCACATCATCACAATTTGGATTGAGGTAGGAGACCTCGGAATCCTTAGCCATAAGGCAAAAGTGATATGGGCAAAGAAGATGAAGAATTACTTGAAGCACCATTGAGATCCATGTCTTGTTCCAACAAATGTTGGGATTCCTCTACATTGTTAGTCATGCAAGTACTAGAGGATATGGAAGCATTATTTTCATGGCAACAAGACATATGAAGCATATCATCATGAGATTTAGTTAAACAACTATTACATGATATGCAAGGACTATCAACTCTAGCATGTATGACATTTGGAGTGCTAGAAGAGTTTAAGTCCAAAGATAGAACATTGCAATGAGATAGAGATGAAGTATAGTCAATAGAATATTCACCATCAACAAAGCAATTTCTATCACCACTCACCATATCATTACCTTGTGACAAATCACATGTTGGTGAAGTGGAAGAAGTTGTGAACTCATCACGGCCGGAGGTGGAAGGAGAACAATCATCCTCAATAATTTGGACACTTCGTATATATCTTGAAGCTTGGTCCATAGCTCATGAGCATTCCGAAAAGGCATGATTGAAGCAAGAACTACATCGCTCAAAACACATATAAGACCATTAGAAACAGAGTTCGAGATGAGAGTTTTCCTCATCCTCTAAAGATAATTCTTGGAATCCTTTGGAGGAGAAAAACCCACATCTACAATCCTCTTAATATAATTTGGACCCATGGCCCTAAAAAGATTAAGCATGCGAATTTTCCAAACATCATAATTTGTGCCATCGAATATGAAAGTGGGATCGTGCACTAATTCTCTAAGCGACATCTTTACTCTCTAGGCGGTAAAGCCCAAAAAGAGAGCCCAGGCTCTTATACCAGTGGCTCGCGCTGCTGAGTCCTTAGCCGTTTTTCTGGACAGACTGGGGGGGGGGGGGGGTGGATATTCCGGTCCAAGTTTGGGCTGGAATATCCGGTCTGCTGAAAACTGACAGAAACAGCAAAATGAAAACTTCAATATCTTTTTCATCCGGACTCCGATTTCGATGATCTTGGGCTCGTTGGAATCGCAACGAAGAGCTCTACAAGATCATGCAGAGAAACATCATAGTCCAACAAGGGAGGATAAACCAAATGGAGAAAGGTAAAACCTCTCTTTAAAGAATAACCGGCAAACCTCCAAAACCGAAAACACAACAAGTTTTCCATACGAAATTCGTTTTCGGTGAACTTGGGCTTGTCGTGAAGATCACAACAAGCACCAAAACCAACAAGGAGAAAACCAATAAGAACCAAGAAATATGATGATGCCAAGTATGCAAAGGTTTGAGCTCTCCACAAAGATGCGATCAAGTTACTCACTTGAGAGCCCCTCTTGATAGTACGCCGTCTATCCTATAACCCGGTCTCCCACTACCATGAGACCGTAAATAGAAACCCTATCAAGATCATACCTTTGCCTTGCGCATTCCACTTGAGGTAGATGATGACGATCTTGACTCTCTCTCAAGTGGACCACCTTTCTTGATTGCGCTTGGTGAAGACTCGCATAACGCTCCACCATACACCAAGATGGGAGTGCCTCTCTTAGGAACATCTTCACTTGACCATTATCTCCAAATGGGTGGCAAGCATAAAGCATATGATTTCTTCGAGATGCTTCTCTTGAACTTGCACTTCAACATCTTCTCTTAATATATATGAGATGACTTAGATATTGCTTTGGTCATCACTTTATCTTCTTCTTTCAATCTTGCTACCAACACGTGGTGTTCAAGCATTGCCAATGGACAAGCCCTACAAGGATAGCTCAATGCAACCATTAGTCCATAGAGATTGTCATTACTTACCAAAACCACACATGAGGGCTCATGCACTTTCAATTACCCTTCCGCAAGAACCCTTCACGTCCACCTGATTCAGAACGGTTTCATGCCCAGCTATAACTGTTGGACCAAGCACGGAGAAAGAGGGGTTATAATGGAAGATAATGAGGAAGAGGATGATGACAACTATCTTGTGTTCTCTGAACACGGTGGTACTACAATGGGGAAGACGAAGCTGAACATGAGGTCATTGTTGATGATCAGTCCGATGATGATCTTCATCGGGTCATCCTTGATGAACAGATAAACTGCGGAAGTGAAAACGAAAGGTCGAAGTTGGAGCGCATGTTAGAGGATCACAACAAATTGTTGTACCCAAATTGTGAAGATGGCTAGAAAAAGTGGGTACCACCCTGGAATTGCTGCAATGGAAGGCAGAGAAAGGTAGATCTGACAAGGGATTGAAAAATTGCTGAAAATAATAAAGAAGATGCTTCCAAGGGATAATGTATTGCCCCCCCCAGTACGTACGAAGCAAAGAAGGTTGTCTGCCCTCTAGGATTAGAGGTGCAGAAGATACATGCATGCATCAATGACTGCATCCTCTACCGCAGTGAGGAGTACGAGAATTTGAATGCTTGCCCGATATGCGGTGCATTGCGGTATAAGATCAGGCGAGATGACCCAGGTGATGTTGAGGCGAGCCGAGGCCCAGGAAGAGGGTTCCTGCCAAGGTGATGTGGTATGCTCCTATAATACCACGGTTGAAACGTTTGTTCCGAAACAAAGAGCATGCCAAGTTGTTGCGATGGCACAAAGAAGACCGTAAGGAAGACGAGATGCTGAGACACCCCGCAGATGGGTCGCAGTGGAGAAACATCGACAGTGAGTTCAAGGATTTTGCAGGTGACGCCAGGAACTTAAGGTTTGGTCTAAGTACAGATGGCTTGAATCCGTTTGGGGAGCAGAGCAGCAGTCATAGCACCTGGCCCGTGACTCTATGTATCTATAACCTTCCTCCTTGGTTGTGCATGAAGCGAAAGTTTATTATGATGCCAGTGCTTATCCAAGGCTCGAAGCAACCGACAACGACATTGATGTGTACCTGAGGCCATTAGTTGAAGAACTTTTAACAGTTGTGATCTGACGAAGGTGTACGTGTGTGGGATGAGCACAAAACAGGAGGAATTTGACCTACGAGCGTTGCTGTTGGTAACCATCAATGATTGGTCTGCTCTTAGTAACATTTCAGGACAGTCAAACAAGGGATACAATGCATGCACGCACTGTTTAGGTGAGACTGAAAGTATATATTTAGGTAACAAGAATGTGTACCCGGGGCATCGTCGATTTTCTTCAAGCATCCCGTAAGAATGAAAGGCAAGCATTTCAAAGGTGAGGCAAATAACCGGACGAAGCCTACCCTCCCTACTGGTGTTATATATGGCATAGTCAAGGATTTAAAAGTAATATTTGGGAAAGGGTCCTGGCAGACAATCTGTTCCGAATGACGCTGGCGGACACGTACCTATGTGGAAGAAGAAATCTAATTTTGGGATCTACCCTATTGGAATTCCTAGAGGTTCGCTCTGCAATCGACGTGATGCACGTGACAAAAAATCTTTGCGTGAACCTGCTAAACTTCTTGGGCGTGTATGGGAAGACGAAAGATACGCCGGATGCACGGCTGGACCAACACATATTGATACGTCTCCAACGTATCCATAATTTTTGATGTTCCATGCTTGTTTTATACCAATTGTCACATGTTTTGCATCTACTTTATGTCACTTTTATACATTTCCGGGACTAACCTATTAACAAGATGCCGAAGCGCCAGTTCCTGTTTTCTGCTGTTTTTGTATTCCAGAAAAGCTAGTCTGGAAATATTCTCGGAATTGGACGAAACTTCACGGGGGTGCTATTTTACCAGAACACACCTGATGGAGCGAAGAAGCAGCAGAGGAGGGCCACGTGGGCCCCACACGCACCAGGGCGCGGGTCCCCCCTGGCGCGCCCTGGGGTGGTGTGGGCCCACGGGTCCTCCAGCCGCCGCCCTTTCGCCTACTTATTCCCCCGACGCGAAAACCCTAAGTACCTGAGCAAAATCCACGAAAAGTTCCAGAGACGCCGCCGCCGTCAACCCTAGCTCGGGAGGGTCAGAACCTCTTCCCGGCACCCTGCCGGAGAGGGGAATCGTCACCGGAGGCTTCTACATCGCCATGCCTGCCTCCGAGTGATGCGTGAGTAGTTCATCCTTGGACTACGGGTCCATAGCAGTAGCTAGATGGTTGTCTCTCCATTTGTGCCATCATGTTTAGATCTTGTGAGCTGCCCTACATGATCAAGATCATATTATTGTAATGCTACATGTTGTGTTTGCTGGGATCCGATGAATATTGAATATTATGTCAAGTTGATTATCAATCTATCTATGTTATTTAAGATCTTGCATGCTTTCCGTTACTAGTAGATGCTTTGGCCAAGTAGATGCTTGTAACTCCAAGAGGAGTATTTATGCTAGATAGTGGGTTCATGCTCCGTTTAACTGGGACAGTGACAGAAAGTTCTAAGGTTGTGGATGTGCTGTTGCCACTAGGGATAACCTAACGATGCTATGTCCACGGGCATATGTGTTTGTTTACATTACGCACTTTACTTAATGCAATTATCCGTTGCTTGCAACTTAATACCAACGGGGAACTCGGATGACAACCCGGCGGTGGATTATTAGTCATAGACTGTTGGATAACGGTCTATGTATTATGTCGTAATGCCCAATTAAATATCATAGTAATCATCATGTCATGTATATGCATTGTCATGCGCTCACTATTTGTCAATTGCCCAGCTGTAATTTGTTCACCCAACATGTTAGTTATCTTTTATGGAGAGACACCACTAGTGAACTGTGGACCCCGGTCCATTCTTTTACACTGATTAAAAACCACAAACTGCAAACTGTTCCTTTTTCATTCTCTGCAATTTAATACTCATTTTCCACACATACGTTTAATCCTTTGTTTTCAGCAAGCCGTGAGATTGACAACCTCACTGTTTCGTTGGGGCAAAGTAGTTTGATTGTGTTGTGTGCAGATTCCACGTCAGCCGATCCCTGCGCCGCTATATTTCGCCGTTGACAACCTTCTGAAGAGTCTGCTCCTACTGGTTCGATAACCTTGGTTTCTTTCTGAGGGAAAACTTGCTGCTGACTACATCATACCTTCCTCTTGGGGTCTCCCAACGAACGTGTGATTTCACCATCAAGCATTTTTCTGGCGCCGTTGCCGGGGAGAGCAGTCTTCTGCAAGGGGAGTTTCACGCTTCCAATCTCTTTACTTTGTTTTTGTCTTGCTTAGTTTATTTTATCTTGTTTGCTTTCAATTATCAAAAACACAAAAAAATTAGTTACTTGCATTTAGTTTATTTTCAGTTTTGTTTTCTGTTAGTTATCATGTCTAGCTCTGCTCCTTTTTCCGTAGTGCCACCTGTGGGAGAAATTATTACTTTTAGGCAAAGGTGGGGAATCCTTTAGGAATGCCTGGGCGAGAATTTTGGAATTGCACAAGAAGGTGCAACCTAAGATGGATTTGAGAGTTCTTATAAAAATTTCTACCATGGTTTATTTTCTGTCTATCAACTTGCTCTAGATACCATGGTAGGGGAAACCTTTTCTGAGATTGATTCAATGAAAGCTCATAATATTTTGAGTGGTTTGGCAATTTTTCCAATGGTGGATGAAACTGGGATATTCTAAGCTAGATAAAATAGAAAAGTCAATTGATGATTTAACTCTGAGCCATAATCTTAAAGAACAACCTTTAGTTGAGTTAAAAAATGATTGGGAACCATTCATTGAGATTAATATTGGTAATGAAAAGTTCCGTGCCTACTGTGATCTTGGTTCTACAATGTCCATCATGCCAAAAATGGTTTATGATTTATTAAAATATGATAATATGGTTAGTTACCCTGTTTTTCATTTTCATGCGGATGGAACAATCATAAAAAGTATAGGGATTATTAACGATGTTAAGGTTACTATTCAGAATAAGACTGTCCCTGTTAATTTTATGATTCTTGCAAAATCTCCTGGTAATATTGTCCTTGGAAGACCTTTTTAAAGAACAATGGAGTTTTATTAATGCAAAGTATGGGTTTATGAAATTCAATACCCTATTAATCGAAGGTTCTTCTTTCCAATTAAGAAGGATGATCCCACCGAAAGGTTGGAGATTTCAATGTCTTTGGTAATACTTGATGCATGCTTTGTGCCTAGCTAAAAGGCGTTAAAGAAAAGCGCTTATGGGAGGCAACCCATTTTATTTTTCTGCAATTTTTCTTTTATTGAGTCAAGGAGTTTGTTTACTTCTGTAGCAACTCCTTTGTATCTTTATTTTCTCGCATTGTTGTGCCAAGAGTAGCCTCTAATGTTAAGATGCTTAATTTTGATTGCTGCGCAGAAACAGATTTTTGCTGTTCACTGTACGAAATTAAAATCACCAGATTGTTAAAAAATCTGAAATTTTTGTGCGTAATCTTTATGAATGTCTGAATCTTTCATTAGTTCAGAGTTTTCGATCTGAGCGTCGTAAGTGCCTCGAAAAAATTCGTCTTTGCGGACTGTTCTGTTTTAGACAGATTATGCCTTTTTATTTTGCATTCTCTCTTTTACTAGTGTTGAGTGAAATTCTTTTTTGGGTGGAAGAGCTTCACATAACATCAGTGGCTGTAGCTAATGTTTAAAGTAACAAATCATATTGCGTCTTTATAGAACATGTGAATTTTTGATTATGCACTAACCCTCTAATGAGATCTACTTTGAGTTTGGTGTGACGGAAGTTTTCAAGGGTCAAGAGAGAAGGATGATATAGGATCAAGAAGAGTGAAGAGCTTAAGCTTGGGGAGGCTCCCATGGATCTCCCCAATATTTCAAGAAGACTCAAGCGTCTAAGCTTGGGGATGCCCAAGGCATCCCCTTCTTCATCGTCAAAATTATCAGGTCATCTCTAGTGAAACTATATTTTAATTCTTTCACATCATATGTGCTTTTCTTGGAGCGTCTGTGTGCTTTTATTTTCAGTATTGCTTTTATTTTCAATAAAGCTTGACTGGACCCTAGCATTCTTGATTGGGAGAGAGACACGCTCCGCTTTTTCATGAGAATACTCCTATTCTTCACTTATATTTGTTGAGTATTCATATCTAGCGCTGTTCAGCTTTTAGCTCTTGTTTTCATGTATCTCTTGTCAGAGCTATTAGCTTTCTTTTGTAGAAAGTACTCTCTTGCTTCACTTATATTTGTTTGGAGAGTTGATGAAATAAATTGATTGGTGTTTGGTTGGTTCAGAAAATGTTGCATGTGGTAATTGGTATAAGGAAAAACTTGCTTAATCTTGTAGATCACTAATGGATAACTTGATGCTTGTCAATTGTTTTGAGTTAACAAGTAGATCATGATTAAATTGTGCATCATATGAGTTAAGCCTATTAGTGAAGAACTACCGTAAAGCTTGTTGAAAATTTGGTTTGCATCGGTGGTATCTCTAAGGTCTAGATATTTTCTAATAACGGGTTTGGTTAACAAGGAAGACGGTATGAAGTTTTATAACGTTTGCAATATGTTTGTCATATAAAACTTGGTGTATGGGTTGATATTCTTGTTTGCTTACATAACCTTGCTAGCCTAAACTCTGTACTGAGAGGGAATGCTTCTCGTGCATCCAAATCCTTGAGCCAAAATCCATGCCATTTGTGTCCACCATAACTACCTATATGTGGTATTTCCTTGCCACTCCAAGTAAATTTTTCATGTGCTACCTTTAAATTATTCAAAATGTTATTATTCCCTTTTTGTGTCAATGTTTACTAGCTCATGAGGAATTAGTGTGGTTATTCTTTATTCTGTTGTTAAATGGACTTTTACACCTGGACTAGTGGCATATACATCCGCTTATCCCTAATTTGCAAAAAGAGCTGGCAACGGGGTGCCCAGTCCCAATTAATTACAACTTTAACCAATTAATTCTCTTCACACTTTTGCCCTGATTCATCAGTAAGCAATGACAAACAGTGAAATACCTGAATGTGTGTAAACCAAAGAGAAAGAGGGATGATCTGCCTTGCTGGTAGAAATAACGTCCTTCATGGGAGCCGCTCTTAAAAGTCCGTTTGACAGGTAGAATACTGTTCTCACCCCTACCATTCGTTGACAATTAACAAACACCTCTCAAAAATAGATACTCCTCCATGGTATGTGATTGATGGAAGGCACCCGAGGATTCGGTTAGCCATGGCTTGTGTAGCAAGGTTGGGAGGAGTATCAAATATTTTATGCAATCTCTATATGCTTTCAAAAACCTAAAAGCTCTAGCACATGATTTAATCCCTGCTTCCCTCTGCGAAGGGCCTTTCTTTTACTTTTATGTTGAGTCAGTTTTCCTATTCTTTCTGTCTTCCACAAGCAAACACTAGTGTCAATTTGTTACAACATGGGTTATATGCAATGTATTGACTTGTTATACTACTTTGTGTTGACAATATCCATGAGATAAATATGTTGAAAGTTGAAGCAAATGCTGAAACTTAATTCTTCCTTTGTGTTGATTGAATACCTTTTGCTAGAAACTATTGCTTTATGAGTTAACACTTATGCAAAACACTTTGATGCTTGTCTTGAAAGTACTATCCATGAAAACGTTTGCTTGTGTGATTCATTGTTTACTCATTATCTATTGATAGCAAATTATAGACCATTGACTTGGATCACTTCATTCATTTACATGTGCCTTGCAATATTATTTGATCAAGATTATGATAGTAGCATGTCACCTCAAAAATTATTTTGTTTTTATCGTTTACCTACTCGAGGACGAGCAGGAACTAAGCTTGGGGATGCTGATACGTCTCCAACGTATCTATAATTTTTGATGTTCCATGCTTGTTTTATACCAATTGTACATGTTTTGCATCTAGTCACTTTTATACATTTTGGGACTAACCTATTAACAAGATGCCGAAGCGCCAGTTCCTGTTTTCTGCTGTTTTTGTATTCCAGAAAAGCTAGTCTGGAAATATTCTCGGAATTGGACGAAACTTCACGGGGGATGCTATTTTACCAGAACACACCTGATGGAGCGAAGAAGCAGCAGAGGAGGGCCACGTGGGCCCCACACGCACCAGGGCGCGGGTCCCCCCTGGCGCGCCCTGGGTGGTGTGGGCCCCACGGGTGCCTCCAGCCGCCGCCCTTTCGGCTACTTATTCCCCCCGACGCGAAAACCCTAAGTACCTGAGCAAAATCCACGAAAAGTTCCAGAGACGCCGCCGCCGTCAACCCTAGCTCGGGAGGGTCAGAACCTCTTCCCGGCACCCTGCCGGAGAGGGGAATCGTCACCGGAGGCTTCTCATCGCCATGCCTGCCTCCGAGTGATGCGTGAGTAGTTCATCCTTGGACTACGGGTCCATAGCAGTAGCTAGATGGTTGTCTCTCCTATTTGTGCCATCATGTTTAGATCTTGTGAGCTGCCCTACATGATCAAGGTCATATTATTGTAATGCTACATGTTGTGTTTGCTGGGATCCGATGAATATTGAATATTATGTCAAGTTGATTATCAATCTATGCCCTATGTTATTTATGATCTTGCATGCTCTCCGTTGCTAGTAGATGCTTTGGCCAAGTAGATGCTTGTGACTCCAAGAGGGAGTATTTATGCTAGATAGTGGGTTCATGCCTCCGTTGAATCTGGGACAGTGACAGAAAGTTCTAAGGTTATGGATGTGCTGTTGCCACTAGGGAAACCTAACGATGATATGTCCACGGGCATATGTGTTTGTTTACATTACGCGCTTTACTTAATGCGATTATCCGTTGCTTGCAACTTAATACCAACGGGGAACTCGGATGACAACCCGGCGGTGGATTATTAGTCATAGACGCTGTTGGATAACGGTCTATGTATCATGTCGTAATGCCCAATTAAATATCATAGTAATCATCATGCCATGTATATGCATTGTCATGCGCTCACTATTTGTCAATTGCCCAGCTGTAATTTGTTTACCCAACATGTTAGATATCTTTATGGAGAGACACCACTAGTGAACTGTGGACCCCGGTCCAATTCTTTTAAACTGATTAAACCACAAACTGCAAACTGTTCCTTTTTCATTCGCTGCAATTTAATACTCATTTTCCACACGAGACGTTTAATCCTTTGTTTTCAGCAAGCCGGTGAGATTGACAACCTCACTGTTTCGTTGGGGCAAAGTATTGTGATTGTGTTGTGTGCAGGTCCACGTCAGCGCCGGAATCCCTGGTGTTGCGCCGCATCATATTTCGCCGTTGACAACCTTCAGAAGAGTCGTTGCTCCTACTGGTTCGATAACCTTGGTTTCAAACTGAGGGAAGACTTGCTGCTAAATTACATCATACCTTCCTCTTGGGGTTTCCCGACGAGCGTGTGATTCAACACCATACGGTGGTGATAACCCACAAGTATAGGGGGTGTATCGTAGTACTTTCGATAAATAAGAGTGTCGAACCCAACGAGGAGCAGAAGGTGCTGACAAGGAGTTTCGGTAAAGGTTTCACTGTAAATACTAGCAGACAAGTTTTTAGGGGTTTTTGATATTGCAGGTAAATAAAATGCGAGTAAATAAAAGACAATAATAATAATTGCAGCAAGTGGCCCAATCCTTTTTAGAGCAAAGGACAAACCGGTTGGTTTACTTATGATGACCAAATGTTCTTGAGGACACACGGGAATTTAGTCAAGTGCCTTCGCTTCACATAGTTGATTAATCTTCATTGTTTTGATAAGTGTTGTGTGGGTGAACCTATGCTAATGCACCGCCCTTACTTGGACTAATACATACTTGTGATTATACCCCTTGCAAGCATCCGCAGTTACAAGAAAGTAATTAAGATAAATCTAACCACAGCCTTAAACTCTGAGATCCTACGCTCCCTTGTGCACCGGTATACTAACGGGGGTTTAGGTTTCTGTCACTCCGGCAACCCCTCAATTAGCAACCAAATACACAATGCATTCCTCTAGGCCCATAAAGGTGAAGTGTCATGTAGTCGACGTTCACATGACACCACTGGAAGAATAACACCACAACTTAAATATCAAACCATTAAATATTACTCAACATAGTTCCACTACTAACAACATGACTTCTCCCTGTCCTCAAGAACTAAACAAACTACTCACAAGACATCATATGGATCATGATCAGAGGTGATGTAATGATGAATAACAATCTGAACATATACGTCAATTCACCGATAAAACTCAATAGCATCAACCACAAAGAGTAATCAACACCGGGAGAGTCTCCCCTATGAACTAGACAAAGTATAGCCCTAGATGTTACAGCGGAATGAGATGTGCAGCGGTGATGATGGTGACGGTGATGGAGATGATGATGATGATGATCCCGATGAAGTCCAGCACGATGACGATGAGGATGGCGACAATCTCCCCCCTCCGGGAGGGAATTTCCCCGGCAGATTTCTCCCTGCCGGAGAGCTTTTTCTCTCTCTGTTGTTTCCGCCTCGTGGAGGCGGCAGAATATTTTTGTGTCCAACCCCGTGTCTTAGGGTTTCTGGGGGATGAAGTACGCGAAGGGGGAGTGCCTGAGGTGGGCCAGGGACTCCACACCACACCAGGGCGCGGCCAAGGTGGGGCCCGCGCCCAGGGGTGGTGTGGGCCCCTCCTGGCCCATCTCAGCCTCCCCTTTTGGCTTACTCCATCTTCTGAAAATAGGAACTCTGTCTTCTTGGAAATATTTTTAGAGCTCCAGAAATATAGTGTCTGATGGTGCTTTTTCCAGCTGAAATCGGCTCCGGCAGTTAATCATCCAAAATCATCAAACATGCAAAATAAGACAAAATAACATAAGTAACACATCTTAATATGAATATATCAATGAATAACAGTAAATTATGCTATAAAATAGTGATGCAAAATGGACGTATCAACCCCCCCCCCCAAGCTTAGACCTCGCTTGTCCCCAAGCGAAAGCTGAGCTCAGTAAACTAGAACAAGAGTTTATGGAGTGAAGCGTCGATAATAAAGAATACGGACAAGAAGCATCAGTATTTACTAAACAACACAATTCATCTTAAACAGCAACTACTCTTCATATCATAACTTGAACATGAGTAGTGAACAAACCACAATAAAAATACACGAAGGAAATTATAAATTAGTAATGGCACACTTCATTCTTGTCATAGAACAATAAGCAATCAATACTTATCTTTCGAAAGGAATCTTTATATTAGAGCTTATATTGCAGAACTTCCACACTCAATCATCACACCCCTTTACAGTCATTGATAACTTGCAAAGCTTATTCTTAGAGGCAAAAGTCTTTGTCAAACAAGGAAGGATAAAAGACATGATTGACAATATTAATGATATATGGTTGAATCACAACAACTCAAATGCTTGCTCAGGAAGAAGGAAATAGGTGTACTGACTCAACATGAAAAGTAAAAGAAAGGCCCTTCGCAGAGGGAAGCAGGGATTAAATCATGTGCTAGAGCTTTTAGGTTTTTGAAAGCATATAGAGATTGCATAAAATATTTGACACTCCTCCCAACCTTGCTTACACAAGCCATGGCTAACCGAATCCTCGGGTGCCTTCCATCAATCACATACCATGGAGGAGTATCAATTTTTGAGAGGTGTTTGTTAATTGTCAACGAATGGTAGCGGGTGAAAACAGTCTCCTCCCTGCCAAACAGACTTTAAGAGCGGCTCCCATGAAGGACGTTATTTCTACCAGCAAGGCAGATCATCCCTCTTTCTCTTTGTTTACACACATGCAGATATTTCACTGTTTGTCATTGCTTACTGATGAATCAGGGCAAAAGTGTGAAGAGAATTAATGGTTAAAGTTGTAATTAATTGGGACTGGGCACCCCGTTGCCAGCTCTTTTTGCAAAATTAAGGATAAGCGGATGTATATGCCGCTAGTCCAGGTGTAAAGTCCATTTGACAAGAGATAAAGAATAACCACACTACTTCCTCATGAGCTAGTAAACATTGACACAAAAGGGAATAATAACATTTTGAATAATTTAAAGGTAGCACATGAAAAATTTACTTGGAGTGGCAAGAAATACCACATATAGGTAGTTATGGTGGACACAAATGGCATGGGTTTGGCTCAAGGATTTGGATGCACGAGAAGCATTCCCTCTCAGTACAGTGGTTAAGGTTAGCAAGGTTGTGTAGCAAGCATAAGAGTTGAGGGATACACACAAATATACATGTAATAGAACAACATGCTATCTTCCCTGTAAGCACAAATGTTTTAACTCAAAGAATACTAATCTTATTGGCTAACAAGAAAGAAAGATAATGGGATAATATTTTTGCATGTAATTCCCTCCTTCTACTTAAGTTTTCATGGTATTGTTGCTAATGACCAATACTAAGTTTGCCACAACTAATATAATCTACTTGATGTACCCAAAAGTGGCGCCAATACCAATGGCAAGATCAGCACATAGAGGGTATTGCAGCTAAAATAAAGTGTACTGAAAGTAAAGGTGGAACTTCTCATTAATATTCTGAACAAAGACACACTCAAACCAACGGATACATGGATAACTAAAGGGTGACACTCCACATCGCAAACCATCTTATAAGATAACTTCTCTACTCATGATATGACCACGAAATTATAAAAACGAAAGGATAAAGATGATACTGGGCACTCCCCCAAGCTTGGAACAAGCCAAGGGAGTGCCATTACCCCTTGACGATTTAGGCTTGATCTCTTGGTGGTGACTCCTCGTCATCAAATTTCCAAGGCAGAGGCTCCCCATCAACGAAAGAGGATTTGGTTTCCATGAACCTGAAACTAGCAGCTGAGCTGCGTTTGAACCTAGCTTCATACTCACAGTTTTGGTTTTGAAGATCATAAATTTGCCCTTGTAACTTGGATGGTTTCACTAAGTGCGAAGATATTATCCCACAGCTTGTCAGTCTCCTTCTTGTGTTCAGCAATAAGCTCATCAATGATCTTGTGGTTGATCTCCACTCCGCGCTCTATCATCTTCTGGTACCGGAAAACTTCATGCTCTACTTCTTCTAGCCTGCCTTCATGTCCCCTTCAACCTTGGGTCCCTTGACATCTTCTCGAACAAGGACTCCATCCACAAGCCGCATCTCTTGAGGGTGCTGCTTCAGCTCATTGATGTATGGGTCGACGACGTTCTTGAAGAAGGTATCCTTCGGAGCCCCGGATGAAGACATCTTCTAATCTTGGATAAACCTGGCAGAAACAGCTCGAAAACAAAACTCGACGAAAACACGATATACGGACCTCGGAGATCCGGGTGATTATATAGCAAAAAGTTTTACGACAAAAGGAAGGTACAGGACGAAACGGGGTCGGAGACGGACTCCGAGGAGCCCACACGCCACCAGGCGCGGCCAGGGTGGGCCCGCGCCCTGGGGTGGTGTGGTGCCCTCGGGCACCGTTTCCTACCCTTTTCGACTCATAATTTTCCATATTAATAAAAACAATAAATATTAAGTTGGAAAGTAAATCGCGAACTTTTTCTTACCGAAACTGTTACCTATTCCAAATCAGCTTCTGCAGTTGTCTGAATTTGACTTTTTATAAAATCTCTGGAGTTACCACTTTGATAAATCAACATCTTCATTATAAGAATCTCCAGAAATGTAATGCTTGAGTCTTTGACCATTAACCACTTGTGGTCTGTCCCATCTAGAATTAATTTTAATCGCACCTGAGCGATAGACCTCCTCGATGATATAAGGTCCTTCCCATTTTGAAAGTAATTTTCCTGCAAAAATCTGAGACGAGACCTATACAATAAAACTTTTTCACCTACGTTAAATTCTCTCTTAAGAATTCTTCTATCATGCCATTGCTTAACTTTCTCTTTAAAGAGCCTAGCATTTTCATAAGCTGCATTTCTCCATTCATCTAAAGAATTCAAATTAAGCAATCTCTTTTTACCGGCAAGTTTAAAATCTCTATTAAGTTCTTTCACCGCCCAATAGGCTTTATGTTCTAATTCTAGAGGCAAATGACAAGCTTTTCCATAAACCATTTTGTAAGGAGACATTCCCATAGGATTTTTATAAGCAGTTCTATAAGCCCACAAAGCATCGTTAAGCTTTTTAGACCAATTTTTTCTAGATTTATTAACAGTCTTTTGCAAAATAGATTTAATCTCTCTATTTGATAATTCTACTTGACCACTTGTTTGGGATGATATGGTGAAGCAATTCTATGATTAACATCATACTTAGCTAAGTTTTTCTAAAAGCACCATGATAAAATGAGAACCACCATCAGTCATGAGATATCTAGGCACACCAAACCTTGGAAAGATAATATCTTTAAGCATTTTTAATGATGTCTCACCATCAGCACTAGAAGTTGGTATAGCTTCTACCCATTTAGTAACATAATCAACAGCAACAAGTATGTGAGTATAACCATTTGAGGAGGAAAAGGACCCATAAAGTCAAATCCCCAACAGTCAAAAGGTTCAATAACAAGAGAATAATTCATAGGCATTTCATTACGTCTACTAATGTTACCTACTCTTTGACATTCATCACATGATAAAACAAATTTTCTTGCATCTCTAAAAAGGGTAGGCCAATAAAAACCTGATTGTAGAACCTTTTGTGCAGTTCTATCTCCAGCGTGATGTCCTCCATAAGCACTTCCATGGCATTTGCTCAATATTTCTTTCTGTTCATACTCAGGAACACATCTTCGCATAATGCCATCTACTCCTTCTTTATACAAATGTGGGTCATCCCAAAAATAATGCCTCAAATCATAAAAGAACTTTCTTCTTTGCTGAGCTGTAAAGGTCGGAGGCAAATACTTGGCAACAATAAAGTTAGCATAATCAGCATACCAAGGACTTTCGCGTGAGCTTACCTTTATCGCAGCCAATTGTTCATTTGGAAAACTATCATTAACAGGTATAGGATCATCTGAAATGTTTTCTAATCTAGACAAATTATCAGCAACAGGATTTTCAGCACCTTTCCTATCTACAATATGTAAATCAAATTCTTGCAGTAAAAGTACCCATCTTATGAGCCTAGGCTTAGCATCTTTCTTTTCCATAAGGTATCTAATAGCAGCATGATCAGTGTGAATAGTAACTTTTGAATCAACAATATAAGGTCTAAATTTATCACAAGCAAAAACAACTGCTAAAAATTCCTTTTCAGTAGTAGCATAATTCTTTTGAGCGGCATCAAGTGTTTTACTAGCATAATGAATAACATTTAACTTCTTGTCTACCCGCTGTCCAAGAACAGCTCCTACAGCAAAATCACTAGCATCACACATTATTTCAAAAGGTAAAGTCCAATCAGGAGGTTGAACAACAGGAGCTGTGATTAAAGCCTTTTTTAGAGTTTCAAAAGCTTCCTTGCAATCATCATCAAAAACAAAAGGTACATCTTTTTGAAGAAGATTAGTGAGGGGTTTTGAAATTTTAGAGAAATCTTTAATAAACCTCCTATAAAACCGGCATGACCAAGAATACTACGGATACCTTTCACATCCCTTGGACAGGGCATTTTCTCGATTGCTTCAACTTTAGCTCTGTCCACTTCAATACCTCTTTCAGAAATTTTGTGCCCTAGGACAATTCCTTCATTAACCATGAAATGACATTTCTCCCAATTAAGAACAAGATTAGTCTCCTCACATCTCTGCAAAACTTTATCAAGATTGTGCAAGCAATTATCAAAGGAAGTTCCGTAGACGGAAAAATCGTCCATGAATACTTCCACAATTTCTTCACAAAAACCATGAAAAATAGCAGACATGCATCTTTGGAACGTAGCAGGAGCATTACACAAACCAAAAGGCATACGTCTATAAGCATAAGTTCCATAAGGACAAGTAAAAGTAGTTTTCTCTTGATCTTGTGCTTTAACAGCAATTTGTGAGAATCCAGAATAACCATCAAGGAAACAAAAATGAGTTTTCTTAGACAACCTTTCTAACATTTGATCAATAAAAGGCAAAGGATAATGATCTTTCTTAGTTACTTTATTGACCTTTCTAAAATCAATGCACATCCTATACCCAACTACTACTCTTTGAGGAATAAGTTCATCATTTTCATTTGGTACAACAGTAACTCCTCCTTTCTTAGGGACACAATGCACAGGACTTACCCATCTACTATCAGCAATAGGATAAATTATACCAGCATCAAGAAGTTTTAATACCTCATTTCTTACCACTTCTTTCATCTTAGGGATCAAGCGACGCTGATGCTCAACAACAGGTTTTGCATCGGTTCAATGTTGATGGCATGTTGACATATAGTAGGAGAAATCCCCTTTAAATCATCCAAAGTGTATCCCATAGCTCCTCGATGTTTCTTTAACTCTAATAACCTTGCTTCTTCATTACCTGAAAGTTTAGAACTAATAATAGCAGGATATATTTTCTTTCATCAAGATAAACATATTAAGATTATCAGGCAAGGTTTTAAATCGAAGACAGGATCTTCCTTAGGAGGCGCTGAGGTACCCAAATCTTCCACAGGCAAATTATGCTTAAGTATTGGTGGTTGACGAAGAAAGGCATTGTCAATCTCATTCCTTCCTCCATAAATACTTCACTTTCGTGTTCCTCCATGAATTGCTGCAAGGCATTGTTAGGAGCAACAGCAATAGAAGCAAGTTGTTCAATTGAAATTCTCATTAGGTAATCAGTTTCATAAAGTTTTTACCAAACTTAGAAAATTAAACTCATAAGATTCTCCATTAAATTTAGTATAAATTTTCTCTTTCTTACAATCTATAATGCACCACATGTATTCAAGAAAGGCCTACCAAAAATAATGGGACAAGTTTACTAGCAACAGAACCAAGTACTAGAAAATCAGCAGGGTATTTAGTCTTACCACATAAAACTTCAACGTCTCTCACAATACCAATTGGGAGATAGTTTCTCTATTAGCAAGCTGAATAACCACATCAATCTCCTCAAGTTCGCAAGGACCAATTTCATGCATAATTTCTTTATAAAGATCAAAAGGAATAGCACTAGAACTTGCACCAATATCACATAAACCATAATAGCAATGTTCTCCTATTTTGACTGAAAGCACAGGAACACTTGTTTTCCTAGCTCTACTAGGATGTGAAACAATATTAGAGGCATCTTCACAAAAGATAATATGTCCTCCTTCTACATTTTCAGTTACCAAATCCTTTACTATTGCTATTGTGGGTTCAACCTATTTGTTCAGCAGGTTCTAAAGCTTTCTTTGCACTTTTATTAACCACACTAGCTATGATAGAATGTTCCTAATTTTAACAGGAAAAGGTGGTTTCTCAATATAAGGTTCTGGCAAGATACGATCAACAGTATGAACTTCAATGTTTTTTATTGGCAGAATTAATTATCTTTGTAAGGCAAATGATACTTATTGCAACTTTCTTTAGGAACATCAAGATAAGAGGCAAAAGCCTTGTAACAGTTTGCAATAACTTGAGAATCAAGACCATACATATCATAGAGATTACGAAAATTATCAGTATTCATAAAAGTTTAATGCATTCGTAATCATACTTTATACCTGATTCTCTACCTTTGTCGTTCTCCCATCCTTCAGTATTTTCCTCAATCCGATCAAGAAGGTCCCATTTAACTTCCTCTTTATTACGCGTAAATGATCCAGCACAAGAGGTATCCAATAGAGTTTTATCTTGAAGAGAAAGCCTTGCATAGAAGTTATCAATAACGACATTACCAGGAAGCTCATGAATGGGGCATTTGAGCATTAATGATTTCAATCTCCCCCACGCTTGGGCAATACTTTCTCCATCATGAGGCCAAAAATTATATATATGATTCCGATCTTGATGAATTTCACTAGGAGGATAAAATTTAGAATAAAAGAGAGGCACAATCTCCTCCCAGCCAATAGAACGCCCATTCTTCAGCATCCTATACCATTTTGCAGCTTTACCAGTCAACGATATAGAAAACAATTTCTTCTTGACCTCTTCCATTGAAATACCTGCACACTTGAACAACTCGCATAATTCATGAATAAATAGCAAATGATCCCAGGAGGGACAGTTCCATCTCCTGCATAGCGGTTATTCGTAACTCGTTCAACAATTTTCATAGGTATTTTAAATGGAATTACTTGATCAGGTGGTTCCTCTTCTACTACCGTAGCAGTGGTAGTATTTCCAAACAGGGATTCAAATGGAGATCTCTCCATGATAAAATAAAGTAGCAAGCAGAAATAAAAACAGCACCTACAGTAAAAGTTTCCCTTACCAATTCCACTCACCAATAGCGCTTCACTCCCCGGCAACGGCGCCAGAAAATAGTCTTGATGACCCACAAGTATAGGGGGTGTATCGTAGTACTTTCGATAAATAAGAGTGTCGAACCCAACGAGGAGCAGAAGGTGCTGACAAGGAGTTTCGGTAAAGGTTTCACTGTAAATGCTAGCAGACAAGTTTTTAGGGGTTTTTGATATAGCAGGTAAATAAAATGCGAGTAAGTAAAAGACAGTAATAATAATTGCAGCAAGTGGCCCAATCCTTTTTAGAGCAAAGGACAAGCCGGTTGGTTTACTTATGATGACAAAATGTTCTTGAGGACACACGGGATTCTAGTCAAGTGCTTTCGCTTCACATAGTTGATTAATCTTCATTGTTTTGATAAGTGTTGTGTGGGTGAACCTATGCTAATGCACCGCCCTTACTTGGACTAATACATACTTGTGATTATACCCTTGCAAGCATCCGCAGTTACAAGAAAGTAATTAAGATAAATCTAACCACAGCCTTAAACTCTGAGATCCTACGCTCCCTTGTGCACCGGTATACTAACGGGGGTTTAGGTTTCTGTCACTCCGGCAACCCCCAATTAGCAACCAAATACACAATGCATTCCTCTAGGCCCATAAAGGTGAAGTGTCATGTAGTCGACGTTCACACGACACCACTAGAAGAATAACACCACAACTTAAATATCAAACCATTAAATATTACTCAACATAGTTCCATTACTAGACAAAGTATAGCCCTAGATGTTACAGCGGAATGAGATGATGCAGCGGTGATGATGGTGACGGTGATGTAGATGATGATGATGATGATGATCCCAATGAAGTCCAGCACGATGACGATGAGGATGGCGACAATCTCCCCCCTCCGGGAGGGAATTTCCCCGCAGATTTCTCCCTGCCGGAGAGCTTTTTCTCTCTCTGTTGTTTCCGCCTCGTGGAGGCGGCGGAATATTTTTGTGCCCAACCCCCGTGTCTTAGGGTTTCTGGGGGATGAAGTACGCGAAGGGGGAGTGCCTGAGGTGGGCCAGGGACTCCACACCACACCAGGGCGCGGCCAAGGTGGGGCCCGCGCCCAGGGTGGTGTGGGCCCCTCCTGGCCCATCTCAGCCTCCCCTTTTGGCTTACTCCATCTTCTGGGAAAATAGGAACTTCTGTCTTCTTGGAAATATTTTTAGAGCTCCAGAAATATAGTGTCTTGATGGTGCTTTTTCCAGCTGAAATCCGGCTCCGGCAGTTAATCATCCAACAATCATCAAACATGCAAAATAAGACAAAATAACATAAGTAACACATCTTAATATGAAATATATCAATGAATAACAGTAAATTATGCTATAAAATAGTGATGCAAAATGGACGTATCAGGTGGCTATCCGAATGCTCTGTATACCAAATGAACTACAATGAGTACACACTGAGTGCCCACCATGTCCGAGAGGTGGGCTATATATAGGGTCGTGTGGCTCACGAAGTGGTCGTGATAGTGTTGATCCAACAGCTCACAAGCCCTCAAAAGAAACACACCCCTGATCCAACGGCTCACAAGCACTTGAAAGAAACACAGGATCCGTGTGCTTCTTTAGTCCCGGCTGGTAACACCAACCGGGACTAAAGGCGGTCTATATGTATTGTCGCTGACGGGGTAAACCAATAGATATAAAACAAATCATGTAACTGTATGAGATGTTGTTAAGGATGTTTTTAAGATAAAAAGATGATTATTACAAATTTTTAGACAATTAAATCAATAGATATAAAACAAATCATAAAAAGATATGATTTTCATAAATATTGAAACAATTAAACTAAGTATAAAAGAAAAATAAACTAGAGCAGAAAAAATCATATTAAAAGCATTTTTAGAAATTCAAATTATATCAAAAACAATCAAACATACATTTTGTTTAATTTTTTTGATGATATGGATTTAAATCTATGTCAAATTTACTCAAATCATCCACTTGAAATTTGAATATATTCAACATAGTCAAACTTGAAAATTACCAGTACCAAAAGATTCTACATGTCCAGTGTTAAGTTTGATATAAAGTTTGTCAAATTTGGATAATTAAATCAATAGAATAAGAAATCAGAAAAAAGAACAAAGAAAAAAGAAAAGAGAAAAAAGAAATTTCAAAAGACCCTTTAGTACCGGTTGTAGCCAACAACCGGTACTAAAGGGTGTCTTCGCGCGCACGAATTTAAAGCGGCCGAAAATAGGCCTTCTGTACCGGTTGTTGGCTACAACCGGTACTAAAGGGTCCTTCTGTCCCGGTTGGTGTTACCAACCAGGACAAAAGGCCTTTGGCGGTTTTTAGGTCCCTCTCCACCTCTTCTCCTCCTCATTCGCGCGTCCTCCTCTGCACATCGACTCCTCCGGCGAAGCGCTGCCCGAGCGTCCACCGGCGATTCTCCGGCGAAGCTCCACCCCACCGGCGCGCTCCACCTCCGTCCGTCCCCTCTGCCCTGCCGCCGCCGCCGCACGAGGTCAGCATTCTCACCCCTCCTCTCTTCCACGCGTCGCCCGAAACCCTAGCTAGCACTGCCGCCGCCGTCGCGCCGCTGTTCCGGTGACCAATAACCAGCGGCGCCGCCACCATATGGTTCGCCACGGACTTCTCCGTCGAACGCGCCAAGCCAACACGCTTAATTCGCTCTGAATCGAGCGATTCGTGCTCAACAGAGCCGTAGCCACCATTGCTGACGTCAGCATGACGTCAGCGTTTTATTATTTTAGCAAATATTGAGAAATTAGAAGTATAAATTTGTGTAAATATTTTCTGTTAGAAGTACAAATTTGTAGTTTAATTTAGTGTAGTTTTTTTAGATAGTTTTTGTATAGTGATAGTGATAAACACTTTAGAAATTGTTAGTAGATTCCAGCTGGCTCACTACCCGTGGATGATATCACTACCCGTGCTAGAAGATCCTGCAGTCGAACCGTCGGCGGCTCACTACCCCGTGGATGATATCACGGAGAAGACAAATTGTGAGCTACATATGCCAATGAAGAACATTAGTTGTCCGGTGGCGGATGGCTATGCTTTACCAAATCAACCTGGAGCAACCTTCCATTCTGGTCAGATTCCAGCTGGCTATGCTCGTGTCGGGGTGACAAAAGTTAAGCCGGGATTCCAGGTAATGGATCTTGACATTCCTGGAGGTGACGGCGAGAAGACACTGGGAGAAGTCGAGCTTGGTATCGTTATATGGAAGAATAAATACATCGTGTTTCCAGACTCGGCGCCAAGGCCACCGACTCCTCCGAGTAGAAATCCACCACCTCAAAGTCCACCAGCCTTCCCCGATGATTGGGAACCCACCGCGAGTCCATCGCCCGCGCCGTCCCGTCAGCCGACTGATGCGCCCACTAGTAATTTGACGAAGCGGAAGCTGTTCACGTCGACTAGTACTATGCTCAGGAAAGACAGGTCCCCTGTCAAGAAACGTCCAAACATACCCAAGAAAGTCAAGACTCCTGAGAAGTTACCTGCCGCGAAGAGTAAGGAGGAATTAGAAGAGAGCTCGCGTGCCCAGGTGAAAGCATTTTTTGCACAGAAAAAACAGGAAAAACAGGACCCCGTAAAGGAACTTCTAAAGAATATACCAAGGGAGACACTTGAGCGCACCGTTGACAACTTATATATCCCTCCAGTGAGGCCCCTTTCAGACTATGAGCGCGGTATTGACAAGCAACATAGCTCACAGATGGAGGAAAAAAAGAAATGCGGGAAAAAAGTTCCCCAGCTCGGAGAACAAGAAGTACAATCGATCGCCCCGCTCATTGTGCCTTCTGATAAGGCGGCCCTCTACAACGACAATATTCTTGCTCAGCAAATCTATGGCGAGATAGATTACCCCACTGCTGAGCTAGCATATAAATATGTTCTCGGGCAGACTTTGGTCGCAGATACGAAGCCTCTAACAACACAGTTATGGAAATTGCATGACTGGTACATGACCGTCGCAAAGGAAGGGGTATTCTATTTCATGGCGGGAGTTAAGGAACAGCACTACTTCCGAGAATACGCTGTGCAGGTTGACTTCTCCGAACTTTTTCAGATGTACAATCGACGTGCCCTCGACAAATCTATCATCAGCTGCTATTGTATGTAAGTGATTTATTTGTGTAATTTAATTCTTTAGTTAAGCTCGTTCATTGCCTGTAATTATCCTCACGACATTATTTTGTACGCTATTATGTAGAATGAAGATTCGTGAATGCAGACTGGGAGGAATCTGGGACATTGGGTTCATTGACCCGGATAAAGTTCATGAAGTCACCGTAGATCAGTATACCAAGGGCACAGAGGAAGTTTTGCTAACGTTTTTAAAGCGACAAAGTACCAAAAAAGAAATACTTTTTCCTTACAACTTCAAGTGAGTGTTACTGTCTTGTACACATTCTATTTTGCTTTCCCGATATTAAGTGTAATTGATGAGTTCTGAATAACTGCGTATATAAACGTGCGCAGGTTCCACTTCATTCTGCTAATCATTAGAATCGATCTTGGAGAAGTTGAAGTCTGGGACTCATTAAGGAGAAAGCCTGATGAATACAAGAGTGTGCGTATATTGCTCCAGAGGTAATTTCAATCGCACTATATCGGCCTCTTTCGTTCATTTCCTGATATCAAGTAAGCAATAACTCCTCAATTCATTTTCTTTGTCGGGCAGGGTTTGGAAACAGTTCATAAAGGAAGAACGCGGTGAATGGAAAGATAAGCTTGAGTTTAAGGCTAACAACGTAAGTAGTACTACGTACCTAGTTTCAATACCATTATCATTCTCTTGATTATTATTTGATTGAATTCTATTCTCGTATAGTGGTGCCTGGAACAACCACAGGGGACTGATTTATGTGGATACTACGTTTGCGAGTACATTCACATGAAGGTCAATGAGAGAGTCAATAGTCGAAGAAACAAAGAGGTACGTAAACATCATTCACAACTTTATTTTGTTACCATCAATTGTGTTTAGTTTCCTTCATAACTAGCTGGGTGGCCCGCGCATTTGCGCGGCTAGACTTTCTACATTATATTTTCATGCTCATTTTGTTTTAAAACATTAAAGATATTTGTGTATAAATTTAACACTTTAAGAATCATCAATCTTATGTAATACGGGCATTTGCTTCGTTAGATTTCCTAGAAATGTGAAATGTTTTTCTCACATTTTTTATAATGCAGACTATGCTCCTTGTAACTTCTATTTGATTATGTAAACTAACTTGTTTTGAAATTCTCCTGAAAGAACTTATATTCGATTTGATGTTTTTGATATTGGCATTCATATTTCTTAGAAAATATATAGAGGAAAATGAAGTACTAAAGTCATGTATTTTTTGAGGAAATATGGTTGCTAGTTCAGTTTAACTATTATTAATGCTAAATTAGTTTGGACTATTACAATTAATCTAAGTTTTAAATATGTTTTATATAACCAATTTTTTCTTGTTTCATGCATAGTGTTTCGCAGAAGATGATTTTTGTACATTGTTCCACGTAATATTGTTGATAGATTTACCTCCCTTTTTTCGTTTCATGACAGTTCCGCTGGTGACCACATATTTAAGCATGCGCCTCTGTTCATCTCAGTTCAATTCGTACATTCTTTTTTCCTACTATCAGACCCACGTACGGATATGCATCTATAAGAAACAAATGTTAGTTGCCATATAACTTGCTTCTCTTGTCAGATGCAAAAATTAAAGTTGCAATCTGAAGAAAAATATCAGAGAGAACTGCGGGGCAGCAAGTCCTTACACTACTTGCTGGCATTATCGATTTTGACATAACACGAAGAGCCAACTCCAACATTTCAGCAATCAAACAACTATCTCAACGCAACTTGGTGCAATATAGAAATTATTAAGTCAGATTAAGACACGAATGGAGAGAAAGCAAGAGATATCTTGACGATTAGACAGGAGTAGGAAGTAGAAGTTTCCCTATCTTGCTATTCCCATATGTTGCGGCGTCTATATACTGACCATATTCTAGAAGAAATATTTTTGAACCTCACATATGGGATACGTGCAACATCGCCATGGTCTGTTGACTTTGGTCGATGACAGCTATCGTTCCTATAAATATCATAGACATAATAGATCAGCAAATCTCATGTATCTTGCTGATTCTTGGATACCGATAGCATGTAGGATACTTTTCACATATGAGGAATGACACCTTGTCAACGCTCCGATGGATACCTGAATGAACTTGTCGGCGGTGAGGCGCAATATTCGGCTATCGCTGCTCATGAGGATCCCTGAAAACAGATTATGAGAAAGCTAGAGATGTAAAGATTAGGAGATAATATTGTAGATACTTAATGCATGGTTTCAAGCTAGCTTAGACCGGACATCAAGATGAAAAGGAGCAGACAAGCTAGCTATGTGATGGATGATGGAAATATTTAACAATCTGAATGTGCAATAATTCTAGAAGTGAATCCATGGAATCTGACCTCATTACAATGTTGGTGAAATTATTCAGAGTTTACAATCTCAACCTCTGCAATTTGTTACTCGAGTCGAATTAGGGAGAAGTCTGAACCCATATATAAGTTGGTAAATGTACATCGCAGATATAAGATAAAGAGCATATTGGGAGAATTGTCTGTTATACACATTAGATGTCTAGACATGCTACTTTTAAGAACATTCATGTTGGAGTTGTATGGCTTATATACCTGGCCAAATGCAAAAATAAAATGCATAATCAAGATAAGTACGACTTATCTTCATGTATTCTAATTTTAACATTTGCCAAGCGATACTTGCAGACTATACACTTAAAAATTGCGAAATACACATAGCGAACTCTCTTTAATCTTCATCTGTGGTACCATGAACTGTATAGACCTTCAGAGCCAGAAAAAATATCTCAGTAGGTTAACAATATGGACGAATTGATCAAATATCCACGTTGCACTCACTTTAATGTTGCATGGTTGTTATGTTTGTTTAATGGTGTATAATAGTATATTAAATTCAGAACTTAAACAAAAAGAAATTGCTAGATGAATAATTACCGCATGCATAATGATGAGAGGCGTCGGCCTCTATTCTCATCCATCATGGTCGCCGGCCGGCGGCCTCCGGCAGAGAGCGCATTGTCTGGTGTGTGGGGTGCCGGCGAACGGAAAAAGAATATCTAGGTACTGGCGTTTGCGGTATGCTGACGCGCAGGTTTCGTCGATCCGCGTGAAACAGTGTGGAACACGATAGTATGACTTGGAAATACATCTATTCTCATACCTGAAGATTCTTGCTCTTTCCCCAGCTGTTCTTGTAGAGCATTGATCCTCATCAAATTCAATACTATAGCAACTATATGATGATTATCCCATATTTACAGTAATTCTAATTTTAACATTTGCCAAGCGATACTTGCAGACTGTACACTTAAAAAATGCCAAATACACATAGCGAACTCTCTTTAATCTTCATCTCTGGTACCATGAACTGTATAGACCTTCAGAGCCGGAAAAAATATCTCAGTAGGTTAACAATATGGACGAATTGATCAAATATCCACGCTGCACTCACTTTAATGTTGCATGGTTATTATGTTTGTTTAATGGTGTATAATAGTATATTAAATTCAGAACTTAAACAAAAAGAAATTGCTAGATGAATAATTACCGCCTGCATAATGATGAGAGGCGTCGGCCTCTATTCTCATCCATCATGGTCACCGGCCGGCGGCCTCCAGCAGAGAGCGCATTGTCTGGTGTGTGGGGTGCCGGCGAACGGAAAATGAATATCCAGGTTCTGGCGTTTGCGGCATGCTGACGCGCAGGTTCCGTCGATCCGCGTGAACGCCTTCCTAATCAAAAGTCCTTATCGTCAATCTGATATGCTCTTAGCTATGCATGGCCGCCACCGCTCTGAGACCTAGCATTGAGGATTTTGGTCAGATCGAGCAGAACAGTTGCGCCTAATCGCGTGCATATATTCATATCGATAGTGATTATTTCGGGCATTTTTTGTCACCCAAGTTTTGTTCATATTAACAACTAAAGATAAAGTTACCCGCAGAAGACTCAAGATAAAGTTATAGGCTGCTCTTATTATTCAGCATCTCCAAGTACTAAACTTCATCCTACTGTCTAATGCTAATTGTAAAGATGTCTATGTTGAGAACAATTTAAGGATAAAAATAGAGATTACCTTGAGAAGAACGTTCAGCATGTTTTCATCTTCTTGATGTTATACAACGAACCCTACAATATTCCATAAATCTGTATTTTAACCTCTTCATAAATCTGTTGAGTAAATCTCTTTTCATTTTCTTATGCTAATCAATCATTTATAAGTATATCAATCGATGAAATACGTGCACATATATATCAGCATACTGCAGAAACTGAGAAGAAAGAACACCATCCCAATCCTCAACTTGCCATTCTTCTAATTTATATTTTGCTCTACCCTGTCCAAAAGAGGGAAAATTCATGTCAATCGTAGCTCCTGAAATCTCGAGTATTTTTCTAGTTTCAATAATAAATTGTGAACCTTATCGATATAGACAGTCAGAAATAGACATCCAGAAATAGATAGAAAATTCATGTCAACATAATTCTTCTCAAGTATTTTTAATAATAAATTATGAACCTTATCGATATAGACAGTCAGAAAATACAGCCATAATACTTTTTCGGTGCATGGACAAATACATATCACGTACTCATGCCAACCCTCAACTTGATTCTCACATATTGTAACTTCTGATTGCAGATAGTTCTCTCCCTATAATAAAGTAATCTTTTGAATTAGTGGGCCTCACATAATTTGCCTCATCTAAATCCACCTTGCTTCTCCGGTACAACATAAAGAAATCGCTTTAGTGGGAATTTCATCCGGGCACGTAGGAAAACAAATAAGAGTATAGACATGCAATGAACTCCTACATGATCTGAATCGGCAATCATAGATGCAATAAGCAAGTTGCGTAAACAACTGCTAGTAAAATCTGAAACGGCGTCCAACTTTAAAAACGAATCACCTGACAACCTTGGCGCCGGTGAAGGCACAAATTTCCGGCTGGCGATCGCTGCTTTCAGATCTAGACAACCTCTTTTTTAACTTGTACCCACTGTGTAAAACAAAATCTTGAAGGCATGTAAGCTAATCAACTGGAATCAAGTCAAGAGGTCGGAAGTGCACCTGGTTTCGACAATACGTGCATGAACGATCCGCGATGCGCCGACGGGGGCGCACATAATGGAACATGGACCGTCTCCTCCCTGGAAGCTGATGTATTAAAACCGATTATCTCCTGGTCGACCGTATCCGGCAAGGATCTGCAGCTAGATGCAAAGTTTCCTACATAGAAGAATCAACTGATGGACTCGAAGGAAAGAAGTATTATCGAAGGCACAAAAGCTAATCGAAAAGCAGGCGCGATGTGGGGAAAGAGCGGACGACTCGAGCATGCGACGAAGAGCCATCATAGGAAAAAATTGAGCTTACCTAAAAAGGGATTTCTATATGCATACAGTGACAGGTATTCCTGTGCACGTTTGGGTGTCCTAAACCAACACGATAAGGCATGGCACGATAAGGCATGGTTCGTTACTTTTCGTACACCTAATCTGGATCGTACACTTTTGGTGCTAAATCTGAGCCGTTCATTGTCTTGTGTTTTAATTATATAATAGATTGTTTTGATCTCCTTCTTTTAAAGATGGCAAGGAAGCGGAACGCGCTCCTACCAATGAACCGCGTAAAAGCAATTGCGGAGGAATTGGCGGGATTTTTCCTTACGCAGGTCATACCTGAATCCGGAGAATTCCACTATATCGAGCAGTAGCCTCTCTCCATGTAGTACTGGCAGTGATCTCCATGTAATGAGTACTTTATGTGTGTACATATATATACCAAGTTGTATGTGTGTTATGCGATCTTCACGTGTGCAAAAACTTTTTTTGTGCATCGACGTGATCTCCTCCGAAACCCTAAAACCTAAAAAATAAGCGAAAAGAAAAAAAGCAGAAACCCTAAACCCTGAAAAATAAGCGAAAAGAAAAAAAAACAGAAACCTTTAGTCCCGGTTGGTGTTACCAACCGGGACCAAAGGTCATGCGCCCGCGCGCGCGCATCTCCGCCCACGTGGAGGCCTTTAACACCGGTTCGTGGGGTACCGGTACTAAAGGGGGGGGGGGGGGGGGGCTTCAGTCCCGCTTTAATTGTACTGGTTGCACAACCGGTGTTAAAGGCCCTCTGGAACCGGTATTGTTGCCCTTTTTTCTACTAGTGCAACCAGATATTTCCACATATTAAATGCAAACATAAAAATAAAATTCAACAATTCACGAATATTACAAAATTGAAGTTTACAAATCAAATTATTCAAATTCAAACACACAAAAGGGTTCAAATAAAGTAAAGAGCAACTATTAAGTGTTCTGGATTATCCAATGATTCTCAACAAGATCATTTTGAAGCTGAGTATGAGTCTCTCTAAAAAATAAAGCAATTGCTCTAATGGCGACTCCGATGATTCAGGCAGGGTGCTTGGCTACTACCGCATATGTAGCCTAGGGGGCTTGCATGGTTGCACGAGAGCGAGGGAAAGTCACCCTGGTAGCCCTAACATACAGACGGGCATATTCATTCTTCTAATAAACGAGTTGCCAATGGATATTGCACACACGCTAATTATTTATGTACCCAACATGGTTCATGGAGCACACAAGATGCAGAGAGCTTTGTCAGAGATAATACCCTTAATTTTTTTCATTTAGTTGTTCTTTGATATTTTAAAACCAAAAATGGTATTCTCTTGATAAAAATACGTTATTTAGATTTATAAAATCAAAACTATCAAGTCTCTTTCTCTACTTTATATATGTACCACCAAAGGGCGAGTCTCTTTGTCCGTCCTTCCACTCCTTCTCTGATCCCCATGTCACGAAAAACATAGAGAGAAGAACCAGAGGAAGAAAACCAGTCGACTTTCAATCCTCCCACCCCTTCTCCCATCCCCGTATGGAAATAAATGAATATGAAAATCAAAAACCGGCATGACACATGCAAATCCACCCCCTGAGAACTCTCATCGGTATAGACCCTCCGCTCGTGCCCATGTCATACCGCTTCCACTGTATTTTAGAAGGAAAAATCTCGAATAGCTCGCCCCCCACGCCACACACGAGGAGAATTGCTCAATAATGCTATCATACATTTAAAAGCAAGCAATACTACAAGACAGTAGTTCTTTAGTTGTAGAGTTAACACAACATGCAAAAGTACTAGTTTGAAGGTTAGTGGGCCTATACTAATTGCAAATATTTGAGCCCGCTACCACTAAAGTCCCAATAACAACAAAGTCTCATATTTGTTTTTCCTCTCAATAGGACAAGAAAAATTTGTATTTAGACTTCTGGGGCACTAGTGCCTTACACAATTCTTATTTAAATTTGCTTTGGGTATCACCGATGATTCTTACAACATTTTTTCATTGGATATCTTCAATCTCTGTGATCGCCATAAGATCTTCAATCCCTAAATATCATGTCCCTACAAGTGGTACATTTAGAACAATTCTATTTCTACATTGGATATGCAAATTCTGATCATTTTTTGAAAGAAGCATTAGTATAGCCCTTATACAATTTTTAGTCACCCAACCGGATTTCATACATGTTTATACATAATTGTACCAATAGTGGCCAAAGAGAGAGATCGCATTATTCAATCACCATTAATTTGGAATCTCCAAGATAAATATTTTATACTAAACTATTATACTTCTTTATTTTAATCCTATTATAGTACTAATTATTATAATTTTCTATTACTTATACGGTATGGTTAACCACATAACGATGTTTCTGAAAACAAATTTGTTATCGGTTTGTAATGTATATCGCACAACCATTTGCTTGTGCTGCGTTTGCATATTGTAATAAAAGTTCTGTTTCATTTTATTTTTCATGGTTTCATAAATTATATAGTGCATACATATGTATTCTTCTATGTGTATGTGTGTTTATTAATATATTTTAATATACTTAAATATTAAGATAGAGATCTCTCAAATGTTTGGTCGAACAAATATCTTAGTACTTATTCTAGTATATTATTAGAGACATATAATTATCGAACCTTCTAGAGTATAATTGAAGAATTGAAAAAATGTGTCGGGCAAGTTGAGTTAAGTAATAGGTTTAGAACATGTGTGTGCTCTGCGGTTGGTATTGGAATGAATCTCTTTTCGTAGCATCCACGAACATAAAATTGCCCATGCTATAATTGTGCATACATAATTTTAATTATTGTATATGCTTGTGTTGACACTTAGTTTCATTTGGTCTATAAAAGTTTTTTCTGCACGTTCTCGCATAAAAGTATTTTCTCGCAATCAAACATGGGAATCTAGTTGGAATATATTGTAGTATAATATAGAAGACAACCATAAGAGAGAGAGAGACTAATAATTTAACTAAACTCATTATCGTTGATAAGATTGGTTTGTTTGTACGTCATATATTCTAGTCCACGGCGTGAACTTGCTCGTGCAAAGTGAAGATTTTGTCACATATCCAGTTAATTTTTTGGGCGTAAATGACAATAATAAACAGGTCAGTTCTATAATTTATTTGGACCGTCCTCATTTCGGAGGTAGGGTAGTCGCCATGTGCCCATGTTTTCTTGGCATATAGTCGGATAGTGTGGGTAGGGGTGGGAGCGTGTGAGCTATGCCTCTAACGAATGTGGGGTCTTAGAAGAGAGGTCGGAATAGCAAGAAATTGTTCCCCATAAAATCATTTTTTGTTGGGGACTTGATTATGCGAGCCTCATCATTTATACCAGGTTGAGGATTTTACTTTTCTCAAACATTGATGTCGTGTTTGTACACGTTTTGAACAAACTTCTCAATACTCCTTATGTTTTTATATTATACATATTAAAATTGCACAGGTGACTGCACAAGTACGCAGTTTTTCTAGATTTATCTTGGTTCCTTTGATACCAAAGGTTTGGCCCATAACCATATACAACCTATAAACTTTCGACATATCACCACCTCTTTCTATAGAGCCTGGTATCATGATATAATACTCCCTATGTCCCAAAGAAATAAGTCACCCTTAATTTCACTAGTTAGCGACTTACAATGTTAACTATAATTTTTACTTATGATGTGTCCATAAAATTAGTATAAAAATATATAAAATGAAAGAATTTTGCAAGACTACTCCAACGATACTGCTATTTTTTTACATTCTCAATCCATATAATTTTAGTATATATTAGTGGCCAAACTCGTTCATAAAAACCAGCCAAAAAAATAGCGCTCGAATTATATTTTGGTATGTATATAGCATGATTTGATACTTTTTTGGGTAAAAACATTTGTTTGGACGACCATTCTGCATGTCTGGTTGCTGTTGATGTCGGAGTACGTCCTTGATTTTGACTTGAAGAAATTTTCCTGATGTCTCCTTATTACTCGTATCGAATTTGAATGTGTATGGATGCCATTTCCGGTTTTGTGAACTCTGACGTTCTTTAGCAATAATATATATAGCCTCTGGTTACACAAGATCTGTGCCCTGAACCGTTGTGTCCTTTTTTTTTTTGACTTGGTCTGTGTCCTCATTGGCAGGTTCCTGAATATGAAGATAATGATGCGTTGCGGGTTGTGCCTGCATCGGCGTCTGGTAAAAGCAGCACTTCACCTGCCCTGAAAGCAAGCGCACCGCTCCACCTCTGCAAGTTCAGTGGTACTAATCACTCCATACATACTTTCCCACGCGTGATGTGAACCTAGCTGAAATGTGAACAAACTGTAAGTAGGAGCAGAGACCATGATAACAGTTTGCATGAGATGAATTTACAGCGTAAGAACGTCGCAAGAAGCACCCAACTTTCATTCACTGTTACTGCACAAACGCAGGTGATTCTTGTGTTGCCGTGGTTATTTGTGTGACCAAAACAGTTTGGTCATGCAAAAGGAGGATAAGATATTTGTGCATGAAGATAGTGTGCAACCTACAAGACAATAAGTTTCAAGTGAAAAAAAAATACTCCAGCTAAATCATTAGTACTATTTTAACACAAAGTGCATACTTTTTAGTTCCGAAAGCAGCACAAGTGTAAACTCAGTTTCATTTTTTACTAAAAAAATTGTTTGCATATATATAATGAGGTGTGGAGCTTGCAATGAAGCGTAAAAAGAAGGTTCACTAAATAGAAGATGTCAAAAAAAATCACTAGAATATATTCGTGAGATCTACTCCCTCCGTTTCACAATATAAGATGTTTTAGCCATTTCCCACATGCACATGCATACATATGTATCTAGACACATTTTAATATACACATGCACACTTTTTAGTCCGAATCTAGACAACATGTGTATCAACTAAAACATCTTATATTGTGGAACGGAGGGAATAGTTTTTATCTTCTCGTCATAAGAAATTAGTTAAAATAATTTATAATTTGACCCTTAATTATGATACAAGCTACATTGCATCTCAATATAATAAACCTCTTTTCAAGGTGCAATCCATGAAAAAAAATATTGCAGAATCCGCGGGAGCAAAATGAAACAATTAACATGGTGAAATGATCCAACGGAAGAGTTAGGGTAACAAAACCTGGTGAGTCAGGTCTGGGTTGTGGCTAAGATAGCGTATGTTTGAATCATCCACTGGAAAAGAGAACAATCGTATCTTCGTCGCGTTGATAAAAGTCAACAAGAACCTCAGCAGCTCCTTGAAGCATTGGCCTGGCGTGTGGCAGGTATTTCACAAAATTCTTCCCAGTAGTAAGAGCAACATCTCGAAACCATGAGAAAATAAGAGGTTTGACAGACCGGTTAAGCATTGAATTTGAAAGGTGCCTGCGAAGAGCAGCCATAATTCCCTGACAGAAGGGCAAAATGTTATCTTCGATGGCAGGGCAAATATCCCCCCCCCCCCCCCCCCCCCCCCCCCCCCCCACACCACCAGACACGCACCAACAGTACGGAAATCAGCATGGCCTTGATATTCTTCGTAATTTTGCAAGCCTGCTTCAAGGTACTCGAAGAAGTCGGGCGTGTATTTCGTAAAACCTAGACCAGTGGCATAAGCAAGTTCACGAATGGCGAGCATTGCTTCTTCATGTACAGTAGAACTGCAACAAAAAAAGGACACGGAGAAGTGGAAACATCAACTGGTCAGCAGTGTGGGCGATTATGGACTTCACTTCTTGGTTGTTCAATTTCCGGATGATGACCTACAGTACACCACACAACAAAGCCTGCAGATCACTCTGCTTCTCCCTGTCACCCAATGAAAGTACTTGGAGATTAAATGTCAGGTTGAGTCTTCTCATGATCTCCTGACATAGTTGGCCTATGGTGCTCAAAGTTTCCTCTATCGTAAGCAGATGCACGAAGCCTCAAATGGGTAGAACCGGCACGATCCGAAGCACAAAGGAGAGCAGTGATAAGTTCATGAAGATAAGCGTGAGCACAAATGAGCTTGAGTCTGCATCTTCATAACCTAGCTTGGGCAAGACAATATATGGCTCTACAAACATTCTTGGCCACATTTGGAACATCTTTACTACTCTCCAGCAACACAGTAATGACAAGAGAAAGGTTTGCAACACATTACTGCTCTCCAGCAACACGTTACCCTTATTAGGTTGTGGAAGTGCTAACTCGCCACGCTTTCCGGGTTCTCCTACAATCAAACCGTTATGAAATATACTGCAAGCAGATATCAAGCGCTGAGGGATGGAGCCGTTAGAGGAACGCTCTGGCGACTCGCCAGGCGATTTCGCCGACGGCGGCCGATCTGGCGCTTGGAGCCCTGGCCGGTTCTGGGTGCTCTCGCCAGAGGGCTCCGATGAGGAGGAGGAGCGGACGTCCTCAGAAGAGAGGTCTCTCCGGTACTGCTGTCGCTCGCCAACGCCATCACCGACGCGGGACCTCAAGGAAGACAAGAAGAAATGGAAGAAGGAGGAAAAGAGGAGAAGGCAACAGGAGGCGGCGATGATCCTTCGATCGCCGTCAACTACGGTAAGTTCTCCGTCCATCTTCCAGCCAAAGGTCGGGCCGATCCGACGTGATGGTGAAGCAAAAAGGCCAGTTTTGTCGCCAACGTTCCACCACTGTGATGACGATGATGGGTGGATCATGGTCACAAGGCACCGCCGGCGTGCTTCCCCGGTGATTGCGGATGAACTGTCGTCCAGATCGCCGGTGGCCGCTGACTGCGGATCGCCGGTGAATTCAATATCTAATTTCGAATTTGTTCGAAATTCTGGGCCGATGGGCCAAAACGTGGCACCTGTGCGTGGTGGCCCTTGTGGTCGAATCTCGAGTCAACTGGGCTGTGGAGATAGACTTGTTGCTAAAACACCTGGACAGGTGATTGTTTTCACCATCCGATCTCGACAGAGGCGGCTGCTAGGGTTCCCATCATCGCTGATCTCCACCGACATGGCTTATCGCGGTGGGGGGAGAGGCGGCTATGACCGTGGTGGGGGGAGAGGTCCTACAGATCGCGGAGGAGGTTTTGCCGGACGAGGAGGAAGCCAAGGTCGTGGTTTTGACGGTGGTGGGTTTAACAACAACAACAACCCCGGGTATGGAAACGCGAACAACAACAATGGCTTCAACAGCAACTACGAGGTGGGGAGCTCAAGTGGAACGGCAGGACAGAGGTATGACAATGGTCAGAATTCGGGAGGTGGTGGCGGCAATGGCCGCATGGGTTGGCAGGGAGATAATTTCAGGAACAACAATGCTTTCAACCCTAGTCTTGGAAATTTTCAGAACCAAAACTTTGCCTATGGGCGTCAGGATGAAGGTATGCCTCAGGGTCAGTTCAACGTGGGCTCTGGCTTCAACAATGGCCGGCGCCACGACAACTCGCAGGGGCGATTCCAAGGCAGGTTCAATGGTCGAGGTTCTGCTAACAGGTCGGGGCACTATGGCGCTGGCCGAGGTGCTTTGACTGGGCTAGCTAATAGTCGTGCCGCAAGGGCTTTGGCGACAGCCAAAGCCAGGACTAGGGCTGGCAGTTCGGGCAGTCAGACTGCGGATGACGGTGAGGGTTCTCAGCCAGGTGCGGCACAGGTATCGGCGGCGGCTGATGCTCTTATACCGGTTGCCCAGCAGCTCATTGCCGGAGGAAAGGCTGCTACAAATCTGATGGACGTACACAGGGAAGAAGGTGGGCAAATGTTTTAGGTGTGGATTCTCGGGCCATGTTCTCGCGGACTGCCCCACGCTTTTGTGCGACTATTGTGAGGGTACAGGTCATGTTGATGAGGACTGTCACCTTTTGAAGATGGTAAAGCCACATGTGATCGTATATGGTCATGCTCATGATGATCTCACATTTTATGATGCTGTGCTAACTGAAACGTACAGACCTAAGACAATGAGCACTCGCATGGGATCTGTTTCGGTTGAGGGAGGACCGGAGGAGAGCTGACTATACCACAGATTGTCAGACAACTGCATCGTGTTGTGCCTGTTGATCAGTTTCAGTGGGAATTGATGCAGGTGGGACAAAATATTTACAAAGTGCAATTCCCTTCTAAGGCAGAATTGGATAGACTAAAAAATGTTGGCACTTTTAGGGTCCCTAACAGCCAAGTTGAGCTGACGGTGGATTCTTGGTTCATCAAGTCAGAACCATCTCTTTTGCTTCCAAAGTTTTGGATGTGGATGCATGGCATTCCTCCACAACACAAAGGTGATTTTCTTGCTATGTGGAGCTTGGGAACTCTCTTTGGGAAACCTTTTAAGGTGGACATGAAGTATACTAGAACATGGTGTGCTCCGCATTTTCATTGGATGTGTAGATCACACTAAGATACCAAAGGAGTTGCCTATTTTCATCATGGGTTCTACTACTTGACTTTTGAGAAGGAAAATGGGGTAGCTGGGCAGGATGAAGAGATGGGGATGGATCAGCATGATAATGATAGAGATAGAGATAATGGAAAGGACGAGGAACATTGTGTGTAGTCCAAAAGATCAAGGTGGGTTAGGCATTGAATTGCTAGAAATTAAAAACAGATGCTTGTTAAGCAAATGGCTTTTCAAATTGTTGAATGAGGACGGGGTATGGCAGGAATTACTTTCTAATAAATACCTATGTGGTAAAACGCTGGCACAAGTAACTCCTAAACCATCTGATTCTCCTTTTTGGAGGGGCTTAATGGCAGTCAAGCAAGACTTCTTTGCCAAAGGATCATTCATTATTGGTAATGGCCAAGGAATACGCTTTTGGGAAGATACTTGGCTGGGTGATTTGCCATTATCAGAACAATACCCGAACCTTTTTTCTATTACCGGTAATAAGAATGTTCTTGTTGCGGACGTGGTGGGTAATGCTCCACCATTAAACTTACAATTTAGATGTTCTTTAACCGGATCAAAATGGACGGAATGGCTAGAGCTAGTACATAAGTTGATGTCAGTGTCTTTGACATCGGAGCAGGATAGTTTTAGGTGGAAGCTGGCCACCAATGGTTTATTCACGGTTAAGTCTATGTATGCAGACTACATGCATGGACATACACCTTTTCTTAGAAAGTACGTATGGAAATTGAAAGTTCCATTAAAAATAAAAATATTCATGTGGTTTGTTAATAGAAAGGTGATTCTCACTAAGGATAATTTAATTAAGAGGAATTGGAATGGTAGTAAGAAATGTGTTTTTTGCCACCATGATGAAACGGTTGAGCATCTTTTTATATCATGCTCTTTTGCCCATAAAATCTGGAGATTGCTCCAGTTTACATATAATATTTCACCACCCACAAGTCTTGCTAATATGTTTGGATCATGGCTTGGGGGAATAGATATGAAATCAAAGACCCGTATACGCATTGGCGTTTGTGCTTTTATTTGGGCAATTTGGAACTGTAGAAACGACGTGGTTTTTTAACAAGATTGAAAATGTATACTTTTTACAGGTTGTTCCCGGGCTACATATTGGATTACTACGTGGTCTTTCCTCTTGCCGCAAGACCAGCGTTCCCTGATGGAGGCTGGCTGCTCCCGTTTAATGACGGTGGTGCGGGCTATCCTCAACCGGGATGGGTGGCAGCATGACCAAAGAATCTGCGCTCCTTAGTGCTTTCGGGCTCTTTTTAATAAACTGTGGCTGGCTTGTAGTCACTTTGGATTTCGTTGTTTATTATCTTTCTGTAATACTCAATACTCTGGATACTTTGTAATAAAAAGCCGTGTGCATCGATCTGATGCAGAGGCTGTGATTTCCCTTTTCTAAAAATCCGTAGGTCCAAATATATATCAGATTGTAGCTAACCCAGCATAGTGTTATCTAACTATCTGCCTTGTCATAAAAACAAACAAAAACAGGGTAACCCAATAAATATCACGAGAAGAACTAGTACCATTGTCACTACAAAACAATAGAGCATAGATTGTCACTACCAAATTAAGTCTATTTCTCATACAACATAAATTTGTACTGACATAAGAGAGTTGGAAAATCCAAGACAGGTACGGAAGCTACGGATCAGCTGCTGCACAAGAATCAACACCACCTTCAATTTGTGCCCTTTTTTGTTTGTAGCGGTTCAACGCATGACAAGGATCACTCATGTAAGCTTTTATCTCACTAACTTCTGAAGATAAGCCTGAGAACAGACCCTCCATTGTGTCCAGTCGTTTCTCCATTGTCCCAAAACCTTTAACAACTATCTCATGCAACCCCTCAGCCATTTTTGAAAGTTGAGCAATGCTGGCGATGACTGCATCAGGATTAATTGTTTGTTGTGGCTGACAAGAATTGGGCACGGGCTGCTGGTGTCGGACCTCAGTAACTTCAGGCTGCTGGTGCCGCACCTCAGCTAAGGCAGCAAGTAGTTCAGAATTCAGTTTTGGAAGCTGCAGGATGTACTTTTTGAGACAACAGTTGGTTTTGATGTTCGTAAGGTCAAGTTTCAGATGACGGAGAAGACAAAAGATATGAGGTGCATATGGTAATGCATGGTTTGGAGTTTCCATGGCCTCACACATCTCACTAAGGAGGAAATGTGCGATATCAAAATGCTGTCCATGGTATATGGAATAAGCAAGCTTCAGAAGCATGTTGCTACAACTGCCCCGACTTCCTGATCTAGGAAGAAGTGTATTTCGATTTATCTTTTGAATGAGATCAACTTCAGTTTTAAGATCCCGAACTAGACTGGTGTCAAGATTAGGTACTAGAAAGAGAGAGTGGACATCAACATCATTCCATGTGTGTAGAACAAGGCTCTCAGCTCTAGGCTCAATCAGCAAGGCATTTTCGAGATCTTCCTTGGTAGCAAAATAATGCTGCGAGCCTATCATGAAATCCATTTTGTTGCGATTAGGATCAACATAAAGAGTGCCATAAAATTGTCTCACAACATCTTCATTCCAAACCCAAGATGAATTGTCACTGGCTAGACCTTTGAGACCAAGATGCTCATACTTAGTGGACAAATCAAAAGGCCATGCTTCAGCCTCATCTATATCTGACCACTCGACAAATCTATGCTTGAACACTTGCTGACTGTGATAAATCTGATCATATAGCTCTTTTTGCTCATTGTCCCAAAAATTGCAGTCACAAGGAGTAGATCTATCAGCATCATATGGGTTACGCTGCTTCTGCTTCTTAATTTCAGGAAATCTCAACTGGCCCGATGACTTCTTCCTTTTCTGCCGCTGCTTCTTTTCCCTAGCCATGCCTATGACTGAAAGTGGGAGGAAAATGTCAAGACTAAGTACTTTATTAGGAAGTGCTTCTTTTTTCTTGAGGTCTAAAGTACGTAATCAGCTTAATTAAGTTTCCTCAAAGTTGTAAAATTGGGTAACAGATACTCATTAGGTGGCCTAACTTTGGAGCTATCACACGGTAATTGTCCTTATAATTTTGAACTTATTTATGTCCAGTGATGTATATATCATCAAAGCTAGCATGTAGGGAATGTGTACAGGGTGGAGTAAAAAGAAATTGTCAACATTGGATCCTAGATGGTTGAGAAGAGAAGCCATATCATGAAAACAAAAGTGGATATCCATTATGCAGTTGAGAAATTACAAATGGAAGCAACTAGCAAGAAGGGGCGAAACAGGGATTGATGTAATAGATTGTGTACTGTGCAAGCGTAAACTAGTGGGAAATTGGGAATCAATTTTCGTTTTAGCAAATGGCAACTGCATTTGTAGTTGTAGATGCCAATTTCCAATCACGGACAATGCAGCCGGGTAAACCTTATATTCAGAGGGAGATTTGAGGCCCCTAAACCTAGGCCGCGGATGGTCCGATCGAACAGAGAAATATGAGGAAGGAAACAGAAACGTACCTACCAAGCAGAGAGCGCGTCGTCGACCAGAAACTCCAGCACAATGCTAGTGCTAGCAAGTAGCAGCAGCGGCTAGGGTTTGAGACGGGGACCCAGCAATGTCTTGCGCGGGGGACGAGGGAGACGCGGCGCGGGATTCCCCCGGCGAAGCTACCTCCGGCCGCACCACCGACGATGGTTGGCGGCGGCGAGCAGCATGGGTTCGCTCACAGAGGAGGCGGCGGCGGCGCTCATCGTAGTGGACTGTGAACTGTGCTGAAGCCGTAACGGGAAGTGGTGTGAATGGAATTCTGGAAGCATCCACCCCGGGTGGTTACATACAGTGCGTGTTAATAAATTTGTAAAAACGATATTTTTTTTTGAACATAACAAACTTTATTCAACTCAAGCACATTTTACAGACAAAAGCATGAAAGGGGTCACGCTAGTTACAGATAGAATGTTCCTGACTGGACATGAACTTGCTTCTGAGCCTAAACAACGGATCAATAAAGATCTGTTTCGAATTCTAAGGGCTAGACGAGATAGATGGTCAGATTTAACATTGTTGTAAAAACGATATTGATCGTGGTCCATTTTAATCTGTAATATTTTTTTAAAAATACTCGTGTTTTAAAAGTGAAACGTCTAAGATATATTTTAAGTATACTGAAATTGTTAAGAAAAAAAGGCAAGTATCAAAGAAACATATGGCTCTCTAGGGGAAATTCCTAATATATATAGCTTCTAAAATAATGTCAAATCAGAAAAGAAAATTACAGTATTACAAATTGTTAGCTCTCATAGAGAAAGAACAATTTTAATCTGGAACTAACAGTAATATTAAAAATTATTTGCCCATGATAACGATGATTAAAGAGCAAAGAGATTTATTTTCTGATTGGGCCATTAACTTGTGTGAGTTTAGGTTAGATCACTCTCTAACTCAGCACACACACCATGGAAGACTACCGACAAGGATGCAAAAGTGCATTTGGTGGGATAAATAGGATAGCAAAAATTAGATGGTCCCCCACCCAATTTGTACTATCCCACCATCTCACTTTCACATCCCTAACTATCGAGGTCAAGCTCTCTCATGCTTAATGTTTTCCTTTTGACCTTGCACATTACAACACAACATCACTCAATCCTTGTGAGTTACAATGTGAAACTATCTTGCAAATATAAAACAACATGCCCGCCATAAACATCATGAACCAACAACTTATATAACCCAACAACGTGACGAGGGATGGGGGATGGGGGAGGCTCAAATACGATCTTATAATCTTAAATACTTAAGCATTGGACAATGAGGTTGGGCCCGCCAATGTGCCGATGACCGGTTGGGTCCGCCTGTTGGAGTCCTACGTGGCTGATGTGTCCACACTTTTCAGGCACCGCACTGACCGACCGCATGCGCCCGCCCGTGGTGTGCCCGAACAGTGCCCAACTCGTACTTGTCGTCGATCACGGCCTTGACAACGTCTCAACGGCAGGAGCACACATATTTCTTATTAGGATATATTACATGCATGGGTCCGATATTACATTATGTAAATCCAGTTCTAAAGTTAGGGAAAAAGAGATTGTGCTCGGAACAATGGACATTGTATAATGTGTAACAATTACACCCTTGTGACACTCCCTAGACTAAACATTGGAACAGGCGTTGGACCACACACAAAACGTTTGTGGTGTGGCAAGCAGCATCCCTTTATTCCGCTTGCTAGGCCAACAAATACAATAAGAACCAGGAAATGGGGATCACCATTCCTAATTTCATTATGAAAAAGAGAAGTATTGCCACAACAGAACACAGCAGGGAGAAAAACCCTGAAGAAAGAAGAAACTTATGTACGTACATCGTCCCACCAAAAGGAACCAATGGGGCAAGCATCATGCCGGACAACATCATTGTAACATCACGAAGCCAAAGACGGTATCCTAGTCTTGGTGAGGATGTGACCTACCTTCACGGCAGATGATAGTCGACATATCATTTTTTGTGTACCAACGTTCTCTTAGAAACGGAATTTCTTATGCAACAACACAACAAGATTGCAATCCCAAACAAGTCAAACCGTATCATCAAAAATATCATCAACAATCACAAGTTTGCATCCAAGTGCAGAATTAACAAGCCATCATAGTATACCAGCAATTCAAACACACTCGATGTTCGAGAAATATAAATATAGGTTCGTGAACAAAGGAGACATATTTAGTAAAATGACTGATCGCTAAAGAAGACAAGCAAATGTTTGCATGTCAATCCAATCCCTAATACTGCCAAAAAATCACTCACTTGGTAGGCGCTCTGGGTTTGATGATGTCATCGAATTTGATGGTGTCCTCAAGCTAGATGATGTTCCCACCCCAACATTAATGTTCTTGAACATTTCAATTTTGGATCATAAACAAAAAGAGACACATTATTGGTTCGTGAGGGATGAGTGAACAAAAATAAAAACTTGCAGATAAATCCTTGCTTGATTCGTTCTCATTTTCACTTTGTATATACATTCTTCAAGGTCATTCCACCTTATTTTGCTAGATTTTTTATTTTTCTACGAGCTATATTAAAATTGTATGATACTAACTCTCAGTAGCCTGTACTAATCTAGGTTAATTAAAAAAGTGACCCATTTGGTGCATGACGGAGCGATTGAAGACAACACACTTTTTTAACTGGGTCAAGTTACATAAATATAATTTACACTAATTTTGTATACTTTTTCATAACTTATTTTATTACATTAAAGTCTAAATGATTATATTTTTTATTCTGTGGTTGGCATAGTTATCAAAATATAAAATGTTAGCAATATTAATGTAGCGTCCATTCTGTTGTAATGTGTATAAGAAATACACTTAATTATGCAAAATTTAAATTATTTTTAACAACAACTATCTAAGTTTTTATTGTATCAACATTGGCTAAAACTTGACAAAATTTGGCAGACATATATCAACTACATATAGTTCAACAAATATCGTAATAGGAGTTTCCATGTATCATGATGTAAGAAAAATTATAGAAACTTCCAGATTATATATAAATGGAACTATTGGCATGACTACAAAATTTTCCGTTGTAAATTGTGTGTTATAAGTTACCATGTGTTCAATAATAATCTAACAACACAAACATGGTTTGTATTTGATATTTAAATGGGATCACTCGTATTGATCATGAACGGTCATATTAATATTGTGAATCCCTGCATACATACATACATACATACATACATACATACATACATACATACATACATACATACATACATACATACATACATAAGTATACATACATACATACATACATACATACATACATACATATGTTAGGCTCATCTCAACATTTTTGGTAACATCTAGTGTACAACATATCACATCATATTATCAAACAAAAAGTAAATTAAAAACTTGTTAACATAAATTAACGATAACTAAACTCTCATACATGATTCATGGTGTGGACTTCCTCCTACGCACTTACTGAGCATTTTTTATTTATGTAATACTCCCTCTGTTGCAAAATACTTGACATAACTTTGTCCACATATGGTTAGATATGTTAAGTGGGTAGATACATCCATATTTTGACAAATGAAAGTCAAGTATTTTGGAACAAAGCGAGTAGTTTCTTGGGCATATTATAATACTATGAATTCGAAAAGCTTTATTATTTGAGCCTTCCTACTATTGGAACCCAGAGTTGGCACCGACAAGACTGAAGCGCGTTTAAGAGTATGTCATGCAAGTCTCCGCATTTTTTAAGCCCGTAGTGAGTCGAGCCGAGACCTAAACCCTCTGTCACGAAGACATCTCTATCAACATCCTCGTGTCACTCGCTAAATTGTAGAAAGTGTGAGGTGTAACGTAGGAGGACATGAAAAACAAGTGAGGAGCTAACAAATAATGAAGACACGTCCTCAGTTGGTCCTTTCTTTACTGAACTAAAGACAACCAACTGGACACGTCACCGCACAAGCACAAGAGCTGCGCCGGTGACATACATGGCCTGGTGGTGTCTAATGCGAGGTGCTCCCTGTTCTACTGAAAGAAACAATTTTGAATGTGTAAAAAATTTACGAAAATGTTAATGTTCAAAAGATATGTGTGTAAGACCTGTAAAATTTTCAGATCCAAATTCGAAAAGAGCATCGAAAAACAAAAAAGACAAATTTAACACGAATAATGTCATTTGTTTTAAAAAATTCTGATTTTTCGTACATGTTGATAATGGTGTATTCTACTAAGATGCAAAATCTCAACTGCAAACACCTTGTATTTTGAGATATACAAAAAAGATAAATTTGACAAATCTTGAAGGTTCAAATTTTTTGCACCGTTCACATGAGATGTGCACTTTTGTCATTTTACACAGGCTAGAATACAATGTATTTCGAGTTGGGATTTCACACACTGATAAAATACATCTAGATTCTTAAAACTTTAAAATTTCGTATTCAAAATTTTCCAAAAAACTCACGCAAATTTTTTTTTCTTCCAAAAAACGAGCTACATGCTGGACCGCAAAATGCCACACTCGTTATCTACACTAGTGGAATTTAGCGCGGCGGCACGCCGCACCCTTGGTGAGAATTTGTGCAAGGGTAAATACACAACAACATAGATCTCTGGTGGTGTACTGCATTTTGACATTCCACATGGCTTAATTAACTAAAATCCACACCATGGTTCCAAATTAAAGCAAGGAGAACATGCATGGTTAATGATACATTACATTTTTTGCAGTACGGTCTTGAGATTTAAGTATAACAGATAGAAACAGAGGAGCTATCGGATTAATAAAATAATAATTTAATATCATTGAAACCAATAGCACACAGTAGTAGCAGGAGTTACTAAGAATAACTTAGCAATTCCATAGAGCGGAAATCTCCTGGATAACAAAAGGATTAAGCACTGTTTTGCAGCAACTGTTCCACAATAACCACCAAGAGAATCGAAATTGACTGCCACACAGATAAGATAACTGCAGCGAGAATGTGAGATATAGAGCGCACACCTATCTCTAAAACCAAAGGACCAGGTTGAGACTCCCTCGTCCATCATGAACGCAATGGACATGCATACTAAGGAACACAATAACATCGAGGATGAGTACTGGATGCCTCCTTTGCTGCTCCGAAGAGTGTTGTTGTTTGTTGAAGGCCAATCATATTCAATTCATTACGCTGAAAAGGAAATGGAGTGTTCACTCTTTGTATCTATCAACGGGTGAAGTAACATAGAATTTGAGAATACATGTCACTATTACTTGCTACCTGTAGTTATTGTACAATCCGAAGGTTGCTGATCATGTGCTTCCATATTGATCTATTTTCGAAATAGACAACAATGGTTCACAACTCTGCTAGCGCAAACAAAAACCAATCCATCAGCTCCCCCTCCAGTGGCTTATAAATTCACCACACTGAGAAAACTTGCTTCAACAAAGAAATTAAGAAAAAAATGTAAAACCCAAATGGATATTTCATGTTGTAACTCAACTGATCAATATTCATCTTGTTTTTATTTTTGTCCACATAATGTTAATCATGTGAGATAAAGAATTGTCAATGAGCATATGTCTCGAAGTCGAAAAATGGATGGACAAAGCTGATGCTTAGACTAAGAACCGATTACATAATCAACATTTTCATATATATAAATTGAAACCTTTGTAGTACAACAGGGATGACAACAAAAAACTTATGTATGTCATTTAACACAACTACAGAGTTGTAAGTTACAATTCATTTTCTTGTGTTGATAAGGCCATAAGTAAATTTAATAGTACTTTTGAAATAACATATGTGTGTCAAATAACTTCTCAGCATTTCTTTCTGTAGTGTAATACTCAGCGGACAAACAATTGTAAATATTTCAGCAATTCTTATTTGCATGTTTCAAACATAGAGGATTACATATTTTTCCTAAAGTGGGACAAAGCACATAAGTAAATTAAAGTTGAATCCTCCAAGGTACCTAAATAAAAAGGATTGGGAGATCGAAGTGGAGGCAGTGTGGGCTACTGGTTCTGCAAGGGGGTCATCGAGAGGGAACCTGGTGACCGGGTGCGACCGACGTGGACCGCCCGGGTGACCTGGTGACGCGTCGGCACGCGATTGGACGAAAATCACCGAATGGGCGCCGGCTGCAAGCAAGCTTCAATGATTATGCCATGTGAAGGCGTTGGCCACCTTGATTCTGGAGATGGTCAAGCCGTGGAGATGAGAGCAGATTCAAGAGGAAACATTGTGATAAGATATTTAACATGCAAGCTCTAGACTTCTCTTTGTTAAGTATAACATATTTCCTATTCATACATCTAGCATAATTCTACACTGCCTATTGCCTCTATTAAAACATTGCAACACCACCGAACACCTGTTTTGTTGTAAAGACACCTAGTTGGCATCTGAGCAAACAATAATTTGAACAACAGTATGCCGAGATTACAAAGTACCCCCAACCTACATTTGATTAAACAATTTGCAGATCAATACTCAAACACCCAAGACACATTTAAATGTAGAGTTTGACTGCTCACACTACAGGGATCAAAGATGCTTGCATGTTTAATACTGAAATGAAGAACACATAGCCTACAAACTAACATACAAAAAATCATATGCATCAGCTTTAAATGAAGTTAGAAACGTAGAAAGGACACATATGCTACCGAGAGACTATTGCCTTAGACATGCAAAGCTTTATCATGGGCCTCTCATGCTCTCCGTCTCACCTGCCAACAAAATTGAGCATATAAAAAAAGAGAACACACATGAGAAAATGTCCACATTAAGATGCGAACCATCTAACGCACCCAAACAATTCTACAACATAAGCAATCATGACAAAATAGTTGTATCTTCTACAAATATTACATTCTCAGCTAGTAGATACCAGATATCTATTTTCTAGCTAAATACTGAAATACTTCCATTTATCATCCGTGCAATTCTCGAGTATAGGTTCTCGTTTTTTAAGTAGCAGTTGTTTCAGCTTCAAAACAGTTAGAAGGTATCAATTAAAATTTCTACTAACTGGTTGTGGGGTCCGGTAAAAAAAAACTCACTGTCCTATTTTTTAAGTGGTCAGATAGTATGTAGAAAAATGATGCCCCTATCTCCCTGGCTGACATATTTTTTGAACCCTTTAAACCACCAACATCTCGAACCATCTCACACAATATGCTAAATTTCCTCCTATCCATTCGAAGCTGGCTTATACACATTGTGTCGCTGTCACTAATTAGTTTATACAAATCCTCACCTCTTAGCTCTTTACTTTTAATTCTTCTTTGCATTTTCAAACACTTCCTTGTATAAGCTAATGCAAACAGTAAGCACACATAATGATTCATCAGCATGGCAGTAGTCACGATATCTCTATTTGCTATATTCTTTCGTTGGCATCTCGTACTTAAAGGGAACCGATCCATAACAGGGTAAAGTGTCATGTAAAGAACATATGAAAATGAATCCCACGCTATATGAAAAAGAATTCGAGAATCTAACAATTAAAAAGAAAGGAGATGGCATCCGACCACAACTTTTGAAGTATAATAAACAATTACTACACATCGGGAGTGAAATATGAAGAGATAAGTATATGCTTTGTTGACCATAAACATATTAGATCAGGTGTATTCTTGATCAAAAGCGACCAGAAGAGAACAGATCAAACAAAACGACCAGATCATGTTGTTCCCAATAACTACGAATGCACCCTCAGCCTAATATCTATGTATAGGTTTAAATAGGATCATTTCATCAAGCAGAGTACATGTCATGTTGCTACATGGATACCATTGAATGTCATTAAACATGCAGACAATAAATAAAACAATCAGATAAAGGTGGTGTTGGTCATAAACAACATGTTCTTCTAGAAAATTAAATATTAGTTCAAATTTCCTTTCACCTGATTTTTCTTTTGCAACAACACAAGGATGTTGCTGCAGATGGATAGGTCGACTGGAAGAGAGCAATCTGTGTGAAAACAAATGGCCAACTCTAATTACTCACCGAGTCAAGTACAAATCAAATAGGAAAAATAATTGGAGGAGAGGCTCTAAAGGAATGGATGAGGGAGCATCAATTTCAGTACAAAAAAGACTGCAGATTCAGTGTGTTGAACTGTATCAACTCCAAGTGTCACATCTCTTCGGAATTGCAGGACTATGAATTCTCTGCAGCAAATCTTAAGTTTGATTCTGAGCATTAAAAATTTGCCGTATTCCAAATGAGCAACCAGAGCATGTACCAGAACACATGAAAAATTACCAGGACTATGAGTGAGGTCGCCCATGAACATAGTACTATACGAACATAAATGGTAATCTTGCTCGCGGGACCAGCAAAAATCAATACAGTACTGATGTAATCTCGTCGGGGTTGTGCGCAGAACATGGAAGACAGAACATATCCAGAGCTCACTTGGCGTGGGTGGCGAGGCATTTGGCGGAGCGTCCAGCGACGATGATGTCGCAGGCGAGGGCGATCTCGAACCCCGCGGTGACGGCGAACCCGGCGATGGCGCCGATGGTGGGCTGGCGGCAGAGCTCCATCTGCTTGAGATCTCCTTCGCCGCCGCCAGGTCCGCCCCGGACCAGAAGGCGCGGCCGCGGCCCGCGAGCACCACCGCGGCGACGCCGTCGTCGGCGTCGAGCCGCCGGAACGCCGCGGCCAGGGAGATCATCATCGAGCGCGTGAGCGCGTCGGGGCGGTTGATGGTGACCACGGCGACCTGGGACCCCGGCCCCGGCGGCTCGACCAGGATGAGGTCGCCGGCGTCCGGCGATGTGGCGGCCACGGAGCTAGCTAGAGCTGGGTAGATCGCGTCTGGATTTGGTTGGGTAGCTCGGGCCTCGTTCCCCAAATAGGTCGCCCCTAACGGTTACGGAGGGCGGCGCCGTGGCCGCGAAAGCCGGAGAAGACGGAGCAATACGGTCGCTTCCGAGCTCCATAGCAGGCTCGAGTTGACCAGGAGCACGGTGGAGCGACGGCGAACCTCCCCAGCATCTCAAAGTAGCAGCATGAGGCCAGAGACGGCGGCGCGCGGCGACGGCCGGAGTCGGAGAAGAAGGGCTTGATTCGCCGCGGTCCGAGCGTCCCTGCACGCGTGGCTTGCGGAGGAGGTAGAGGAAACGACGGCGGACCTCGGGGATTGCTTGAATGCGTCGGGGGAGGCCCGGAGCGGCGTGCCGGCGCGTCGGCGGCGCCGGCGACTTCGCCGTCGCGCGCGGAGAGAGAAAGGACGGGGAGATTCTGCTGAGCGTTTTGCAAGAAAGTCTGGAAATTTTCCGTAATTTTCAAAACGGTCCCTCGTCTCGCGATTTTGTGGACTGCGGGTTGGTTTCTGTTTCTGGGAGGGGTTTTATTGCAAAATCGTCATGGTTGTGCTGCGTGGGCCGTCCGATCGCCGAGCGACGGCCGGGATCGAAGTACTGTAGCTACTGAAGCATGCTACAGTAATGCTACAGTAGCTACTGTTCTAGGAACAGTAGCCGAGCGAGGAGAGGGCGAGAAATCGTTCGTCTTTCATATAGTTAGTAGATAGATAGATAGATGCTGGGCCTTTTGCAGCCGGATCTGCTAGGGTTGCTCTTGCTCTAAGAGCAGCGAATTGTAAAAACCGAAAAGAAGAGGGAGTAAAAAGAGAGGAGAAAACTCCATGGCAGCCGAGGGTTCCAGCGGCAGCGGCGGCGGCGGCGCCCAGAAAACCTCGTCGCCTCAGAAGACAAGAGAGCGTGGAGCGGCGAAATTCCTCTCCGGCTTGCCATCGCGCGGCAACTTCTCCTCCAGCTCCATCTCTTCCAGCCTGGTACGCGCCCGCCCCCGCTAAAACCATAAACGGCTCTGTTCCTGGACGTCTAAATATCGCGGTGAGAGGCTTCTGAATCCACTTTCCTGCTGTGACCTGCGCAGGGAGGCCTTAGGGTTTACGTCTGCGAGCACGACACGGATCCTCCAGGTCAGTTGGACCTTGCAATTCTCCATTTCGATTAGTTGATTAGGTTAAATTTTATCTTTCAATTCATTTGTGATGGCGAAGGGTATGGGGGAAATTTGGTGTAACAGAATCTGTATGTTGGTTTCAACACGATTTGTGATATTAGAATTCTTTGCTGTAGGTTTGTTGGGTCCCTTCTCTAGTTTCAAATGAGGCTGATAGGTTTAGTATTTTTGGTGCCTGAAACGTGAGACTAGTGTGTACTGTTAATGTCAGAAAAGTGCATTGGCAGAGAAGGTTTTGTATCCACTGTTCTTGGAGTACTGTTCAGTTTATTTCAGTGCTTTAGTCCAGTGTAAGATCCTAAGAGGTAACAGAAAATATAGCTAATCCTGATATTTGACAGAGATGTAATGCGAATGATTGGGATTTAATTTTGCATCCACTGTAGATCTTTGGGGGTTGAGAAAATCGTCTTAAAGGCTGTTTGCTTGATATGATGTTAGTGTTATGAACTTGTACTATGATAGTGGACACTGGAATTTATAGATTACTGTAGGTCTATGTTGCAAGGTTTTTGAGTCGCCGAGCCAAGTCAAGTTGCCAGCCCTGTGACTCGCTGTATAGTCGCCCAAGTCGCGAGTCCCCCTGATTTTGAGAAAACCCCCCCCCCCCCCCCCCCCCCCCCCCCCCCCCCCCCCCCTGATTTTGAGAAACGGTGACTATACAGCGGTTTTTCGCTACTCAGTAACCATGCTATGCTGTGTGTCTGATGAGTGTTTGCTCTGAAACTCTTGTAGGTATAACTTTAGATAATAGGACACTGGGAATTTGGTTAAGGTATCGTTCTTTCAATTCCAGTGATAAGGATCTAGCATTTCTATAATTGGAGGTATTACTGGGGGCACATATAGTGGTTTAAGGCCTTGTAATTTCATTAATTTTCCCTCATAAGGTTATTTCTCAATTCTCATGTTCGATAACATTACTGGTTTGGAACCTATTTCTGGAATAGGAGTAAACCACATGGACAATTTAAATTCAATTTTGGAAGTAAAGAGTTTACATACAAACATGAAAATATTGTCGCGAAAGTTAAACCTACGAAGATTTGCAGTGTTACCAGGTATGGGTGCATGTGCATGGTGGCTCCCAATTCCCATGAATTCGTGGTGCTAAAGTAAATTAAATATAATATGCTGTATAACATGCGTGGTTTTGACATCAATTGAAGTTTATTATGTCAGTATTTTTTATGAATGTTGCGCAGATGCATCAACGCAACACAAACAATTATCATCACAAGTGTTCGCAATTTTCCATAAATGTTGATAAGTTGATATAGGGCTTGCTTGGTTTGATGCCAAAATTTGGATTTTTAATGTTTTGGCAAGCAAAAAAATTGGCTGGCTACCAAATTGTCTAGCCCACCTCTAAAACATTGTCAATTCTGTGCAAGTTTTGGCAATGCCAAAACATTGTCTAGCCCATTTTTGGTAGCAAACTAAGCACGTGCATATATAATATGAAAATAGTATTCTTGCCCCTTCTATGTACATTGTGTGCCCTGTCTTGTAAATATGATTCCTTTCAATATAGTTTACCTCGGGAGCTTCCCTAAAGTTTTCTGTATAAAACAAGTGTAGTTGGGATAACCATGAAACTATGAAACGATATTCTTGCATTGTGCACTGCAGATTATCTTACTTTCCATCTGGCGCTGGTGAACTGGAACACATTTGCCACCTGTTGGGGATGTTCTTTTTAGACAAAGTGCAAAGCTTCCGTCTAGATGCATGTATAGGAAAGAACACATCAACATGCATTTGAGGAGGTTAATTAAAATCTAGACACCCTGCTACAGCTAAGGAGGCTGGTTTTGCACTATGGCACAGAGCCCTATTGTCGCGGACAGCGAACAAAGAAGTGCTTCTGCCATGATCTTCTCTCCCAGTTGTGAATACCCTCGGCCATTCACCCTCAAAGATGCAAGTGTTGGAAATGAGCCAGGTGGAGAGCATGACGAGAGAGGCCACCCATCCACTGCGTGCCGGTATCGACATGGAAACCGTAGACTGCTCGCCATCAGAGCTGTGCTGGTGGACAGTCCCCAAGCTAAGACCTCGTGGCAAACCAGTCTGGAGACCCAGTCCATGAGAAGTTGGAGCATTGTCCTCAACTGATGGTCACAGAGAAGGCAGTGAGGCGCGTGGGGAAGGCCGTGACGAGCAAGAGGGTTGGCCATCCAACACCGATCTTGGCATGTCAGCCAAGTGAAGAAGCGATGTGACTGGGAACCCACTCTTCCAGCTGAGCCTCCATGAACAGGATCTCGCAGCACACAGGAAGAAGGCTTCATAGCCAGAGTGAAGCCAACAGAGCAGTTTCCATGCGTTGTCCAGCCCATCTAAGCGCGTTATTACCGAACTGAAACGCTGCATAGCACACCAGAGCCTCACGTATTGGACCACTGCATAGTACACCAGAGCCTCACATATTGGACCCAGCCTATGGCGCTAAGAGCTCTGGTGACCGATCAGATCCTCCTCCATAGTGTGTGCCGCTGGAGCAATCTCAACAATGTTCTGCCCATGGATTCTCCCAAAACAAGGCAGTCTTCCTATCGCCGACAATCGTAGGATCTCAACAATGTCCTGCCCTTGGATCCTCCCAAAACAAAACAGTCTTCCTATCGCCGACAATCGTAGATGTTGACGTGAAGAAGATATATCCCTCTCAATTGTGGAAGAATTGCATGGTTTTAGTTCTTCTTTGTGACGCTGCCATTTCTGCCACAGTATCATCGACCACCCAGTGTGCGTAAGGTTGCGCTCATCTCCTCCTAGCCTGACAGGTCGGCATACCATAGCATAAATTGACGTGGCAGTAGGCCCCCGTGCACGTTGCTGTGATGAGGCAATTTTTTTTAGCTTACCATCTAGCTGAATTGTTATCTGGTTGATTGGGGACTCGGGCCAGCCTATATAGAGCTGGTTGGTATATTTCTAATCCATGATTGATGTGGAGGTTTGCCTGGTCCTATTTTTGCAGATCACTTGTCACAAACCGATTACCTGAATATATGTTATTTAGGCCTTTCCCTTTGTAAATTTGACTAATTGATATTTGTGCTATTTTAGAGGGACAATTAATCGAGACGGATACGACAAATATCTTAATCAGACATCTCCAGATAAAAAAAAAGAGACTGAGGCCAAAGACGCAGGTTCTCGGACTCCAGGGGAAAGCGGCAAGGGAAAAAGGTAAGACTGCTGACAGCATGCACAACCTAGGCTCTATAGCGTGCTAGCTGGGCATCTCTTTTGTTAGTAAATCTCGTCTTCTTCCATTGTATAAAACTATGTATCCCTGTACATGTGATGTGAGATGGATTAACCTTGTGGCATTTCCTGTTGCCTTTAGCAGTTCTTTTGGCCTCTATGGTTATTATGTGGTCAATTAGTTCTCAAAATCTCAGGATCTAGCTTATTCAAATCCATGAGCTCTGAATTTCTTGTGCCTAGTTAATCATTCTGGTTTAAATTTAATGCTGTTTAACTCCATTAGTACGTCAAAACCTTTTTCTGCTTGTTTGTCATTCCATGTTTGATGTTCCTAAGGGAGTATTCAGTTTGATCCAGAGAAGAGAGCATAGCTTAATAATTTCTCACGAATTGAGAGCTTTCTAAATCCATATCGAGTTATTCCTTTTTGTTTCCATTGGATTTAGGTTAAAAAGTTCTTATTTACTCACTAAGAACATGTGTATATGTCTTACAAGATTCCGTTGATGATAGGAGGGGTTGAGTATAGGATACCTACCTAGCTTTGGCATGGGTCACTCTATAGTGGATTCAGTCTAGGCACAGTTCAATCATACTTCACTTCTGTCTGCGGGAAATATCTAATTTACGATTCAACAGAGCTGTTGTTACTCTGAGTATATTGTTCCTGTGACTCTGTAAGCCCTGTGGATTTTTAGTATTTCTGAATGTATTATTTCACATAGTTATTCAATTCAGATGCTATGTTTGTGAATAGCTTTTCTATTGACAAAGGTCAGCAGTATTTATCGAACGCTTAAAATTGACCTCGCTATTGTGAACACAACCAGGGGTTCAACGATTATCCACAAAGTTGATTGCCTCACTTCTGAAGTTCAGTCCTCAATTGTAGCATGTAGGTTTAATCGAAACATATGTTTGCAATTGGTGGCATTCATTCCTTGAAATGGCTGTTAAATTATTCTAAAACTTGGACATCTGGGTTTGGAAGAACCGTTATTTTAGAACTTAAAAGCCTGTCGTTTAGAAGAACCGTTGAAGTGTATCATACATGTTGCAGGCTCTTGACTTAAACCCCACCCAGCACAGTCAATTTTTCTAGGCTATTGTATTTGTTTCCTGATAAAGCCTTTTTGTATAGGTTAGTATTTGTACCTTTGAGAAGAAGCAGTGGGGAAGTTGGTAGGTGTCTTTCGCGAATTTATTTAGGTTTGCAATTAGAAACTCATAGAAATGATAAAGAAGCTAAGGACCTATGAAGTGAGAAGTGACTACTAAGGGCTTAACTACAGTAGCAACCTGGTATGATCTCGTGCATTAAGTTTGTGGAGTTACTTCAGAATGCGGATATTCTGTTACAAATCATAGAAACTTTAGTTGCGTTGACACTTTTGTATGTCTGATCATCAGTGATCTTGAGTGTTATTAACTACTTGACGTATGTGTACCTTCTTCTCAAGACTTGTAATTTTTTAAATTCAAAAAGGCTTTTATTTTTCTTTGCCTGCTTATCAGTGATTTAACTTCACGTAACTTCGATACGGAAGTAACTGTATTTCTTTTTCTCTAGATCGGCTGCCAGAAGTTTGGATGTGCAAAATTCATCAAAAAGGCCCAACTTGGGTAGTTCTTCAGGGCTGCCTTCCTCTGGTAAGTTCCATAATAATGTTCTTCACTTTTATCTTCACCTCCGAGTCTTCTATTTTGATCATCTCTGAGTAAATGGATGTCATGATAGTGCATAAGGTGTGAATCTTGGAGGCAGATAGAGCAATATCTGTCATACAGTGTCAACAGAAGCCAAATTTGTCTCATTTGACTGAAGTGGTATAAGTAATCAGCTTACATCCAACTTCTTACCACAAATTCCGTTTTGACTTATAAGTGAATCAAGTCTATCCATGGTTGCTTTTGTATATAATCAAGCCTTATTTAATAGTAATCACATGTCTCGTCATACACTTGAGATTTATTAGTATAGGTCTTAATCATGCATGCTTTAGCATTTTAACATGTGAAATTAACGCACCCTTGTCTTTTTCCAAAACCCCAATAGCTGTGTTGTCTCACCGATCTAATGGATACTTTAACCTTGCAGAAGAAGCAATATCTGGCTTTTCACAGCATACACTGCAATCCTTCACTGTAGAGAGGTTGCGGGCACTTCTCCGACAAAGAGGCTTGACAACTAAAGGGAAAAAGGCAATATATCTATGCTTGAATATCTTATTCTGAATTTTATATCCATTTGACTTCTTGGGCTAAAGCTGTAGACTTTATTGAAAAGAACTTCATTGAAGATCAAGTCTATGTCGTACATTTAAAATCTTAGATGACTCTGAATATGCTCGACAACAGTTATATACTTTAAAGCTTGTTAATTGTAGAATATGCGAAGTGATATTCAAGTGTTGTGAGAAACCTACCTATCGTATATTGTGCTAGTAAGTTTTACAATGGCTTAGCAAATTTTATGCTTAAAGGTAAAATAAATTTGCGAGCAAAATCCAAATATCTGCGATGCAACTCAATTAAATATGGTAAGGATGAAATGCAAAATTCTGGAAAAGCAAACCCATCTTCCTGAGGTGCTAATGATGCTGTTCTGGACTATTGCTTTCTGTATGATGCACTTGGTGGTTTTTGTGCTTATTCACGTTATTCTATGCCATTATCTGTGTTAGAAAAGGTGGTATAATTGTAAAATAATGCTGAGGCAGTGTTCGTGCATGCATCACCCAGTCTGGGATCACCCATCTTATGGAGAAATACTAACATTAAATATGATAAGGATGAAATACAAAATTCTGGAAAAGCAAACCCATCTTCTTGAGGTGCTAGTGATGCTGTTTTGGACTATTGTTTTCTGTATGATGCACTTGGTGGGTTTTGTGCTTATTCACGTTATTCTATGCCATTATCTGTGTTAGAAAAGGTGGTATACTTGTAAAATAATATTGAGGCAGTGTTTGTGCATGCATCACCCAGTCTGGGATCACCCATCTTATGGAGAAATACTAACATTATTATGGTGGCCTTATGCAGGACGAACTGATCACTCGCTTAAGGGAGTCGCAGAGTTGATATCAATCTCGGACGAACTGATCACTCACTTAAGAGAGTCGCAGGGTATATCAGTCTCAAGTTCCCTCTTTTTGTGTGTGGTTAATCTGGTAATGTAAAACGTTGGCGAGAGCTGAATGACTATGAGGTGTACTTGTTGATTGGTTGTTGTTCTATGAATTCTGGTGATTTACCCTTGTTTTGCATTGAGAGCTTATGACGAGTTAGATATGTTGTAGTGAGCTTTCACTACTTTATGCCTATCACTACTTTACGACCTATCACTACTTTAAGACGATGTGCGTCTTTTTTTTCCCTTTTATGTGTTTTGTACCCACCTAAACCGTATTTTCACTTTGCGCAATATTTTACCTTTCCCTTTTTGCGCACCTGTGCTGCTATTTTTCCTTCTACCTCTGGTTTTTTCTCCGTTGATTTTTTTTTCTGGGAGAGGGAGTTAGCACACTCACTTATACCATAAATTAACTTTTTAGCAACTGCAAATTTAAAATGCAACATATTAAGGCCTTGGTCGTTGTGCGCGCATTAGTCGTAGCTCGTAGGACGTGCTATGGCTTGACCGCGCCTTGATCACGGGGCCTACGACACTTAAAATTCTACCACGAGACTTGTCTACATCCGTAGCCGAGCTGACGACTACCGCAAGCAGTGCTCCCAGCGATGCTGCTGTTTCAGAACTGAAGATTGATAGAATCAAGACTGTTTATTGATCAAAGATTTTGGGGTATTTATACCCTCTAGGGGTGGGCATAAAAACCGAAGACCGAAATGACCGTTAAAAATTTGGGTAGCAAAGTAGAAAAGATCGAAATTAGGTCAGAAATTCGGTTATCACTTGTACATAACCCGAATAGACCGAAGGACCGATTTTATTTTATTTTGAGTGAATTATGTACGGATGCAGCCGAATTTGTGTGCCAGCCTAGTTTATGTACATCTAGTCTATAGGCCCAACTACTGAACCAAGCATACCATCTAGCATCTAGGCTTAACAACTGAGTATCCCAGCATAGCGTACTGCAGAATCTCCCGTGCGCGAGAGACCAGTCGATCGCTTCCCACTTTTCCAGTCCCGGGCGCCGATTCCCCTTCTTACGCCCTATATTTTGGTCTATTTGGTCATGACCGAAGACCGGACCGAACAGACCGAAGAACAGAAAACCGGAAAGACCGAATTTATTACGGGTATCATTTCTGGATGACCAAAATTATTAAAGACCAGAAAGACCGAATCGAACTAACTGAAAAGACCGAACGCCCACCCTTACCCTCTGTACATTGGTGAAGTTAACTTAGACATACCTACACCATCCCGAAGAACACAACTGGTTACTCCTGAATTTAGGCGGTGGATTCCACCTCCTGATAATCTCTCAAGAATTAACGTGGATGGTGGTCTATCTAGAGAGATGGGCACTGGAGCAGCTGCAGCTGTTTGCAGAGACTCGAATGGAGGATACCTGGGAGCTTTCGGTGCTTGTTCTGAAAGGGATTTCTGACCCAGGTACTTTAGAAGCTCTTGCTTGCAGAGAAGGTTTAGCTTTGGCCGATGATTTATCCATCTCGAGGCTTTTTCTGGCCTCGGATTGCAAGGGCGTTACAGATGATATTGCTGAGGATTCAATGGGAGTTCATAGCTGCGTAACTCGGGAGATAAAGCACAGGAGCCGGTCCTTCCTGGACTGTCGTTTTGTACATCAGCGGAGGAGCTCTAATACTGAAGCCCACAATCTCGCGAAGTTTGCTATTTCTTTAGCTGTTGGCCGCCACCTGTGGCTGGGCACACCGTACGATCCTAATACTGTACCTGTAAACATTGTGGCCGCCACCTGTGTCTGGGCACACCGTATGATCCTAATACAAATGTCAAAAATGGCGGTTACAAGACTTTGCGATTGTTTGGAAAGGATAACGCCAAACTCTTAACTGTTAATAGTTAGTTTAGAATAAACGCTAACTATTTGCTTCGTCTAATTACAAAGCTAACTATTAATGATACTCCCCCTTTGACAAACGTTGTTCCTTGGAGAATCATCATCATAAATTTCTTCATATTATATTGGAATTCTTCATATAATCTTTGAGTGCTGAAAAGTCCTTTTATTTGTTTGGATAGTGTTTGATCTTGATATATTGAGAATCTCTCCCCCAAAAACCCTGTGAGAAAACAATATGAGAAGAATAGTTTTTATATGTTGTGAAAACTCCTTTAAACTCTGTGGGCAAAATAAGAAGAAAATGACACAACATATAATGATTATTGTCTTCGTGATAACTCATATGAGAAAACCTAAATAGGATAAGAAATCTCATTAGTGAGTTTAGAGACTAATAAATATGCCTTATATAATTTCTTTAGAAACCCTTTTTTACTGTGTTTCTCAAAAAAGAAAAAGAAAAATCCAGAGTAGCCCAACTAAGCTCCGCAACGACCGATCCAATAGTTATGTGTTTATGCAATTTCCTCCGACGACGAATTGGCTATCCATCGCGGATCAGGCCCGTGAACGTCCCCATGCATAAACTGCTATAGCAGAGCTTGTAGTACACCGTAAAGGTATACGTACTATAGATTTTACAAGATCATGACAGTGTCTCATAGGAGATCGATCCAGGGCCGGCTCTGGCCCTAGGCGACCCTGTGCGGTGAACAAGGGCCCATAGCTGGAGGGGGCCCATATCTACATATGCCTATGTATATTGAGTGCTATTGGGCTGGAAAAAAAAGTTAAATAGAAAAGGCCCAAACACCCAGCAGCCTGATAGGGAGGAATAGGCAGGTACGCCTAAGCGCAATCGATCGATCAATCGACCAGCTGGCCGTTCTCGCCTATTCGTGTTCTCGCCTGCCGCCTTTCGCTTCCGCCTGGAGAGAAATCACCAAATCGAATCGGTTATGTTAAATGACAGATTGAATGGCCTAGCTATGTGATGTATTGAGAAGGATATTTTGGACAACATTGATCTTGATATTGATATTGTTCTCAATGATTTTACATCCAGAAATGACCGAAAAAGTTCTTTTATGAAGCATTGAAGCATTATTAACGATGAACTCATTGGAATTTGGTTCTTACAAATAATATTTTGCAACTCTTTTAAATTTCTATCGTAATATGGCATTGCTTAATTGCTTAGTACCTATTTGAGGTAATCGCGGAAGAAGTGGGGTTGATCTATCGTAATATCGAAATAAAAATGTGTGGTTGGATGTAAACTTCTAACATTTCACGTCATATGGATACATATATAGTACCTATAGGAGCCAATTTTTCAACATCGCACTAGGGCCCTGAAAAATATAGAGCCGCCCCTGGATCGATCGATAGAAACCTGAGTAGTATATCGATTCGATCTCTTATTTCCTTGTCTGGCACTTTAAATACGGGAGAGAATCCACGGTAGCAGACACGCGAACGAGCGATTCGGCTAGAGATTAAGCCGGAACCATGGCGGCGACGGTGGACGGAAACAAGGTCGACGAGGCCGTGGGCGAGAAGGGCAACGTCGACGAGGTCGTGGGCGAGAAAGGCAACGTCGGCGAGAAGAGCAAGATGATCACGCTGGTGAGCTCCGATGACCAGCGCTTCGATATCACCCGCGAGGCCGCGACAATGTCGCAGACCATCAACCACATGATCGAGGATGGCTGCGTCGAGAACGGCGTCCTCCCTCTACCTAACGTACCGTCCAAAATCCTGGCCATGGTAATAGAGTACTGCAACAAGCACGTCGCCAGCAGCTCCGACGCCAGTACCACCTCAGGCGAGCAGGCGGACCTCAAGAGCTTCGACGAGAAGTTCATCAAAGTGGCTCAGGCCACGCTGTTCGACATCGTCATCGCCGCCAACTACCTGGATATCAAGGGGCTCATGGACCTCAGCTGCCAGACGGTCGCCGACATGATCAAGGGCAAGTCGGTTGAGGAGTTTCGAAACACGTTCAACATCGCGAACGACTTCACGCCGGAGGAGGAGGAGGAGATCCGAAGGGAAAACCAGTGGGCTTTCGAGTAGACGTCATAGGACATTATCTTATCTTTTTAATTTCCGGTTTCTTGATTACTATTTCGACGTTTTTGTTATTTGATTAGTTAGGAGTTAAGCTACTTTATCGTCTAGATTGGTGAAACTATATGTTTGTCGGTTATATGCAAATTTTGGTAAAACAGTACAGCTGGTATCTATAGTATGAGATATTCCAAGCAAAATTAATTATGTACGTATTTTTTATTTATTGGATACCGATTGTCGTTTTAAGCATGATCATAAAGTTGAGAAATATTTAGGCTGAATAATAAGCGACAAAAATTTGAACAAGAATCCTCTATCCTTTGATGCACGCCACGTCAGCATCAGCTTGATTGCTCAAAACTGTCCAAAATCATCCAAAACCACCAAACAATAAACCAAAACTGCTGTAGGGGCATTTAAATGGTATATTGTGTAATTCATGGTTAAAATCATACCAAAAAAAGTTCAGGTGAATTTTGGGGACCACCTGTATATCGCCCGCAGGCGAGGGAGCATACCGTTGCCTAAAATGGCTACTATTATTTTTTTACTGAATATTTTCAAAATCTGAATAAAATTAAAATATAAAAATCTTTCGAATTGGAACAATTTTTGAATATGAACAGTTTACAAAAAGTATGAACAATTTTCGAATTCAACCAATTTTAAAATATGAACAAATTTTTCATTTGAACAATTTTGAAATATGATATTTTTATTTGAACAATTTCTGATTTCCAATTCAAAAGAATAATTCCAAATTCAAAGATTTCAAAGAGAAAACGATGAACATATTTTAAATCTGAACAAATTTTGTATTTGAACAATTTCAAATTTACAAAAATAAACACGATGAACAATTGATAAATCTGAAAGAAATTAATTTGAATTTTTCGAAAGGAAAATAAAAGGAAGAAAAGAAAAGGAGAAAATGGAAAACAGATAACGAAAACGAAAAAAAGAAGCAGAGAAGAAAAAGAAAGAAAAACGCCTGATGGGTAAGCTCTGCGGGCGATGTATAGGGTTTTGCCCGGATTTTGCTTGAATCACCAACATTTAAAGGCTAGTTTTGTTTTTTTGTAGAATATAAAAGCTAGTTTGGTGCGCAGGGTAAAGGAGGGGATCCCGGCCCCAAGAACGCGCGGGCCGAATTGGCCCCGCGTAGCCCGCCATTCCGTCCCCGAGAGAGCATTCCGCTCCTCGGTAGGTCGGGCTGAGAAACCCTTGCTCGCTCGCTCGCTCGCTCGCGCTCTCTCTCTCGACAGATAGGCGACGGCGGCGGGGACGACGCGCCGACGCCCGTTCTGCTTCCTCCGGCGAGCCCCCCTCCCTGATCTGCTGGTAGTCCTTCTCCCGCATCTCCTGCTCTGTTGGTAGTCCTTCTCCGGCCGCTCCCCTCGCCCGCCGCTTCCCTCGCCGGCGCTCGTCCTTTTCCTGCCCACCCAAGGACTGTCCGGCCGAGGTTTCCCCCAAGGTTAGCCCCTATTCCTTCTCCCAGTCCCCAGCTCCTCTACTTGTTCATCCCCGCCCTAAAATCTGTTGCTGGTCCAATCTTGCAGGCTCTCAACCGTCAATCACATATTGCAGCGCCTCATATTATTTCAGAGATCCTATATCTGCTGGCTAAAGCAACATCATCTGTGAGTCAACGTCTGATTCTCCTCTCTCCTACCCGTAATGTAGAATAGCTCGCTCACTGCTGTTGGAAGCATGCTGTTCTTGCTTCACATGTTTCCCTTAGCCGCATATTATAATTTCCTTGTACACATATTCTTCTGTGGTACCCTATAATAAAATGTTCACAGTTTGTACACATGAAAACTTCTAGCATTGTCATCTGGTTGTTTTTATGTCACTTGAACTGCACTTCTATACTTGCTTGAACTGTACCAAGAATACTAGCGGCTGGCGTTTACACTTGAGTGCTAACTGAAAAACTTTAGCTAGACATCTCTGAAATACATTACCATCTATCCTGAAATTCAAAGCTGCGTAGCTTTCTCTGTAGGTGTATGTTTGTTTGCTGCTTGCTTGATTGAGCTGAAGCACATCCTATTATGCAAGTACTAGTGAAACTGAACAGCATCTGGTGTAACATATAACTAGTAAATTCCAGAGAAGTAACTAATCTACTAGTGAAGCTGCTGCTTGCTTGCTTGTTTGCGTCAGGATAGTAGCTATACTGCTGTACATGTATTGCTTTTGGAGACATACAACAATTGCTTTCTGTACACTCTGGCTAGGACGATTGAATAATGATGATGCTTACTTCGGTTTTAAACCATGTGGAACAGTTTACTAGAAATTATCAGTTTGTTTGTTCAGGACTATAAGCTTATCATTTGGATCAGCTTCAGCTTATCAGTTTGCCATTTAAGTATTTTGTGCAGCACTCTGATTAGGATTTACTTGTTTATTTGCAGGTTTAACGGCTCCCCATTCCATTCCATTCCATTCAATTCCCCACCACCGCGCCGTCGTAGCAATCGAAGCCCCAAACCAGCGCGGCGCTAACCACCACATCTCTGTCTCTCCGGCCGCCGGTTGCCGGATATGAAGGAGAAGAAGCTGCCAACGGAGGCGGCTACCACGAAGAAGGCGGGGGCGGGGGCATCCACAGCCAAGAGGCGTCAGTCCGGGGGAGCAGGCGGAGGCACGCAACAGAAGCGCGCACGGGATGCCCCCGACCGCGGCGATCTCATCAGCGACCTTCCCGATGACATCCTCGGTACCATCATCTCCCTCCTCCCCACCAAGCACGGCGCCCGCACGCAGGCCCTCTCACGCCGGTGGCGCCCGCTCTGGCGCGCCTCCCCTCTCAACCTCATCGCGGGCGACCTCTGCTCCAACAAGTTCAAGCGCTTCTCCATCGTCTCCGAGATCCTCTCCGAACACCCCGGCCCTACCCGCCGTTTCTCGTTCAACCGCATCTGCCTCCACAAGGGCAAGGGAAGTTTCGCCGAACAAGCCGCTCAGGTCGAGAGCTGGTTCCACTCCCCAGCCCTTGACGGCCTTCAGGAGCTCAACATCAGCTTCGATCTCTTGGACCATACACATAGGCCTGAGAAGCGTTACCCGCTGCCACCATCCGTGCTTCTCTGCGCATCAACCCTCGCCGTGGCCAGATTCAGCTTATGTGGCTTCCCAAAGGAAATCACTCATTCACTGAGTTTTCCCTTTCTCAAGCAGCTGAACCTGTGCCGTGTTTCCATCTCCGAGGATGTCTTCCATGGCGTGCTCTCTGTCTGCCCTGTCTTGGAGTCACTGTATCTAGAGAGGCTCGAGGATGTGGGTTGCTTCCGCATTAGCTCGCCAACTCTTAGGAGCGTAGGCGTCTGCTCTTGTTTCTTAGGCAAAGGAGAGGTTGTCATTGAGGATGCCCCTCGCCTTGAAAGGCTTCTGCTACCGCGTCCAGATAGAGGCCGTGATATCATCCGTGTAATTAGGGCACCTAAGCTGGAAATATTGGGCCTTTTGTCACCCTTCATCCCAGAACTTCAGATTGCAAACGTAGCCTTCAAGGTGGCAACACCAACCTCTTCCTCTTCATTCTTGCATGTAGCATTTTTACATGCATAATATTTTTATGTGTCCGTTGTTTTTTACAGAGTTTAGCCCCAGCTAGCTTGAAGAACACGATAAGCACCGTGAAGATTTTGGCTCTCGAGTTTTCTGTCCCTAGTTTGGATGCTGTTATTGATGTCTTAAGGTGCTTCCCATGCTTGGAAAAGCTATATGTAATTGTGAGTATTCATCTTTTGTAATGTCAATTTTAATATTTAAGACTTGCGGAAAACCTTATTTGCACACAATCTAGTCTAGGCAGGACTTACTTTTTAACATATTTTTTGTCTTTACTTTTCCAGTGGAAGAAATACTCGGGAATACCAATGGAAAATGTGCCGCAGTACTATGACTCATTAGATCCAGTCAAATGCCTTGAGACCCATCTAAAGGAACTGGTGCTGAAGAAATACGAAGGCAGCAAGCGAGATGTAAGCTTTGCGAAGTTCTTTGTTTTGAATGCTAAAGTTCTGAAGCAAATCAAGTTTCGAGTCGACAATAAGGTCAACAAGGAATGGGTTTCTGATCAACACAGGCTGCTAGAAGTGGGAGCTAGAGCTTCCCGAGATGCTCAATTGGAATTCGTACATAGTAATTCTAAGAGTTTGGATGTTCATGATTTGTCAACTGTGGATCCCTTTACCTGCTATCTTGTAAATGTGGTAGATGCTCTTTTAGAAGAATCACACGGATGGTTTGTCAATGGAAATCTCCGCTGGATTCGGTCTAGACCTGAATAATTTATTGTCTTTTGCTTATTTGGTCGACATATGCTCGAAGATTGCGTAGTTGTTGGTCCAATCCTTAAATTATATGTGCTGCTCTACTTGTAGTTCCCAACAAGGTATGGCATGCAAAATTAGTTTACTGCCCAAAGTTGTAACTAGGAAGTAGAAGACTGAGCACCAAACTCTTGTTTGCTCCTTAGAAAGTATGGATGCTGCTTAGATTTTTTCAGTTTCAGCAATGCAAATATGCAATGTTTGTGTTGAAAAGATGCTTCTGCTTACATAAAAGTATGTGGGTTTGAGTGCTAGTTTGTTCATTGTTGTGTTAGGTCGACCTGGTAACTGGTATTGTTCACATCTTATATTCCTTGGTACTTTGATAAATAAAATAAAATATGTCAGGCACTAATAAATTTCCTTTTCCGATTGCAACTTCTCTTTGTATATTTTAATGTTGGCTTACTGCCAGTGCATTTTTTCGTATTTCATCTGCTGTGTCATATACTGCCAATCTTCATCACCCAGTATGTATCGAATTTTTGGGAGGAGAAACAGCGGTTTCCAGGACGCAGGGCAAGTTCATGATCATCAGTTCACAGGAATCTGATGGGAGAAAAAATGCTTGTCCACCCAGCATGTTAAAGATTTATTTCTAGGACAAATCTCCCATCAGTCAGTTGAATTTTGTGCAGTGATTGGATGACTCTTATGATGATCCCTGGTATGTTTTCAGCGAGCATGATGGCTTTCTACTGTTTAACAGCCCCGCTTCCTGAATTCAGCTTTCTGAAAAACAAATGTGTCTTAAGCCATTTTTGTCACTTTTTTTGGGTCAAAATTTGAAACATGGATACCTTTTTTTATAAGCTCTGCATTTGTGTTTATGATATGTATATGTGCTTTTTGTATGATACAAGTTGATACTTGATACCTTGCTAGTTTCACATAAAGTAATTTATACAATACAGTTAGGATTATTCTGGGTATATGGGCAACCATCTGGGAAGGTATAGACTCAATCTTTTACAGGAAAGTACTGTTTCTTCACTCCCTTTTTGCTATTCAGCTACATTGGTTTGCATAACTGACTTGATCTGTCCTCATTTGATTCTGCAGCCAAGTGAGCAGAACACTTATGCATGTACAGAGGCTGCTTACAGTGTCCCAATTGTGGAACCAGGAAAATATCATTCTTTACAATTTGGCGCCTCACTTACCTCATTTTAGAGCAGTTGTTCTACACAGCCCAATTTCATCTGCCTTGAGAGTAAATCAGTAATGTATCCTGTAAAACATACATGCTGGTTTAATAGAAAGAAGGAGATTACTTTTTTTCGAGTAACCAAATAAGGTGATCACTTCATTATGTCAATTTGATCTTTTCCGTTTCATATTTATTTGAAGAACATTAACAGAGCTACATTGGTCCAATGTCCGGTGTTGGTATCCATGCGAGTACTCTGCTGACAGCAAGTTGCTGAAGGTGTTTAACCCCATATGCTCAGCTGCACATTCGTATTTATTTTTGAACTTTTCATGGATGTTTCAAGTTTAAAGTTAGCTATTTGTACCACAGTCTGAAAAAATACGGCCACACTATCGATTCACTTGTTCACTCATTGGTTTTTAAGTTGTAATGTATATTCATTTGGCATCTTATGATGCAATTAATACATAACTTCACATGTAAAGAGTTAGAGTTAACACCTGAATAAAATATGCAGAACAAATCTATTGGTGCAGGAAAAACAAGATAGCAGGCACGAAACTCTCAGAACTAAAGCTAACTGTCTTCAGATGAACGAAGTCTTACTGTGAAGGACTGTAACTCTGTAAGGTCCTGGGGGTCTCAGTACAGCAAGTAAGTAAATCAAATTTCATGGCTCATGGAAAAGGATACATCTATCATGTATATTAGTTTTTTCTCTACGTGATCATGAACATCAGTAGCTTCATTGCTCCTTGAGCGATCTCAGTTTAGACACATTTGGCTACAAATGAATTTAAGATGGAAATCAAAGCAGAAAACTACACTCACAAGCAACCACTGAACTAAAGTTCTAAATCTACAATCTTGCCTAAGCTGCATAACAAATGAGTGAACCAGATCACTCAAATAATTCATTGATGTACCTAGGAGCAGGTGTTATCTTAGCTCCAGTTGCGCACAGTCTTCTGTGAACTGAAGCGTACACTTGGGGCATGGCAGTCGCCAGCAAGTGGAATGTTGGTGGAGCTTTGGGAGTAAAGTCCCGCTGTCTAGTCCTTCAGGCAAACACCCAAATCACCCATCCTATTGTTTTTTCGCCTCTTTTTTGTTACTTCATACGAAACACCGACTAGTTTGCCCACTTTTGAGAATCGAATTGAGGAGTCACATCGACTACAAAACATCGTTTGCATTCCACAGGATCGAATTGAGGAGTCAGGGCGACTATCCGATACGCCATTTGCACGACTCGGTCCTTGGTGAGTAGGTGGAATTTGAATTATGCAGCAGGAGTTTAGTGTCTGACAAGGTGGAAACGCCTCTTTGTTTGTCCTGTAGGAAGAACTGGTCAGGGATCTGCTGAGGCTAGATACTTGGTACCATTCTTTCATGAAATTGGGTGCTGAACTTTTCTTCTGAAGCTATGCGGTGACGTCTTTCATGAAATTGGGTGACGTCTTTGTGAAATTATGTTCCATGCCATAGAATTCGGTTAAGATGTACTACCAAGTATCTAGTTACTTAGCATTGTTTGGTGAAATTGGTCGATGATTTTTCTGAAGCTATTCTTGTGATGTTCTCATGTTTGTTACAGGTCATATTCTGTGGTTACATTCTGTTCCTTGCCGTAGAATTCAGTTAAATGTACCATGTATCCCTGCCAGTAACTTAGCATTCTATGGTGAAATTGCTTGGCGATTTTCCCCCGAAGCTGTTGTTATGCTTGTGAAACATAAAATTCAGACATCTTGAGTCCTTAACACTGCCAGTACCTGGACCCCGGATCCTTTCTTGCAACAAGACAGTAATTAGCTCTTATTGCCGGCAGCAAGAGGAGCAGTAAAACGCCGATGAGTACTGCTGCTAGCTAGTACCGCGAGGCCATGTCGACTTGTGCAAGCTCGCGCCTTGTTCGTGGTATCTCGCTAGCTATAGAGGTGTGCGTTGTTGCGCTTGTCGATTTGAGAAACAAGGTTCCTGGATTCATGCGGTTTTATAGCGGAGAGAGCCAGGTATAGCTGGGTGTAGTCGGAGTAGACATCCTATTCGGACAGCTACTCAAATTTCAATCAGCAGCCATGTATTGTGTACGTGCGTACGTTGGATTCGGAGTCAGACTCCGAATACGGCTCACCTCGATCTGTCTTGGAGTATTGCTAGGTGAAAATAGGACACACTACAAAACTCAAATCTAACCGAATAGTATTCCTGTGATTATACATGGACTTTTTTCCTTGAGTTGTGTGTCGAATTTGGTTCTAAATTTTGACTTTGCATATTCATGTCGGGTGATTATTGCTATTTTTAACAAAACCTAAACCTTCTGAAATGATAAAATCGGCTATGTTGGCAAGTGCCCAACTGCCCATGCATGTGCGATTGCATTTTATCAAGCACTAGATCCCCTGGCGCGGCTTGCCGCACGCCACCCGCCGTTGACATTGGTTTTCAATTTGCAAAACGTTATGATAAACATTCTTAATATGATAATCATGAATAACTATTATACATAGCAGTGGCAATATAGATTTAGAGCAAAACAAGATACTCTTACAAATAAATCAGTAAGTTTCCAGGATAGATAGGTTCTTCATTACAACATCTACGATCATCACTGATATTCGATTTGTAAAACGGTATGCTAAACATCATTAATATGACACCGTGGTCAATAACTATTATAAATAGCAGTGTCATTACAGGTTTAGAGCATTTTATCAAGCATTCGGCTGAAGCTTGCGTAGGCGAGCGCCGGCAAAAAAACAATTGGCAAAAGCAAGCACTCGGCAAAAAACAGATATGTGGATTTCGAAAAGGCTTATGAAAAGATAAACTAGAAATTTCTTTTTTTTAGGGGCATTACCGTAGAGGAGAACCCCTACGGTGTGATTTTCGATTTACAGATGAAGTCAACCAAAGGGTGACCTCACCTCAAGTAACAAAACAGTACAATACAAAACAAAGAGAGGAGCGAGTGTTCAGGGGGGAACGAAAGCAAAAGGGAAATACATGATTAAGTAAACAGAGATCTAGTCCACGCAATGAGAGGGGCCACTAAGTTATGCTTGACTCTGTGCTGGTGGAGAAGGATGTCACTTTGAAATCGAACTTTCCACGCTCCAAGTGTAGCTGCTTGCTCATTAAAGATGTAGTCATTCCGGATCTTCCAAATATTCCAGGTCACACAGGCCACCACCTCCATGAAGCAGGGTCCAGAAAATGTAAGATTAGCATCTGCAAAACGAGTGGAGATAGGTACTAGGCAGTTCCAATTAATTCGAACAACATCCCAACAGGCGGCTGCAAAGGAGCAGTTGAAGAACAAGTGATCTCGAGTTTCCAAGGTGGATTGGGAGCAAAGCACACAATGAGGACCCCCATCAAAGTTCCAATGCTTACGGGTTTCTGAAAGGACATTGTCCGTTAATCTTGTTTTAATGTTTGATCACAACACTTGGAAGTTTTAACACACCGCTAAGTGTCTACAGGAAATATGATCATATACTTCAAATGATATTAGTGGATCTCTCATTATGCAAAAAGGAAGAAATACCGGGTATCGGAAAGAGTGGCGTGAAGGGAGAAGTGCATTTGGCTCAGAAGCACAGGCCGGCCACCAGGCCGGTCTTGGCCGGTCCCTTGGCCGGTTGGCTCGGGTGGCAGGCCGGTTTTGGCCGGTCCCTTGGCCGGTTGGCTCGGGTGGCAGGCCGGCCACCAGGCCGGTTTTGGCCGGTCACTTGGCCGGATGGCTCGGGTGGCTGGCCGGCCCCCAGGCCGGTTTTGGCCGGTCTCAAGGCCGGTTTTGCCTTAGTGCCTGGCCGGCCTCCCCAGCTCTCCAGCGTACAGGCCGGCCCTCCAGCCGGTTTTGGCCGGCCCAGTGGCCGGTTGGCTCAGGTGTTGGTCCGGCCATCCAACCGGTTTTGGCCGGCCCCACGACCGGTTTTGCTCTGCACTGCATCGACACTTACCTCTTCAAAACGGCTATATTTTGAAGAGGACTATAAATACCCCTTCAGCTTGCACAGGACAACGAGCTCGCCTACTGTTTAAAGAACACCATTGTTGCAAGCTCAAGAAACATGAGATCTCCCAATCCCTCCACCCAAACTTGTTGATCTTTGGAGGATTGAAGGAGAAGGCCCGGATCTACATCTTCACCAAGCGTTCTTCATTTCCCCCTCATTCACTTGAGGGATTCGAGCCTAGGGTTTCCACTAGGAAAACCTAGGCATCTTGTTGTTCTCACTTGCTTGTTACTTTTGTGTAGCAGGTGTTGTTGGTGATTGAGAGCCCCCAATCCTTTTGTGGGTTGAGCCTCAAGTTGTTGTAAGGGCTCCGGATTCCGCTTTGGAGGATTCCGATAAAGAAAGGTGGACCGAGCTTTTGTGCGAGGTTCATCGGAGAATAGGGTGAAGCCTTTTGTGGCATCTTGAGTTTGAAGCTCACACCCCTCCAACGAGACGTACTCCCCTAAAAAGGAGGAACTCGGGAATACATCTTGTCTCCGCGTGCTTTCCTATCGGTTAATCCTTTCTAGTTATTTACTACTTGTATCTTATCTTGTTTAGACTTAACTTGTCATATAGGTAAATTCACCATAGTTGCATATCTAGAGAATTTACCTTTTAGTCAAGCCTTAATCGAAAAAGAATTAAAAATTGGAGTAGCACCTATTCACCCCCCCCCCCTCTAGGTGGCCATACGATCCTTTCAATTGGTATCAGAGCCTCGGCTCTTTATTCGGGCTTAACCGCCTAAGAGAAATATGGCCCTCGACGACATGGGAATGAGATACCCGATGACACCATCGTTCCCACTTCTGTTTCCGTGGAGGACTTCACTTCCTTGAAGTCCTCTATGGATACTCAAATGGGAGAGTTGCGCAAAATGTTAGAGCAACTCATGGTGGCAAAGGGTATCGACTCCTCCCTAACTCCGGAGGCTCCTCCTAAGGAGGCTCCTCCTAAGGAGCCCTCGGATGTAAGTGTCGAAGAGAAAGGGGGTGAACTCAAATAAAAATGAATCCCACCTAAAACACCTAATGGGAAGGGGAGCATGCTAGAGTTCCTTTTGCATACTCTCCCGACCTACCCGTGCCTCATCCTCCTATTCACTTAAGAGGAGCTCCACCTAGTCTTAATGCATCTTCTTTACCCGTTGGCAATCTTCTATGAAATCTCACTTGAAAAGTGGTTGCATAGGTCTTTGGAAGATCATTGTTGATGGATTCAAGCCGGTGGATGAAAATGACTTGACAAGGAAAGAAGAAGTTGAAGCTCAACTAAATTCCACCGCTCTTGATGTGATCCGTGTTGCCGTGGGTGAAAGAACATCATCACATTGAAGATTGCACCACCGCCAAGGAAGCATGGAACAATCTCACGGAGGTGTTGTTGGAAATGAGAGCATGAGAAGAAATAGATATGAAGCCATGAGCAATCAAATTGAAGGCTTCTACAAGAAAGATGATGAAACTCATGAGGAGATGTATCAAAGGCTCAAGGCTCTTGCTCCGCATTTAGAGACCTTGGTGCTAAACATGTGGATGATACTTACATCAAGAGGAAGTATGTGAATGCCCTCATGCCGTTTGAAGAGAACGACTTGAATAGTCTCCAAGGAAGCACAACTATGACTCTTGACCTCAAATGAAGTCATGCAAGAGATGCAATCTTACAAGGTCCGAGCTCAAATTGCTAGAGACTCTCGTGCCCGAGCTCTTGGAATGGCCCAAAGTTCCTCACTTGCTTTGAAGGCCAAGGTGTGGAACTAGATGAAGACCAAGATCATGAAGAGGGAAGTTACTTGGCACCCGAGGAACTCAAGGGTGCTCATAGAGATTATGTGGCTCTCGGCGAAAGACTTTTGGAAAATCCATCTAAAGCTAAAGCTTATGTGGATAAAAAGCAAAAGCAAGGTTACAAGGGGCAACCCAAAAATGAAGACTTGCTTCAATTGTCAAGATCAATTCCACTATGTTGCCCAATGCCCTTACAAGAACCGTGAAGAACATGGAGGAAGACTCATTCAAGGAAGTCAAGTTCTTCTCCCACGAAGCCTTACTTCAAGAAGTTCATCTCCAACAAGAAGCTACCTTCCAAGGTGTTGGTGGTGAGAGAGAATATATGTCCGGGGAGGAGAGTGATGAAGAAGAAACAACCACAAGTGAGTGGCCGCTTTAGCCATTGCTTCATCGACAACCCCTTCTCTCTTTGAATCCCCCAATGATAATGTCACCACCAAATCCGCTACGTGTCTCATGGCCAAGCTCTCCGAGGTATCACCTTCCCTCTCCTCTAAGACTATGAATGAAATGCATGAATTTATGAGTCTTAGAGTTAAGGAAGAAAATGTTGCTTTGGATTTCTTGATGACTAACTTGCAAGGTGAAGCAAGATTCGGCTTGAGATTCTTATGATCAATATGGCATGCACAAGATCTCCTTAAAGAAAAGGGGAGACTGAAAGAGAATATGCTAATGAGATCGCTTCCCTTACCATGGCGATTGAGGAAGAGCATGACTTCGAGTTTCTCTTGAGGAGAAGCTTGAGAATTTGATGAATCTCAAAATGAAACTCTTTCTAAATCATTAAAGAACGTGACCATGCTATTGCTAAATACAATGTTTTAGAGAAACAAAAGGTCGTATTTGGTGTTGGTCATAATAGACTAGCCGATGAGTAGGCTCACCAAGGCTCACAAGGCCTTGGAGAGTGAACACTCTACTCTCACCAAGTCTTTTGAACAACTTCAAATACAATCTACTAAAATTGATGAACCTAGCTCCTCTACTTCTTCTTGTGATCATGCAAATGTCATTGAGGAAAATGCTAGGTTGAAGAATGAACTTGCCAAGGCCTCTAGCCCTCAAGGTGAGAAACCTCTTTATGAGCTCTTGCAAGCGCAAAAGCCTCACATAGGGAAAGAGGGTCTTGGTTATGTTGCCAAGAAGAAAAGAAGAACAAGAACAAGAAGAATGCCAAGCCCGCACAAGCAAAAGAGACTACCATTGCGAGTGGTGATGCCACAAGGGGCAATGCCACTCACAATGACTTTGCGGGAAAATACAACCCTTCATATGTTCTTATGAAATCTATAGATGGTTGTGTTTTTGCTAAATATGTTGGCACTTCATATGGAGATGATTATCACTATGCTATTTGGGTTCCAAAGACCCTTGTGACTAACAAAAGAGGACCCATTTCACAATGGGTACCTAAAACAAAGACTTGATTCTTGTAGGACTTTTCTTCCGGTGGATCTTCATGGCTCATTGATAGTGGGTGTTCATCTCACATGACCGGAAGCAAAGAAGTAGTAAAGGGCCTATTGAATCAATTACTCACATTTTCTCATGTCACCGTCGGGAATAATGCAAGACTTAAGGTATTGGGATATGGCAAGTAGTGATCACTCCGGAGTTATCCATTGAGAAGGTCCTTCTTGTTGAATCCCTTTCATATAATTTACTTTCCGTTGGTCAATTATGCAATGTCGGTTACACCGTTATCTTTAATAAACACCACGTGACCATCCTTTTCACTCAATCTCTTAAAGTAGCCTTTGTTGGATTTCGTGTAAACGGTTTGTATGTGGTCGATTTCTCGAAAGAGACCACTCAAATCGCCACGTGTCTAATGGCTAAATCCGACAAGGGTTGGCTTTGGCATCGCCGGCTAGGCCATGTCGGTATGAGAAATTTGCAAACTCTTGTGAAGGGTGGACACGTGGTAGGACTAACCGATGTTAATTTTTCCAAAGATCGTCCTTGTAGTGCTTGCATAGCCGGAAAGATGCATGAAAAGAATCACCCAAGAAGAGCATTATCTCCACTAGAGGCCTTTGGAGCTCCTTCATATGGATCTCTTTGGGCCTCCCACATATGATAGTCTTGGTGGCAAGAAATATTGTTTGGTGATTGTGGATGATTATACAAGATATTGTTGGACTTTCTACCTCAAGAGGAAGAGTGAAACTCAAAAGATATTCATTGACTTTGCAACCTTAGTTCAACGCCAATATGACTCCAAGATTTTGGCAATAAGAAGTGACAATGGTACGGAGTTCAAGAATTACACTATGGATGATTTCCTAAGTGGGGAGGGCATTCAACACCAATATTCCGCTGCTTATACTCCCAACAAAATGGTGTCGCCGAAAGGAAGAACCGCACTCTTATTGATATGGCAAGAACTATGTTGGCCGAATTTCATTCCCCATATAACTTTTGGGCCGAAGCCATCAATACCGCTTGCCACTACTCCAACCGGCTCTTCTTTCGTCCTCTCATGAAAAAGACACCATATGAACTCCTTATCGGTAAAAAGCCAAATGTCTCTTACTTTCGCGTATTTGGATGCAAATGCCATGTTTACATTAAAGGTTGCCCAATTGCTAAATTTGAATCTAGAACTTTTGATGGTATTTTTGTTGGATATGCCGCAAACTCCCATACTTATAGGGTCTACAACATATCCACCGGATGTGTTGAAGAATCTATGAATGTGGAGTTTGTCGAGGATAATGGCTCCCAAGCGGAGCATATTGATCATGATAATGTAGGTGATGTACCTCCACCTCAAGCCATAAGAACTATGGGCATAGGGGAACTTATTCCTATTGAAGAACCTATTATGGACACTCAAGAAGAAGGAACAAGTTCTACTCAAGTTGAACCATCCACCTCAACCATTGATCAACAAGCTATACAAGAACAAGATCATGATAGTCATCCACATGAGCAAGATAATGGTCAAGACCCACCCAACTCTAGTGGAGAACAAGAACATGATGAACCCCCATCTCCAAGAACTCCACTTCGGGTTGACCATGAACAAGATGAAGGAAATGATGAAGATGTTCGTGTTGGTGAAACAATTGGTCAAGCCATAGAACGCCGAGTCATTCGGCGTGCATCAACATTGGATCATCTCCAACACTACAAAGAAAATATCCTTGGGAGTATTCGTAAGGGTGTGTCCACACGTAATCAATTAACTAACTTTTGTGGTCATGTCTCTTGTTTGTCTAGCTTAGAACCTCTCAAGGTATATGATGCTCTTGAAGACATGGATTGGGTTGCGGCCATGCATGAAGAATTGAACAACTTCGAGCGCAACAAAGTATGGTCATTAGTTGAAAGACCCAAAGACACATCACATAATGTCATTGGAACCAAGTGGATATTCAAGAACAAGCAAGACTCACATGGTCAAGTCATTCGCAACAAAGCAAGATTGGTTGCACAAGGCTACACCCAAATCGAAGGAGTCGACTACGGTGAAACTTATGCCCCCGTTGCTAGACTTGAATCTATTCGTTTATTGATTGCCTATGCATCTACTCATAACATTACCTTATATCAAATGGATGTTAAAAGTGCTTTTCTAAATGGTCCACTAAGTGAATTAGTGTATGTGAAACAACCTCCGGGTTTTGAAGACCCTAAATTTCCTAACCATGTCTACTTACTACATAAGGCCCTTTATGGGCTCAAGCAAGCTCCACGTGCTTGGTATGATCATCTCAAGGAGTTCTTAGTAGACCATGGTTTTGAAATTGGGGTAATCGATCCCACCTTTTTCACAAAAAGGATAAATGGAGAGCTTTTCGTATGCCAAATATATGTTGATGATATTATCTTTGGTTCTACTAACCATGAATTTAGTGATCAATTCTCTAAGCTAATGACCAAGGAATTTGAGATGTCCATGATGGGAGAATTGAAGTATTTTCTTGGCTTTGAAATCCACCAATATAGTGAAGGAACATTCTTATGTCAAGCCAAGTATATTCAAGACATGCTCAAGAAATTTGATATGAACAACGCCAAGCCATATAAGTTTCCCATGGACTCTAAGGCGGATCTACACTTAGATCCGAAGGGTAAGGAAGTTGATCCCAAGCTTTATCGTTCTATGATTGGATCTTTACTTTACCTTTGTGCATCTAGACCGGATATTATGTTTAGTGTGGGTATGTGTGCAAGATTCCAATCAAGTCCTAAGGAAAGTCATGAAACCGCGGTTAAAAGGATTCTAAGATACTTGATAGATACTCCTAACTATGGTCTTTGGTACCCCCATGGGACAAGCTTTGATCTTGTAGGTTATTCGGATGCGGATTGGGCGGGTTGCAAAATGGATAGAAAATCAACTTCGGGTACTTGCCAATTCCTTGGTAGGTCTCTTGTGAGTTGGTCTTCCAAGAAGCAAAATTGTGTGGCCTCGTCCTCCACCGAAGCCGAATACATTGCCGCCGGAAGTTGTTGTGCACAATTATTATGGATGAGGCAAATTTTAAAGGATTATGGTGTCATTTGTGACAAAGTGCCTCTTTTATGTGACAATGAAAGTGCCATCAAAATTGCTCACAATCCGGTACTTCATGGGAAGACCAAGCATATTGAGATCCGGTATCATTTTATTCGAGATCATGTTGAGAAGGGTGATATTGCAATCAATATGTCAACACCAAGCATCAACTCGCCGATATGTTCACAAAGCCTCTTGGTGAAGCAAGATTCAAGGAGTTGAGAGGAGAACTAAATGTGGTGGACATAAGCAATTGGACTTAGTGGACTTCTTGCATACCTACCCATATTAGACAATAGTAATTTGGTTTGGATGTAGGCATGGACATAGGGGGAGTGCGGTCCTAATCCATTGGACTATCCCTCCCCCCATTATGCCGATAGTAAGAACTCATTTGCATCTCTATATTCGTTCTATGAATTGTGAGCTTAAATGACGAGTAGTGGCGGTGAACCCAAGATATATCTTCGCGGTGTCACACCACATACACTCATACATGGTGGCCTAGGCCACCGCCCTCTTCTTTATGAAGAGTTGAGTCTTGTTCGTGTGTTCTTCGCATATTTGTTGTTTTCAATGTTCCATCACTTCCAATGTTGCTATTTGAGATTTTCTTGTTTTATCCATTGGAAGTGTGAAGATTTCATCATGTTTCATGTTTGCATCTCCCCGGAATTCTCAAAGGCTGCTCAATGGATTTTCTTGAAGACGTATCACTCAACGTTTGCTCAAATGGTATTCTTGCTGAGTCGTATTTGAAAAAGGCACAGAGGTTGGAGCTCAAATCGTCAAAGTCAAGAAAGTGGACAGCTAGGAGAAGAAAATGCCTCCCAGCACCTGGCCCGGCATCCTGCCCGGCCAAGGCCGGTCCCAGTGCCGGCGGGCTCGGGTCCGTGCCCGGTCTCTCACCCGGCCAAGGCCGGACCCAGGGCCGGCTGGCTCTGTGCCTCGCCCGGTCGCCTGGCCGGCATATGCCGGATCAAATGCCGGTCGGCTCTGGCCCCTGCCCGGCCACCCACCCGGCCAAGGCCGGCCTCTGGGCCGGCGCGCCCAGGACTTAAACACTGCCTCGCACGGGGGAATCGATCCCAAACCGTTTTTCATCTCTTTCTCCCCGTGCCTCTCCTCCATGGCTGCCCTCTCCCTCACCTCGAGCTCCTTCACCTCCTCCACACATTGAGCCCCTCCCTACTCAATTCTCTCCACAGATCTGAAGCAACTCTCCCCGATCTTCCACCCCATCCTAATAGTTTCTCCTTCGGTGGCTGTTTTGGGGAGATCTCCTCCATTGTTGGTGGTTTTTGAAGCTCTTCCCAAAGTTGAAGATGGAAAGTTGGGAAGATGATTGGGAGGCGGAGATCCCTCAGTCCAGCAGGGCTGGCATGGGCAAGAGCAAGACATTTGATGGGCTAGATGACATTGTTGCTGATGGGGATTTCCTTGGTGAGTCCTCCTCCATGCCCAAGGCCAAGAAACTCAAGAAAGTGGGTGCAGTCAAGAAGTCAAAGGCAAAGAAAGGTAAACAGCCTTGTGTGAACCCCGATGAACCTGTTCGTGATTCTTGGGTAGATGCAAAACCTAGTGTGATCAAGAAGGCTCGCTTGCAATTCAATCCTTATGAGTTTCCTCAGTCCACATGCCTAGATGATCCTAGATTCTATTGCAAGTTGCATCAGCAAATATTTCATGAACGCCTAGCAAAACTCAAGAATCATCATGTTAAGGTGGAATATTTCAATATTGCTCAATGTAGAGAAGAGTGGCCTCTTGTGATGGATATTATGGAATTTCATCAGATCTCTAAACTTATGATTGTCAACACCCCATACTCTCCTGACTTGATTCAGCAATTCTATGCCACTGTTGTTTTCACCAAAGAGCGGGGTAAGAAGACCTTGACATGGATGAGTGCAGACACTAAGTGTTCCTCCACCTTGGCTGATTTTGGAGCACTGTTTGGTCTTGAGGAATTGCCCTTTTGCCCAATGTATGTCCGTCTCCATCTTCAGACGCTTCTTCCAGCTGAGAGTGCTATCCGCCATTGCTACCCTCCAGGGATAGGGCTCCGTGACAAAATTCCCAATGTTACTCACATGTATCACTTTTGGAGAATGGTCTACACCATTCTGAGGAATTGCCTTGCCAGCAAGGTTGGAGAGAGGGTTCTTGTTCGTGAGCGGATGTGTAACCTTCTTCATCACATCTATGATCTTTATCTAAGGAAGAAGCGGATTGATGTGCTTGATTACCTTTGGGAAGAGATGCAGGTTGTGGTGGTCAAGTGCAGGACTTCCATCTATGGTTCACTCCTGCAGACTCTTATCAACACCAAGCTGCCTGAAGAAGTTGTGATGTCATATGAGCTGTATTCCCCTATACTTGTTGGTCTCCGTGCTCTGCCTGAGGGTGCTCCTGTGTTTCCGCCCCCTAGTGATGCTCCTGATGTTGATGATGATTCTCAGCATAAGGGTGGCCTTGTCGAAGCACTCAAAAGGATGAACTGCTTCTTCGCACACAAGAGGAAATCTGAGTACAAGGCTTACACGAAGCAGAAAGCAGCCAGCCGCCATAACCGTGCCATCATGGATAAACTTGGTGTCGCTTATTCCGCTAGCTCAGCTGAGGTTTCTGAGAACACCTACATGGCCCAGAACAAGTACACCTACTGGTTTGGTGATGATGCTTCCTCACTTGCTCCGTATTGGCAGGGCGGCGACCCTGGTCAGTCTAGCTCCGGTGCCGCTGCTCATGATGCTGGAATTGCCGCTGCTCATGATGCTGAGATTGATGCTAATGATGATGATGAGGAGGACGATGAGGATGAAGATGAGTGAGCATGGAACTTCACTTCTCTTTCTACCTTTTTGGTGTCTTGATGCCAAAGGGGGAGAGAGTTCTCCGGGGATTTGCATGCATTGCATCTATTTGCGTTTCCACATTTCCCGCGTTTCATTTGCATGTTTTTAAGTGAACTCTATTTGTGTTGTACTTTGGAACTTAAGTGTGGTGTATTATGGAACTTATGTCATGGTTTGTAAGGATATTATATGGACCTTCTTATGTTATTGTAAGGACTTCCCCGGTTTTATCCTCGATTACTTTGAAGTCCGTTACAAAGTGATTCTATTCCAAGACTATATCTATTTGAAGCCTATGGTGAGAAAATTGCTCTACACACCTATGATGTCTATGATTACATCTATTTGAAGCATACGGTGAGAAGTGTCACATATCCCTTCTCACATAGTCCATATATTGTATTTTGCTTCAAGTTAACATTTGAACATATGTTAGTTGTATGCATGGTTGGCTTATAAGTTCAAGGGGGAGCTTCCCTCAAAAACCATGCCATGCTTAATTGAGATACCCTTTTTGCAAATCCTTGTGTTGTCATCAAACATCAAAAAGGGGGAGATTGAAAGGACATTGTCCGTTAATCTTGTTTTAATGTTTGATCACAACACTTGGAAGTTTTAACACACCGCTAAGTGTCTACAGGAAATATGATCATATACTTCAAATGATATTAGTGGATCTCTCATTACGCAAAAAGGAAGAAATACCGGGTATCGGAAAGAGTGGCGTGAAGGGAGAAGTGCATTTGGCTCAGAAGCACAGGCCGGCCACCAGGCCGGTCTTGGCCGGTCCCTTGGCCGGTTGGCTCGGGTGGCAGGCCGGCCACCAGGCCGGTTTTGGCCGGTCCCTTGGCCGGTTGGCTCGGGTGGCAGGCCGGCCACCAGGCCGGTTTTGGCCGGTCACTTGGCCGGATGGCTCGGGTGGCTGGCCGGCCCCCAGGCCGGTTTTGGCCGGTCTCAAGGCCGGTTTTGCCTTAGTGCCTGGCCGGCCTCCCCAGCTCTCCAGCGTACAGGCCGGCCCTCTAGCCGGTTTTGGCCGGCCCAGTGGCCGGTTGGCTCAGGTGTTGGTCCGGCCATCCAACCGGTTTTGGCCGGCCCCACGACCGGTTTTGCTCTGCACTGCATCGACACTTACCTCTTCAAAACGGCTATATTTTGAAGAGGACTATAAATACCCCTTCAGCTTGCACAGGACAACGAGCTCGCCTACTGTTTAAAGAACACCATTGTTGCAAGCTCAAGAAACATGAGATCTCCCAATCCCTCCACCCAAACTTGTTGATCTTTGGAGGATTGAAGGAGAAGGCCCGGATCTACATCTTCACCAAGCAGTTCTTCATTTCCCCCTCATTCACTTGAGGGATTCGAGCCTAGGATTTCCACTAGGAAAACCTAGGCATCTTGTTGGTCTCACTTGCTTGTTACTTTTGTGTAGCAGGTGTTGTGGTGATTGAGAGCCCCCAATCCTTTTGTGGGTTGAGCCTCAAGTTGTTGTAAGGGCTCCGGATTCCGCCTTGAAGGATTCCGATAAAGAAAGGTGGACCGAGCTTTTGTGCGAGGTTCATCGGAGAATAGGGTGAGGCCATTTGTGGCGTCTTGAGTTTGAAACTCACACCCCTCCAACGAGACGTACTCCCCTAAAAAGGAGGAACTCGGGAATACATCCTTGTCTCCGCGTGCTTTCCTATCGGTTACTCCTTTCTTGTTATTTACTACTTGTATCTTATCTTGTTTAGGCTTAACTTGTCATATAGGTAAATTCATCTTAGTTGCATATCTAGAGAATTTACCTTTGTGTCAAGCCTTAATCGAAAAAGAACTAAAATTTTTGAGTAGCACCTATTCACCCCCCCCCCTCTAGGTGGCCATACGATCCTTTCAGTTTCTGAAAGAAGTAATGATTCAAAAAGGTTTTCCTCGTAAATATATAGAGCTAGTAATGAGTTCGGTTATGCAGGGTAAAGTAGCAGTTTTAGCTAATGATAGAATAGGTAATTATTTCGAATCTAAGAAAGGGTTAAGACGAGGGATCCCATGTTCCCCATTTTGTTTAATTTTGCAATAGATATCTTTAACTTGCTTGTGCAGCTAGCTGTAGAGAGTGGTTTACTAAAAATCTTTGTAGAGGATTTGGTCAATAAAGGAGTGAGTATCTTACAATATGCCGATGATACGATTTTCATGTTTAAAGATGATTACAAAGTGCTAGGAATTTGAAAAGTATCCTTTATATTTTTTAGAAGTTGTCAGGTTTGAAAATCAATTTTCATAAGAGCGAGATCTATTGTTTCGCTAATTTTTTTTTAATAATACATTTTTTTAATGAAATTCGAAAAATATTACGGAAAACCAGGGAATTCCAAAAATAATACGGCGTCGGCTAGTACTGGGCCGACAGGACCTCGTCGGCCAGGGTTGGGCCGAAAAGTGCCCGTCGGCTGAACTCTGGCCGACTTCTTTGCATGGCGGGCCACACCTGCGGCCGACAGGCCTTTCGGCGTGACGTCGGCCCAAGCCTGGCCGACCGGCCCTTATCGGCCAAAGCCTGGCCGACAGGGCAAAATTCCAACAATTTTTCGCGCCAGCCCTTCCCGGCGACGCCCGTTCGCGCCTTATTTTTCCCGCCATATTTCTCCCGCCCTAATTCTCCCGCCATAGTTCTCGCGCCTTTTTTTTCCCGCCATTTACCTCCCGCCTTTTTTCTCCCGCCATTTTTCTCCCGCTCTTCTTCTCCTGGGTGAGCCTATATATATACCCCAATAGATTTGGTGATGGAGGAGGGGTGTGGTGCGTGGTTATTTCCTCAGTCGGATAGGAACGATGTCTGGTAGTTCGGGTCCTAGTTCGGAGCATAGGTCGTGGTGTGTTTTGTATCACGCCGCAATATGGACTGAAGGTAGTATTAGGGAGGGTAGGCCCAAGAGCTGTTATAGGGAGCTAGTTAGTGAGTGGGGCAACATTCGTGAGGTGGGAGAAATTATAGCCAAAAAAGCCAAAATCCAGATGACCCCTGAAGAAATTAGGGATGAAATTGATGGGTGGCGGTGGAAGTGGCAGAGAATTAATGAGCTAAAAGCTATTGAGGCGGGGCTTAGGGACATGCCTATGACACCGAAGTCAAAGATAATCCATTTTTCGCCGGAGGCCTATGCATTTCACGTGAAGGTAACTGAGTACCGAATTTATATTATGTTAAAATCTAGTGTTATCGTACTAACTTTTTTCCCCTGATTTTGTGAATGTCCAGCACTGGCCTGCCGAAGGACAGTTTCTGAACAAAGAGATCCCTCATTTTGGTTGGATGGAAATGCTTTTTGGCGCATGTCGTGATGGGCCTGGAGATCCCTTCACGCTGAAGCAGTGAAGAGGGCTATATCAAAGGCGAAGAGTGGTGGATCATCCAAGGCTGTCGTCGATGAAAATAGTGATGACGACTTCATGCCTCCAACACGAGCACGTGGCAGAGGGAAGTGAAGTCGTTGATTCGAATTACTTTCGTACTCAGTTACCTCCACGTGATTAGAATTAGTTATCGTTGAGTTATATGTGAGACATATATGTACGTAGAACTACTGAAGTTGTAACGGAGAGTTGTCTCACATAATAATATGTCTCGTAGAACTACTGAAGGATATGTCTCGTACATACATAATAATATGTCTCGTACATATATGTCTCACATACAAATCGAAATACATATATGTCTGACATACAAATCGAAATACGAATATGACCCAAAGATATCACTGACCACGGCGTCGACCACATATACCGGAAGTCTCATGGACGACGTCTGCGCATGCGCGGAGGTCTGGCAAGGTTTGGTTCTGGCGGAGTCCAACCCAGCCTGTTGGGTGGCACAACCGCACGTCCAGGAATCAGTGATCCAGCATCATCATCATCCTGCGTCTCCTGTGTGGGGTAGGGTGGAGGAGTATTGTACATACCCATCCAATTGTCCAGTTCTGTGCGTACTTCAGGTATGGTCCCACTGTCGTGCTCACTCTCCCATGCGGATCCAGATGACTGCTGAGCGGACGTAGACGGACGATTTCCTGGATGCAATACAACATTAAGAAAGAAGTACGTAGCATTTAGCGTGGTGAATACAAATTTACAAGGTACTTACCATGTGGCTGCGGAGGTGGTCGAAGCTGATAGCCTGTCGTGGGACTAAACTGCTGCTGCCAATGCGAGCCTCCAGCCTGGTCAGGAGAGGGTGCTCTGGGCGACGGCTGCGACGTCGAGCCTCCAGCCTGGTCAGGAGAGGGTGCTCTGTGCGACGACATACGAGGTCGTGGTTGATGTCGATCCTGAGGTGTCACCTGCGGCTGCGGCTGTGGCTGTGGCCGTTGCGGTGGATGACGTGGTGGGCGTTGTGCTGCTTGGCGGTGATCGACGTCAGACGCACGTGTGCACGTGATAGCCTGGTAGATACCTCGCAGCCTCTGCTCGAAGCGCTGCAGGAAGGACTGATGTGCGGCCGGTCCAATAGAGGGCCAGACGATAGGGAACGTCTGTAATCGGACACCTCCGTCTGTAGCTGGTAAGTCAATTCAGCCTGTAATTTGCATCGATATCAGTAAGTTGTACATAATTTTGCAAAATTTGTAAGAATTAACTAATCTCTTACCGCGTACTGTCTGGAGCCTGCAGTAGACTGGGTCGGATACATATCCCACGTAGTAGGAGCCGGTGTAAGCTCAGGATGCTCGACATACGTAATGCGTATCCGGGTTGAGGTCATGTAAATTTGCAGGTACGAATTGAATAGGTCAGGATCAAACACGAGGTCGTCCTGCCAGACTCGTGTCGTCGCAGTTTCCCACTCTGCAACGTAGCTGCCAACCCTCCGCATCCACGATAGTGCGCTCCTATTAGTTCCCTTTCTTGTGAGCCTACAGTAGTAGTAAGTGTTAGACAATTCCTCTGTGGATGCGTAATTGAATAATGCGTAAATAAACAATGCGTAATTAAACCTACCCGTGGATGTTAGGTGGGACATGTTCCTCTGTCGACAGAGGGAGTGCCTCTTGTCGTAGACCAAATTGCCTCATAACCCGCTGCTGGGCCATCTCCTCCACGCAGATATCAAAGACAATTTTTGATTTTGTCATCCAGTACGCGCGATCTCTCGTGCACAGGTCAGACATACCACCCGGGTATATAGCCTCCTTTTTTGCTTGCGTGTACGGTCGCCAGATTACCGCTCCCGAACAGAATGTCGAACTGCTCGTTGAATGGCTCGTAGCAGTTCCTCATCTGTGAATGAGCAAAGCGTCTCTGCACGACACAAAATTTATTGCAAGTCGGCAAAAATATAACAATTGTGATAAATACGTAGATTAGACATACCTGACGACGTGTCCAGATAAAACCAAAAGTAGGCATGTCTATGTGATCAGCATCAAAAAACGCATCCACTGGGAAAGCCTCGTGTGCACGCACGTCTGGTCGTCCAATTGGGAACCTCTCCCATGACCAAAGCTGCAACAACAAGGGACATCCAAGTATGGATGCTGTATCCGACAGTAGATGGCACCCGTTGCACATAGCTCGGTAAGTAGCCGCTAATACAGCTGATCCCCAACTCCTCTGTGTAATGTGTTCTGGCGCAGTAGCACTCGCGATCTCGAAAGCAATAGGGATGTACCTCTTGCTAATAGTGGTGACATGGTTCTCCGTGAACATCACCTTCCCCATAAGCCACAAGATATATGCTTCAAGGCTCCTAGTGATTTGTGTAGCATTCAGCGGAATGCCAGCAGGAAACCTCTGTATCTGTACATTTCAAAATAAATTATGTCAGTGAAATGAAACGATGCATGCGAAACATTGCATTCTGTATATAAATTGATGCATGTAAATAAAACAGTGCGTACCTGAAAATCCAGTAACCATCCAAGCTTAGGTCCGTGATTCTCTGACCTAAACACTCCAGCATTAGGGTTTATACCCTGAAAGCGAAGTGACATCTCGTGCTCCCAATTTTCTGGGGCCTGCAACGGCCCTATGGGCTGACCCGCCAACGGCAGCCCAAGCAAGAAAGATACATCCTCGAGAGTAGGAGCCATCTCACCCCATCGAAAGTGAAACGTGTGGGTCTCGGGCCTCCATCTGTCCACTAAGCATGTGAGAAGACAGTTGTCTATCACCATGCATGAAGACTCCGCAGTGGCCTCTACTAGACGCGCGAAAGGTAAAAGCCCAGCCCACTTCAACCTGCAAACAAATATAAATTCGTAATCATATATATGTAGCGAACAAGAAAATTAATGCAGATAATATATGACACGTAAAAATCAATTAGGCATGTACCTCTCCTCCCAAGCAGGGTGTATCTGCCAATATTCCCTCGGTCCTCGAGTTATTAGAGGCTCGAGGCTACGCTCCTGTAATATCTTTGCGCGATGGTTCTCATCCACATCCGGACTGATCAAATATATTTGTTCCATATCTTCGCGCAGCTAAATTAAAAGTCTAAATTACAGACTACTTACAGATGAAATCAAACTCTAAATTTAAAACACTGATCCACACTTATGACAGATAAAAACATACTCTAATTTAAATACATTGATCCACACTAATTGAAGGATGCGCACTAATGTGACACCAATTTACTGTTATAATCGGCAACAGTATGTACTTAATATTAGTAGCGCAATAAATACCTAGCAATATCAATATCACACTACCACCTTAACACTAATGCGTACATAATTAACAGTAAATCCTAATTAGTCAAAAAAATGCATACCCTTGAAGCGTGCCGATTCAATGGACAACCACCGTCACCACCGCCGCTGCACCACCACCACGCTGCACCACCACCACCCTCCACCACCACCACCTCCACCACCCACCACCACCACCACCTCCACCTAAACTACACCATTGCTCTAACCAAACAACACGAAATTGCACAAAATCATAACCCAATGTATATCTCAGCTGTCTAAACTCTCTAGCACTACATGCAGGAAGAATTGTTGGTTGGATTGACAGATCGGGCAGTAGGGAGCTGCTGTGAGAAAGAAAGGAAGAAAGGAAGAAGAAGAAGAATGGGAGGAAGAAGAAGGCTCGGCCGAGCCTTACTCTGCACCCTGTCGGCCAGGCTTTGGCCGATAAGGGGCCTGTCGGCCAGGCTTGGGCCGACGGGAGGCCACGTCACGCCGACAGGCCTGTCGGCCGCAGGCCTGCAAAGCAGTCGGCCAGAGTTCAGCCGACGGCCACTTTTCGGCCCAACCCTGGCCGACGAGGTCCTGTCGGCCCAGTACTAGCCGACGCCGTATTATTTTTGGAATTCCCTGGTTTTCCGTAATATTTTTCGAATTTCATTAAAAAAATGTATTATTAAAAAAAAATTAGCTATTGTTTTGGTAAGGCTAGAGACAAAGTAGAGGAGTATTCTGCGAGAGCAGCGTTTTGTAGCTCGTCCTACATGTAGCCTTTTTTTGAAAAATTAAAAAACGATACTTTAAAGTTCCAAAAAAATCTGAAAAAATTCCTAGATGTAGATAATGATGATATCCACCAGTGCGTAAAATATCAATGCGAAATATTCTGTATTTTGCGCTGTATAAAAATGAAAAATTTATGAATCTGAGCCGGTGAACAGTGCAGATTTCGAATTTTTCATATCTGTCAGAAATTTGTCATTTTCGTGTAGGCCGGAATACAAAATATTTCGAGTTCAAAATTTGCAACACCATAGGGTACGTCATTATCCACCTCTATGATTTTTCTCGGAATTTTTGGAAACATAAAATTTTAATTCGAAAAAAATAAAAATTCCGGGCTACAAGTAGCCCGGGATACAAAGTGACTTTTCGAGTATTCTGCCGTCTTTACTTGTGAAGTAGAATAGTTGCCTTTTAGATACTTAGGTGTACCCATGAATTGTGTGAGGCTTAATAATAATGATTGGGGTGAGGCTGAAGGAAAAGTAGAGAAAAAATTACATTGCTAGGCTGGGAGACAGAATTCGTATGGAGGTAGGTTGGTGTTGTTAAGAGGTTGTTTAAGTAATGTACCTTTTTATTTGATGTCGATGTTTGAATCCCCTAATTAACGGCCCTGGTAAGTAAATAATGTTTTTTAGGAAAAGGTTGTTGTGGCAGGAAAGAGTAGATGCTAAGAAATATCATCTATACTACTATTAAAAGAGCAAACTTGTTGGGATACTTTAAATCTGGACCGTTCAATATCCGATCAAACAGCCCAGATCGTCCCAATGTTTGACAACTCAACAATGTTCGATTTTTCCCGTTTTACCCTCCCAGCAAATCACATAATACTACTAAATTGCCACCCATCTCCGAATCGTTATTTTTGTCTTTCCCTGAGTTAGGCCGACCGCCTCCTCGCGCGCGCCCCGACATTAAATCGCAGCCCTTCTCCTCCACGTGGTATCCGTGCCTGTACGGCAGGGACGGGGTCACGAGCTCCATCTCACTGGCGTCGCTCCTCTTCCGCCTCTCCCTCGAGTGCACGACCCGACCCAGAGCATCACCGAGAGCAGCACGGCGGCCGCAACGGCGAGGAGGCCCCGGTAGACCTGCTGGCTGTACCTGGCGAGCCCGGGGCAGTGGTCGTCGCCGACGGCCTGGAACGCGTGGCGCACAAACGTGCAGTCGGCCAGGTCAGCCAGCACCGGCCCGTACCGGGACAGCCCGTAGGTCACGTTGGTGGCACCGACCATCTGCTCGAGCATGGACGGTGTCACGCGGCCGGCCGTCGCGCACACCTCCCCTGTCGGCGAGGTCTGGCGCACGTGGGTTTCCCAGGCCTGGCGTGCGGCGTCCGGGCCGAGGACCTCGACGGGGGCGCAGGCGCGGTCGCAGAGGTCGGGCGTGTGCGGGTTGCAGAGCAGCGGCACGGGCGGGCCAGACTGGTTGTACTTGAGCGGCGGCAAGGGCGGCTCCCCTGGCGGGAAGTCGGCGTTGGACACGTAGGAGATGACGCCGTTGAGCACGGCGACGAGGCGGTAATTCACCTCCTTGCTCCGGACCAGTGCCTCCGTGGTGGCGGCGGTGTCGACGCAGGGCAGGATGTCGTCCAGCGCCGTGTGCTCCTGTGGGTGCCGCACCCACTCGCTCATCGCCTCGCACGTGTCCCCCACCACGCTGTCAAACATGAACAAGTTCAGGTAGGTGACCATGGCTGCTCTGCTTTCTGTTCTGCAGTACCGCAACCGAACTACCAGTACACTGATCGCTTGTAAGTTGTAAGCAACAGGTAACATCAGGGACAAGCTATACACAGACAGTTGTACAAGCGTAGCTTAGCACCCAAGTGTCCAACATCATATATGCAGCTATATTAGATTAACTATGCCGTGTTTTCATGCTTACACGTAGACTAGCGACCCCAATCCACATGCCGAGAATACTGCGAGAAATCAAGCAAATGCAGGATCATCAGCTTATTTTTACACCCGTCATCTGGTAAGTTATAGAACAAGAAGTAAAAAAATTACTTATTTTAAATTACTTATTATGTTAGCCACTTCACTGTTGTAAGATGATATGGCCTAACATACATACCAATGGCAGATAGTAAAGCCATTCATGGACCGTGAGACCCATAAGAAGGGTGAAGTTTGTGTACTCCAACGATAAGGAGAGTAGAAGAGGTCTTCGACATCGACAAACTTAACTCATCATTCGGGGGAAGTAATCCAGCCACCTTCGAATACACAATCTATGCGGAACAAAGAGGATGTAGGATTTAGTTCCACAGCGATTCACATGATAAACGTGTCTATTAATTTTTCCACAATGGGCTATCTTTCAAATTGGTATTTAGATTTGATATTTTCACGTTTAACTAAGATAGTCTGATTAGTTTAGATATTATGCAATTTTCCACGACTTTGTTCTCGATACTACCTTAGTGAGAATGTGAAACTATGTTATTTGAGCAGGGCCTAAGTTTTTTGACTTGTATCGAGATAGATGGTTTGTTTGTCCTATTTATCCATGCTAGAAAGCATTTTAAAATATTTTCTTTAGAACGATTGGCAAAACATATATTTGATATATACAATCTTTGATGTCTATGTGCTCTTGCTATCTAGCACTTTGTATTGATTCCTAGGTAAGATTACAATGTTTATAGAAAAGAGACCATTCTGATCTTGATACACATGATTAGCTCTATTTGGATGTTGATAGATTTGTTCACAATGTGAAATGATTAGGACAAGCATTGTCATGATTATCAAAGACGTGCGTTGCACGTGCACAGTTACTAGTTTGGTAAATTGGAAAAAAGTTTGTCAACCGGTTGATATGGGAGGATTAGGTGTGGTTGACCTAAATGGCTAAATGTTATGATACTTGTCTGTTAAGTAAGTGGTTGTGGAGGCTTGAAAATGAAGAAGGGCTGTGGCAGAAATTACTTAGAAAAAATATGTTAAGTTAACTCTGTCAGCCTGTGAAAAGAAACCTGGTCAGTCTCATTTTTGGCAGGGGCTTATGGGTGTAAAGCGTATTTTTTTTAAAGTTTTTAGGAAAGTAGTGGGCAACGGCAAAAGAACATGTTTTGGGGAAGATTTGTGGCTAGGTGATAATCCGTTGTGCATTCATTTCAGTAGGCTGTGTGGTTTGACTTACAATAAGAATATTTTGGTATCTGATGTGTTTGAGTCAGATTGGTCGGTGATTAAGTTCAGAATGAACTTATGGGGTGAAACTGCAAAGATGTGGCAAGATTTGAGAGATCTCTGTGCTAATGTGGAACTGAGAGAGTTGGACGATAGATGTAAATGGTTACTCGCTAAGTGCGGGTACTCTCAACAAAGTCCACGTATTTAGCATTAAAGATGAGTGTTGTGAAGTGGCGGTATAGGAATGTGTGGTCTGTAAGGATGGTACATAGATTTTAGCTCTATTCTAGTTCTAGTTGTACCAACCTACGAACCATCACGACCGCAAACTCTCATTTAATAGTAAAGATGGTGCATAAATTCTTGGTGTCTCGGAGGAGTTTATCGCAAGCAGTTTTGGACTGATACTTGGATATGCTGGCTGTTTAATATCTTAATATTTTCCACCTTGAGCTGATTGCACTTGCTAAGTAACAACGCGATCGGTGCGAATGTGCAATTCTGGTTCTTGTCGACTCAACAAGAATTCTTCCACCACGTCTCGCCGTTTCCGTCTATGGTCCCGCCGACGGTCATGGTTAGGCCGTCGACATTGTCAAACACGATCCACCTCGACCGTTCCTCTGCTAGCCAGCTAGATCTGGCGGGTGCTACCAATTTTACTCGGGCTTCAGAGTTGTCACCTAAACTCTACTTGCCACACTAAGTATACAACTTGGCATAACTAATCACTCAGCATAAACTACCTCTTAGACAAGCTAAATGTAACACATCAGTTCACTTCTAATATCTCACCCTACATATATATATTTCTTTATGCATGCATGCATGACTAGAAATTCAAAAGGAAGTTCATGTGTGCTAGAAACTAGAAAGAAGTTAATGTGTACCCAGGAATATGTCATCTGAGTTGACGCATGGGTGAACACTAGACACTACCTCAATTTATAGACACAACTGGTGTGGTGGTAATCATGCTCTTCTTATGCAAAACTAATACCCGTGCATGATACATATTCCCACATGCATGATGGTGCGGCAATTTTCATGCATGAACATGAACATAACATGCATGAACTTATTTAGGGACCGCATGTAACTACTCCATCTGATTCACAGTATTAGTTTAGGACTAGTAATCTTGCACGTGCAATGTAAGTTATTGATATAAAATTTAGTCAGGGGTACTCTCATAAAATGTAGGAACCCTTGCTCGGAAATTACAAGGAAATGGACAGTGCATAATTATTAGCTTAGAAATAGAAAAGAAAAATTACACAAAATTGAAGCCGTATAATGTGTAAATAGGTAAATCATACCCGAATACGGTGGAAATTTTAATGCACAAGAGCCAATTGAATCAATTAATCATGAAGTACTCGAACATCGTTTAAGGCTTAAAATGTGGTGTAAATTCTCGGTTATTTGATGGGTAGTAAAAGTAATAACCTTTCAATTCTTTATTAGCTAGATTCAAGCTAAATCAAAATTGCAAAAAAAAAAAAACTATTGGAATAATTGTCAACCCTTTTTGAACTTCCATAACTGAATGCTTGATGGAATTGAGGAAGATGCACAATTTTTCTACATGCATGCTGACATTTTTTGACAAACCACTTGATGCACTAATTTGCTATATTAGATATTATGAGCTGCTTCAAAGGATATAAAACCATGTATCATATGCTAAAGTTGGATGCTACAACATGATACGAGATCCTTGCGGGCTGTCATTTTTCTTCAAAATTGAATGCTACATTAGTTATTATGATCTGCTTCAAAGGATATAAAGCCACTTGATGCTGTCATTTTTTTTAAGATTCGATACTCAAAATGAGGCAACTTCATGTTCCATATAACAAGAAAAAAAAATGGTACGATAGGATCCGTTTCATTTGTCATTTATAGAATAATTATTTTCCTCAGGTCTTTGAATTTGTTCCAGTAGCATAAAATTTACAAGAACAAATCATCAATGATGAAGCAAAAAAAATGATGGGAACTACTGTCATGTTTTTGTAAATGTTTGATGCTACAGTTATATATAGTTCTTGTTTGCTCCTGTATATTTAAATTTTTACTACATAAGATCAAGCATGATGCTACAAACACTTCAGGAATTGAAATTTTAGTCAAAATCATCACAGATGCGACATTACATCATAGCACCATTCTCACAATTTATGGACAGCAATATAATAGTATAAGTTTTGCTCTTTGTCGTACCCCGTAATGTATCACATCCAGCATCTACATGTAGCAAAAAGAGATAAATATGTAGCACATTAAGCAAGACACCTATGTATGTAGCACACTAAGAAACCTATAGCTTCAATTCCGGTCCAGCAGCCATCTCGGCAGATCTTAACTTCTATAGTATCATGACTTCATAGTCCTTAACATGGTGACCTTGCAAACAAAACGGGCATTTCACAACCCTTGCCTTCCTTTTTGGTTTTGCTCCCTTTTCTAATTTTGGCTTTTCGAATTTCTTCTTCCTCTTCTTGTTTGCTTCGTCTCGCAGCTCCACCAATGGTTTCGCTCTCTTACCCTTCTCTTTTGGACGCCCTTTCGGCTTTTTCCGTGGTGGGTTCTTCAGCAAGCTACTGGGAGCAAGGTCATCTGCTACATCTTCATGCTGTTGGGTACCCGCTTGCCGTGGTTCAGCTTGATGTGGATGTGGACTAGCACCTGCTCCTTGCTGCACATCGCTTCGAGCTTTCCTCATCACATCAACAAGCTTAGTTGCTTCATCAGCTAAGCTGGAGACAACCACATATGTGTCGTCGCTGAAACAAGCATCCAACGCCAAATCATTCATCTTCCTGCACACGAGTTGTATTTCAATGTGTTTGTTCCATGGACGCCAAATCTGATGCCATTTTCCCCCGAAAATTGCACATAACACCATGGTTTGGTGCTAAAGTTGCATAAAACACATAAATAAAACACTTGTTGCAGCAAACCACAGGTTTTTGTCTAATCAGTTGCAACCAGCCCAAATAGATGATTTAGAGACTCTAATACATATCTGCCATGTGTGCCTAGATTTTTATACCATCTACCAAAAATTATACGACAATTTTTTTACGGTATACCAAAAATATATGACATTTTTTGAGAATAACAAATTAAAAAATGGGCAGCATAACTTACAAAACTAGAAAATACCATGCGCGGTGCTGCGAGAATCTAGTATTATTTTGTGATTGAAAACTTAAAAAGTAGGATAAATTGTTTTGGCCGTACACAACACTTGCAACAAAAGCAAGAAACAGAGTAAGTGTAAATATACAGGAGCTTATGGGAATAGAGCAACCTGAGAGCAAGATGTGAATAGCTAAATAATGATTAAGACTGGGTGATATAATCTACACTCCACATAAGTGTGTAAAGATGTAAGGAACAAATAAAATGTTTGGATCGATACAAAACAGAATGCTTGATTATGTTTTTGAGGATAGCTGGTGACTCTTGATCGCTTTAGTGCAGCAAGATCTCTATGGATACTATATAGATTATACACGTCAAAATGGGCAGTAATTCCAGAATGGAATTACTCATGGAACCATGCATGACAAACAAAGTAGAAGAAAAAAATGTGTTATACTATTCGTGCCAGCGCCAAATTGGCCAGTTGGGCTGTTACTTGCCGCTAGGAGTTTTTTGACGGTACAAATTACCCTTGCGGTCACTCAAAAGGAAAATAGGCCCAGTAAAGAAAAATGACGCTAGGAGCTGAGGGAGTTGAAGGAGGCACACGGCGTCTAGCCGCGGTGGAAGGCACGGCGGCGCCTCCGCGAGTTCCGGCTGAAGTCCGATCGCTTCGTCAGGTACGCATCCATTCACCTAGATATGACGTGGACTCATCGACGAAATCGAGATTCTTTTTCCGGCCCTACCAACCACGGCCGCCGCCGGCGCCTGTCTAGGGTTCCGCCGGTGGGATGGGAACGCGTCAGTAGGTAGGAGTATGTAGCACTCTGCCTTCATTTTTACAGCCCGTCAGTAACGCACCGTAGTTAAGCTCACAGTTTATATATTTGTTTGCGGGGAAAGCATACAAATTTCTCAAATTGATTTGTACGTCATTGTGATTCCACAGCACGGTTCCCTCCTGTTTCAGCCAGTGCCAATGGAAACAATCAGTAGAGCCGATCAGACAGTGGAAGATGATGCTAAAGGCAAAGCCACAGATGCGTCTACATCTGTGGAAGATGTTTATCATGAAGATGAAGCTGAAGCGACGGATGGATCAACGACATTTGTATGGGGATCTCCTTGCCGTGAAGACAATAGTAAAGATACCAAGGATGGATCGCCCACAGATGAGAATGATCCATGGAACCCTCCCAACCCACCTCCTCATCCCTGGATAGAGGCCTTGACGTGCAATCATCAGTATATTATACAGGTAATTAACTTGCCCCCCTCATATGTTATGTACCACACTCCCTCCCTCTTCTTACTGCACTTCTCTTTGTACACTGACATTTCCAACTTCAGTACTCGCGTCAAATTGCAGATTTTCTTTCTGAAGCCAGAAGCACCAATATAATTTTCCGAGACCACACTCCTGAGGTTCCGTATACTTGTTCATTTCCTGTGATTGATATATCATTCGGCATCTAACTAATATTGTTCTTGTTTTTTCTCTGCAATAATACCTTTTGGTAGTTATCATGTATGCTGCAACATTATAATTTCAAGGTTATTATACATTTTGTTAAACCTGTAGTTTCAAATATTCAGGTTTTCGAACAAAACAGATGCATGATCATGATTATTTTCTTTACATGCCAAAGATATGGTGTGACGGAACGTAACCGCAACTGCCACATCACCATAGAACTGCTTTCAAATGGACGAAACAATTATAATATCTGACAATTGTATGGCATTGATAATTAAGGGATCAGCTTTGGATGTTTTAAACGTTTAGGATGAAAGTTCCAATCCATCCATAGTTAAGGGATGAGAATTTTGCGTTTTTTTAATTTCAGTAACATAAGATGCCTTTAGAGATTTTTGGTGTTATGCTTCGTGAAGTGGACAGATGAACTGATTGCTCTTTACCTTGTTTACACATGTCGGATCCATCTAGGCGACGCACGCAAAATTTTGTGAGATATGGGGCCCTTTGGCGAATGCCCTAAAAAAGATAGTGTTACGTGCTTCCTTGACATCTTTAAAAAGTATAGAGGGCGCTTGGTTTCTGGTTATGTCATCACTCCACAAACCTTCGACCTGATTATTATACTGAATGCCCTGCGTTGTGCAGAGTTAGTTTTGGAGGGGGAGGAGCCGAAGCTCTGTGGGCTGCGCGCCAACCCCAACTACATTGTCTGCTTTGGGTACTTCCCCCTCCACCAAGCTGCTGAAACATTCTGCACTGACATGGTTGAGTTACTGTTGCGCTATGGCGCACTGCCCAATCTACGAACCTCGGGCGATAGAGTTATCGAGGGCCTCCTCCCACTCCATGTTGCCATTGAGAATACCTGCCAGCATAAGTATCTGGAGGACAATCTTATAGCTGACGAGAGCTATAGGAAGGGAAATGCCAAGTACATCTACAAGCTCATATATCTGCTCTGCCTGCCTGAGATGGTTTGTGTTAAATCTCTCCTTCCATCAGTTATTACTTTGCTTATAAGAGCAATGAATAAGTTCAGGTCATGCCAGATATTTGAACTGACAATTTGTTACTTCGTATAGTACAACTTGTGAGTGAATTATTTGTCTCTATGAATTTTTTCTGTATATATTTAATATACTTGAGTATGAGGCACCATTTCCTTAAGGGGAGATGAGTCAAGTTTCTCCGCAATCAAGTCTTTGTTTACTTTTCTTGCTGATAATGTTTGATGTCAATCTTTATTATGTAGAGGGTTATACTTTTTTCAATTCCACCTCATGTAACCACTGCAAGTTAAAATTGTTCTCTACTGGTGACTACGCAGAAGATCTTTTTGGACACGACTAGATTGCTTGTCGCAGAGATAATATATTAGATGAGTTCTGGGATTACATCAAGCATGGGAAGCTTGTCCCAGCAGCTATTTTGCTCCTTGCGGCTCAGAGGCAATTCCGCAACCTCGATGGATTTGGAAGGATCAGAAATCTTATCACTGATTCTCTATTTGACCTAGAAAGGGAGGGGTGTGGATTAGAAAGTGGTAAAAATACCAAGGCACAAAAGCAGCGGAAGGAGAAGAAAGTACGTTTTGATAATGCATTGATGCTTTTGAGGATAATTCTTAAAGCTGGTGAAGATCTTGATGCATATATTCAAACTCAATCAGAGGTACCACATTTCTTTATATCACAGTTTTATTTTTTCTGGTATTTTTTTCTTATTGAATCTTAATAATTTAATATGTTAAGATTTGGCTTTCATGAACTTGTGATATTGATTGTAGCAAGATAATGGTTCTCTTGCCGACAAACAGGAATAAAACAAAATATATCTAGCGGACCCTCAGTCCAATGGCTTAGATTTCCACCTTTTAGGAAATATTTCTTAATCAATATATCGTGAAATGTGCAGTATCAGTATCTGCTATACGGGTATACAAATGAGTTGAGTAGGATCGCATACTAATCAAGTATAAAAATGTAAGGAAACTTTCCTACCTTTGTTATTGGTTTACAAAATAAATATATTATGCAGGCATCTCATCAGGAGGTTCTTGGAAAAGTTTCCGAAATTCTCCAGAATTACGATGTTAGTCCTATCGGAAAAGGAATTTGCATTCACGACTTTAACTGGTTTGATTTATTGCCTTCTGCATATATGGTCACCACCTTTCTACATATAATGATCCATGTAATATATTTTAATTATTTCTTCTGCATATTCTTGAAGCCACCCGTATGACTGTGGAGGTCCAGACAGTGCCTCGCACAAACATGGTTCGTGTCTTTTCATGACCCTGTATTTTTTTACTGCGCTTACCAATTTTTTTTCAAAATAAGATGTAATCATTTTGTAACGGGAAACAGGGGACACAGATTTGTCCAACGCAGCCGTAGGATCGCCGCCTACTCTGGAAGTTGAGGCAAACTATGTAAGGATATTTGACTGGAGTGCCACTTGACTTGTCTATTCTTTTTCTCCATGCTGATTATTATTTATATAATTAATTTGGTACTTTTCTCTTTTCAATTCCTTATGTTGTTTATATGTTGAGATTGAGGACAAAAGGTCTTCATATTCATTTGGATGACAGTTTTATACGAGGACACCGATGTTTACCATTTGGCTGTAGTAGCATTAAATTGTTTAACTTCTGCACATCATCCCATATTTTATTGGCGCGTGTTTATTGGCTACGGTTGAAACAGTCTTGTTTTGTTTTTCTCATTGGATAACTGTGGGAAAATTTTATGGGTAAGACACCACACATGATCTTTTTATGCCCTTTTTGCAGTCTAAATGAATCTGGTTTGTAGTCGTCTGATCCTTCTGTTAAGCATGCGACTCTTCCACACCAAATGGCAGTGCCCTGTGTAGTTCAAATAACTTAACCTAGACACCTTTTTATTTGATTGTTCTTGACATAGTAACCGATATGCATGCTTATATAGCCGGGGAGGATTGAATGTTATCTGTTTTGATAGTCGACAAATCAGTGAAACTACCTGAAAAGAACCTTGTGCATGTTGTTTGATCATGTTGAAATATATAGACATGTTGTGTTTTCTTGACGCCTCTATTTTTTATTTACGGGTTAACCAGGCTATGATAAATGAGGCACGCAGAGGACAGAACCTCCGGTATGCAAGAAATCAGTTTTTACCGATATGGAGATCGGTACTAAAGGCTGGATTTATGACGAGGACATTTCCATCTTATGTTCCAAGGAAAGAGTTACCAAACTTTCTACCTGATGGCGCTAAGAAAAAATTGACCGATCAAAGATCTTCTCAAATTCGTGTGGGCTTGTTGGGCTTGTTGGTAGAGAGAAGCTCTACAAAATTAGCAAAGAATCCGAAATTAGCTAGTACTTACCAATCTAGAAGGCCATTTTGTGCTGCATCGACTGTGTTGAAGATGTTGAAGCGGGCCTGATGACTGAAAAGTAAGGTATAATATTTACTAGTGAAAGCTTTTGGACATAATAGTCATACCATTAGGGTGGCATGGATAGCCTTCTGTGGAGATGAATGTTTCATTCATGACGCTTTCTACGTTCGATTTTCCAGGTGTCCTTAACCAGCAATTAACTAGGTGTTTATCTGGTTTTTGTTTTGCCCAGGGCGACGACGCTGGATCAGTGTTTGGCTATTGCAATGTCATCGCCCTATCTATGTAAAACGGTAGCTGTTTGTGTAAGAAGTATATTTGGGAGGTCTGTTGCAAAATTTATTAATTGGCTCAATTATTCAGATGTAATGTAGGTCTGTTGCAAAGTTTGCTCTAACTTTGCGTCTTTCTCTGGTTGGTTAGGTAGTAAATGCATAATAGATGATCCAAAGTGTTCCAGGATCCGAGGCAACTGTCATATATGCTTTGCTCTTCCATGCGAGCAGCAAAATATAGTACTGTAGTACAGTGGCTCCGATCTAACATGAATACAATTTCCTTTGGAAAGACTTGGAGCTAACTTTGGCACCATGAAGTTAATCAGAGAAATTTTGCCGTATTGATCCCCATCGGGGGCTTCTCATTATATAGCAGAAGAGTACAGATTACAAACGTACACGGCAAGGAATAGGAGATCAACACCGATCGATCCTTTCCTATTATACAAGACTACAACGTACAGGATTACAACAGCTACGTCGGTATCTCTAAGGGCATCTCTAACCGATCCCCAATAACCGGTTAGAGGAGTAAAAGATACCCTTTTACTCCTCTAACCGGACCTAACCGAACTCTCAAACCGTTTAGAGGAGTAAAAAATTTACTCATCGGTGCCGCCGACTCCTATATTTACTCATCCAACACCGCGATGAGTAAAAGATTCCCTGCCCGTTTTTGCGTTCACACTGCCTATATCTTCCTCCACGCACCGCCGGTCTTGCTCCCCGCCTCCGATCCGTCTCCGCCCCGCCGCCATGGTCGCCACCAAGCCAAGCTGGGCATGGGACTAGCTCCGTCTCGACTTCCTCTATGCCCGAGTATGCGGAATCAATCTGCAGCGCCACGAATCGAGCTCACGGTCACCGTTTCCTCCCACCCCGACGTAGCTCTGCTGTGGAGAAATTCCATCGCCCCCGAGATCCTCCGGTTCTTCCACGCACGGTGGAGGCTCCACCGATCCCTCCTCTTCATCCTCGTCAAGGGAAACAGGCCGGCGCCGTCCCGTTCCTCGTCAAGGTCGTTTTCTTCCACCTTCTGCTTGTCCATGGTGAGCAGCACCAGCTTCGTCAAAGCGGCCGGCCTCCCGCCGCTAGCCCCGTCCTGCTCGGGCGGCCTCCACACCTGGCCCCGTCCTGCTCGGGCCGGCCTCCCGCCGATGGCCCCGTCCTGCTCTCCGGCGCCGTCGATCTCGCATAGCAAGCTCGTTCTCCCAGCCTCAGTCGCGAAATCGAGGGAGGAGCCGGCCTCCTGCCGCCAGGTTCTGGTAGCGAAGGTCGCCGCCGTCCTGGTCCTGGCCGGGTGCAGACGAGGCGGGGATTCGACGGAAGGTGCCCCGTGTGGAGAAGGTTTCGCGCAGAAGTTTGCTGCGATGACCTTTTAATTTGCATTTTCGTTTTGTTTGTCATCAGCAGCTCATCCGATTGCTCTCCGTTTTGTTGGTGATGCGAGCAGGAGCTGGATGTGGTCATCTGCAGAGGAAGCGGCGGCACCGGGTCCGTCCGGCAGCATGATCACCTGCAGCTCGCCCCGTGCGTGCGTCCGGCCGGCCGGAATTCAGCTGCAGTTCGCCCCGTCCGGCCAGCCCCGAATACGGCAGCAGCTCGTGCTCATGTATTGTTGTCTAGACTAAGTACAGGTTACGAGCTTTTTGATGTTTTTGATGCCAGGTTATGAGCTTTTGGATGTTTTCGGTGCCAATTTCCAAGTGTTTGATGAAATGTTTGTGCCAAATTTTAGTTTTAGGGAGTTAAGTTTTGGGGATCGGTTAGGAACCGTTGGTCTTTAGAGGAGTATTTTTACTCCTCTAAGTTTTCTCCAGAGGTTTACTCCTCTAAACTTTAGGGGATCGGTTAGAGATGCCCTAACACATGAATGCATGAATAAGTCCAATTAGAGTAATGATTTTCAAGCACTTTTTGGTCAATGAGGAAATTTGTCTAACCTTGGGCCAGAAAATTGTACGAATAGAAGCCCGTCTAACTTGGTAGAGAGCAACGCTAACCTTCTGGTCGTGGGCGTTCCATCCCATTTCATTTTTTGCTTTTAGATTACATGATTTCAATTTTTTCACAAGCATTAATTAGCGAGAGGGTCTATGTACCTACTCCGTCTTTCTGATCATTCAACTCTAGATCGGTTCCACTCTAACACTATCAGTTTGATGAAATGTAGCAGGGATTACACTTCCTAGTAAAATTTTAAATCTTAATTATTCAAGAAAACGTTTTTGAGTAGGCACATCGTATATGATTAGTTAGTGATTACACTACATTTATCTCCCACTGTACTATGTTTCCATTAATCCCTAAACAGCCATGTATACCCGTATGTATGTGTCACAGAAAATCTTTTTTCTTGAACAAACGGGCAAACATAATCTAGTTATCCATCAAATCGAGAAACTATTTTGATCTCCTCGTACAAATTACACTGATTACGCTTGGTGAGTGAACTGTCAACTCTTCATTATCCACGAAAACGTATGTGGCATAAATTCAGCTTGACTCATAGTAGTATATGATTAACTAGTAATTACAGAATATTAATCGCAATTATACCTATACAAGAGATTGCTTGAAAAATAATTTACATGTGCAACAAAGATTGAAGAAAGAGAAAGGTGGAAATGCCTCAGCACGTCTTCGGGAATACATTGACATAATCCCTTAGCTTCACATTCTTGCATATACTTGTTGTGGCGGCGCTCTTGTGCCCCTTAAATTTAAGGCTCACGTCTTGCAACAATATGTCATGACATGGGACTGACTCGCTGCAGTCAAGCTTGATAGCCTCTTTTGTCGCACTTGTGCCTCGTATATTTTTGAACTGAATGTTGCTGAGTTCCACCGCTGAAGTTTGTTTCTCGCATGCCTTCGGATTCAAAGGATCAGATATCATGCAGTAGTTCTGATCAATGATTATAGGATTCTTGACTCTCGTCATGGTTATATCCTCAAATACGATGTCCCTCGCGTATCCTTTTCCTCCTTGCCATGATTTGATTCGTACTCCATTCAATGTGCCCGAGAGATGTGCCTTATAGATTGTTAAATTAGAAACTCGGTCCTCTCAGTTGAATCGACCTAAACTTCCCACGCTTATTCCATGACCGGGTCCACAACTTATTCTCGATGCATACAAGTTTTCGGTACCGGTCTTGATCGATATGCAATCGTCTCCGGTTTTGATACTGCAATCCGTCACTTGGATATCCTTGGTGCGAATAATGTGGATTCCGTCATTTTCTGGGCTGTAGCTAGGCGCACTTATCGTGATATGGTTCAGAAGTACGTCTTTGCAATCCTGGACCGAGATGTGGATCTGCTGGCTATTCAGGAGCTTAATATCTTCCACCTTCAGCTTATTGCACTTGCTAAACAACAACGCAATCGGAGCAAATGTGCAGTTGAGCTTCTTGTCCACCCGGCAAGAATTCTTCCACCACGACTCGCCGTTTCCGTCTATGGTCCCGCCACCAGTCACGGTCAGGCCGTCAACATTGTCAAACACGATCCACCTCGGCAGTCTCTCTACTGGCCAGCTAGATCTGGCGGGAGCTACCAATTTTCCTTCCAGCTTCAATGTAACGCTAGAGTTGCATTTACCTGAGAAGGTGATGTGCTTGACGAGATATGTCTTCTCCTTTGGAACGAGGAGGGTGGCCGGCTGAGACGAGGAGCAAGCAGCGATCCACGCTTTCTGAAACGCCGGCGTGTCATCTTGCTTGCCGTCGCCAACAGCTCCGTAGCTTGCCACGTCGACCTGAAAGACGTTTTCCGAAGGCCTGCTCTGCTCTCCAAGTGCCTACGAACGGTGACCTCGATCCTTTGATCGTGCTCGCTCCATTGCCTTAGCTGGCGGCGAACGGAGAAGTTGGTATGACCGGCGGTGCTGTCGGCTTGAGCACCGGCCGGCAGCAACATGAGCATTGATCCGGCGATGAGAAGTGCTGCTAGTACTACTAGGACGGCACGGGAGGCCATGGTGACTTGGTATTTCGTTAGCTGTGATTTGAGAAACAAGGTTCGTGGATTGCATGAAGTTTTTATGACGGAGGAGGAGGTGCAGGTGTAGTCGGAGTACCCATATGCTATCCTATTCGGTCCAGCAGTCATGCATTGTATTGTACGTGTGTATGGACTCTGAGTCCGACTCAGAACTTGTCGTCGGAACATGTGCTGTGCATGTCCGTATTCGACTGGAAAGCCAACGATTGCGCTTGGCTTTACTGTTCCTTTTATTCAATCGGGAGATCGATCGATCGAAACCTGAGTACGTACTAGGTGGCCGATCGATCGAAAGCTATTAGCCAGACACGCGAACGAGCCATGGCGGAGACGACCGCAGACGGAAACAAGGTCGACGAGGTCGTGAGCCAGAAGAACAACGTCGACGACATTGCGCGCAAGAAGAGCAAGATGATCACGTTGGTGAGCTCCCTCGGCGAGCGTTTCAGGTTCACCCGCGAGGCAGCGTCAATGTCGCAGACCATGCATCACATGATCCAAGATGACTGCGTCGAGAACAGCATCACTCTCCCCAACGTCACTTCCAAATCCTCGCCATGGTCGTTGAGCACTGCAGCAAGCACGTGATCGCCAGCACCACCTCCGACGAGCAGGAGGAACTCAAGAGTTTCGACGCCAAGTTCATACAAGTGGATCAGGCCACGCTGTTCGACATCATCATCGCCGCCAACTACCTGGATATCAAGGGGCTTCTGGACCTCTGCTGCCAGACGGTCTCCGGCATGATGAAGGGTAAGTCGATTGAGGAGATTCGCGCCACGTTCAACGACTTCACGCTGAAGGAGGAGGCAGAAATCCGGAGGAAGAACCAGTCGGGAGATTCGACGAACCCAGGCGGTATTGCGTTTCAGCGGCATCCATGATCCATCCGGGCCCAAACTACGCAGCCACCCGGACCGCTCCGTACCGCCTCGCGGTATGTCTTCCTCCTCTAAGCACTCGTATCTCGCCGGTGAGCCGACCGCCGGCACATCCACGTCCATCGGTCGTCCGGCCTCAGCGCTCACCCAACAGCTCGATCGTTGGCCAGCCTCTAACAATCACCAAGTGTGATGATTGCGGGCGGTTGGTGCAGCCTCTATTGGCAATTTGGCATTGATCGAACTTTTAGGAGCAGTCAAGAAAATTGTGTATCTATTTAAGTGTGTAGTTTTTCTTATCGTTTTCTTTGGATTAGTTCTCTTAGCGAGAAACATGTGAAATATGTAACCAAGATGTCGTTTAATAAAGTAATTGAGAATCAAAGTTTAACTCGATGGCCAAAACGTAAATGAATTATGTTAAATATTTTTAGGAGTTAAGTTTTAGGTTTTCTTAAAACATTTTTAATGGGTCAAATATAACGAGTTCAGGAATAAAGTGCCATATAGGGGCCTAACTTTCGAGAGATCAGCTGGAGAAGCCTAGGAATAAATTTTGAGGCTTCAGTTAGAAATGCTCTTATGTATATAAATAACAGGCTTCATGTTGTTGCATATGCTTGTTGTGCCAGCACTCGTTTTTCGCTTAAAGGTAAGCTTCACGTCTTGCAAAAATATAGCATGGCATGGGATTGTCTCACTGCAGTCAAGCTTGATGGCTTCTTTTTATGCATTGTGCCTCGTATATTTTTGGACTGAATGTTGCTGAACTTCACCACTGAAGTTTGTTTCTCACACGATTTTAGACTTCTTAACAACTATATAATTCTTATCATTTGCTATGGTTATATTCTCAGATGTGTTGTCCTTCTCATACCGTTTTCCTCCTTGCCGTGACTTGATGCGTACGTCTTTCATTGTGCCAGAGAGGTGTGCTTAACCAATCACTCACATAAACTACCTTTTAGACAAGCTAAATGTAACACATCAGTTCACTTCTAATATCTCACCCGTACATATATATTTCTTTATGCATGGATGCATACATGACTAGAAATTAGAGAAAGAAGTTCATGTGTGCTAGAAACTAGAAAGAAGTTAATGAGTTGACGCATGGCTAAACACTAGGCACTACCTCAATTTATAGACACAAGTGGCGTGCTGGCCATCATGCTCTTGTTATGCAAAACTAATGCCCGTGCATGATACATATTCCTACATGCATGATGGTGCGCCAATGTTCAGCATGAGCATGAGCATGAACATAACATGCATGGAGTTATTTAGGGACCGCATGAATAAATTCCCTCTGATTCACAATATTAGTTTGGGATTCTTACACAAAATAGTCATTTCATCCTTTTAATATGTTATTTTGAAGAAAATAATAATATACCTGGAAGTATATTGCATGAAAATCTAGTAACATCAGCTCAGTATTGCTCTTGCTAGTTTGTTCTATATCAATGGCCAAACCTACACATATTTGACCGGCGGAAATGCGAAACATGCTTACATTACAATTCATGTGGAGCAGCTAGTACCATGATATACACATGATTGAGATACGATGGACATAAATTACATCGCTTCCTTATAGAAAAGAAAGCGGCGAACACTACCCAGTCCCTGTTATTGGGGTACGGACGGCGCTCGCCGGAGGACGCCCACACTCCTACCCTCCGCGGAAGAACGCCCTCTGCCTCCATCTTAATTCGATAGCAGCTCAGGAGTGATCTTCGATCGTTGTCACACCTTTGTCGGAACTATCAATGCCTCTCGTCGACCAGGTTTTCATCTTGCACGGTATACTCAAACCTTACGGACAAGGGGTCGAGCTCCTCTTCCCGTGGCTCGAACAAATCACTCTCTTGGATCCGCACCGACATCGTATGCCCATCTTTCTCCATATGAAAGAGTGATGTGTAGGTGAACGAAAAGCGCCCTGATATGAACACGCGTCCTAGTGTTCGTGGGTGTGCACATGGGCTGGATTTGGTAAGCACACCACTAGCATTGGTTAATGTAAGGGAAGAAGATGAAATATTAATGTGTCTCATCATTCTATGAGCCTCCGGCCAGTCGATCGGACCGAAATAATCTGCACCAATGTCACCCCAAGGTGGGAGTACGACCATGGGTTGTTGTTTCTGGAAATATTCCTTTTCCAAAAAACAGAATAGTGAGATAGCTGTCGGGGTGACCTCACAATAGGTTAAATCGAGGCTAACCTGGATGTAGCATCGTCCGACATTCCTCTCTACCAAACGCCGTTGAAAGAGCATTTAGCGTTCTCAAGATGAAGTGGTGAATTCTCTTAGGCATAACAAGGTACCAGCCAAAGGTGCAAGCGATGATCATAAGTGTGTGTCTCCATAAGTTCATTCGTGACAAGTTGACAACAATCTAAGCGATGGGCTTTTTTTACAGGAAAACAGTAGGGAAAGTCCCTACTGTGATTTTCATTTTATAAAAGGGTTAATTACATGCGGAGTGATGAGTTTTTCCTTTAAAAAATTACATGGCATCAAGCCATTGCTGCATGCCCTCTTTAAGAGAGGGCTTAGCTCTATGCATAACAAGAGAGAAGACCTCTCTGAACATACTAATACAAATATCAATGTTTAGCTGCCCATTATAAAAAATAATCTTGTTTCTGTGATTCCAGAGGCTCCAACATCCAATAATCAAGTATTCTTTAAAACATGAATGTCCGGATCTGGCATGACCATCCAAGAGCATCTCTTAAAGGTCTAGATCATAATTCCATTCGTGATTTAATCTCCACCAAAAGGTCTGACTAAAATCACAGCCAAAGAAAAGATGCAGGGCCGGTCCTGAGATTTCCGGGGCCCGGGGCGAGACTAAAAATTGGGGCCCTTATGTAGACATCATAATAATAATAAAAAATATATGTGTAAAAGATATTTTTCAGTAAAACTTGAATGCATCCAAAACAGTACACATATAAAATAAATTATGCAAATTACCTTAAAATTTTCTTCTAACATTTCTCGATACAAATTCACTTATGATGGACTCGATGTCAATGTCATCCAATAATTTCTTCTCGATGCATAATGTTGCCAACCCGTTTAACCTCTCTTGAGTCATTGTAGACCGCAAGTAATTCTTCAATAGTTTCAACTTTGAAAAGCTTCTTTCAGCCGAGGCGACAGTCACGGGCACAGTAAATAAGATGTGATAAGCTATGGAGATATTGGGATAACAATCAACTTCTCTCACATGCTCAATAATCTCCATAGCAGACATTGCAGAATCTGGTAATGTGAATCTCATCATCTTCAATTCAGAAATAAGATCATATACCTCAACATCAGATGAACCATCATGAGAGAAAGTTTCTGCAAATTTTGTACAACTCTCTTCAAGTTCATTTTCATTTAATGACTTCAAGGTAACCGAGCTCAGTAAAAAACCGAATATATTTTTAAACACCATGAGTTGTTTAAATCTATCCTTCAAAGAAGTGATCGTCATATCAATCACAACATAAAAATATTTAACTTGAAATGCCTTCTAAAATTTCTTCTTGGCAATTATTTTCATCAAACTGAGTCTTCCTACTAATGCGGCGTTTTATTGGAAAGAATGCATCTACTGGTAAGAATATCACGCCGTCACATACAGATTACAGAACAGAAAGAAGAGCAGAGAAGAATTACCGTGGCCAGGGCCTGAGCGTGGCGGCGACGGATGACGGCCGGGGGCGACGACTGCTGGGGATGAGATCGTCTGGTTCTACTCGCTGCTGGGATCCGCCGCCGATTGATTAGGCGTGAGAGCCGAGAGCAATCACAGGCGTCATGGGAGGAGCCGAGGCGACGAACAGCAGACAGTCGCGATTGTTCTTGTGGGCCACATTCGTGCCATTAGCTTCTTTCCATGGGCCCTAATTACTATAGCCCAGCCGGCCCATTTCGTTTTTCTGTTAAATACATGCTTTTACGTATCTGTACAACTTGGATACATATACTAAAACGTACCTGGGTGGGGCCCCTGGATTTTGGGGGCCCGGGGCGGCCGCCCACCCTGCCACCCTCCAGGGCCGGCCCTGAAAAGATGTTGCATGTATTCCATAGGAGCATCAGGGCAAAGGACACAAGCTGTATCCTCCAGATAAAATGTCTTCCTATTCAGCAGGTCTCTGGTGTTTAGGCGATGGGCATTTTAACAAGTTATACTGATGCATATGTTCATGTGGAGAGTGCTTCTCATCCGAGTGTTGCACCCGTAACCCGAGTGTTGCACCCGTAGATGATGGTACGATGGACGCAGTACGTGAGCTATTGCTCAGAGTCTTGTGCCTTGATTATTAGTAACATATGGTGTTATTATCGTGACCGTTTTTGTTGAGAAGAAATATTGTAATAATTAGATGAAATTGCTTTTGTTTGACATGTTTCTCAAATACGCTACCTTAATTGTTTCTAATATTTCTTATTTTATTATGATTGTAAATCAATTCACTATTCTTATATACAATAAACACATCAGATAACACATTGTATAAATTGGACATAACTAGGCGTCCCCCGGGGGATAATTTCCCCTGATCCCCCGGGTGGAGCGCGTGACGTGTGTCCCATTGCCTGGTCAACGAGAAACAGACAGCGCGAACCTCGTTTCGTCACAGAAAAAAATAACGGAAAAAATCCCCTCCACACAACGAAGTTTTTTAAGTTGTGTGAGGCCGCACGCAGAACCTATCATGTCCCCCGTCGCCGGAGAAATACGCCGTCGCTGGGGAAGACGCCGTTGCCGGAGAAGACGCCGCTTGTGGATGGTAGCACCGCCGGCTTCCTGTTGCAGCACCATTGGATGTTGGGCGCCGGCCGCAGCCGGCGGATGATAGCAACACGGAAGGCCGGCCACAGCAACGTCAGTCGCCGCTGACGGACGATAGTAACTCCGGCCGCCGCCCGTAGCAGCGCCGCCGGCGGACGGTAGCAACATCGCCGTTCCTTTGTAGCAACGCCGCCGGCAGACGGTAGCAACGCCGGCCGCCGCCCGTAGCAACGCCGTCGGGGACGGTAGCAACACCGTCGTTCCTTTGTAGCAACACGGTGGGCCGCCCGTAGCAATGCCGACAGCGGACGGTAGCAACACCGCCGTTCCTTTGTAGCAACGCCGTGGGTCGCCCGTAGCAACGCCACCAACGGATGGTAGCAACACCGCCGTTCCTTTGTAGCAACGCTGGCCGCCGCCCGTAGCAACGCCGGCTTGCTGTCGTAGCAAACGCCGCAAACAGCAACCTGATGCACCACACCGGACGCGGCTCGGGCATGACCTCGCCGGGGAGGCGCCAGCTCGCTGGATCTTTGCCGGCCATGTAGGGCATGCGAGCGAGGGCCGCGAGATGGTGAGCAGCGGGGCGGCGTCCCGGCCAGAGAGGAGCAGCGACATGTGGGAGAGAGAGGAAAGGACATTGCATCGAGGAACGGCGCGTGGTTAGGTGGATGAGGAACGGCGGCACATGCTGGCTGCGAATGTACGAGGATATCAGAGCGAGGCGGCGGCCTGCAGGGCGCCGTCCGGCGAATGGCGTCGCGTGGGTGGAGAGGGACGGCAGAGGACCGTGGCCGGAGATGGTGAGGACGATGCGATCATGCGGGACTGAACTGAGATAAGAACGGAGGAACGTGGTAGGACCCACATGTGGTGCTGTCTCCGTTTTCTTTGCCCACGATGGGGCACGTGGCGAGCGTAGGAGGCGGGGGATGAAACGCGGGTGATGCCCCAGACGAAGGGAAGTGTTTTCCATATAAATTATATATTACACAACTACGATAATTCTTCCACCTTCAATGCATGCAGTACACACTACGAAGCATGGCCGGCCATCCCGTTGCTTCATTTGCCGCCATCAATCTCTAATCTCTTAGTGTACTCTTCATTAGGACTTCCATGTAGTTGCATTCCACCGCCATCAATCTCCCAAAATTAATACATCTCCGCACCTGATTTAGTTGTTCAGCCTGATATTGTTGCGATTCGATTCAGGGCTTGGGTACAATTATTAGTGAGAGTACTAATGATTTATGTACGCGTGACCAGGTCTAATCGATCAGGTCAGCATAATCTCGTGACTATAATTGCTTTCAGGTCATTTATTTTGCTTTGAAATCAACTTTGGGTAAATAATCCAAAGACAACAGTCAAGTATTCGGTAAATTTCCCAAAACCTATCGGACACATAAACGATAGACGAAACGCCCCAACAAAGAACATCGCCGCCCACCTGCAGACGATCCCGCCGCCCACCCGTAGACCACGCGCGCCGCCGCCGCCACCTGCAGGCCGGGGGCTGCCTCCACGCGCAGACCGGACGCCGCCGCCCTGTTGAACACTCCTCAGGTACCACTCTCCACTACGCTTTGCTTTGCTATGATTTTTGGTTGCATCGGCCCGTTACGGTCTGGGATAGCCTGTGTGCTCTGGTTTAAACATTGTGATCTTTCTCTCCCTCAAGTCAGAGGCAAACCCTACCACAACGCTCCTCCGTCGTGCGACCCTCCGGCAGACAAAACTTGGGATTTTATTAGATGAAGATACCTAAGGGATCCATACCACCATCAGTTGGTGGTGATCGGCGTTGGAGCCCAGAGTTGGGTCTTTACGTCGAAGATAAAAGTAAAGGTTGTACCATCGAGGGATTGCCTACAGAAGATACTACGGATGATCCATGGAAGCCTCCCGACCCACCTCCTCATCCCTCAGTAGCGGCCTTAACGTGCGATCATCAATATAATATGCAGGTGAAGTAATTTGCCCCCCTCTTCATATTGCACTTGTTTCGGTAGTGGCTCTTGACTGACGAGTCCCATCTCTTTTAGTACTCGCGACAAATTGCGGAATTCCTTGCTGAAGTCAGAGGCAGCCATATTATTGTCCCAGACCGCACTCCTCAGGTTCTTTATAGTTGCTCATTCCGTATAATTCATATATGACTAATGTTCGACTTTTCCTGCATTATTTTTAAAGAATACCCTTGTTCTTATGCTTTGATATCTTAACTGATTGCTCTTCACCTTGTTAACATTGATGGATCCACGCAGAAGAAGATCACAATGTTTTATGAGATATTTGACCGCTTGGTGACCATCCTCAAGAAAGATAGTGTTCGGTCCTTCCAACGCCTCTTTGTAAAGCATAGAGAGTACATGGTTTCTGGATTTGTCATCACTCCACAAACCCTCAACTTAATTATTGCAATGAATGCCCTGCGTTGTGCTAAGTTTGTTTTGGAGGGGAAGGGACCTAACCTCTACGGGCAGCGCGCCAACCCCAACTACATTGGCAACCATGGGTTCTTTCCCCTCCACCAAGCTGCCGAGACATTCTCAGCTGACATGGTCGAGCTACTGATGCATTATGGTGCATTGCCCAATCTTCGGACCTCAGGTGACAGAATCATCGAGGGCCTCCTCCCACCATGTTGCCATTGAGAACACTTGCCAGCACAAGTATCTTGAGGACAATCTATTAGCTGACCAGAACTATATGAAGGGGAATGTCGAGTACATCTACAACTCATATATCTGCTTTGCCTGCCTGAGATGGTTTGTGTTAAATCCCTCCAAACATCAATTACTACTTTGGTCACATAAGACCAATATGGAAGTTCAGCTCATGCAAGATATTTAAATCGATTCTTCTAAGAACTGGCAAATTTATACAGTACAGCTTGCGAATTGTTTCCTGTGTTATATTTTTCTCTATTCATGTTTATACTTGAGGAGAAAGCAATGTTTCTTTATAATTAAGGGGAAATGAGTAAAAAAATGCAGCTACAACTTATTGTTAACTTTGTTTGCTGATAAAGTTTGATGTCAGTCTTCGTTACGTATATTGTAACCACTTTAAGTTAAACTGTTCTATGTTGGTCACTTGTGCAGAAGATCTTCTTGGACACAACTAGATCCCTTGCAACTCACACGCATAATGTAGTAGATGAGCTATGGGATTACATCAAGCATGGGAGGCTTGTCCCTGCAGCTATTTTGCTCCTCGCGGCTCAGAGGCATTTCCATAACCTCAATGGATTTGATAGGATCAAGGATCTTATCAACGATTCTAAGTTCTCCCTTGCAAGGGAGGAGTGCGGATTAGAAAGTGGTAGAAATACCAAGGCACAAAAGCAGCTGAAGGAGAAGAAAGCACATTTTCGTAATGCATTCGTGCTTGTTATGATAATTCTGAAAGCTGGTGAAGCTCTTGATACATATATTCAAACGCATTCAAAGGTACCATATTTTGTTAGATCACATCTTTACTGCCTTAGGATTCTATTTTTGCTATTTGAATATGTTTTATATGCAAATGTGTGGAGAACATGAGATTGATTGTACTGAGAAGTGTTGCATACATATCCCTTGCTGTCTTAACGGGAAAAGAACAAAAAAAAAATGTACATCTATATCATTTTTTGTGCTGTCTTGATCTG